>CM060910.1:697703016-698927302 GCA_030737875.1 Allium sativum
TAACTTCATAGTTAATATCTAAGAGTAGGGAAAGGGCTAACATTGCTATGAAGGCACAAAAGATATGACAAAGCCCTTATGCAATCAAATAGACCCAAAATGCAAGCTCTAACATAAAAACCCTTGAGCCAAAATGATCAAAACTCTTTCTTTATGATGCAAATATAAGTACTTGACTTGAATGCAAGCTAATGATGCTCATACAAGTTTGAAAACAATTGTATGCATGGAAAATCTCTCATAGAAACAATTTAGAAATTTTATGAAGAGAGTGGAGGCCATGAGAGGTAAAATTTTGCCATAGTTTAGTTGTATGAATGAATAATGATGATTTAGGGTTAGGTTAGGGTCTTATTTATAGATTAGGCAAGTGTTTTAGGCCATAGGATTAAACCCTAGTTGCAATCTTAGCCCTTAAAACCGAATCTGGCCCCCAAGCTCAACACAATCTCAAAATGGTGCACCAGGCTAAACAGCCCGGCTGGACCAAGTCGACAGCCAAGTCGACAGGGCTGTCGACTTGGGTCCAACCAAGTCGACCCCCAAGTCGACAGGGCTGTCGACTTGGGGAGCCTGGCGGGAATTTTTCCCGCCTTGCCCTCCTGCCCTAATTTTCGAAATTAGAACTCGTTTTTGAACTTGAATTTTCTGAAAACTTCGTCGGATCATAACTTGGTCATACGGACTCCGATTCTCGGAAACTCGGACTCTATTTCGTGTATTTTTCCGAGACGAACGCAATGGCATAGCCCGTTTTACTTAATTCAGAATTTAAAATTAAATTCTGCCTCGATTCTCATCTTAACACGTTATTGAAAAATACGGGTTGTTACAATAGATCAATATATATAATCGGTATAAACTTCCAAATCCAACCAATAATATAAATGGGATAACGGCAAAGCGTTTTAAATTCCATATATAGTAACAGTCTTCTTCCACAGAAGTTCACTTTGACTATTACCAAATCGAATTCCATTCCATTCCAATTTATTTTATTAAATTGGAAAACCCTTCTTTTGAAAATTTCCCCTAAATCTTAATTAAAATATTTATAAATTCCAAATCCCATTTCACTGTTAATCGGGTTAAAGAACGAATGTCGTTAAAAACACAGTTCACGATAAACCCAATGTACATTCCATTTTCAATTTCCAATTAAATGTTAATTAGTTGGTAAATTTCTTTAAATCTTAATTAAAATATTTATTCTTTTCACACAGGGTTTAAGAACAGTGTTGTTTAAGACACTATTCACGACAAACCCAAAATCCAATTCTTTTATTCAATTCCAATTAAATATCGCTTAATTGGAAAACTTCACTTAATCTTGATTAAAAGATTATTCGTTTCTCAACTGGGCTTAAGAACAGTGTTATTTAAGACACCTTTCACGACAAACCCAAAATCCAATTCGATATTAAATACAAGGCTCTGAATATAAATTATATCGGCTTATATTCAATATCAAATTCAGAAATCAACAAATATTGTATTGGGAATAATGATATATATATCTTCCAAATTCCTCCACAATATCCATATAATCACGGAATCAATTATTGAAATACTCCAATGGTAATTTCGATTCAAATCCAATCAAATTCATATATTGTAAATTCTGTTTATATTAAAACCCATTCTCAATCCAGTTTATTTATTTACAAATAATCAGATTATCATTCTAGTTAATAACTAGTTCATTTCGATAAAAATCTATTTTTATCTTTTCAAATATGGAATTTTTCATCCCAATTCTTTCCAAATCATTTATTATGATTTTACAGAAATTATTAGTATTTTTAATAATTTTATCAAGGCCCGTACAGTCGATTTCCACTAACGGCCATCGAACTGCATTCATAGCGACCCTTTCCCAAATTTGATTGGACATAATTCCAAATCCAACCATTATATTTCAAATCTCTTATATCGTTGGAAAGCTCTTTTCGATATGAGCTCAATGGTTCTGGTTTTAGGAGAATCCGATGGTCGGATCTCCCATAATGTCAATTCGAAATCAGTGGCCGAAATTCACGAACGGTCGTTGCGCGGTACGTTCTATTCGGGCCATTATATTATACATATATATAATATATATATTTTTCTCTCAAAACGTATTTTATAAATTTGTTTTAAAATCGATTCCCACTTTCGTTTCAATTTTAAATCAAAATTGAATATTCTATATCATTAATATATAAATGATAATATTTTCAAAATATTTGATTTTGAAATCATTTTCTTTTCGATATTCATTATAAAAATGAATAAAATCGATATAAATATCGTTCGCGTCCAAATGGCGCAAATCTAATCGACACGGCTTCATATTCAACACATGAATATTTTTAATTGTAACAACCCGGATTTTCAGAACCAATTTAATTTTTTTTTATTTTGGTTGTTTTAATGGATATTGAATATTTAAAATGAATTATTTTAAATAGTGACGACTAAAAATTCATTTGAATCGAAATTAGAATATATATTTTTATATTAATTATATAACGAGCCTGAAATGGCGCGGTAGTTTGAAAACTCGATTTTAAATTTCAATTGAATGTATAGAGTTCATTTTAAATCAGAACTGGACGAAACAAGAAGTAGTTGAATCTGTTTAACAATATCTTTCTAACGGATGTGACAAATATAAATTTCATTTTATATATTGAAAGTTATGTTCAGTTAAAATTTAAAATAGTTGCTATGGAATTTATATATATTTATTTATATTTTAAATATATACATAGCCCTTAAAATAGCCATTTTGCAAACGACCTCCGTTTTTGATGAAACCACAATTGGAGATCATTTGAAAATTAGTTATTCTTAAATTCCAAATTAAATCGAATAAACATTTAAATAAAATATTGGCGTTTATGGTTACCACTGTCACATACGATATCGAATCGCCATGAAATTTATTTTCATACAATAATTTAACACTGCAGATCCAATGAAACTAATTTCGTCGAAAACGGAGGTCGTTTGCAGAACATTTTTTTTTTGAAACAAAGGGTACTTATATTACATAAAAGCGGGTACAAAGGGAAGACTGAGCTGGAAAAAAATTACAACTTCAAACTAAACGAATACTTTACATAACTACTACAAACCCAGCTCAATCAAAACCAACACAGACACCAAAAATTACAAAAGCAAAGGAAACAAATGCCATACACACTAGCAGACAAACTACAAAGAACACGAACAAAGAATGTCCAGATCAAAAGGCCACCGATCCCAGACCACAAAATCCTTCCATAAAGACAAACGTAGAACTAGAACATCTGCAGAAAACAAGGCACTAAACCAAACAGAGACAACATAAGATCACACCACCAAAATATATCCAAAACTATCACTGAAGCAGTACTAAAAGAAACTCCAGACTACAAACAATACAAAACCACCAAAACAACATTGGTGGCCATACTTCTTATCATATGAACCCCAGAAGAACAAGATACGAAGGAAACAGTCGCAGCTCTAAACCATCTTCTAACAAGTTATTTTTTGGAAATTCCACCACTCTTGAGACCATTACCAAAACTGCCATCATCCTTTCCTTTTTTTTGACTTAGAATTTGTATGGTACTGAGAAATCAGTTTTACCCACTTAGGGTTAGTTTCAACTAGTGGCTCATCATATACCAAACTGCTTATACTTTTAAATTTTCCAGGTTCATGTTTAACTTTCCTCTTTTGGAAGCTATTTGAAGAGCAACTTTTACATGAACTATCTGAATCATTCATGAAGTGATCTTGCATTTCACTACAGTCTGAATCTTGCTGACCAAAATTATAAAAGGGTTATCCTTAATTTGATCCATAGCAGTCTCTACTTCACATCTGTTTTCATCTTTTTCATTATCCTCATGCATTTTCACATTATCAGACATGCTTACTTTAATATGACTGGAATTTTCAGCTTTATTATCTTGACCCAAATTCATATTCATAACAGGAATGCAATCAGCTTTATGGGTTCCTATAGTTTTTGGCAAAACACTATGATCATCTTTAGTACTCACATCTCCTATAACAGCTGCATTTTCCTTATAAGAAATGAGATCCTTAATTGAGCTATTTATTTGCTTGTCTTGAACATCCAAAGATTCATCTAGGTCCATTCCAGTATTGGAAGAATTGTTATTCTTTAGAGTTCAGACTTTAGAGCACTTACATACATCAACATTATGCCCAAATACTTTACAATTTGTACATGCATAGGGTATCCATTCATAACAAACCTTTTGCCAAACTATTTCACCACTTTCATATTGAATTGGCACAGCCTCAGGGAATTTAAAGTCTACACTTATCTCAACTAGTATTCTTACATAAGAAATACGACAAGCACTTTCTGTTATATTATCCATTCGAAAAGGGTTACCCAACAACGAGGCTATCCTACTTAAAGCTTATACAGACCAAAAATCAAGATCTAGGTTTGCTAATTTAACCCAGATTGGAATGGTTTTAAGATATTCTCTTGTAAGTTTCATTCCAGGCACCCATTTTTTCATTAAAAATCAACCTTTTGTTATAATAATACGGTCCTTCAGCTAAGATCTTATCAATGTCCTCTGGTAATTCACATTTAAGTATGAAGAAACCATTATCTCTCGTATATAACGCATAGCTGCCTTTCAATTCCCAATTTCTATCAATATAATTCTTTAAGAAGTTGTAATATGGTTTGCTACCATACACATAATAAATAATTGAATTTGACCATTTTCCTCTAGCTTCATTCACTAAATCATCACTAATGGCAGCTACTTGAAGATTTTCCCGATTTAGTGGCTCATAATAACTTAATTGGATAACATTTTGGTGTGAATTTTTCTCAGTCACAACATCTATCTTCTTTTTAGATTGAAAAGCATTAGATAAAGTAGAACTTGCCTTTGGATTTGTTAATAGATCTGGAAAATCTTGGTTAGATCCCAGATCTGGACTTCAAGAAGATCCATGAAATCATGCTTTACCTCTGTTTGCATGTAGTTGAGAAGAAGAATGATCCACATGTAAGCCCAATCTACAGCCTAAAGAATCCAATTTATTTCCCAAATCTTGACTTCGAGAAATTCCACGAATTGCAGCTTGTCCTCTACTTGCATGTAACTGAGAAGAAGAGATATCAGGAGGTATGGCCGATCTTTGGTTAGAGTTTAAGCTAATTAATTTTGGGCGGGGAATTATGAGGTTGAGATGAAGACGTCTCCATGGCTCAGTTTTTCTCGATTGCTGTTTTTTTCTAAAAAAAGGGTATTTTTTTTAAGGCTTAAATAAATCGGTAGAATATAAGGAAATTCAAAACAATTCAAATTAATAATAATAAATTATTATTGTCGTATATATCCGACTAGAACGTCATATAGCTCCAAAATAACCATATTTGGATTTTAAACTCGGTATGTCAAAATAAACTGAAGTTCATATTATTTAAAGTCGATATATATATATAATAACCCGTTAAAATCTATAAACGATTCCATAGCGACTATTTGAAAATTTAATTTGGACATAATTACAATCTACAAGACGAAATCTCGTTTTTTCTCTTTTATTAGAAAAATATAATCAAATAGATCTGAACATTTCTTATTTCAAAGAAATCCGACTTATACTAGGTTCTGTATATCCAATTGAAGTTCAAAACGTAATATCATAAACTACTTGACGTTATGAGCTCGTTCTAAATTTAATAATATATTATACATTCAAACTTCGTTTTAATTAATAAATTCCGTATAAATTTCCATTTATACTTCAAATACAACATTTAAAACAATTTAAATATTCAAAATTAATGGCTAAAAATCTGGATCATTACATTAGGACATCTTAACAGTCGTACCAGGGGGCTTAGGACAAGGAGGAGATTGCACATCTATGAGCCCAGATAGCCGAGCTTAATAGGTGCGATCTTGACCGCGAAGACTAGGTGGAGCAGTTTTACCAGCGTTTGGCGGAGTTCATTGCCTCATACGGTACATTTCCTTTATCGTTCGGTGGTTCCGGGGGAGATTGATTTGTGGTTAGTTTGTTTTGTTGTTATATATATATATATATGTGTGTGTGTGTGTGTGTGTGTGTGTACGTATACGCTTTGTGAGTGGATGAGGATTTTGCTTGATACATTATGATGGTTTGCATATAGTACTGCTGTGTTGGTGATGATGGTTTAGACGTTTTGTTGAATTTTGGTATATTTTGATATAATGACGCTGGACTGATGTATGTTCATAAATATTGGTTGATGTTATGTGCTTTGGATGTTCAGTGTTTTGTTTGGGTGTATATATATATATATATATATATATATATATATATATCTGTGTGTGTGTGTGTGAGTGAGTGTGATGTATATGCTCGAAATGGAGTTGTTTTGATGTATACGAGATTGTAGGGGTGGTTGTAAGTAAGTAATCTAAATTTTGTAAAAAAAACAAGAATACCCAGCTTTCGAATGGCGTCCACGGTTACCGAAGACTTACAGGTCCATAGATTTCATCGGCCATCAACGGTTTTCAACAGCTTATTAGTCCAACATGAAATTCACGTGACCTAGTTATAACGTTGGATGTCGTTGAAAATTTGTTGTTGGAGGCATTGAAAGTCATTGGAAACCGTTAATGTCTATACAAACGGCCTTAATAACGACCCTCCAATGGCCTCTGACCGTTGGAAGTCACTGTTCTCTTGTAGTGATAAGCACATTGTTCAAACTGATTAAAACACTTAGACATAGTGCAAAAGGTCACAGATTCGATTTCTGTCATATGTGATCTAATCCATTGGCCATGGAGTATGTTATATACTATCTATAAAGCTTGTATACAAAATACCAATTTCGAAAATGCGACAAGTAGAGAAAATCCTTTTTATTAACAAAAATAAGCCAAATGTTTGTACAAGCATAAATAGAGTTAAAATTAGTAATAATATTTTATGTCATTTTAATTTTTTTAATGTAACACAAAAATTTAATAGTTTTATATATCAATAAATTTAACATTCCCAAGTTATACCAAAGAACAATTTACCAGTCATAATGGTAAAATGTCGATATTCATTTGTACTCCAGTGGCATTGATGTAGTAACAATTTTCATATATCTGTAACGATTACCATTAACACAGAAACCTTAAAATATTTAGATAGCTTATTTTAACAATAACATCAAATGCGTTGAGATGGCTTTAGCGTCATCTATAATTCAAACCTTCCATTTACCGATTTGTGTGGATCACAACGGTATCATATATTTTTGTTTTTGGCTTTATAATATATCTTATAAGCTCCTAATTTCAGTTGTTTGTTCAATAGAAGATGACAATAAATGCTTGTTTAACAAAATCTTGACTATGTTACTAACATGACAAAGTATCGATTGCGAAGCATAAAAATAGTGTGTTTCTAATCTCTATTTCTGTTGCAGAAGCTCTTAATACTTATCAATTGTTGATTTAGTAACACCTATGTTTATCCAATCACATATTTTTATCAAGTCAATACTAATTAAGATTCATTTATCACTCTTCACAATAATGAAGAATCCCGATCTTTTGCTTTTAAAACATCTCCAACAGATGCTCACATATCACAATTTGTGACATTTCATTGAGTATACTCTCCAATAGAATGTACAAATACGTATACTATGGATTTGAGCCTCGAAAGTGTGAAGCTTCAAGTTTAAACGAGACACTGGTTGAACAAATGCGTGGAAGTCGGATGCTTGTTCAGCATGCGCCTCAACTAGTAATAATACGGGGTGTCTTTTGAACAAACGTCTGAGATTCAAGCGTATGTTCAATAGATGCCTAATCTTACTAATATATATATATATATATATATATATATATATTATAATTTTTAGACGTCTGTTGAGTAGACTTCTCGTATTAGGCATCTGCTCAACATGCACCTGATTCAAAATTGTTGGGAAAACTTCGAATTGAGATATTTGTAGTGTACAAGATGTGATATGCCAGTTCGAAAGCTTGTCATATTAACAAAAAAATTAACCCATCGTTGAATCTTTGTTAATAAAACTAGGAATTGTTAAAGAGACTCCACATTTGGTTAAGGGGAGGATAATTTTAAAGGGGACTATAGCTTAATATATATTTTATTAAGGGGGTCAGATTTATTTAAAAATAATAATAGGCACATAACTATCCCTGACTCATCACTTATGTTAAACACTAACTTACTAAATTTAGACAAGTAACAAACGTGCAAATTACTAGACATCTCAGTTACAAAAATTTGATACGACATATTAGATCAAAATTTTCGTTTCTACATTTAAAGTTAACCATACTAATTCCAATATGAAATTACAATTAATTACCTAATCTCATGCCTTCTGATTACCAGTGAAATTTTCTTGTGGCTCCGTTACGTTAACTATATCCATTTTTTATGCATATCATTTATATTAATGAGAATTATAGGAGGTTAATATCAGAATTTCAATTTACATGTTTAAGAGGAGGCTAATTTATTTTGTTCTCTCCATAACAATTATACAATATATAAAAATTTGTCCTCCTCTTGACCAAATGTGGAGTCCTTTTAACAATCCCCATAAAACTAAATATTCAAGATGCACATTGTTATTTTTAAATGGTTTTTTTAGCCCGATTTGCAAGTTTTTATTACAAAAATGTCATGTTTTAAAACTTATTACAAAACTGTCATGTTTTACTCAACTCACTACTTAGTTGACCAAAACACACAGGTCCAATAGCAGAATGCGCTAGTGTAATTTCCTGGCGCCACTGAAATGGCTTAAACAAATTTTTTATTTTTTTTAAACAAAAATTTGCATTGATACAATGTCAAATGGAACCAATGTAAAAAAAAATTAAAAAAAATATACACTGGCGCAATCTGGGGTTGCGCCAGTGTATTTTGCTGAGTCGGCCAAAATCAGACTATAAACGTAATAAGTTTGAAAAACCAATTATTTGTGCAATAATGTTTATAAAGGGGACTGTTAAAGTAATTATCTCCTTTTAAATTGTCTAATTGAAGGTGTACATGGATTGGATGAAGATAAGCACTAAAGTATACATAAATAGTCGTGCTTACGACCAAATGCTTCAAAAGAACGAAACTTCAAAATGAGATTTTCATAGTGTATATGAGTTCGAAAGTCGGTCATATTAACACAAAATTTAATTAATAATTCTATTTTACCCATATGAAAGTGCACCCGAAACATAGTCCAACGATTCTTTTTCAATTCAGCGTTTTAATCTAATCACCCACCATGAATTGCGGACATCCCGTACTAATAATTTTCTGTCATTCTAGCATCATTCAATTTTAATACATCATTGAATCTTTGTTAATAAAACTAAATATTCAAGATGAAAATTGTTATTTTTAAATTGCCTAATTGCTGATGCACATGGATTGGATGAAGATAAGCACAAAGGTATAGATATATGGCCATGCTTATGGCCAAAAATGCTTCAAAAGAAGAAGGGAAAAAACAATTATTTTTGAGCCAAAAGATCCTTCTTGTTTGCTGTTTGGTATCCTCATCGTGCGAGGATAAACCAAACTACAAAGGGTGCATTTGGCGCAAGCGGAAGCGGACCATTTGAGTGGAGATTCTGAGTGGAGAATTGGAGTTAGCGGAGAATATGTTTGGTGCGTTAAGCGGACCATTTGAGCGGAGAATTTGAACGGATCGTTTTATTTTTATGTTGTAATTTGATTAATTTATGGTTAATTAAATTATTATTTATGTTGTAATTTGAGCACCGAGCGGAAGGTGAGTTGTGCTCCGAGCCGAAGGTGAGCCGTCAGCGGGTCCGGGCGCAGCGCCGGTGGGGGTCCGGGGCCTCACAGTCCCAGCGACGATCGACCTAACTGGTTAGGTTGAAAATGTGGGCATCGCACGATTTTTTCAACTTCGGACAATAGTGCGTTCTTTGAAACGATCAGAAAAATGTGTTTTTCATGAAAAATGGCTCTATCTCGGGTCAGGTTGAGACTCTTGTTCGTTGTTGATTTTCGGGGATGCGTCTAAAACGGGTCTCACTAGCACAAATTATCAATTTTTAAAATTTATAAAAAACTAAATTAATTAATTAAAATTAATAAATCACGCTTAACAGCTCAAATTTGAGCTTTGGGGGACGACGCGTCGGACGCGTCATGCCCCAACAGCTCAAATTTGAGTCGTTGGGGAGATGGTCCAACATGGACCGTAAACAAACTGTGGCGACCCGAACTTCCCCGTGAAGGAAAGCTTGGATTGCTTTGAGGACAAGACAAATCAGAACACAAATAACAGAACATTTCATTGCTTATTACAACAATTCCATCATAATACAAGAATATCAGAGTATGAATAAATGTTATACATCAGAAAAATATCAGAGTTTTTAAATTACAATACTGCAGCGGAAAAATAATACAATACACAACTGAAAGGGATAAACGGATACAGAGCTTTCCGAATATCATTCCAGCTGTAAACCAGGATCCTGTGGATATAAATCTACAAAAACCAAAACTACTAGCTGCTCATGTAGAAAATAGGGGCACCCAGAGTTTAGGTTAAAACAATAAACTCCAGGTCAGTCATGTGACTGGTGTGAGAACTAAAACAGTTATTAATTTGACTTTTAAAGTTAGGTAAATCAAGGGACAACGCTGTATAACACGGAATGGGTTTCCTCCCAAGAATACGAGTGCATAAAAACAAACAGCGCAATGCTAAATAATGAACAATGAAGCTATTATAAGACCCAGGTCCCATCACACAATGCAACGCAAGCCAGAGGATAGGGTTTTACCTTATAATAGCCAATTAATGCTTGATACACGAAATTTAATCTTTTATTATTACTATAAGTGAAGAAATCAACTTCAAATATAAATGTATCAATCATAGGCGGCATGGGTACCAACTATCATGTCGCCAATACTAGGCTCTACAATCAAAACTGAAATATCACGTATTAGAAATTGGATTTCCATCATGAGTCGACGCTAGGATGGCTCCTCACCGCTTCGAGACACTCTAGAAGATGTCTCAGGACTACACACTCTGGGTAACCCTTGGATCTTCAGGGCCGGTCCTGCGTTGCGTTTGAGGATTAGTTATTCCTGAACACACGTTTCTCGATCCTAAAGGACCCATCCATCGGCTCCGTAGAGACCGATGTACCCGAGACGCATTGCATTCCAACAACCACGTATGTAAAAATAATATAAATGTCAGGGCTTGTAAAACGCTGACACCACCCATAACTAGACAGAAATGTCGTGCACTCCCTGCAGTCACGATCCCGTTTTTGACTCATACCGAGGTGTGAGGCCCGCGAATTAACGCTATACGCAAAGCCATGCTGTGTTAAAGCCGTGCTTTGATCATCAACCACAAGACTCTGCTTTTCAACAAAAGCTTTGATCACTACATCTCAGCATGCCACACGGGCAGTTCATGCCATGTGACTGATATCTACCGATACATAACCTCTGAGCTCGTACATCTCAAAGAAGGGCGTTAAGCAAGAGAATAAATTCTTCGCCGCCAAACAGATAAATATTTAATAGAAATCAATCAACACAGAATAACATCCAATTTCAGACACATAATCCATTTACAAGTTCGTTCTGGGTCTGAACGAAACTGGAGGCACCTTATTCCTCATCCCGTATGTCCAATACAGAAGAGAGGTCCTCGCATATCCGTCGATCTCCAAGTACGTTTGGACGATCACCACTTATTACCTCGTCTTGGGTGTACAGCCCAATCAAGACATCAGTAATCATCCAAACGATGTGAAGACCTCCGGTCTTCAACCATCGTCTTCATCGTCGACATTTCGTCGAATCAGTTATTCAGAAGGGGTATAAACCCGGCATTTCTGAATAACTCACGTATATAATAAACAAGTGTTATAAAAACACAACATGCGCCTCATTCCAATTCTAAATATTCTTTTATTTAAATATTCACATCTTTAGGGATTTGCTCCCATTAATTTTTTCAAAGATAAATTCTTTTAAATTTATTCTTTAATTTTCCTTTGGATATCATTCAAACCAAATTATGGTTTTCCAAACTAGTCGAGATTAGCGAACCACACCGAAGTCATCATTCATTTAATTTCCCAATCCCAACTTATTCATCCCATGGAGCAAAACTGGTACTACTCCATATCTAACACCACGGTGTTATCGGTAAATATTAATTACCATTTCATGTTCGAATCTAATTAAAGATTTAACTATCACTTGGAGCCAAACTGGTGATACTCCATTCTCGATCATTTCCCAAATTTGATAATTTAAATTATCAATTCACATTTCAATCTAATTAAAGATTCATTAAAACTCTACTTAGTTTTAATCTTCCCTAAAATCAATATTAATGATTATTTAACTTTGGAAACACAAACATGTCACATTGACAATCTACAACGTACTATTGGTTTCTGCCGGTATATAACCTCTAAGCTCATACGTCTCAAAGAAGGGTGTTAAGCAAGAGAATAAATTCTCCGCCAACAAACAGATATATATATTTAGCAGAGATCAACCATACAGTTCGAAATACAATGACAGACATGTAATCCTGCCTTTAACTGAGTTAAAGAACTAATGTCATTTAAAACACAGTTCACGATAAACCCAAATCAAATTCTATTGATTATGGAATCTTCACGGAAAAACAAATCAATATATAATCGATATCAATTTCCGTATCCAACTAATAATATAAATGGAATAACGGCAACGCCTTTTAAATTCCATATGTATTAATAGTCTTCCTCCATAGAATTTCATTTCAATTATTATTAAATCGAATTTCATTCAATTCCAATTTAATATATATTAAATTGGAAAACTTTACTTTGGAAAATTCCTGTTAAATCTTAATAAAAAGATTTATAAATTCCAAATCACATTTCACTGTAAATCGGGTTAAAGAATGAATGTCATTAAAAACACAGTTCACAATAACCCCAATTCACATTCCATCTTTCTCTAACCGTAAATTAGTAAGAGAACAATTCCCTAAGTATTAACCCGAAGGCCGAAACCAACAACAGATCAATACCCAGGAAACCATTCAACTTAGCTAATCTCCAGTCAGTTTCTAATTTTCTTAACTCCATTGGGTTTAAGAACAGTATTATTAAAGATACCATTCATGATAAACCCAAAATCCAATTTGATATTAAATACAAGGCCCTGAATAGAAAATATATCGGCTTATATTCAATATCAAATTCTGAAACCAACAAATATCGTATTGGAATAACGATATATATATCTTCCAAATTCCTCCACAATATCTGTATAATCACAAAATCCAATATCGAAATATTCCAAGGATAATTTTGATTCAAATCTATTCCAATTCATATATTGGAAATTCTGGTTATTTTTAAAACATTTCAAACCCAATTTATTTATTTAAAAATGTTAGATTTTTAATTCTAGTTCACAAATAGTTTATTTCGATAAAAATATATTTTTATCTTTTCGAATATGGAATTTTTCAGCCCAATTCTTTCCAAATCATTTATTATGATTTTACACAAATTATTGATATTTTTAATAATTTTATAAAGGCCCGTACAGTCGATTTCATAAGCCGCCATCGAACTGTACTTACAGCGACTTTCTCCAAATTTGATTTGGACATAATTCCAAATCCAACTGTTAGATTTCTAAATTCTCATATTCATTAGAAAGCTCATTTCGATACAAACCCAATGGTTTCGGTTTTAGGAGAATCCGACGGTCGGATCTCCCGTAATGTCCGTTTGAAGTCAATGGTCGAAATTGGCGAACTGCCACGGCGCAGCGCGTTCTATTCAGACCATTATATATATTTCATCGATTTCCATTTTAAAACGTATTTTATAAATCGGTTTAAATTCGTTTTCAAAACGATTCCAACTTCATATTCAATTTCAAAACAAAATTGAATATTCCATATCATTGATATATATATATATGATAATATTTTCAAAACCATTAGATTTTGAAATCACTTCCTTTTCGATATCCATTATAAAAATGAATAAAATCGATATAAATATCGTTCACGTTAAATGGCATTAATCTGATCAACATGGCTTTATATATTTAAATATATTCGTGTCCATCCCAAATCGGACTTCAAAACAATATTTTGATCCTTTACTGAATATTATTTTAAAATACTCGTTATTTTAAAATAATCGTTATTTTAAAATATTCCTTCTTTCTGAACTGGAATCAGACACAGTCAATTACCATATAATGTGATTATATGGATTTCATACACACATGTATACAACAACAATCAAACACAGTCAACCATCATCCAGAGTGCATTCTACACTGCATAAGCATCAAATATAAATATTTAACTCTTATAATAGTCTGTCAACCAACCGATTGACGTACAACTAAATATTGGGATTAGTGTATGTCCAATATCATCCTAATACCCGTGTGAGGTTTCAATCAACAAATAACGAATTTTATTTGTGCAGTTGGGCGATGTGTAAAACTTATCGTCCCAGTCCATATCAGTCAAGTGTGTGTACAAATACAAATCGTCCGATTTGTAAATGAATATTTATTTTATTCATATACACGTTAAAAATTATATTTTTAACTATAAAATATTTATTCCATTCCACATCACATAGTCAATTTTCACAACACAATCAAACAAACAAACAAGTTGTCCATGGTCTGTGGACGACGGGTGTCGGGTGCTGCTAAGCACCGTCTGCATCCTATTATATATTTCTAACTAGAAAATAAATTAAAGTGAGAAGTTCTCACCTTTGGGATCCACTCCGCCGTGCTTTGATTGTCGATCTATGTAGTATACCTACGTTAAAGTTTATTTTTAACCAATCAATTATTATTTCTTTGTATGATTACTTTATAAATAACATACATAGGCTAAAAATTATATTTTTATCTTACTAAAAATAATTTCATATTTTTATAACCATGCTACATAGTTGAAAATCACATTTTTCTATCGCTAATGAATATATAAAAATCACATCTTTATTTTGCTACCTATATAAAAATCACAATTTTATTTTCTCTATTATATAAAAATCATATTTTTATTATCTCTATAATATAAAAATCATATTTTTATTCCATAAACAAATATGCAAATTTCTGATTTTTCTTCGTATAAGAATTCTATTTTTCTTCGTATAAAAATATAATCTTTCATATTCAAAAATATAATCTTTCATATAAAAATATAATCTTTCATTCACTACTTCATATGAGAAAAATCACCTCTTTTCTATTATGTTAAAATCAGAAGAAAAAAAACAGTGTTTTTACATACAAATAAAAAGAAAAAGAATGAATAAATAGATAAGTAAAAAAACGTACTGTGTTGAGGGGGGAGTTCACTGGTCTTCAGCAGTCAAAGGGGAGCAGGTGGCGTAGGGGGTTGCGGTGGTGCAAGTGGGTTATGGCGACGCCGTTGGTGGAGGGTTTGGGGTTCACGGTCTTTCAGAGGAGGGGAGAAGGGAATGGAGATGGCGGTGGTGCCAGGGAGGGCCTGCGAAAGGAGGGGATGGCTTGGGGAGGTGGCGCTCGGCCTTCGGCAGCGGCGGTGGAGGTCCTAGGGCAGGGCACGGGCTTCAGCGCCCCTTTTTTCTTCTTTTCGATTTTTGAAATCGATCCAGAGAGATAGAAAAAGGGGGGTTGACTAAACTTTATAATTATTATTTTATTATTAATTTATTCTCAAAAAATAGCTTTTATTTTCGACCTCTAAACGAAATCCACCGACTGTCGTCCATAACTAATTACCCTCATTTCGAACCCAATGGGATATGTTTCATAAGGCGATTCGACTATTTCGATCATTTTCCATCAAAATCAAAATATAAATCTATATATTGAATTTGAACGCACATTTCAATTTACCAGGGCCGCATACAGACTCTAGAATTTCCCGAAAAATATTTTCTAGCTTCGTATTGACGATACGGTTCTAAAAAAACTAATTTTGTCAAATTTGGAGACCGTTTGAAAAATGGCCATTTTCTGGTCGATCCAAATTGACTAAAACTGACAAAACGCGTTTTCTTTTGCCATGCTCACATATTGATTTAGAAAATTATGATTTTTGTAATCTAGAAATAACTTGACATCCCAGATCCAACAAAAGTGGTTTCGTCGAAAACGGAGGTCGTTTCCAAAATTTCCATTTTTAAGGGCCGAAATTCCATAGCGACTATTCTGAATTTTCAACTGGGCATAACTTTTTATTCCCGCTATGAAATTTCAATTTTTCGGATTCGTTGGAAAGATATTTTCAAATAGATTCTAATATTTTTGGTTTCACTAAAATCCGGTTTACTTTGAATCCTGTACATTCATTTGAAATTTGAAATCGAATTTTCAAACTACCGCGCCATTTTCAATTCCTTTTATAATTAAAAATAAATATTTATATTCTAACATCGATTGAAATAAATATATTCGTTCTAATTCTATTCAAAATAAATTTCTAGTCGTTATTATTTAAAATAATTCATTTTAAATATTCAAAATTCATTAAAATTGCCAAAATAAAAATTTTAAATTGGTTCTGATTTTTCGGGTCATTACACAAACGGACGCGTCCGACGCGTCAGACGTGTCTGTTTGTCAGTTGGTCCGTTTTGGTCCAATGAACACACCCTAAATATCTCCTTTTTCTGAATTTATTTTCTATGCTAAATCAAATTTGAGAAGTTTCTTGGAAGCAACCTTTGTGTCATCCCTTAAATCTCAAGTAGACCAGAGCCCACTTTGTAAATGAAACGTCTGATGTTGAGTCGAGTTGATTCAAAATATCCACCTTTATGATCTACATTTGTACCAATTCTCGTAGCATCATTCTCAATGGTAATGGCCATAGTGCTACAAGCCAAGCTGAAGTTCATCGCCATCACACACACCAAGTGAAAAATTCTTATTTCTCTTCGATGCGCTTATGCTGTCAAACCTCCATTTGCATTTCGTTTTCCTTCTTCATTCCCTATTTTGCAGTTTCCATATGGCTGTTCATTTTCAGACTCGATCAAATGTATCTGCAAAGCGTGGAGAATGATGCTAATAATGGAAGATACTGGGAAAGAGCTTTGAGGCTGTTGCACCGAAGATTGACTAAAGGTGACGACCATTCTAACTATCACGAAATTATCAACGTTGTCTCCATGGTTTCTCTTTGAATGTTTGTGTCAGTGGCAAAGAAAAAAGAATTCTTGGTTATCCTAAGAAGATTGACTGAAGGCGATGATCACTGTCTTGAAATTATCAATGTTATCTCCTTGATATCTGTTTGAATGTTTGTATCTTTGGCAATTTGTTTTTCTGGATTTATTTTTCTTTACAAAATTGAATTTGAGAAGTTTCTTGGAAGCAACCTTAGTACCATCCATCAAATCTTAAGTAGACCTGAGCTCACTTCGTAACTGAAACGCCTGTTGTTGAGTCGAGTTGATTCAAAATAACTACCCTTTATGTTCTACATTGGTGCCAATTCTCATAGCATCATTCTCAATGGTAATGGCCATAGTACTACTAGCCAAGCTGAAGTTCATCGCCATCACACACACCAAATGGAAAATTCTTATTTCTCTTCTATGCGCTTATGCTATCAAGCTTTCATTTGCATTTCGTTTGCCTTCTTTGTTCCCTAATTTTGCAGTTTCCATACGGCTGTTCATTTTCAGACTCGACAAATGTTTGCAAAGCGTGGAGAATGATGCTAATATTGTAAGATACTGGGAAAGAGCTTTGAGGCTATTGCACCGAAGATTAACTGAAGGTGATGACCATTCTAACTATCATGAAATTATCAATGTTGTCTCCATGGTTTCTCTTTGAATGTTTGTTTCAGTGACAAAGAAAAAATAATTCTTGATTATCCTAAGAAGATTGACTGAAGGCGACGATCACTATCTTGAAATTATCAATGTTGTCTCCTTGATATTTGTTTGAATGTTTGTATCTTTGGCAATTTGTTTTCCTGGATTTATTTTCTTTACAAAATCGAATTTGAGAAGTTTCTTGGAAGCAACCTTAGTACCATCCCTCAAATCTCAAGTAGACCTGAGCTCACTTCGTAAATGAAACGCCTGTTGTTGAGTCGAGTAGATTCAAAATAACTACCCTTTTGTTCTACATTGATGCCAATTCTCATAACATCATTCTAAATGGTGATGGCCATAGTACTACTAGCAAAGCTGAAGTTCATCGCCATCACACACACCAAATGGAAAATTCTTATTTCTCTTCTATGCGCTTATGCTGTCAAGCTTCTATTTGCACTTCGTTTGCCTTCTTAGTTCCCTGATTTTGCAGTTTCCATACGGCTGTTCATTTTCAGACTCGATCAAATGTATCTGCAAAGCGTGGAGAATGATGCTGATAATGGAAGATACTGGGAAAGAGCTTTGAGGTTGTTGCACTGAAGATTGACTGAAGGCGACGATCGTTCTAACTATCATGAAATTATCAATGTTGTATCCATGATTTATCTTTGAATGTTTGTGTCTATGGCAAAGAAAAAAGAATTCTTGATTAACCTAAGAAGATTGACTGAAGGTGATGATTGCTGTGATGAAATTATCAATGTTGTTTCCTTGATATCTGTTTGAATGTTTATATCCATGGCAAGGAAAAGAATTATTGATTAACCTGCATGCGATGTGTGTGTGGGAGAAGGAATATCACCTGTTTGATAAAGAATGCTGTAATTTTCATGTTTTTTAATATTCAGAGACAATGCTTTATAAAAAGTGTGATGCTAAGAGCACACGTTTTCTCTTCTTAATCCCACGAACAAAAATAATAAGCACAATAAAATATAATGTACTTCCTAATACCATACGCAATTCATACGACAATCAACCACCGTACAAAATCATTTTGCACAGCAAACAACCATCGACCAACACCATTTTACAAGGTCATCAATCGCCGAATTACTACCGATTGGTAGTTGATCACCGTGGAAAACATTGTTGGTTGACGGTTGTTCGCCATACAAAAATAAATAAAAATAATGCATTTGATAGCTCCTTTATAAGTTTGGTATTAGGAAGTGTGTAGTATAAAATCCTATGGTATTTTTTAGTAATGGTATTAGGAAGAAAAAAATGGGGTGCTCTTTGCTGCACACTAACTTTGATCTAATTGTCACATTTTCTTTTAGTTTGCACTATTTTAAATATCCAATCCAGTCTCGATCCAACTGCAGTTAAACTTAAACCTTCAAACATTACAGTCTTCAAATTAAAATAGTCATGCATATTTATGAATCCAAGATTCAATACGATAATCTACAAAAAAAAACCTTTGAACCCGACTCTTAAAGACCACAGTTCTCAAAAATTGAATAACATCCATTAAATTTTCACTTTTTTTTACCTTCATAATTCTGTTATCCAATTGCAGTTATAACTTATATATTAGTTAATATTGCTACGGCTACGGCTCTTTTCATACCTTCATAAAGTTGTTCGTCATGGATAATATCATGTGATAGTATATGCTATTTTGTGATTCTTCTTAGCAACAATACATAATGCTACCATATATACTTAAGATTTATATGTAACAATTTGACATTATTTTATATATCATTAATAATATGAATTAGTAAAGTTTATACTATATAATGTGATGTCCTATAAATTTATATAATTTAGTAAATATGTCACATACCATTTTCTTTATGAAATATTTTATTTTGACAAAACAAAAAATGCACGGTTTTCACGGTTGAAAAATTGGAATCTTCACTACAAGAAAAGCTGTAAATAGCGGCAGATTTTTAGCAGTGGAAATATCCGTCGCTAATTAGCGAAGGATTTTCGTGGACTTTGTAAGAGATGATATTTTGGATTTTATATGTCACCTTATTTTAAATTATTATCGTTGAATATTATTTCTATCGCTAAATCATTGGAAATTGTAGTCCTTTACCGACATAAATTATTTAGCGCTAAATTCCGTCGCTAATAGAGTCGGATTACCATCAACAAAATTTTAAAGCTATTTTTGCAGTAGTTTTTCAGGAGATTTGAAAAGAACTTTTATATTTATTATTTATAAAATGTTTTATAGTTGCATTATTACCTAGTAATTAATAAGTAAATATAACTTTTAAATAATTAATGTTAATAATATATTAATAATAAATAATAAATAATTGCTATTAAAAGTAAATAATATTCAATAATTAATAATTACTTTATTAAATATTAATTAATATTCAATAATTAATAATTAAAATTAATAATTAATAATTAATAATTGACATATTTAATAATTTATGGTTTATACTTATTTTTACTAATTAGTAATATGGTATAATTAATTAATTATTTAATAATTTGTAATGATAATGTATAAATAATAATGTATACTTACTATATTATCTAATAAGTTATTATATCTGATAATTCATAAATCATGATCAACAATTTAAATTATTTTTATACTATACAACGATTTATAATTAATATTTTTAATGTTAACAGGTAATATTTAATAGTTTATAATTATTTTTAATAATTATGAAGTAATATTTTTTATATTTTATAGTTTAGTTTTAACAATTGTTTTCCTTGTCAGTGCAATGATTATATTTTTAACAATCGTTTCTTTTCGCTTGGTTAGCAACTAGTTAATTATGAATAGCAAATATTTTTTTAAAACCTTTATTGTTCAGATGTTATATGTGATTTTACAACTACTTTATATGCACACATTGTTAATTGAAAATAGTAATCTTAGTAGTGTTAATAAATTAGAAATACAAATGATATAAATATACTTTCATATGCATTTGACATTTACTACTTAACAATAATTTATATTATATAATTTATAAGTAGTAGTTAATGTTGAATAATTAATATGTAATAAGTAGTGATTACAGTAATTAAATAATAATATTGAAGATTGATACATCTTATTGAATTTAAATAAATACTGATATATTATTTTAAAAAAAGCTTAGTTTAGTTTTATAATACTTCAAATTGCACTCTTCATATTCAAGTAAATTTTCAGCCAATAATCTACGTTAAAATTTATTAAACTTCAACTTATATTATAAACTATTTTTTTGGCTTCAAACAATTGAAATTTTGGCTCCAAACATTTGAAATTTTGGCTCCAAAAAACTGAAATTTTGGCTTCAACCTGCTAAACTTTTGCGTCGTTCCAGGTAATTCACGTTATCTCACTTTTCAAAGCCACTTTTCCAAACCCACATCCCAAATTCACTTCCGCCTCCTTTTCCGAAATCCCTAAATTCACGAAATCCCTTTCCACCGTCTGACTTCCGATCCCCTTCCATGTAACGGCGCTAGATGGCCTCGTCAACGTCAACTCCTTCTTCACCATCGCCATCTTCCTCACCTCTCCAGGCCATCTTCCTCACCTCTCCAGGCCATCTTCCTCACCCCTGTTTCGCTTCTTGCGATCCACCTCCGCTCCATCCTCCGCCAACACCCTAATTCACTGATACCTTGGCTCCAGTTGACACTATTAAGGCATATCCGGTAAGTTTTAAATCATTTGCTCTTCCCTTTTTTAGTATTAAGTAGTCTCACTTTGAAGATTAGCAGTTATTTTTTTTGTGAGATCACCATATAGTCTTGATATCTATCTCCTTGCGGACTTTCTGATTTAATGGAAACTGTTTTTTTTTATCAGTATATTGTGCCGATATTGGAAAAGGAATTTTGTTAAACCATAAATGACGGCAATCAATTATCCTCTTAAAATCATTTGAAATTTGAGTTGAGCATGAAGTCAACGAAAATATTCTGTATAAAATATATCCCATTAGTTTGTTCAGTCAACCAAACAAAAATATTTTAATAATATCCGACATTATAAGTAGCTGCAAATAAGCAAATGTTTAACAATAGAAAATCCTGTAAACAGACATCGCGTAAGTTAGAGATGGCTATTATATTTGGAGGTGCATTGCTCTTTCTTCTGACATTGTTCATTACTGAATCTACCGCGCAATGGATATGGACTCCTGCTTCTGCATTTTTTATGGCGAAAGTGATGCTACTGGTACAATGGGTGAGTAACACAAAAGTCAATTATATAATTTTAATTTTATAGTAAGACATCAATGTGCAGGACATTAACATGCAAATACCGTTGTCGAAATTTTGCCACTTGAGTTCAAAATATTGAGTTAACCGGACAAATGCAGGTGGAGCTTGTGGATATGGAAACCTGTACAGAGATGGGTACGGTGTGAAAAATGCAGCACTAAGCACTGCACTTTTCAACAGTAGGGCACCATGCGGTGCGTGCTTCCAAATAGTATGTGATGCAAGTAAGTCGCGATGGTGCAGTAGGCTTCGCAGGCTTGAACATTTTGTCGAAACTGGTTATGGATTCCGGCATGAGCGCATATGTCATGATCGCCCATCGCCAAATTATTGCAAGTGTTTTCTTGACTCCAATTGTCTTCTTCTTGGAGAGGTATACACATTTTTCTTTGTTCCTAATCTCTTACACTGGAATGTATGAAGTGAATGGGAATATGAATATGCTGCTTATTGCCTTTTGCTATACACATGTACTTGTAGGAAATCTTGAATGAAGATTACAAAGAAAATCTTAATACAAATATTCTTTTGCTCTCTGTTCGGATAAGCATATATAATATCATCATACGTCTAATAAATATCACTTGATGAAAAATATTCAAATGGGTGCAATGTATTTCAGGGCAACCATGAAGCAGCTTACATATTTTCTGGGACTGAAGTATTCATCTCCAACGATTGCTTGTGCCTTGAACAACTTGTTGCCTGCTATCACATTCATTATGGTTGTCCCCTTTAGGTAGCTTCATCATTTCTATTTCAATAATTTCGAATAGTTTAAACAAAAAGGAAAAAAGAAAAAAAAGAAAGGACTTATACCAACATAACATTCAACTTTGTACAGAAATTGTAATTTGTGTATGTTAGGAAGCAATGACAAATGAAAATTTAAATTCAAATAACAGTGAAAAATAGTTTAGTTATGTATCTTTCCGGTGTCATTCAATTTTGACAGGTACAACGAACGATATGGCAAATTATGGATTAATCACTGAAGATGAAGATATTGAGTGTGAAAGTGTGTAACTGAGTGTATGTAGTGAGTCAATGGTTGTACAAATAAGCATTTTGTATGGTTATTGTGTAACAAAAAGAAACATAATTGTGTACTATTCAAATGTGTAATAAAATATTTGTTTGAATAAAATATTTATTTAAAATTAGAAATTCTGAGTTAACATACTAATTTTTGCAAATATTTTATATTACAACAATTATAGCTCTTTGCAAGTTTTTTTGTAGTGATTTGTGACGAATTACCGACAGAAGTTTAAGGTGAATCAGAAGTTGAAATTATTCGTCGTTAATCCCTTGGTATTTAGCAAGGGTTTACCAACTCCTTATGTAAGTAATTATAATTTAATAATCCATCGGTAAATAGTCGGTATATAAATTAAATTAAATTAAATTAAATTATAAAATTAAATTTATTTTTATTGTAAAATTAGTAAAATGACGGAAAAATGTCGGAAACCTCTTGCGAAATTCCGTCGCAAAATCTGACACAGATACCGTCATGGTTTTTACCGACCATACAGTTACGTAGAAAATCCGTCGCTAAGTCCTGTTTAGCGACGCATTTGAAGCAGATTTTGCCGCTGCTATTTGCGGTTTTTCTTGTAGTGTATAGACAATGAACGATCACGGTTTGATGTGCGGTCGAGTATCCAATACTACGAGTTTAATAGTTACCTTCTTGATGTCCGTCTAAATATGAAATCTACCGGAACACTAAAAGTTAATAATCAAAAGTATTATTGTGATTTCAGTATGAACTTCAAGATTATTACATTACTTTGTATCCAATAGGAACCAAATCTCCCTCTTTAAACAAGCATCTATATATACATGTATTACACATGACAAAATAGATGAAATGTACATCTTCCCATCTTGCTAATTTAAAAAGTTATAAGTGAAGAATCAAGGAATACACGAATCCTAAATGGTAAAAGCAAAATCATGCATCTGAAGGAAGCCAATGTCTTCCATTAACGAAGCTCTTAGCAAGAAAAGGCCGGGCAGTTTGATAATCTAACTCTCTCGCCCATGTAACGCCATGCACCGCCCTTGCTCCAGGTCCCCAACATCTATATGAACCAAAGTACGCAGTCCTACATAAAGATACACATAACACACACATCAGCATTCAAATCCTTAAAATATATATACATTTGCAATGAAAATTACAGGTTAAAATCGTCTTACGTGTTTCTATTGCTATTGTGATCCCAGTCATCCCAGCCTCCTCCAGCGACAACATCAGCAAAATGAGTGTAAGCAAACACGATCCTCGAATACTGCCCCATTGCTCTTCCTACGTACAGTTTGCCCGTTCCCGTAACATTGCAGTTCACAAAGGCAAACCCTGATTGCTCGCACGGTGAATTTCTGGCTTGTGCTGCTATTGATCCGAATCTCTCTGCTATCGAGTGTAGCTCACATCCCTGCAAAAGTCAATCCTTCTTTGAGTATCCTATTATTCTAATGCATGAAATACCAGAGTAGAGAAGGAATACACTTAATTAAAATCATTTGAGATCGTCTGCTTTGATACGGAATCAAGATACATAGAGATACTATTACTTACATGGAGATCGTACTTTCTAATAGGTAATTAAACTTCAAATGAACATGTTTTGGCACTAAATGTAATGATTTATATGAAAAAGGTGCCCTAATAGTATTCTATTAGACTCGTCATTTCAACACTATATTTTGATACAGGATGCTTATTTTTTAAAAGCAGCGGTATTTCTTGTCTCCAATTTAGATGTTCCACAGAGAATGAAAAAAAAGGATTCGTCTGGTTAATGGTTAAAAATTATCATACTAAAATACACCATTAATAGTATACCTTGTACATGGATCTGCCATTGCCAAATATGAAATCAATGGATCCTTCGATGTAGCAATTTTTGAAGTAATGCCTTCCTGCGTCATCACATAGTGTGTCTTGTGCTCCATGAAATGCACAGCCGAAGAAATATGCCTTGTCTCCGGATATTCTGAATGCTGCAGCTTGCCATCCTTCCATTCCAGGCATTGGTGCTGGTGCTGTATTCTGTTTTCATTTTCATATATATTACCGAAAATTAAGTTAGTACAAGTTCTACATTCACAAAGATTCAACCACGTCTGGTCGTTTCATTTACGGTAACAGAGCTTCTGCTGCCTGAGTTGCCAGAATCCGCGCACAGTCTCCGAGAGTTGAACTTGGAAGCAAGAAAGAACTTACCTTGAAGGTGATATTTCTAGCAGTAAAATGAGAAGCAAAAACAGTTACAGATGCAGTGTTATATGTTCTTAATTGTTGACCGTTAGGTCCTTTATCACTTGCTCTATCATGCCATTGAATAACTGTCGAGTCCCATCCTGCTCCTTGGAATGTAATGTATGGTTTTGATGCCGGCACAGTTACTTTCTCTCTGTATATATATGTACACAACTCATGAATAAGTTTCAACTTAATATGCATAAATAATGATATGATAAGTAACAAAATAATTCAAAGATTACATGTAAAGTCCTGCTTTGATTTTGAGGATGACATATACGGAATTGTTATCAGGAATTGAATCTACGGCTTCTTGCACTGATAAGAAATCTCCTGCTCCTCTTGCATCCACTACAATGGTACGTTGCGAGGTGGGTTCAAAATAGTTGTGGTGATGGTGCTTGTAAGTGGAATCGACTTTACAAGCATTCGAAACTTGGAATGAAAGAAGGAAGAAGAATAGAAGAAGTATTGATTTTATGAAGATTGCCATTGCAATGTTAAATGGATGATGAAGAGGAAGAAGAAGTGGAGAGGTTTGGGTGACATTTGAACTGTGCAAGTTATGGTATATATATGCATTGAGTCTCTCCTGAAAAAACAAATGAAATCCCCTATAAATATCATGCACAACGGTCAATATTTTCTTGAGCATGGCTATGTTTTGTTGTTTTGCGATAAAGTTAGGCTGGAAAATGGTCCACTAATGCATATTGTTCATGTTCTTCTATTGCTCATGTGAGATACACTGATGTATAGAAGCATGCAGAGCGTGCACATGGTATGCAAGTTCAACTGCTTAAGCTAATTTTTTAGATTATGAGGTTATAAACAATATAACAAGAATCTGGCTTGGAATTAAAAAGACTATCTGTGTTTAAGCCTCTGAACTGAATAAAAAATACCAGCATATGATGTAATGTATAATAAGAAGGGTATCCCCTCAGCTTTCTGTTTCTTTTCAGTGAAAACAATGTGTATATAAACAGAGATTACATTCTTTTGACAGGGCAAAAGGAGAAGAAATTTTACATTGTTAAAAAATTACATAAAGGCTACATCTTTCTTTTGTCTCGACATGGAATTGAATGACAAAAGGACCACTGTGGGCGAAGTAAAAGGCTAGTGAAAGTCCAAATGAAGAGGTAAAAAAAGTAGCGCTTTCTGAAGGCAACGGTCATATAAAAAGCATGATAATCGAAGGTGGTTTAGCATTTCATTTGGCGCAAATTCTATTTCAACCCACAAATTTAGGTAGTAGCCTCCCAAATCATGAAATAATTGGTAAACCCCTAAATTTAGTTAGTAGCCCCCGTTTAAAAAAAAAAACACAAAAATACCCTTTCACGTAGGGGGAATACGTGGTTTTTCGGTGTACCTCGTAGCTGTCCTACGTGGTTCGTCAAAGTTCCACGGAGATCATCTACGTGGTTCATTCATGGACCACGTAGGGTTACTACGAGATACACCGAAAAACTAAGTAGTACAACTACGAGATGTTCAAAAAGCTGGAAAAAAATATAACGAAAAAAAGGCATTTTGGTCATCATATTTTTTTAATGAAATGGGAGGCTACTAACTAAATTCGTGGGTTGAAATAGAATTTGCCTTCATTTGGAGTCGAGTGCATTTTTTGTAATCTTGCATACAAGGGAAAAAAGAGAAAGGGGCATTATGCATTGGAAACACTTAAATGTTGGGGCCGGTTATGCAAGAATGACAGGTCGGACGCTAATAATTGTTGCAGTGAGTCAGAAAGGTACAAAATTATGCGCTTGTGTATTTGCAGAGCTCACTTAATTTGCCCTAGGGACCATAACGGTCATTAAATAATCTCAGCTCCTCCACCATATGTTAGAGAAGACAATGCTGATTGTTTATCCTTTTAAGTTTGAATTTCCATACATACAAGAGCATCTCCAAACGTTTGTGTGCCGATTTTCGGTTTTCCGCACTCTAAATTGTTGAAACCGAACATTTCTTAATAGTTGGAAATAGGCGTTTGTTCAATGAACGCGTCAGATATTTGTTCAACAAACGCCTAAAAAAATAAATGGACCAGCTGCATGATAGCTTCTGAAAGTGGACATATAATAAACTTGTGGGAAGGACTACATATGATAAACCAATATAGCTAATGTGGTTGAATGCCTACATTCTGGGAAGGATTTTTTATATTTGCTGAAATTAATCAGGTGTTTGTTGAGTAAACGCTTGGAATCAAGCGCTTTATCTTAGACGTTTGTTCAACAAATGTCTAGTTTGAGGCATTTGTTCAACAAACGTCTGAATAGTTTGCATATTCCGAAACTATTGCCCTCGAAATCTGAAAGATGAGTTCTTTCTACACACTGTTGGAGACAATTTTGGGGTTGGATATCGAAAAATTGGAAATTGGAGCATCAGGTGGAGTTGCTTTAACTCACGGCATATGTATATTGTGTAAAGCCATCAATTTAGAAAGTGAATATAGCATAGAAAATAGAAAACGGTTTTTTTTTTCTTATTTTGTGAAACAATGGAAGAACAGAAAACGCTTCACCCCATCGTCTCCCTCCAACTTCTCTGTTGTCCCCGTCATCTTTCTTTCGTCAACCTTATAGTCTGTTCATTCTTATCATATATTATAATTAATGCTAAAAACACAAAATAAAAGATAGATCAAACGATTATAAAACTGCGTTTTTATAAATTCTTTTCTAGTTTTAAGTTTTCTTGTATACAAAAGTGTGCACGAAACATGCATATTATGAAAAACAATCAATTTAAAAAACAATATTAGCATATGAAACGAAAAAATAAGCTTTTATTTTATTTTATTTTATTTTGAAAAATAATGGAAGAACAAACGAAAAGTTCGTTATTTCATCCTCCCAAATTCTCTATGTCATCCCACTACTAGAAAACAGTCTAATTTCCTATGCAAAATTTCCTACGTCTTTTCTACGCCACAAGGCGGGACGTAGGAATGGCGTAGGAAATTGGTAGGCAAAGTTTACGGCGTAGGAAAGGCGTCAAACATTTCTTACGTCGTATCTACGACTCTAAAATGCGTAGAAATCTTCTAATTTCGTATGTCAAATTTCCTACGTCTTTCCTACGCCATAAGGCGGGGCGTAGGAATGACGTAGGAAATTGATAGAAAATTTCCTATATCTTTCCTACGCCATAAGGTGGGGGTAGGAGTAAAGTTCACGAGGCGAAATTTCCTACGCCTTTTCTACGCCATAAGACATGGTTTCGTTATGGCGTAGGAATCACCATTCTCACGTCATAAGGCGGGGCATAGGAATGACGTACGTCAACCATCTCTTATGTCTTAACTACACCTGTCGAATGCGTAGAAATCTTCTGCGCTATTTTCACGCCATTGTAGAAAACATTCTTATTTCATATGCAAAATTTTCTACACATTTCCTACGCCATAAGGCAGGGCGTAAGATTGACGTAGGAAATTTATAGGCAGAGTTTACGATGTAGGAAAGACATCAACTTCTCTTTTGTCTTACCTACATCTGTAGACGGCGTAAAAATTTATTACGCCATTATAGAAAACATTCTAATTTCATTTGTGAAATTTCCTATGCCTTTCCTACGTCATAAGGCGTGGCGTAGGAATGACGTAGGAAATTGATAGGTAGTATTCGCGGCATAAAAAATACGTCTACCATCTCTTACGTCTTAACTACACCTGTCGAAGGCGTAGAAATCTTTTGCGTTATTTCCACGCCATTATAGAAAACATTCTTATTTCATATGCAAAATTTTCTACGCCTTTCCTACGCCACAAGGCAGGGCGTAGGAAATTTTTAGGCAGAGTTTACGGACATCAACCTCTCTTTTGTCTTACCTACGTTTATAGATGGCGTAGAAATTTATTATGCCATTTTCATGCCATTGTAGAAAACATTCTAATTTCATTTGTGAAATTTCCTACGTCTTTCCTACGCCATAAGGCATGGCGTAGGAATGACATAGGAAATTGATAGGTAGAATTCGCGGCATAAAAAATACGTCAACCATCTTTTATGTCTTAAATACACCTGTTTAAGGGGTAGAAATCTTCTGCGCTATTTCCACGTCATTGTAGAAAACATTCTAATTTCATATGCAAAATTTTCTGTGTCTTTCCTACGCCATAAGACAGAGCGTAGGATTGGCGTAGGAAATTGATAGGCAGAGTTTACGATGTAGGAAAGACATCAACCTCTCTTATGTCTTACCTACTTCTGTAGACGGCGTAGAAATCTATTACGCCATTTCCATGCCATTGTAGAAAGCATTCTAATTTCATTCGTGAAATTTCCTACGCCTTTCCTACACCATAAGGCATGGCGTAGGAATGACGTAGGAAATTGATAGGTAGAATTCGCGGCGTAAAAAATACGTCAACCATCTCTTATGTCTTAACTACACATGTCGAAGGCGTAGAAATCTTCTACGCTATTTCCACGCCATTGTGGAAAACATTCTAATTTCATATGCAAAATTTTCTATGCTTTTCCTACGCTATAAGACAGGGCGTAGGAAATTGATAGGCAGAGTTTACGATGTCAGAAAGACATCAACCTCTCTTATGTCTTACCTACGTCTGTAAGCGGCATAGAAATTTATTACGGCATTTCCATGCCATTGCAGAAAACATTCTAATTTTATTTGTGAAATTTCCTACGTCTTTCCTATGCCATAAGTGGTGGCGTAGGAATGGCGTAGGAAATTGATAGGTAGAATTCGCGGCGTAAAAAATACGTCAACCTTCTCTTATGTCTTAAATACACCTGTCGAAGGCGTAGAAATCTTCTGTGCTATTTCCACGTCATTGTAGAAAACATTCTAATTTCATATGCAAAATTTTCTACGCTTTTCCTACGCCATAAGGCAGGGCATAGGATTGGCGTAGGAAATTGATAGGCAGAGTTTACCATGTAGGAAAGACATCAACCTCTCTTATGTCTTACATACGCTTGTAAAGGCGTAGAAATCTCTTATGACATTTCCATGCCATTGAAGAAAACATTCTAATTTCATTCGCGAAATTTACTACGCCGTAAGGCAGGGCGTAGGATTGGCGTAGAAAATTAATGAAATTTCCTACATCTTTCCTACGCCATAAGACATGGCGTAGGAATGACGCAGGAAATTAATAGGCAGAGTTCACGACGTAGGAATGACGTAGGAAATTGATAGATAGAGTTCATGACATAGGAAATTGATTACAGTTATTTTTCCTTTTTGAGTTATGAAAGAAATTTATTATTTTTTTCCCTTTTTTCAGCATTAAGGGCATTTTCGTAATTTTGACATATATAGCTTTTAAAATCGTAATTTTCGAATAATTCTTTTTTTACTTTTCATTTCGTCATGTTTTGGAGTTTTTAAAATTTATTTAATTTTTTCACTTTTTTCAACATGAAGGGCATTTTCGTAATTTTGGCCTTTTTAACTTTAAAAATTATTATTTTCAAATAATTCTTTCATCACTTTTAATTTCATAATTTTCTGAATGTTTTGAAATTTTATCCGCCTTTTCCAATTTGAAGGGTATTTTCGTAATCTTTATACTTTTAGTTCAAGAAATCGTAATTTTTGAAATATTCCTTTTTTACTTTTCATTTCATAATTTTATGGATTTTTTGAATTTTTTTTTCACTTTTTCCAAAATGAAGGGTATTTTCGTAATTTTGGTCTTTTTACCTTTAAAAATTTAGCATTAGTTTTTATTAGCTAAATCAATACCTACGTGGTTAAATGGGTAACCCATTTATTTTAGGGTTGGGTTATAAACGGGTTGGCTAAAAAATGGGTCAAAGAGAATGGGTCATAAACAAATTTTTTTATGTTCAAAACTGGAATTGATAGACCCAATGTCGCATTCAGTAAAAATTTATGATACATGTATAGGGTGCACTCAATGTGTACGAGCATGCCCCGTAGACGAATTGGACAAGATACCTTGGGACGGATGTAAAGCTAAGCAAATTGCTTCCGCGCCAAGAACGGAAGACTGTGTAGGTTGTAAAAGATGAGAACCTGCCTGTCCAACAGATTTTTTAAGTGGGTCAAAACTCGACCCTGCATATTTAGACCCAATCCATTTGACAGTGTAACGACCCAGATTTTTGGTTGATTTATTTTAAATATTTAATATGGTTTTAAATATTGAGTTGATAATATATAAATCGATTTTTATATTGAGTTATCGATTTTATAACCGACATACAGTTTTATTTCGATTTTATTGAATATTTAAAATGAAATATAATTGGATCAAAGTTAAAACTGAACCAATATATTTCAAATAGTCAATTTTTTTTTGAACATAAATGATAATAAGTATAATTTATTATCGAGGAGTTGACTGTCTTGAATTTAAATTATATTATCGATTTAATATGGCACTCAAGAATAATTAATTTTCAAACGACCTCGGTTTTCGAAAATAATAATTTTATTGGGTCCGGAACGTCAAACCATAGTAGTGTCAAGTTTGATTGAAATCGGAGATCATCTATGGCATTTTTAGTGTGTTACGTAAATTAATAAAATAATAACCCGTTAGTTTCTTGGATACGGGGGATGTTGCGACTTAAAAAAAGGAGGAAATGAGGATTAGCGCAGCGTAAAATAGATAGGAAAGATGGTGCGTGTTAAGGTAAAAGCTACAATCTTCTATTTTTATGGAGGAGAAAATTAAATATGAATTAAGGTATAATTAAGAAACTAATCTAGTTAATTAGTTTAATTATTAATTTATTTACATTTTAATTTAATTCAATCTTGTAAAAAAAATATGTTGTTTATACAAAATCAGATTCAAACGTCATTGGATTTGTTGGACTCGTATCCTCGATAGATTCGCAATGGAACTGGATTAAGTTTGTCTGGAGCCAGTTGGAGTTTTCGATTAAATTAAATGCTAGTTTAATTTAATCAGAAAACAAATCGCTATTTCGTCAAAATATAAATCAAGGTGAGTAAACAAAACGCTAGTTTTCGATGGTGTCGTAGTGCTAAAGCTCATGATAGAGGGTCTTGGATCTGGCCTATGATGGTCTTAGGAAATGACAAGTGAAAGAGCCACTGAAGATGGTTGATATTGCTGAAGATGCCATTTTAGATGAGTGGCGTCTGAAGGATTCAACAAAATGGCGTTCATTCCTATGTTTTGCTCTAGGTTTTATGTAATTATTGAATATATTTTTCTTATAGGCTAGTTATATGTGTTTAATCATTTTAGTTTGTTTATTTAGTAGAAAAACTATCACGGGTCTAATGGACATCAAAATGTTTTGTTATAGGATTTAGAATGAAATGACCCGAACTTCCCCGGTCTCCGAAAAGAAGAGAAAGCACGGATTGTCTGAGAACAAGACTAATCGGAACACAGACAGAAGAACATTTCACTGCTATTACAACAATTACATTAGAGTACAAGAATATAATAGAGTATGATTAAATATAATACATTTGATAAATATCAGAGATTTACAAATTACAATACAACGGAAAATAATACAAAACACAACTGAAAGGAATACACGGATACAGAGCTTTCCGAGTATAGTTCCAGCTGTAAAACAGGATCCTGTGAATATAAATCTGCAAAACCAAAACTACTAGCTGCCCATGTGGAAAATAGGGGCACCCAGAGTTTAGGTTAAAACAATAAACTCCAGGTCAGTCATGTGACTGGTGTGAGAACTAAAACAGTTATTATTTTGGTTTAAAGTTAGGTAAATCAAGGGACCACGCCGTATAGCACGGAACGGGTTTACACCCAAGAATACCAGTGCATAAAACAAACAGCGCAATGCTAAATAAAGAACAATGAAGCTATTATCAGACTCAGATCCCATCACACAATGCAACGCAAGCCAGAGGATAGAGTTTTACCTTATAATAGCCAAATATGCTTGGTACGTGAAATTTCATCTTTTATTATTACTATAAGTGAAGAAATCAACTTCAAATATAAATTTATCAATCATAGACGGCATAATGCCCCATCCCACTATGTCGCCATACTACGTTCTACAATTAAAACCGAAATGTCACGTATTGGAAGTTGGATTTCCGTCTGTGAACCAAGGCAAGGGGTCATCCTTACCGCAAGGTTGGGTTGAAATATGAGCAGTAATAATATAGAAAATATTTAATATGGCGTAGGAAAGGCATATGAGCAGTAATAATATAGAAAATATTTAACATGGCATAGGAAAGGCGTAGGAAAAAGGCGTAGAAAAGACTTAGAATTTTTTTAATTGTATTTATTGAAGTTGAGTATGTATGGCGTAACTAACGAGTAGGAAATATTTCTTGTAACACTGGCGTAGGGGAGACGAAAGAAATATGGCATGGAAAAGGCGTACGCAATATGGCGTAGGAAGGACACATGAAAAAATATGGCGTAGGAAAGTCGTAGGAAAAAGGCGTAGCAATGGCGTAGGAAAATTTTAATTGTATTCATTGAAGTTGAGTATGTATGACGTAACTAAAAAGTAGGAAATATTTACCGAACTATGGCGTCGGGAAGACGCATGAAAAAATATGGCGTAGGAAAGGCGTAGCAATGGCGTAGGAAAATTCTAATTGTATTTATTGAAGTTGAGTATGTATGGCGTAACTAACGAGTAGGAAATATTTGCCGTAACACCGGCGTAGGAGACTTCGGGTGTTGCGATGGCGTAGGAACTGGGCGGCCACCAAAGGAAATTTGGCGTAGAAAAGGCGTCGGAAATATGGCGTAGGTAAGGCGTAGGAAAATATATGGTGTAGGAAAGGCGTAGGAAACTGTACTACGCATGAAGTCGGAACGGCGTAGGAAATATTTTTTTCCACGCTTGAATTTTTGACACTATATTCGGCGTAGGGATGGCGTAGGAAATTGTAGTTTCCTACGCCATTCCTACGCCAATTAGGCGTAGGAAAATCAGAAAATTCTTGTAGTGTCCATTTCATCTTCCTTCCATCTTCTCCGTCTTTCCTCTATTCTTCATATTTTGTAATTAACGTTGAAAAGCCGAAATACAAAACATAAAAATAAATGATGAAAACCTTAAAATTTTTGGAACATGGTGTATACATATATGATATATAATGAGATAAAAGACTAGGTATCCTAACTAACTGAATTGCTAGTACAAGGTTTTCAGGTGTAGACGAATAAGCTTCTGAAGACCTGTAGAAGGCAAGCTAATAAAAGGAGCTTATTTCCACTGTGTTGTTGAAGTTTATGCTTTGTTCGATTGGATGTAACAATAGAATTTATAATCATCGAATAGTTGATATGATTATCCAATAGGCTTCTCCCACTACAAAAGAAACGGTAAATACCCTTGGCGAGGGGCCCTTGATAGCCATTGGTATTCGGATCAACGGATTACAACGACAACCAATGGCAGACAACGCATATTTTCAATGGCTTCCAACTTCCTAGCATTGCCACGTGGTTTTTTCTGAAATAAGAAACGTTGGAACAGTTGAAAATTGTCGTGGGGACCCATTGAAAGCCGTTGAAAATATGGGTATTATTTTATAGAATTGAAACTGCACACTTCCAGCCACACAAATATACATATCCATCAAAAAATGCTCCATTTTGAGCATATAAATCTTAGTCATAATCAAATATTCACCCAAATACAATATTATATGAAAATCAAGCAATATTATATGAAAATCAAGCACAAAATACATATTACAAACCAATATTTACATAAAAAACAACCCAGTATATACAATCATCACCAACACATGTACATGACCAACACAATCCTTAAACACAACCTCCATTACCATGTCATCACTAACAAAAACCTCCATCACCATGTCCACAACATCATCACCAACACAACATCCATATATATACAACCATGATCATAAATGTATCAAGCCTCACCAACCCTCATAGCATATATAACAAAAAACGAACTCACCTCACCAGAAGATGAAGGTGGCGTACCGTACTGAGCAATGAACTCCGCCACCTGACGGTTAAGCTGCTCCATCTGCTCTTCTCGGCGACGATCGTGCTCACAAAGCTCAACAATCTCTGCTCGGAGCTGTCTGATCTCTTCCTTGTCCTCAGCCCTCTGTTAGGTCTGCTGAGATGTCTGAACCTGCATATAATTTTAGATTTTCAGAATAGGAGTAAAAATTAGATTGATATACCATTAATGCTAGTCTTAAATTAAAATAAAATACAACATATACTTCGCAATTGTTTGTCTAAAGTTTTAACAATAGAAGTTGGAGTAGATATAAGTTTTTATTATAAGTTTTAGTTTCGATACCTCTAGATTGCCAAAACAATATCGTCTATTCTAGTTAGGTGGATCTGTGACAACATCAAATCTCCTATCCTCATCCTCCTTAGTCAATTCAGTCCTCCCACTGGATTCCAGCATCAACATCCTCTGTTCCTGAAATTTCTCCTATTAAATAAAAAACAATTGAATTTAGATTATACTATAATTAAAATATAACTTTAAATTAACTATGTTATACTTACATATGTCTTACCTGCTTTGGCATCGTACTCCCAAGAGTACGAAACCGAGCCTGTGCCGTCGACCTCATGCAATGCATGTGTATGCTGAAATACATCCCAGTACGACACATGAACACCATGCTCTCTCTCCTTAAAAAAGAGTATACAAATATATATAAATATATATATATGTGTGTGTGTGTGTGTGTGTGTATGTGTGTGTATAAATTAGAACTTAATGTTAAATCAACTATTAATTTTAACAACTTATAAATTAAAATCTTTTACTATGTAATTAATAAATATATCAGGTCCTCGCGATGGTGCTGAAACATCTTAGACCATCCCCGATGCGTAATTGGATTCTTGCTCCTGTTTATCGCATTTCTTGCGGACTTGGCCTATACATTTAAATTTAAAAACAATGTATTATTCTAAATTATATGTTAATTGAATAGAAAATTTTAAATTAAATTTGTAGTAACTTTACCAAAACTCGTCATTATTATTTCAATAAGTATGTGGGTCATCCCACACCTTCTTGCCCATCTAGTCAGGTTTTTTCCTACCTGATTTTATGTTGTTCATTGCCTCTCTGTATTCTTTTGCCACCCAGAGTTCCAGTAGCGCTTACGAGGTCTAAATCGGGCTCCCTGATATCCACGGCTCCCTTCAATTTTTTAAAAATGGCATAAATATGAAATGATCAAATAGGAGCATCATTACTTAATCAATGTAATAAATGATATAGAACACGTATGTACAAAAAAATCCCGCTATATCTTCTCCCCGACCATGTCAGGTATCGACGTCCATGTGGGCCAACAATCATTCATGCGAGCCTGATAAGCACATCTTGATGTACTCATGATTATGTTGGAAGGCTCCAACTCAAAACCCCTGTGTTAAACAAAAAAACATTTCCTGGCTACTGGAAAAGCAATTTACATAACTTACTGTATAGAAATTAAATATATACCATTTGCTGGCTTTTGGCTTAAGCCACACCACTGGACGGACTAGCTCCTGCGATGAACGACCACCATCGCCATTTACAGGATCTTGTGACGTCATGCCTGTTACAAACAACAACATAACATTACATAAAAGAGCTATGTAAAACGAATAGTATGAGAGATAATATATATAAGAGTACTATGCAATATAAATAATATGGCATGACATAACATAAGTAACATAAATAATATGGCATGACATAACATAAAAATGTGACATGATATAACATAAAAAATATGTTACTTCTTAATACAAATGTCTGATTAACATTACAAGTTTGATTCATAGAAATGTTGCATATGAGTTTGATTCATAGAAATGTCTGGTTAATTAACATATGAGTTTGACTCGTAAAAATATGTTACTAGTTAGTAGATAACATGAGAAATATCTATAACATAACATAATTAAAATTACCTTTTTAAAATGGGAATTATTTGTTAGTCCTCGTCACTTTCAGATTCTATCTCTATTTCCTCCTCTATATATGGCTCATATGTAGTCTCAAATACTTCAGTTAATGCGTTCGATTCATCATTTAGAGGTCCAAAATCCGTTTGATCATTGTTTATTACTATTCCTCTAGTTTCCTCGACATCTGCTTGATAAGCTTGGTCATTTGGAGTACTACGTCCGTCAAATGTAAACCTTGCCTTTATTTTAAAAACAGCCCACCACTCTATTTTGTCTCTTCTTGTAGATGGATAAGGATCGTAATATACTTGAAGAGCTTGTTTGGCAAGTACAAAAGGATCGTACTTATAATAACGGGAAGTATGTCTTACTTCTATAAGATTATGTTTTGGGTGCACGTTGATTCCAGAACCTGGAACATAGCTGAACCAGTTGCATTTAAACAAAAATACTTTTTCCACGGGTCATGTGAAAAATGTCAATTGCAGAATCTGGGTTAGCACACTATAAAAATTGTATATTGGATCATTACTACTTTTAACAAATACACCGGTATTGTCAGTTAATTTTTCAGCACCATATTCTTTAGTGCTAAATTTATATCCATTAACAAAGAATATTGGATATGTCTTGACATTTCTTTTTGGTCCTATTGCCAAATGTTTCAATCCTTCATCCACAACACAATTTGTTGGAACAAAAACATAATTACTAAACCAACTAGCGAATTCTTTGCTGATATCTCCGTTTTGATACTGTGATTCATAAATGCTGCAATTATATATAGGACAAATGTTATATATATATGATTAAAGATATAGTACATGTATATATAGATGTATAAGTTCAATACCTAACGAACGGTGCAACTTCAGTATAATTGAGAAGAACATATATATGTGTTGCATTATAATCTGTATCATCCAGCCATTCTTTTACACATCTACCAGAAGGCCGACCATGTTTTTTTAAAATAGATAAAGTCACTTGACATTCATCATGATCAATGCCTTCATCATTACGCGCAGTACTTGCAAATGATATGTTCACATGGTCATTAAAATAATGAGAGAGAAAAAACGAAGCTTCTTCTTCAATGTATGATTTGCAAATAGACCTTCAACTTGAGCTTTCTTTCTTACTTTTTTCTTTAGATGATTTAAATACTTATTTAGAATTATTGTAAATTAGGTTTTTATATATTTCATTAACCAAAATTTAAGTAACAAAATATTAATATACCTTTCAAATGGATACATCTGTCAGTATTGAACAGGCCCTCAAAGACGTGTTTCTAATGGAAGATAAATAGGTAAATGCTCCATAACATTGAAAAACCTGGAGGAAATATTTTTTCCAATTTCCAGAGCAATATGGGGATTTCTTCCTTTAGTTTACATAGATGATCAATTTTTAATGTAGTAGAAGAAAGCTTTTTATAGAAGAAATCGAGCTCTGTTGCAACAGTCCAAACAACAGTTCTTTGAAAAGTGACTGGCAATAAATTTTCCATTATAACATGACAGTCGTGGCTTTTCATCCCGCTAAGTTTATCTTTTATAGTCGACACATCTACGAAGATTGTAAGATATACCAGCCGGGAATCTTAATCCTTCCATCTATTTTAGAAGTATTTTAACTTGATTACCGTCCAGTTCATAGCACGCTTTCCGTTTTTTGGTGTCATTTGGCTTTATATGAAGCTTGGGACGATTACATATTACTTCGATGTCATGTCTTGATTACAAATCATCTTTCATCTTCCCCTTGACATTCAAAATTGTATTAATTACATTGTCAAACACCTTTTTCCTCATTATGCATCACCTCAATATTATGACGAATCAGGAGATCAATAAGGCAACTCCCAAAATATGCTTTGTTTCCACCAATTATGACTCGTTGATTTATCTTGAATTTCTGTCTGTACTCTGGTTTCATAAATCTTTGGATAATCTTGTACAAGTTCATAAATTTCTTCACTTGTCCATATTTTAGGAGGTCTTGTATTTTCTTGCCTATTATTTGTAAAAAAAATCTTGTCTCTTCTAAAAGGATGATTAATATGAAGAAAACATCTATAACAGTCAAATCATGAAATTTTCTTTCCAATAGGTAAAGAAAATGCTCTTGTTTCTTCCCCGCAGTACGGACAAGCTAGACAGCCAGCCGTACTCCAACCTAAAAGTATTTTATACGCAGGAAAATCACTAATTGTACACAACAAAGAAGCATGCATATGAAAGTTCTTTTTTTTGCGAAATATTGTATGTTTCTACCCCCTTCGTACCATAATTTTTTTAATTCTTCAATCAACGGTTGTAGATAAACATCGATTCCTTGTGTCGGATCATTAGGACCTAGGACGAAAATTGTCAGAAACATATAAGGAGTTTTCATACATATCCACGGAGGTAAGTTATAAGGTGTGACAATTATTGGCCAGGACGAATATTTAGAACCAAATTAAGAAAACGGTGAAAATCCATCCATGCGTAAACCAAGTCTAACATTATGACTCTCAGATGCAAAATCGGGATACTTGTTGTAATGACCCGCATTGGCAGGGGTATTATGATTAATTTATTTAATTATATTAATGGTGGTTTAGTGAATTTAATGGTCATGGAATTAAATAATGGTGAATATTTAATTTAAATAATAAATTAAATAATATATTTAATTCTGAAATAATCAGAATTGGCCGAAATGACGATATGTTGTGAACCAGATCATCTGTGATATTTAATTCAGCTTGGAATTTGATTTGAATAACGAATATATTCAATTTTCAATAGTTGAACGTATAGTTTATAATATAAATATAAACGAGCTCGAAATGGCGTTGCAGTTCATAAATTGGCGATTTGAACTTCAACTGAATATACAGGATTCATTTTAAATCGGATTTCTGTGAAACAAGAAACGTGTGAAGCTGGTGGAGTATATCTTTCTACTGGAAGAGAAAAATCAGGATTTCGTCGTGTGGATTTTGATTTATGTCCAAATAAAATTTTAAAATAGTCGCTATGGAATCGTTTATCGACCATAATGGTTTATTCGATATAACTAGAGATCGGGATTGAATTTAGACAAGGTTCTTTTGGGACATAGTGATAATTTAATTTTTAGAATTTTATCAAATTTTTTAATTAATTAAATAAGCAACTTTTTATTTGGAGTATGGTGCACCCTAAATCAGTATTTTTGAGATTTCACAGAATGAGTCAAACTACCGGTATTTTTATATTTTTGGGATCGTGGGACATTGCTCATCTCACTGATATTTTTATTTTTGTCGTTAGCAGTCGTAAACAAACAATATGTTATGCATCCGAGACCCTAAATAATATAAAATTTATTCTTTCTTTTTCTATATTAAAGGAATGCGTGGCCTAGTTGTGTCCACAAATGGTTTCCGTGGTCCATACAAATACAGCAACTTTCAAAATTTTGTGTATAAAAGGATAGATTAAAACCCTATCTCATTTTCATTTTTCGTTGCTCAAAAGAGCAGCCGCCATCAAACTACCCGCCGCCACTTACATTCTCAAAAACGAAATTTTATAAAATCACGAAACCCATTTCTTTGAACTCGCTGGATCATCCACTCCAACCTTATATGCAAATAAACGAGTTCGCAGGAAAGACGGTTCGCTGTCAATAGGAGCTCGAAGTCGAGATCGACATCGGAATCTGGATGGAGGCGCTGAAGTCGAGGCGAGGGTGACGGTCGCGAAGGGGGAAACCCCGATGAGGTTATGCGCAGTCTGTCGAAATTCGGATGAGCTGCTTGGGCGTCAACTTTATTCTGAGGTGCAAGTTGGATGAGGGATACCCAAAACTGAAGATGAAGGGTAAGATCCGTGATTTCATTTAACTAAAGTGTTGGGCTCTGTTTGTTTCAACGGAAAAAGGAACGAGGTGATTTTTGGTGTGAGCGATGTTGATTTCGTGAGAAAGGAAAAGGTCGGCAATGGTTTTTCTGATGCCAGGAGGGATTATGAAATTATTTCGGGAAGAAGGATTTGCTGGGTTGAAGGACGACCTGGAGAGGAAATAAGGTGTATGCGAGTTGGTTGTCATGCCTGGTACTGTTGCCTATGGGGGTTGATTTAGCTTGTTGCTTGGAGTTGGTTTCATTGTAAGAGCGTAGGGTGGTGCAGGCTTGGATTTTGGGTGATCCACGGTGGCTTGTGTGTTGCAGGAAGATGAAGAAAGTAGTTGCTTCTGAGTGGTTCCAAATGGTTGGTTCGGAAATACTGTTAATACAGAAGATGGATTCTTTGGACTGGTAAATTGGTTTTGGGAGATTAACAGAAACGTGATTTGGTTGGAAGATCGGGTGCGGGTCCTTAAATGGTTGGGCCTGGGGATTTCTGACTGGGCCGAATTTGGTGAAACAAGATCCGTAAGGATCATATGGACGAACACTACCCACTGGAACTGACTAGGAGCAAAATCAGAGCTCGTTACAATTTATTGCAAAATAAATTGTCCGTCTAAATCAAGCGATGGTTATCGTTATTAACGATGATCGTCCGATGTGAGTAAATCTCACTAACTCTGAACAGTTTATAATTTCATGTTATATTTTTAGAACTGTTAGATATTGGCTGATATTGTATGTTGACTGTTTGATTGAACTGCTAGTCAGTTAGTTAAATTTTCTATATTGATTCTGTTTAACAGAATATATCATATGGAACTGAAAAGTGGTGTTATCTATATTGTTTAACATCTGTGATGCAGGGAGACAAGTTGGAGGAATCCAACTGGATTCCTCAACATTTATTTTACTGTTTTCATATATTGTGATATATGATGTGTTATATAATCTGTTATGGATTATGGGTGTTAGAATGATGTTGATCATTTTATTCGATATTTTAAATATCATAAAAGACCCTGGGATGTAAAAAGAAGTATTTCAATGTATATTGAAATAAAGGAATTTTATAAAATCACAGGATTTTATAAAAGGAAATATTTATAAAACGAACACGGTTTTATAAAAGGGATATTTATTTAGAAAATAAATAGAAATAGAAAAGGAATATCTATTTAGAAAATAAATAGAAATAGAAAAGGAATATCTATTTAGAAAATAAATAGAAATAGAAAAGGAATATCTATTTAGAAAATAAATAGAAGTTATAAATATGAAATATTTGTAACGGTAAATAGAAGTTATAAATAGGAAATATTTGTAACGGTAAGTAAACGTTATAAAAAGGAAATAGTTGTAACGGAAAACGTAGTTTATCAAAAGAAGTTAATCGATGTTAGTTAATCGATTAGAGAACAAAGTTAAAAAGAAGTTAATCGATGTTAGTTAATCGATTAGTGTTAAAGTAAAAGAAGTTAATCGATGTTAGTTAATCGATTAGAGAATAAAGTTAAAAAGAAGTTAATCGATGTTAGTTAATCGATTAGTGTTAAAGTAAAAGAAGTTAATCGATGTTAGTTAATCGATTAGAGAATAAAGTTAAAAAGAAGTTAATCGATGTTAGTTAATCGATTAGTGTTAAAGTTAAAAAGAAGTTAATCGATGTTAGTTAATCGATTAGAGAATAAAGTTGAAAGGAGATAATCGATGTTAGTTTAATAGATTAGAATAGAAGCAAATGAGTTAAATCGAATATAGTTATTCGAATAGAAGCAAATGAGTAAATCGAATATAGTTATTCGAATAGAAAGTAAAAGGAATTATCGAATATAGTTTATTCGAAAAGAGTAAGTGAAATGAGTAAATAAACAGCGTTAGTCAAATAGTGTTAGTCCAATAGAGTTAATTGATAGGGGTTAGTCCAATAGAGTCAATTGAATATAGTTATTCAAAGGAGGGTTAAGTAAGGAAGTTTGTTAAAGGAATAAAGTGAACTTTGTCTATTTCAAAGTTAGAAATGTTGTTCGGTTAAGGTCTGAGAGGTAGTTCTACCCCAACTTGATTGACTTCATTTTTAACTAAGGAATAGTTAAGGTTCGACAGTAAAGGAAATGGTTTGAGTTGGCATCGCGATGGTTTGTTTAAACATATGTCTAAGTCCAATGAAGAAGCTTTGGAAATGTTTTCCAAATAAGAAACCAGAAATGTTCTCTAATAAAGAAACAAAGAAATGGAAATGTTTTCCATTGTTAATAACGTATATTTTTCCCAATTTAGAAAATAAGGAATATTGAACGTAGGGAAACAGGAGATAAGTAAATTAATGAACTAAAGAGATGAATGTTAAATGATGTTTGATCGATATAATTTCCATTTGGAAATAATATCATTGTTTGCACACCTATTTTTATTCGATAGTTAAATCACAGACTATCGAAGTTTTGACCATTTTAACGTTGTTAATATGGAGAGACCGGTTGGATTATTATCCAAAGAACCACTCTGTATTGGCATAAGCGTTGCGAATCATATATGCCAAAGATAATTGAAGACGGAGTTATGCAAGGGCTATCCTGTTTACAGAATAGTGCCTTCGGTTCATCCTGTTCCTGGATGACTTGTATGGACGGATGTCTGACAGAGTATTTCCAAACGATCACGTATATTGATTTCTCCAACTGTACCAAGAGTGGAAGCGGAGAAGGAAACTACTTTTAGCTAACGCGTAATGTATGGTTGAGGACGTCAATCGGTGATTTGATGGATTTGATGATGTGGCATTCAAAGTGAATCTGGTATGATGATAAAGCGTAGCTTCTAGCCTCATCATCCGGTAAATGACAGAAATCGGGCAGGCAGCATGGCTAAGTCGGTCGCACCGAAGTAGGGTGTATAATCACCTGATCTAGAGTTTCATTTACTTCTAAAAATCTATTGTTGATGCTATCCCATTTGGGAAACGGTTGTTGATCCCAACTGTTGGTGATATACATTCGATACACTCAAGCGAAATGAGTGGTCGGTCATGTGTGGCCGGGTTGCAAGATGTTCTTGTTGAACCCAGTGTATTCCTCTCTAGAGGTACACGAGCGAAAGGTGGATCCATACCTTGTCATAGTTGGAAACCCATTACCCAATACGTGCTTGCGGTTTTGATTGTATACTATATATGTAGAACGTGAGATGAAAGCGTTTCTACTAGATGATTATTATAGCTGTGGTTGATAGACATCGTTATAATATCAAAAGGTTTTTGATATAAAGATATTTTGGATTCTCATAAGGGAAAAACCCGTTCCGTTATGCGGCGTGGTCTTATGAGATATCATATACCTGTATAACTGTTTTAAACTGTTTTACTCACACCACTCCCATGACTGACCCGGAGTTTACTTTGTTGTTTTCCCTAAACTCTTGGGTGCCTAAATTTGTACGGGCAGTCAAGTAGTCGGGATTTACAGATATACTGGAAGAGCTTGGAGCAGGAGGCTTCAGGATCATATAGCTATAGTTTATTTCCGCTGTGTTGTAAGTGTTGTACTTTGATAATGATATGTATATTCAAGTACCAAGTTGTATTTCAAAGTTATGTTATGAAATATATTTATTCGTTCCGCTATGAGATTCGTGTTACTCTGATGTTGTGTTCTTCTTCTTCTTCTATTCTAATTTTCTATCTTATCTTTCCTCACCCTCTAATTTCTTTCACTAACTACCAGGATTTTTCGATGTTTTGGTTATCGACATCGTGCTTATGTCGATAACCAAAGTCGCCGAAAATCCGGGTCGTTACACTTGTGGTCAAAATGCTTTCATGCTTCTTCATCAGATGGATGTGTTAACGTACCTTCTTCCTGTGTTCTCAACTGTTCCATCTCATATGTTGCGTAGTTACAGAAGATGCATATAACCTTTGAAGTCTAGGAATAATAGGTAAATAATGCATACATTTATATGGGACTTCCTTTCCCTTTTTCTTTCTCGGTTTGTGTCTTTCCTAATTACATATTTTACAATTCTTAAGGTTGATATCTTACTTCCAAAATAGCATGCAACCCTTTAGACATGTATCTATTTTTTGATACGGTAAACCAAAGGCCGATATCATTTTTTTTACTTCATATTGATTTTCGCACATTAAATTATTGGGAGGCATATGCCGCTTCGCAGCTTATACAACGGGTGTAAATCCAGCTTCTGTGAGGTTGCATTTAGATTTCATCGCAATGTATTCAACAGTTACCGATAATTGTGTTCCGCTTGCACAGCCTTCCCAAAGGGGTTTTTACGCGACATCTAATAAATCATATATTTTTCTGGCTTCAATAGTTGGTTCTTCTTCATCATTACCATCGTCATCATTTAATTGTTGAACCAGAAACATTGACCGTGTAGCATCTTCAACCATTTGTTCTACGAGATTCGTAGTAGAACTTTCATTATTCACTACCACCACAACTTATACAGAAGTAGATGCTAACTGTTCTCCATGACGATCCCAAACCAAATAGTTCGGCACAAAACCACACTGATGCAAGTGAACTCTAACCATTTGCGGTATCAAATGTTTTAATAACTTGCATCTACTACATGGACAACGGATTTCGATGTCGTTTGTGTTGTTACTTAAAGCAAAATCAATAAACAATCCGACACCATTAATAAATTTTTGTTTATTGTGCCATCAGTTTCTTGTCTTGTACATCTAGCTTCGATCATTAAAATAATCGTCCATTTTTCCTAAGTACATATAAGATTAAAAAGTATGATAAAAATAACGTAAAACCAAAAAGGGCATATAGTATAAAGTTTACTTAAGCATATGAAAGTCCATTTTTTTAAGTAGATGAAAATGCATTTTCTAAGTAGACAACCATTTTTATTATTTTTATCAGTGTTAGTAGTTGAAATAGATTCCCAATATTTGTGTCCGGTCGTTAAATTCTCAAAATTCCCGTATAATTGATATACGCGATCATAAATTCATATCCTAATCTTGAAAAGTATTAATATCTATTTTCATTTGGAATGCTCAAAAAACTATGTTCGTATTTTAATGAAAACATTTCTTTTTCCAATTAATGATGATAATTGACATTTTATTAAAATAATTTTATTGTTGAATGCATGTTATTTCAATTGATCATTTACTGGTGGGCTATCCTACCTCTCATTACAAATACAATAACGTAATTAAATAGCGTAAATCTTTTCAATTTAAACAACTCAACAAAATTTCGGTAGCACTTCCCTATAGTTCTCTGAACAGTACACAGTTGCGTGTACACAAGGAACATAATAAAGAAAGTGCTTTCGAAATTTTGAGAAATGTTTAAAATGAAAAGACTTACGAGATTTAATTTCGTTATTGTGTTCGTCACTTGTCCTATACAAAGGACAAATCTTACAAATATTGTATATGATGAATATAAATGTCTGTTACGCTAATAAAAAGAACATTCACATAACAATTATATACAATACTTATCAGACGGGGCCAAATTAACTGTCTAAAGCTTTAAATCGAACTATATAACCGTATGTTTTCGCTAAATTTTTATAAAACATAAACTTAATTATTTCCATTTCCACTACATGTTTTCAACAAATTAAATATCGTTTTCAATGAATTGGGATGTTTACAAAATTCAATCATATGTACATCTTCATGTGCATCAAGATACCATGAGATTATCATAGTTTAACTCGGAAATACAACACTATGCATATACATATATATGCACATATACATATACAACATAATTAACCCTAAATTAGCAAAATAATCAAATCAATCCATATATACATGTAGTAACAGCAGCTACACATGCAAACATACATGTCTAACAAACAAATTAAGCTTAAATTAGCAACCCTAGGGTAAGAAACAAAATTAGGGTTCATACCTTCATAAATGGGGATTAATGGGAAATTTGTAACAACCCGTATTTTTAATAACCTGTTATAACATAAATCGAGGCAGAATTTAATTTATAAATCTGAATCAAGGCAAACGGGCTATGCCATTGCGTTCGTCTCGGAAAAATACGCGAAATAGAGTCCGAGTTTTCGAAAATCGGAGTCCGTATGACCCGATTAAGGCCCAACGAAGTTTTCAGAAAATTTCAAAGTAAAAACAGATTTCAAATTCAAGTTTGAATTTGGAAAATTAGGTCAGATTGGGCCAGGCGGGAAAATTCCCGCCAGAGTACCCAAGTCGACAGCTCTGTCGACTTGGGAGTCGACTTGGTTGGACCCAAGTCGACAGCCCTGTCGACTTGGCTGTCGACTTGGTCCAGCCGGGCAGTTTTGCCTGGTGCACCATTTTGGGTTTGTGTTGAGTTTGGGGGCCAGATTCGGTTTTAAGGGCTGAGATTGGAACTAGGGTTTAATCATAAGGCTTGAACTAGTCCTAATCTCTATAAATAAGGCCCTAACCTAACCCTAAATCATCATTATTCATTCATACAACTAAACTATGGCAAAATCAATCCTCTCATGGCCTTCACTCTCTTCATAAAATTCCTAAATAAATTTCTATGAGATTTTCCATGCATACAAGTGTTTTCAAGCTTGTATGAGCATCATTAGCTTGCATTCAAGTCAAGTTTCTATATTTTCATCATAAAGAAAGAGTTTTGATCATTTTGGCTTAAGGGTTTTTCTATTGAAGCTTGCATTTTGGGTTTAATTGGTTGCATAAGGGCTTTGTCACATTTTTTTGTCTTCATAAGCATTGTAAGCCCTTTTCTACTTTCATATTTAAACTCCAAAGTTAATGAATGATGCAAGTTGTGTTTGATCATTATGATGTGTTATGCAAGTTTACTATGATGTGTTATGCAAGTTTACTATGATGTGTTATGCAAGTTTACTATGATGGGTTATGCAAGTTTATCATGTTATGTTATGCAAGTTTGATATGCAAGTTTGTCATATGATATGCAAGTTATGTTATGCAAGTTTGATATGCAAGTTTGTCATATGATATGCAAGTTATGTTATGCAAGTTTGATATGCAAGTTTGTCATATGATATGCAAGTTATATTATGCAAGTTTGGGTTGATCCTTTTGTTCATGTTATCATGTTATGCAAGCTTATCTTGGGTTTATGAGCCTAAAGCTCCAAGCTTTATGCTAAAGGTTGCATTTTGGCAACATGTAGGTTATCATATCTCTATGATAACTTGCATGTGAGGCTAAATGCGAACTTATGGCCATTTCTACATGTCATTTATCACCATGTATCACTAATATGCTAAGTTTGGTTTTATGCATGCTTTTGAGGCCTAAAAATGTAATATGCAAGTATATGAACATATGTACATTTCATATGCCACTATGTTAAACTTGTGGCTTCAACACCTTTATGTCATTATTATGCCAAGTTCCCTCTTTCTATCCTTTATGTGCTATTGCGATATGTAAGCGATGGGATTGCGTTTGGGGTTGGGTAAACTTAAAAGACATAAAAACATAAGCTTGGGAATTTACCTATTAAGTTAGGTCTACCCTTTGGCAATTTACCTATTAAGTTAGGTCTACCCAAATGCTTGAAAACTTGTAACATGTTTTGGAAACATGATGGACATGACACTTAGAAAAGATAAGTGTGACCAACTCGAGGTTGGGTTGAGTTTGTAGCGTAAACCTACCCGGAACCGACCGGCTTAACTAGTTGCTACAAACAATAGGACCCAATGTGAGAAGTTGGTCATGTTGTACCTTGAACCCGAGGTTAGACCAAGTTGTGGTGTAAAGCTACCCGGAACCGACCGGCTTAACTAGTAACCGCAACAAAGTCTAATGTGAGAGGTTAAGGCGCATTAAATTAATTAATGCCTCATGATTAGGGTTAAGTCATGGTCCACTTAATACTTAACCCATTTGGGCTTGGTAGTTTAATCAGGGTTAAGTCGTGAACTCATCGTTACACTTAACCAAGTTAATCCATGATTAGCAAGAGGGTTAAACCGTACTTAACCCACTAGAAAAATCCTAGCAATGGGGGTCCACTCCAGTAGTAATCCCAAGTTTGTATCATTATGGCCCTAGGGACTAGGCTAGGGTGGGGGCACGATTACTGGACTGGAGGTAAGTGACCAAAAGCGACGGCAGAGTGGTACGCCGGTGTAGTTCCGGGCGGACCATGGTCGTGCACATAGTCCGAAGCCGGGGAAAGCATGCACGGGTACCAGTAGATCGAGACTGTGCACTTATGTTTATGGTGTCCAGGGGTTGCCACCCTAGGGCTTGATACACCCGACGGGAGACCCTGCACAGTCTGACTACAATTATGTTTGGGCCGCATTGACACCAACACGTGACGAGTTAGGCTTAGGGAGCCGATCGACTAGACCGTTTGGTTGGACCTCGTATTAGGGTCAAACCATGTTAGTGGACCTCATATTAGGGTCGCTTCATGTTATTGGACCTCGGGTTAGGGGCACTTCATGTTATTGGGCCAAAGCTTGGGCCAAGGGATCAATACTTGTCTATTCAAGTCATGTTAGTTTGCTAGTACACCTATGGTACAAAACCTTAATCATGATTATGCGATGACACCTTTATCTACCTTGTTAGTTAATCATCATGCCAGTATGTAGTTATCCATATGTTCATCTCAGCTTTCATCATGCCAGTTAACTTTATCAGTTTACATTGATTGTAGTAGGGCTTACTCAGTCTTTTTGACTGACCTGTTTTCTTTCGCCTCTTTTCTTCCGTTTCCCCCCTAAGTTCTCAGGGTGGGAACGTTGGAGCTTAGCTTGGATTTCGGATTGCTTGCTTGTGGGATTTTAGCTCATGTACGGTCTTGACATGAAGCTAGCTATGGTTATCACTTATTTTGGGGATAGTACTTATGTATTTCAGTTTTTCAGTAATGTTGTTTTTATCTAGACTTGTGTATTTGGAAAGTTGACATTATGTTGTACCAGACTTGTTTTGAAATGGTTTGAAATCTTCCGCTGTTTTATCTATGTTATTTACTCTGTTTACATATATACATATGTTCTTGTTCTGCCTTGATATATCATTATGCATGTTTACCTGATTCAAACGCCCCTCCAAAGTCAGAGTGTTTGCAAGAGTCACCCTGGCGGAGGTGGGGTGTTACATTTAGTATCAGAGCATATGGTTTACGAGAAGGAACAAAAAGGTTTTTAGAAAACTTTTGGAAAACTATTTTCAAAACCAAGTATAAAGTATTTTCCAAAGAAAAGTCTAGTTTATTTTAAAGGCTATTCCCCAAAAAGCCATTAGCAAAATTCCTTCGTTTTTCTCCATTCTGAATCTGTCTTTTTCTTCATTTTCAGTATGGCCGATAACTTTGCTATTCCGGAGGGAGTACATGTACCTGTTTGGTATAGGAAACTTTTGGAGGCTAGGGCGACCGAAGCCGGCCCCGCAGATGTCCCTCCTCCTCCTCCTCCTCCGGTAGTTAATGTTCCTCCTCCTCTTGTCGCTGAGGTTCCTCTTCCTCCTCCCCCTCAGCATCCTCAAGCTGACTTCGTAAAGACTTGCAAAGATTTCAAAGCAATGGGTGGCAAGAACTTTCAAGGCACTGAGACTTTTGTAGAGGCCAGAAATTGGTTGAAAGAGACCGAGGATTTATTTGCTATCTTTGGGTTAGACGATCAGAGGAAGATCTTGTTGGCGGTTTGGCTTATGAAGGATGAAGCCGCTTATTGGTGGGAAGTCACCAATGGTACTAGGCCTGTTGAGACTTGGGCCAATTTCAGGGCAAGGTTCGTGCTTAAGTTTCTATCTTCTGCTGAGGAGAATCTGCAAATGGAGAGGTTCATAACTTTGAAACAAGGAGATATGTCTGTCAAAGAATATGTGAACAAGTTCAATCAGTTAGCTCGTTTTGGCTTGGATATGGTTAATACTCCTCAGAAGAAGGCTCTTCGTTTTGCTAGAGGATTGAATGAGCCGTTGCAGGGATTGGCTATGTCACATATTCCCCATGGGGCCACGTTTGAGAGCTTGGTTGATATGGCATTACTTCAGGGAGATGTCAAGAAAGAGATCAAGATGAATGATACTCAAGCCAAGAAGACTGATTCCCAGGGGAAAGGAAATCAGGGTAATCCAAGTGGTCAGAGCAGTCAAGGCAATCAGAACAAGAACAAGAACAAAAGTCAAGGCAACAAGGGGAACAACAACAAGGGCAAGAACAACAAGGGGAAGTGCCATTATTGCGGTTCAGTTGGGCATCTTATTAAGGATTGTAAGAAGAGGAAAAGGAAGAATGGTGAATGCTTTTTCTGCGGTGAGACTGGACATTTCAGTAAGGATTGCCCGAAGAAGCAAGGGCAAGGCCAGGGTCAGACTCAGCGTGTTGGACCTTCAGGAGGGCAAGTTCATGCTCTCAATGTCGCTCCAGTTCCCGATCGAGGTAGTATTTCTGTTGAGAGCCTTGTATATATTTCTGATTTTCCAGTTCGTACCTTGTTTGATTCTGGTGCATCGCATAGCTTTATCTCATCTGATCTTGTTGATAGTTTGCACCTTAGTACTAGCTTGGTGGATGATCCCGTCTGTGATATGTGGGGATTTGAGGATCTCTATACTGAGTGTAGAGTTCTTGTGTAGTGCTTATGTTCTTGGTTTTAGGGGATACGGATTGATATTGGGCATGGATTGGCTGTCCAGATATGGAGCCATTCTTGATTGTGAGCATAGGGTTGTGAGGCTCGTGACTCGCCTCGGAAACACCCTAGAAATTTCTTGTAATCCGAGAGGTCCCGTCATGTTGTGCTATCTTGAATCACTCGACTCGTCAATGGAAACTCTTCAGTCTGTGAGAGTGGTTCGAGAGTATCCGGATGTTTTCGATGAAGTTAGGGGGTTGCCCCCTAAGCGAGAGTTTGATTTCCGCATTTATCTGGTGGATAATGCAAAGCCGGTTTCTTTGCCCGTTCGGCACATGGCTCCGCGTGAAAGGCGGGAGCTAAGTAAGCAAGTGAAGGAGTTGCTTGAGAAGAACTTCATTAGACGAAGTATATCTGAATGGGGAGCGCCTGTGGTATTTGCTACCAAGGCAGATGGTTCTCTCCGACTTTGTGTTGACTATCGAGAGTTGAATAAGCTGACTAAGAAGAACAGACACCCGTTACCGAGGATTGATGATCTCTTTGACCAGCTTGTCGGTGCTTCTATTTTCTCTCAGCTTGATCTTGCTACTGGATTCCATCAGCTCAGGGTAGCTGAAGATAGTATAGACAAGACTGCGTTCAGAACTCCAGATGGATTCTTCGAATGGCTTGTCATGCCGTTCGGCTTGACTAATGCACCCGCATATTTCGTGGACTTGATGAGTAGGGTATTCAGGGAGTTCTTGAACAAGTTTGTCGTGGTCTTCGTAGATGATATTCTGATCTTCTCTAAGGATGAGGAAGAGCACGCAAGGCATCTCGTGGAGGTGATGGATACACTTAGAGCGCATCGGTTGAAGGCCAAATTCTCCAAGTGTCACTTTTGGAGAAGGGAAGTTAGATTCCTTTGGCATATAGTATCTAAGCAAGGCTTAGCGGTGGATCCCGCTAAGGTAGTTGCAGTTCAGGATTGGAAGACTCCAAGGAATGCAACCGAAGTGAGAAGTTTTCTAGGTCTTGCAGGCTTTTACCAGAAGTTCATCAAGGACTTCGCGAAGATTTCCGCTCCTCTCACTAAATTGACGAAGAAGAATTTAGTTTTTGCTTGGAGCATAGAATGCGAGCTTGCTTTTCAGAAGCTCAAGAGAGCCCTCACATCAGCACCTGTTCTAGCTTTGCCCGATGGAGGGAAGTTATTTACAGTATACACCGATGCATGTGGCACGGGGTTAGGAGCTGTTCTGATGCAAGAAGGAAGAGTGATATGCTTTGGCGGTAGACAACTCAAAGTGCATGAGAAGAATTATCCCACTCATGACTTAGAGTTGGCCGCAATAGTATATGCACTCAAGGCTTGGCGCCATTATCTTCTGGGAGAAAGATTTGAGCTTTATACCGATCACAAGTCATTGAAGTATCTCTTTTCTCAGAAGGATCTGAATCTGAGGCAACAAAGATGGATGGAATTCTTGGCGTCCTACGATTTTGAGATAGCTTATACCCATGGCAAGGGGAATGTGGTAGCTGATGCATTGAGTAGAAAAAGGTTGACTCTGAGTCCTCTATTCATTGAGATGAAGAATTTAGAGTATGTGGCAACCTTTGATTTCTCTTTGGCGATTGAGTCGATGACCGGTTCTTTAGCATCTCTGGAACTCAGACCTACCCTTCTTGATCAAGTTGGGGCTTCGCAGAGGGAAGACCCTCAGATAGTTGAGATTATGGATATGCTAATTCGAGGAGAGGCGTCTAGTCATCTCGCTCGATATTCTATTGATGACAAGGGTTGGCTGAGGAGAGACGGAAGGTTATGTGTTCCAAGGGTAGAAGATTTAGTAAGAAAAGTTCTTGAGGAAGCGCATCGCTCTAAGTTGACTATACATCCAGGCGGAGATAAGATGTATAAAGATATGAAGCGCATTTTCTTTTGGCCTAGGATGAAGAAGGATGTGGCAGAGTTTGTCTCTAGATGTATCATTTGCCAGCAAGTTAAGGCCGAGTCAAAGAAGCCCGGTGGGCTATTGCATCCTCTAGACGTTCCACTATGGAAGTGGGAGAGTATTTCCATGGACTTTATCGATGGGCTACCAAGGTCAAGGAAACGGAATACGAGCATTTGCGTTATTGTGGATAGACTTACGAAGAGCGCTCATTTCATTCCGGTGAAGAGCAAGAGGACCGCATCTTGGCTAGCGTCTGTATATCTTCGTGAGATTGTGAGACTACATGGAGTCCCTTCTAGTATAGTCAGTGACCGTGACCCAATCTTTACAAGTCAATTCTGGAATAGCTTGCAAGAAGCTATGGGCACGAGGTTGAATCTAAGTACGGCTTATCACCCACAGACGGACGGTCAAACCGAAAGGGTGAATAGGGTACTCGAGGATATGTTGAGGCTTTGTATTCTGGATTTTGGTGGTACTTGGGAAGACCATCTTCCTCTTGTTGAGTTTGCATATAATAACAGTTATCAGGCAAGCATAGGGATGACACCATTTGAAGCTTTATATGGGAGGCCGTGCAAGTCGCCTACATGTTGGTGGGAGACTACAGATGAGCTTATACTTGGGCATTATATGATCAGAGATACATCCGAGAAGGTCGAGTTGATTCAGAGACGGATGAAAGCGGCCCAAGACCGACAGAAATCCTATGCTGATAAGCGAAGAACTGATTTGGAGTTTGATGTTGGGGATAGGGTTTTCGTGAAGGTTTCTCCTTTGCGGAATGTGGTCCGATTTGGAGCCGTTGGGAAGTTAGCACCGAGGTTTGTTGGACCATTCCCTATTATAGAGAGGATCAGGCAGATGGCTTATAGAGTGGAATTGCCCGAGAAGCTTGCCGGAGTACACGATGTTTTTCATGTCTCGCATCTCCGGAAGTTTTTACATGAATCAGCAGAGATTGTTGAGCCAAGTGTTCTGAAAGATGTAGAAGTGGAGAAAGAGGCTACCTTGAGGAGAGCTCCGATTCGTATCTTGGGGACGGAGACCAAGAAGCTAAGGAATCGAGAGGTCAAGTTGGTGAAGGTTCAATGGGGTGAAGCCGAAGAAGACGCAACTTGGGAAACCGAGGAGAAGATGTGTGGGCTTTATCCATTCCTTTTTGAGGGTACACTCTCAATCTTTTTTCTTTGTTAGCATATCTTTCTCTTTGCTATCCATGTTTATCTAGTTTATCGTGTTAATCTTGTCATGAGAACCTTAGGTAGAAACCCTTTGGATGAAACATGTGTTTGAAACATGTTATGCTTGATGGTTGCAAGTGGTTGCAAGTGTTTGCAAGTGGTTACTCGTGGATGCGTTATACACGTTAGGCACTAGATCGGCTCACACACTCCTCATATTGCATATGCATGAGTGTTTATGCTTATTCATGGATGAAAATTTTTGTGTTATCACATGGATGTTGCATATGGATGTATGTTATGTGCACACATATAGATGTTATACATTATGTTAGGAATTGCATACATATGGATTCATTTCACTAACATAATTTGCGTTGATGATATTTGCATTAGATAAGTACATATACACACACCTTTGCATATGTTCATACAACATTTAGAATCTTGTAAGGACAATGATTGCTCGTGGATGATGTTTTGAGTAGATGGATGTTGGATGGTAGGATACGTTCTTCCTAACTTGAAGATTTCGAGGACGAAATCCTTTAAGGAGGGGAGAATGTAACAACCCGTATTTTCAATAACCTGTTATAACATAAATCGAGGCAGAATTTAATTTATAAATCTGAATCAAGAGAAACGGGCTATGCCATTGCGTTCGTCTCGGAAAAATACGCGAAATAGAGTCCGAGTTTTCGAAAATCGGAGTCCGTATGACCCGATTAAGGCCCAACGAAGTTTTTAGAAAATTTCAAAGTAAAAACAGATTTCAAATTCAAGTTTGAATTTGGAAAATTAGGTCAGATTGGGCCAGGCGGGAAAATTCCCTCCAGAGTACCCAAGTCGACAGCCCTGTCGACTTGGGAGTCGACTTGGTTGGACCCAAGTCGACAGCCCTGTCGACTTGGCTGTCGACTTGGTCCAGCCGGGCAGTTTTGTCTGGTGCACCATCTTGGGGTTGTGTTGAGTTTGGGGGCCAGACTCGGTTTTAAGGGCTGAGATTGGAACTAGGGTTTAATCCTAAGGCTAGAACTAGTCCTAATCTCTATAAATAAGGCCCTAACCTAACCCTAAATCATCATTATTCATTCATACAACTAAACTATGGCAAAATCAATCCTCTCATGGCCTCCACTCTCTTCATAAAATTCCTAAATAAATTTCTATGAGATTTTCCATGCATACAAGTGTTTTCAAGCTTGTATGAGCATCATTAGCTTGCATTCAAGTCAAGTTTCTATATTTGCATCATAAAGAAAGAGTTTTGATCATTTTGGCTTAAGGGTTTTTCTATTGAAGCTTGCATTTTGGGTTTAATTGGTTGCATAAGGGCTTTGTCATATTTTTGTGTCTTCATAAGCATTGTAAGCCCTTTTCTACTTTCATATTTAAACTCCAAAGTTAATGAATGATGCAAGTTGTGTTTGATCATTATGATGTGTTATGCAAGTTTACTATGATGTGTTATGCAAGTTTACTATGATGGGTTATGCAAGTTTATCATGTTATGTTATGCAAGTTTGATATGCAAGTTTGTCATATGATATGCAAGTTATGTTATGCAAGTTTGATATGCAAGTTATGTTATGCAAGTTTGATATGCAAGTTTGTCATATGATATGCAAGTTATATTACGCAAGTTTGGGTTGATCCTTTTGTTCATTTTATCATGTTATGCAAGTTTATCTTGGGTTTATGAGCCTAAAGCTCCAAGCTTTATGCTAAAGGTTGCATTTTGGCAACATGTAGGTTATCATATCTCTATGATAACTTGCATGTGAGGCTAAATGCGAACTTATGGCCATTTCTACATGTCATTTATCACCATGTATCACCAATATGCTAAGTTTGGTTTTATGCATGCTTTTGAGGCCTAAAAATGTAATATGCAAGTATATGAACATATGTACATTTCATATGCCACCATGTTAAACTTGTGGCTTCAACACCTTTATGTCATTATTATGCCAAGTTCCCTCTTTCTATCCTTTATGCGCTATTGCGATATGTAAGCGATGGGATTGCGTTTGGGGTTGGGTAAACTTAAAAGACATAAAAACATAAGCTTGGGAATTTACCTATTAAGTTAGGTCTACCCTTTGGGAATTTACCTATTAAGTTAGGTCTACCCAAATGCTTGAAAACTTGTAACATGTTTTGGAAACATGATAGACATGACACTTAGAAAAGATAAGTGTGACCAACTCGAGGTTGGGTTGAGTTTGTAGCGTAAACCTACCCGGAACCGACCGGCTTAACTAGTTGCTACAAACAATAGGACCCAATGTGAGAAGTTGGTCATGTTGTACCTTGAATCCGAGGTTAGACCAAGTTGTGGTGTAAAGCTACCCGGAACCGACCGGCTTAACTAGTAACCGCAACAAAGTCTAATGTGAGAGGTTAAGGCGCATTAAATTAATTAATGCCTCATGATTAGGGTTAAGTCATGGTCCACTTAATACTTAACCAATTTGGGCTTGGTAGATTAATCAGGGTTAAGTCGTGAACTCATCGTTACACTTAACCAAGTTAATCCATGATTAGCAAGAGGGTTAAACCGTACTTAACCCACTAGAAAAATCCTAGCAATGGGGGTCCACTCCAGCAGTAATCCCAAGTTTGTATCATTATGGCCCTAGGGACTAGGCAAGGGTGGGGGAACGATTACTGGACTGGAGGTAAGTGACCAAAAGCGACGGCAGAGTGGTACGCCGGTGTAGTTCCGGGCGGACCATGGTCGTGCACATAGTCCGAAGCCGGGGAAAGCATGCACGGGTACCAGTAGATCGAGACTGTGCACTTATGTTTATGGTGTCCAGGGGTTGCCACCCTAGGGCTTGATACACCCGACGGGAGACCCTGCACAGTCTGACTACAATTATGTTTGGGCCGCATTGACACCAACACGTGACGAGTTAGGCTTAGGGAGCCGATCGACTTGACCGTTTGGTTGGACCTCGTATTAGGGTCAATCCATGTTAGTGGACCTCATATTAGGGTCGCTTCATGTTATTGGACCTCGTGTTAGGGGCACTTCATGTTATTGGGCCAAAGCTTGGGCCAAGGGATCAATACTTGTCTATTCAAGTCATGTTAGTTTGCTAGTACACCTGTGGTGCAAAACCTTAATCCTGATTATGCGATGACACCTTTATGTACCTTGTTAGTTAATCATCATGCCAGTATGTAGTTATCCATATGTTCATCTCAGCTTTCATCATGCCAGTTAACTTTATCAGTTTACATTGATTGTAGTAGGGATTACTCAGTCTTTTTGACTGACCTGTTTTCTTTCGCCTCTTTTCTTCCGTTTCCCCCCCCCAGGTTCTCAGGGTGGGAACATTGGAGCTTAGCTTGGATTTCGGATTGCTTGCTTGTGGGATTTTAGCTCATGTACGGTCTTGACATGAAGCTAGCTATGGTTATCACTTATTTTGGGGATAGCACTTATGTATTTCAGTTTTTCAGTAATGTTGTTTTTATCTAGACTTGTGTATTTGGAAAGTTGACATTATGTTGTACCAGACTTGTTTTGAAATGGTTTGAAATCTTCCGCTGTTTTATCTATGTTATTTACTCTGGTTACATATATACATAGGTTCTTGTTCTGCCTTGATATATCATTATGCATGTTTACCTGATTCAAACGCCCCTCCAAAGTCAGAGTGTTTGCAAGAGTCACCCTGGCGGAGGTGGGGTGTTACAAAATTAGAGTGGAGGTAGGAGTGCCTTGAAGGTGTTGGAGATATGGCAGGTAGGTGATGGAGCTAGGAGCCCAAAATCAGAAATTATGGAGGAAGAAATTGGGGGAAAGATGGAAATTTTGGTGGAGGAATTGAAATAGGGAAGGAGAAAGCTAGTCGGGTGAATTTCTGCTTGACTATGCAACGGTGACCAATGCCCTCCAACGACATTATAAACATCGGCCTCCAACGGCTTATTTTTTATTCCGTAAAGAAATTTCTAGAAAAAAGCCTCTGTTGGAGGCCGTTGCTCGTTGCCGTTGGAGGTCGTCTCCCCGTTCAGTTGCTAGTGCGATTCTTGTAGGGTTTGTATGTTGCTCTTGAAATATAATTTTTGTTGTCCACATAATAACTAAGGAGATAAGCATGAAGGATTGCAATGCAATTGATAAGAAATTGTGCCGCCTATGTTGTCAAGGGAATCTCTAGAATAGTACCAAGGTATTATGCTCTAAATTCATCAAAAGTATATGGACAATAATAATATCCCTGTCAATATCAAAGATTGTAAAGCTAAGCCGCAGCTCCTTGACTATGTCGACTCTTCACTATGTTGCATTCTGATCTTCGTCAGTGCCGCTTTCTATGAGTATTGCATATCACCTATGAATATCGTGTATCATTTGCATCTCTCTTAATTTGCAACACCTTCTTTGTCGATATCGCGCATTGTTTGTATCGCCAATCATTTACATTGATGGTCATTTATTCAACTGCGAAGTAACACCACATGTCGCTTATAAAGTTAAGAAAATTGTGTAGGAAGATAATGTAGATCCTTATCTATACAAGTCATCTTCTATATGTATCATATGTTATTCATATCGCTTCTGGATCAATGTCGCATTTATCCAATGAAGCACCTCATCATCGATAAGCATTATGTCGATAGTGAAAGTTGTAAAAAAGAGATGTCGCATTCCATCTATGCCGACCTCCGATTGTTTCGCCTCTTATATTTAGCTATAAATAAACATCAACCCTAATAGGTCGCTCCTTTTCTATATTACTTGTCATATATTAAGTAACAATGCTTCTTTACTTTTCTCGCTTGTCCCCAACATCATATTCCTCTAAAGCCACGCTTTGCTAAGTGATAAAGGGTATACTTTGAATTATGTCACTATATGTCAATACCAACGATAACCCGAGTCTTACACCTTTGAGGTTGCTCAATTTTGATACAATACTTTGATAGGTACCACCGTAAGTTATGAACACAACGTTTATGGTGAATGTCATCAACGTTCATATGGAAGTTAATTAACGACATTGCCTATGGATGCCTCATTTTATTAACTACATTGAATATTGTCCAATTGAAGGGACAGATTCCAACTTTAATAATGATACTGAGAATCATGCATAGCGACGATGAAATTTAACAGGTGTGGCATCGGAGCTGTTGCGCCAACCCCATTACCCTTATAAATCTAGACCCAAGGCAGGGGACAATCATTTTCTTTTCTCAACTATCAAAATTAGATTCTTGTAGCCTTAAATCAAATTGGGGATAAATTTTGAATTGACTGTAATCATGCGTGAATTATATGTACAGAGGACTTAGATTGTCGATTACTTTGACTATGCACTTCCAACATTGTAAACAAGGACATGCATATAATATTTCCTTTTTGAACCCTAAGCTCAACATGATCTTAATATAGGAGCTATAGGGCTTTGGTTTTAACTGGAGATCTTATGCATAACTCTTATTTTGCCTATCAAACATGGACATGTGGTATGAGTTTTGAGGATGGCTTACATGATCGGTCAACATGCTTAATTGATTATTGCGCATGTTTTTCTACTTATTTTCTTTCCATTCTTCTCTAGCCACATGATATAAGCTTTGATTATTTTATTCCTAGAATTCGTATGGATTCTCAAATATGTATTTCAAGCATTCTAAAATTTATTGCAAATTTTACATGTAGAGAAGTGAATGCCATTTTTTTAATATTCGATATCAAGTGCCCACAGGTATCGTGGATTCATTTAATAACATTATCATCTTGTACTTAGCCTTACATGATGAGCTTGGCTTTAACTTATAAGTAAAACTTGATTGATGTCAATTAGACCACGTTTAGTCATGTTATAGCATGCACTTATGCTAGAGCTATGTTCATCATGATTAACATCACCGGTATAATACTAGTTATTAGTTTAACATTTTAACATTAGAAGGAGGGATCGAACCATTCTTGTTATATATAATATACTTATTTTATTCAGCATATCCCCATTAATATCAAAGATTGTAATGTCAAGTTGTCGCCCCTTGATTATGTTGGCACATCACTATGCTACATTTTGATCTTCTTCAGCATCACTCTCTATGGATATCGTATAAACCCGCTCTACTCTTAATTTGGATCACTTTTTGGTCAATATCGCACAATGTTTGTATCACCAATCATTTACATCATGTAATGACCCATACTTTTAATAATTTAATATTTAGATCATTTATTTAAATATTAATTGTTTATTAACTAAAGGTTTCAAAATGTTTTTTTTACATACGATTGAATCAAAATGAAAGACAACTGTCATTGAGTTCGTATGGCTCGTTACATAAAGAAAAAGTATAAAAAGCATTATAATTCGAGATATGACATTTTGACAGTCAAAACAGTCTCGATACATGCGAAAATTGTCGTTTTTAGGCATAGACTTGGATTGCAACGAAACTTATACCATTGAAACCATAATGATGAGGTGGTGTGTATGCATGCGAGTTTCGCGGTGATTGGATACACCATTCGATCGCATGAGCTCAAAATGCGCATAGATTATAATTAAGAAATTTTGACATTTGTAAATGGATTAAGTGCCACAAACAATGGAACTAGGCCTTAAAACATTTTCCATTTTATTTGGAAGACCTATTACATTAGGATCACATTTCGGCATGTCCTATTTGGAGTACATGCCAATTCGACTCAGTTGAACATTAACTATAAATATTGGCATGCACTTCAAGAAAAATATTATTTTAGTCTTTAAAATCCTAACTCCAGCCATCATAAACGAAAGGCTAGAAATCAGCGATCTTAATTCCTTGATTTCTCTCAATCTTTGCATCGAAACGCCATAACTCCAAAAGGAAAATTGTAGAGTTCGATGAGATCTAAAAGATTTATGATGGACTCATTGATTAGATGTCATAGTTCGCTAGAATTTTGACTTGGAAGGCAACGACAATTTGCTATTTGTTATAGGCAGAGAATGTGGCCAGAGAAGGTGCAGTTGTGGGGAAGGTGATTGAGGGTTATTCAATGGTGAAATCTGATTGGCGGTCGATGGTTCCGAGTTACATTACATAAGAGATTTCGGAAGTGGGTTTTGGGTTCACATTCTGTAGATCATGAAAATGGGAACTAAGCATTTAGGGAGAAAGAGGCATGACATAGAAGATTTTTACTGGTTGATGAGATTTTTATTTATTTCTATTCCCTCTCAAATTTCAAAATTCTAGTTTGCCTAACTTTTGTAAACTTAGTCTATTTTGGACGTAATTTCATACGTTGGACTCATAATGGAGAGCTTTATGCTTTGATGCTAGTTCAGATTAATTTGGATAAGGTGGGTGATATTGTCTCATAATGAATTGTAAATGTTAGTATAATACAAAATTCATGTAGTGGTAGTCCAAAAGAGTTTATCAATGTCTAACCTATTAATGCTTTGATTGACTGAGAGGATGACTTCAGACGGAAGTCCAATGGACGGTCTAGAGATGGATTTTACTACGGAGAAAATGTGTAAAGAGTTATCGATATTTAGAACTTTGTTACATTTTTAAGGGAGGAACATAAGTATGGATTAGAGTAATTCAATGTTTCAAGGCTGATTTAGTTGGACTTCAGGGTCTTTCAACGTTCTAACCTTGATAGATCAATGTTCACAGTCGATGACGTTATGACATAACAACAGTCTGACAGAGTTTGTCAAGTTTTACATGTTGATTCTTTGATAGGTTAGGTGACCAAAACATCCAGTACCCTATGCTTGACACATAAAGTGAGTGAATATGATGATAAATGATTAAAGTTGTGTTCGTTGGATCACTCTGACTTTAGGGATGCCATTCAACGTTGGTATTACTGATGGATATCTAGGCATTCTAGTACTTTATTGTAAAGTATAACCCATGATGATTATAGATTAGTATACTTTTTGTATGTGCTAATTCTATAGATGCAGAAATAGGGAAGATATGATTCTTTATACCCTCTGTCTATGCAGTTAAAGCGCTTAGCGGTTCTAGAGCGGTGGGGGTGCAAAGTTGCAGCAGCGATAAAGCAGGGAAATAACGGGATATAGCGGATGTGCAAAAAGATTCATTAGAACGTAAAACAAGATATTTAAAATTAATTATTATCATTCTAAAATCATTTGTGTAGAATAACGAATATTAATTAATATTATATAGCAAAATTAAAGAATATCACAGTTATGCACACTAGATTTGATGATTATTATATTTTTTACCTTATATAGGGCACTTATGCCTTAAAAATTGCTCTTTACACTAATTTTTTAGTTTGTTTTAAAAGAGAACTGGTCAAATCATCCTCTGTATATTAATATTGCTAAAGCGGGTGCTAAATAACCTCAATTTAGCAGGTGCAGTGGAAAATAGAGGGGCTTAGAGCGGATATACTGTTCACCGGTGCTAAACTGAAATAGCGTAGCGGTCGGAGAGTGCTACTGGCTATAGCGGGGATTTTGTAGGGCTTCAGCGGGGATTTAACTGCATAGCCCTCTGTGTCATTTACTTTTATGCAACAACCCGGATTTTTTTCAATTTAATTCGAGAATATTTAATTTATTTAAATAATTAATTAATTTAAATATATAATTTGTGTTTCAATCATTAAATTCCATTTTCAGATGTTAGTTTATAATAAGAAATTTATTTTTAATCAATTAAATTATGGTTTTAAATGGTTTAATAGCCTTTTTAAATCTTATCATTTTAATATGAAAAATTTAGTTTTAATTTTTTTATAAACATAGATGTGTTATTTTAAAAATGTGTTAATATGTAATAAACATATATTATTTAAAGGAAAAGGGATATATATATATATTAGATTATAAAGTGAAAATGTTTTAAAAAGATTTAAAGTCTAAAATACAGAATGATGATTTGATATTTAGTAATAAAATAAGTAATAAATATAATGCATATTTTAATTTACCATGATTTGATGTTTTCTTAACCAATAAGTTAAATTGCATTTTGAAATATTTTTTTGAAAATAACCAAGGGAATTTAATTAAAATAAATTCAATTTTGTAAAAGGCACACTTTGAAACTATCAATCCACTAAACAAATATGCTACATGCTGAAGAAAACAAAAGGAATGATACAGCTCACGCATGCTAAACTTGACTTTTATCTTTCCTTTCCAAAATTCAAAGATACTAAAAATCATGGCAGTCTTCCATTTTCACTTTCGCGTCTCGACAACAGCCAATTCCAGCTTCCCAAACTTCCTGGTACGAAATTCCTCAAATTTTCTCTTGTATTCGAAGGCTCGCAATAGGAAATCACATCTGCTTGTATAACATTTGCTTTAATCTCTTAGCAGTAGCAGTGTTTTTAAAAACTCTACAACATCTTTCCTTCCAGATCTGTTCAATGGTTGTTGTGACAACAATTTGGAAATTAATTTGCAGTTTTTTATTTTTTGGAGAAAAGTTGGTGAGATCTTTTATTTCAAAAAGTATATTGGAACCTTCCCAGTATTGATTTGAATCTTGAATTTAATGAACTCCCAAACAAATATGGAGACTTTAATGAAAAAATAGGACTTTTACCGAGTTAGTTACAGCCATTTTATAAATTTCTGGATTAGACATTGGTAAGGGGATATATTATTAACTATATGTTATGTATTAAATAGAATCCCCAAATCAAAAAGTAAAATTTCACCTCTTGAAATTTTGAAAAATTATAAATCCAATGCGTCCTATTTTAGAACTTGGGTATGTTTGGTATGTGTATGTATTCCAGTCGCTAAGAGAATAAAATTAGCAAGTAGAGCTTATGAATGTGTAATTATTGGCCATGCTATTAATAGAAAAGCATATAGATTTTATGACCTTTATACACATAATGTAATCGAATCTAATGAAGCTGATTTTTTTATTAATCAAAGTTTCTTTTTAAATTAAGGAATATTGAGGGTACATCAAATAACTCTATGCCTATTAGAACAGAACTTAATGAATATTCTAAAAATGAACCTAGAAGAAATAAAAGACAAAAAATAATTACAAAATTTAGTTCAAATTTTTGTGCTTTTACTATAGAGGAGGATCCCTTAAACCACCAAGAGGACTTATCTTCTTTATATGTTGATTTTTTTGGCAAGAGGCTATGAATAATGAGATGGATTTTTTAAAATCTAATAAGACTTGGCATTTAATGGACTTACCACCTGGTTGTAAGTCTACAAGCTGTAAATGGGTACTTAAAAAGAAATTAAAACGTGATGGCATAATTGATAAATATAAAGCCAATTTAGTAATTAAAGGATTTAAGCAAAGAAAAAAATATATACATTGTTGACAATTTTTCACCTGTAACTTGAAACACCCCACCTCCATTAAGGTCACTCACCAAGGGAATGCCTTAAGTTTGGTGGAGGGTTATAGGTACAAGACAAAGAAAATTTTACAAGACAGATAAGTATAAACAGTGGAATTCAAATCATTTATTGAATACATGGTTCAATACAAAAGCATTACATCAAATTGTCTCAAAACAACTTCCCAAAACATTACAACATAATTTTTGTCTTGATTATTTAATAAAGAAGCATAAATCATAAATAAAACTGCATAAATCCCCAAGGATAATGTCCAAGAGCCATAGCCAAGATTGAGAGAGAGTCCAAATCATACATCTACTTTCTTGAAGCTTGCAAAGGGTCTGACTAAGCTGCAGTATTCCCTCCCCGTGGACCTGGGAGGGGGACGAAATAAAAGACGACGAAAGAAAATGGGCCAGACAATAAGTCTGGTAAGTTCGGTGATTACTAGTATTTAAACAAGGAAAGGGATCATGACAGTAATAACAGAACATAGGATAATATCTTAATATAAGATAAGAGGAACATGTGATCGCACCCATTACTATAATCTCTGCACCTGCTTAACCATTGGATCCACCAGCCCTACATGTTTAAAAAAAAACGATCCCCTTAATGATCGGCTCCTACTCGTATGCATTCATATTCTGTGTCATTCGGCCCCGCTTGACTGTAGGTACCTGTGTTGGTCCCACCATGGGGTGTATCAGTCCCTCTAGTGGCGATCCGACACGATTCAAGGTGCATAGTGTATACTACTGATGCCCAGTGCCTAATTTTTCCACTTCGGAGTACGTGCACGCCCATATCCATCGGAACCTACACTGGCCCACCAACCGCCGACGTTTTGACCACTTATACTCAGCCTAGTAATCGTGCCTCACCCTGCCTAGTTTCAGGGTACCATGATACATTTATGTGGGTTACTGCTGAAATGGGTCCCCGTTACTAGGGTTTTCTAATCAACATGTTTATTTGGCTAAGTGTCCAAGTTTACTTAACCCCACCCATTCGCTTATAATCAGTTAAGTGTTTTCCTAATTGACTTAACCGTACCAATTCTGACTTAGCTTTAATTTGTTAAAGCACCAACCACTCACATTAGACAGGTCTTGTTATGGTCACTGGATGTGTCGGTCGGTTCCGGGCAGGTTTACACCACAAATCAGTCTAACATCGGGTTCTTTTTGGGCTTGATGCACTAACCATCCACATTAGACTGGTCTAGTTGTGGTCACTGGATATGCCAGTTGGTTCTGGGTAGATTTACACCACATCTCAGTCTAACCTTGGGTTAGACATATTCGTCTTTTTCTAAATTCACATTTTTCTATATATGTCTAATTTCGTCATGTGAATTAAATTTAATTTAATCATGCCATAATTATACTTTGATTATGCTCACCATAAATGGTATATCAAATATAACATTTTATGAACAAATCTATGCCATGAATTTTCATATTTTCTGTAATGACCCGCAAATCCGTACTATTTGAGTTGACTACATACACCATACATCCAACCCAAATATCATGAAAATACGGATTATTATTTTTTAAAAGAAAAATGTAGAAGAAGAACAGAAATAACAACACAAAATCTCACAATGCAGCGGAACAAAATATAATATATCATAACTTTTGAAATACAAAATTTCAACTGTATAACATACACTTATCAGAGTATCACTGTCAGAGTACAACTTACAACACAGCGGAACAAAACTCTATATAACTAACGCTAAAGCCTCCTGCTCCAAGCTCCTTTAGATAGATCTGTAAAATCCTGAACTACTTTACTGCCCGTACAAATTTAGGCACCCAAGAGTTTAGGTAGAACAAAACAAAATAAACTCCGGGTCAGTCATGGGACTGGTATGAGTAAACAATTTAAAACAGCTTGAACAAGTAAACGATATCTCATAAGACCACGCCGTATAACGGAACGGGTTTTTCCCTTATGAGAATCCAAAATATCTTTACCTTTTGATATTATAGTAATGCCTATCAACCACAATATAATAATCATTTAGCAGAAACGCTTTCATCTCACGTTCTACATATATAGTATACAATCAAAACGGCAAGCACGTATTGGGTAATGGATTTCCGACTATGACAAGGTATGGAACCACCTTCCGCTGGTGTATCTCTAGAGGAGAATACACCGAGTTCAACAAGAACATCTTGCAACTCAGCCACACATGATCGACCACTCATTTCGCTTGAGTGTATCGAATGTATATCACCAACCGTTGGGATCGGCAACCGTTTCCCGAATGGGACAACATTGACAATAGATTTTTAGAAGTAATGAAACTCTAGATCAGGTGATTATACACCCTAATAGGTGCGACCTACATAGCCAAGCTGCCTGCCCGATTTTTCATTTCCTGGTTGTTGAGGCCAGAGGCTATGATTTCTTTCCATTCATTGATAACACGATCACTTTGAATGCCACATTATCAGATCCATTAATCACTAATTGGTTTACACAAATATTCTGGATGTTATGCTAAGGGAATAAATCCGTTGCAACCATATATATTTATACAGACCAACCTATTCGATCATTGGAAATACTTTGTCAGACATTCGTCCATTTACGTTCGTTCTGGAACGGAACGAAACCTTAGGCACTATTCAATACATCCATCCTAGGAAATCTCTACCTAGGACTTATACAACAACCCTTGCACTTTACTCCGTCTTCAATTTCTTTGGCATATGTGATTCGCAACGCTTATGCCAATACAGAGTGGTTCTTTGGATAAGAATCCAACCGGTCTCTCCATATTAACAACGTTAAAATGGTCAAAACTTTGATAGTCGGTGATTTAACTATCAAATGAAAAATGTCCGTGTACACACAACGATCTTATTTCCAAATGGAATTATCGATCAAATCATCAAACATATATATATACATATATATATATATATTTATTTATATTTCCTTATATTTTATATTAAGAAAATATATGTTATTAACCCTGAAAAACATTTCCCTTGCATATTCACATACCACTATTCTTCCACATCTATCAGACACTAACTACGAACTAGTAAGAGAACAACTTCCTAAGTATAAACCCCGAAGGCCGAAACCAACATCAGATAGATACTCAAAAAGTCGTTCAACTCAACTAATTTCTAGTCAGTTTCTAATTCTGCTTAACTTTATTTCTTTAACTCCATTTGATTAACTTCTTATCAACACAATCATTTTCAATCTGTAAATCATTTGCTTTGAAATCATCGTTGACTTTAAAACGTACACCTCCCAGGATTATATTTAAAAAATTCCTTTTCATTTATAATATTCAAATTTAAGTTCGTTTCATTATTGAATTTTATATATATATATCGATATATAGATTTCTAGTTTATCAAATCTTCTTAAAAATATTCTAACTCCTTAAATTCCCGGAAAAATTCGCCATAACCTCCTTTGTACCAGGAGCATCGGGAAAATCCCCAAACTGCCACACAGGCCCTCTCCAATCAAAAAGAAAAAGAAAAAGCCAAGCGGCTAGCCGATACGACACATAAAATCTCATATTCAAATTAAATACATACCTTTTTGTCGAGCATTATATTTGTACTCGTCTAACACTTCATTCCAAACCTGTCTCATGTATATCCGCCATTTCTAATTCATTTCAACTTACTACACTCGTTTTAACTCAACTGGTTAATTAATTCGTTAATTAATTCTTTGCCTACTTCACTTGTATATCTGAACATGACATGTTCAAATATATTTCCAACCTTCTTATAAACTAATTGAATTCTATTTCACTTACATTTCATATATTCAAATTCCATTCAATTTCTATAAACAAATTCCATTTAAATTTCTGTATTCAAATTCTAAATTTGAATTCCCTTTATTTAAATTCCATTTGAATTTAAAATATCCATATTATCCAATTTATGGTTTTTCACCTTTCTTTGTAAACATCGCCTTATATTACTTGTTTATATATATTAAAACAAGTCTCGACTTCAACTTCATTTGAAATAAATATTTTACTTTGGAAAAATAAATTTCCCTTTTCAAATTCACACTTGTATTTATATTTATTGAATTTATCAAATGATAATTCATTTCACCTCCTTTATAAACTTTGTTTATAAACGAACTACTTGTTTTAAATATTCAAAACAAGTTAATATTTTTATTCTGTTCGAATTTCAAATTCTATTTAGAAAAAAAATAGAATTTCCCTTTAAAATCTCAAATATCCTTTCCATGATATTTTACAACTCAACCCTCAGGCCCAGTGATATTTAAACACTAAACAAACAATTATTTATTTCAGGGTTTCTAACACATCATATATGATAGTATATGCGCAAACAAATAAACAAACAAATAATATATTTTTGAGGGATCTAGTTGGATCCCTCCAACCTGTTTTCCTGCTTCCAAAGACGTTAGTCAACATAGTAATACCCATCCTGCTTCGAGGCAGGATATCGCGACATGAAGGTCATCCACTAATATATTTGTGGGGCGCATAGGGAAATAATCCGCTATGAAACTGCGGGCATCCGCTAATGAGACAGCGGGAATCCAACCAATCATCAACCCTATATATATAATGGTCAACCCTAAATAACTAATATATTTAAAGAAACTAGAAAAATCCAAACAAGCAAAATAATTATTTTTACCGAATAAAAATAATTCTAATTAACAGGTGGGTGAGATTTACTAACCGAGATTTTCATTGGTGTTCCATTTTGATTTTGATCGTTTCTGAATAAGGTCCCAGATTATAATTTCAATGTTATCACCCAATTTCGTCTTGTTTGTGAAATCTCGGACCTCACAAAATTTATTTATGGTTTATATAAGTTAATGACTTTTAATATAAAAAAATAAATTTTAAATTAAATAATTTAAACACAAACCTCACCTTACTATCCCTTGACCAAGCATACAGTGATTTTCTTACAGTAAGAATCATCCTCTTCCCATCATGACATTAATCTTCTTTGTGTGAAAAAAATCATGACCTTAATCCCATTTTAAACCACTCTATCCTAAACACTGCAAATCAAATCACCCCTAATTCCTGCCTGGTCTGTTCAACACATAAATGTCGCTGCTCCTCAATCCACTTCCTTTTCTAGTGCAAAATCCCAATCAACCCCTATTGAACACCTACTGCCCTTCACCATGTTTATACCTCTCTTCCCCAGTAAAAAAACAAGACTTGTTGCCTATATATATGACTATAGTACTGTGTTCCAAGTCCAACTTCCTTACCTAAATCTAACAAGTTATCACCATTTAGATTTTATACAAATTAAACCCAAAATTTGAATTTATTGATTAACAAGGATTACCCTTAATTCATCTCACTGTCATCACCAGAGAATAGCTCAAACCCTCCCTCCTCTACAAACCGCGAGTGCCTTAGGTTCGAAATAAACTCGTCGAACTCACAATGAAATCGCACGCCAATCTCACATTTCCCATATGTCGCGACCCTCCCTTCGATGCCAAAACCGCCCCCTAAACCCATCGCTCACTAAACCTGCCTCTTCCATCGCGATTGTCGTTAAACCCAGGTTGCGCTCAACTGTCGAGCTTCAGAAACTGTCACGCTTGATCAGAGTCCCTTGCCATTTGATTTCCGTCCTGTGACTCACGGCTTACTGCCATAAATCCCATCGCGACATCGACCATGGCGCTCGCGAGACCACTGCGCCTACTCCCTCCATCGCGTTGACCTAAGTTTCTCTCCAGTTCGATTTTGATTTCCGCCCCTTTTCTGTTTTGAAGCTTTCTATTTGAACGTTCAAATGAAATAAAAGAAAGGTAAAATCGCGGTTTTATAAGGAAGAGGGGTGGAAGAAAAGAGGGCACAGTGTGTTTTGTTTTGTGGCATATAAAGGAGGCACGGTGGGTCTTGATTTTGTGGAAGAAAAGGAGGCCACCGTTGTTTGGTTTTGTGGAGAGGGAGGAGCCACACAACACTTATATTTATTTTGATTTAATTTAATTAAAAACCGTATCCTTAAAAATTTAGATAACCCTTGATCCTGAGCTCCTTACTGAACCCAACAACTGTCGATTCTAGGGTTTAACCACCATTCCGGACACACTGGGATAGGTCATGAAGTCCAATTTGATCGTCTTGAGACGATATATAATTTAAATCAACATAAATTAAGTTTCAAACCATTTAAATTATTCGGTAATAATTTAATATTATTATTCTAATTCAGACAAAAGTTTGTATTGATTATCTGAACTGTTTTCAAATCAGTTTTAACTTCGAATTCAGTTATTTGCTGATTCCTTATTTTGATAATTTAATACATACAATAATAAATCAAAATTGATATATAAATCAATAACATAAATATAAAAATTCATTTATATTATCAACTAAATATTTAAATCTATTTTAAATATTTTAAAATTAACTCGACAGAAATCTGGGTCATTACAATCTTCCCCTCTTAAATGAATTTCGTCCCCGAAATTACTGAGTTAGGAAAAGTGCTTCAAACCCCTTTTACTTTTCAAAACTCATTTAGTTGAACTCAACTCTTTATATTTCCACAAAGTTTAATTCCTATAAAACTTTTGTTTTCATTCATATTCCACATCATATAGGCTTACATTCATTAAATACGAATGATTTAAAATCAATATATACACATCTAATTCATATTCTAGTCATATGTATTAAACTCATTCAAATTGATTTTACTCAATTTATTCACTTCGATCTATTTAACTTAATTAAGTTAAATCCAAATTTGAGAATTCAATTTCAATTCATCTCATTTGTATATTTCATTCTTATACAAATTCTATTTGGTTATATATAACCATTTTAAATTTTATAATATTATCTGAATATAATATTAACAACCAACTCATCCATATATGATAATAATTTCAGAAAATTATTTCTTTTCTATCAAAATAGAATTTTGAGTGAAATTATTTCATCTACCCATTTAAAACGATATCGTGTCGAATTCTCTGTTCAAGTATTTATAAATTCCTATCAACTTCGTGGCGTCCCATGATTCGACCAAAATTTATAATCCACTCAACAGACTAGCCAACATAATATAAAACAACTTTTATATCAAATAACAAATACGCGCTCTCGTATATATATATATATATACACTCAACTCATTCTAGGGTACTACTATCCCTATCTCTAATGAGCACAACTCCACCAAAAACTAGGTATTCGCTCAACCTAAGCTCTGATACCAACTATAACAACCCGCAAATCCGTACTATCTGATTTGACTACATGCACCATACATCTAACCCAAATATCACGAAAATACGAATCATTTTTTCAGAAGAAAAAGGTAGAAGAAGAACAGAAATAACAACACAAAATCTTACATCGCAGCGGAACAGAATATAATACATCATAAATTTTGAAATACAAAATTTCAACTGTATAACATACACTTATCAGAGTATCACTATCAGAGTATAACTTACAACACATCGGAACAAAACTCTATATAACTAACGCTGAAGCCTCCTGCTCCAAGCTCCTTTAGATAGATCTGTAAAATCCTGAACTACTTGACTGCCCTTACAAATTTAGGCACCCAAGAGTTTAGGTAGAACAAAACAAAATGAACTCCGGGTCAGTCATGGGACTAGTATGAGTAAACAGTTTAAAACAGCTTGAACAAGTAAACGATATCTCATAAGACCACGTCGTATAACGAAACGGGTTTTTCCCTTATGAGAATCCAAAATATCTTTATATCAAAAACCTTTTGATATTATAATAATGCCTATCAACCACAATATAACAATCATTTAGCAGAAACGCTTTCATCTCACGTTCTACATATATAGTATACAATCAAAACCACAAGCACGTATTGGGTAATGGATTTCCAACTATGACAAGGTATGGAACCACCTTCCGCTGGTGTATCTCTAGAGGAGAATACACCGAGTTCAACAAGAACATCTTGCAACTCAGCCACACATGATCGACCACTCATTTCGCTTGAGTGTATCGAATGTATATCACCAACGGTTGGGATCAGCAACCGTTTCCCGAATGGGACAACATCGACAATAGATTTTTAGAAGTAAATGAAACTCTAGATCAGGTGATTATACACCCTAATAGGTGCGACCTACATAGCCATGCTGCCTGCCATATTTTTGTTATTTCCCGGTTGTTGAGGCCAGAGGCTACGATTTCTTTCCATTCATTTATAACACGATCACTTTGAATGCCACATTATCAGATCCGTTAATCACTAATTGGTTTACAAAAATATTCTGGATGTTATGCTAAGTGAATAAATCCGTTGCAACCATATATATTTATACAGACCAACCTATTCGATCATTGGAAATACTTTGTCAGACATTCATCCATTTACGTTCGTTCTGGGATGGAACGAAACCGAAGGCACTATTCAGTACATCCATCCTAGGCAATCTCTACCTAGGACTTATACAACAGCCCTTGCACTTTACTCCGTCTTCAATTTCTTTGGCATATATGATTCGCAATGATTATGCCAATATAGAGTGGTTCTTTATAAGAATCCAACTGGTCTCTCCAACAACGTTAAAATAGTCAAAACTTTGATAGTCGGTGATTTAACTATCAAATGAAAAATGTCCGTGTACACACAACGGTCTTATTTCCAAATGGAATTATCGATCAAATCATCAAACACACACACACACACACATATATATATATTCATATTTCTCTGTTTTCTATATTAAGAAAATATATGTTATTAACCCTGGAAAATATTTCCCTTGCATATTCACATACCACTATTCTTCCACATATATCAAACTCTAACTGTAAATTAGTAAGAGAACAACTTCCTAAGTATAAACCCCGAAGGCCAAAACCAACATCAGATCGATACTCAAAAAGTCGTTCAACTCAACTAATTTCCAATCAGTTTCTAATTATGCTTAACTCTATTTCTTTAACTCCATTTGATTAACTTCTTATCAACACGATCATTTTAAATCTGCAAATCATTTGCTTTTAAATCATCGTTCACTTTAAAATGTATGCCTCCTAGGAATTTATTTTAAAAAATTCATTTTGTTTATAATATTCAAATTTAAGTTCGTTTCATTGTCGAATTCTATATATGTCGATATATCGATTTCTAGTTTATCAAATCTTCTTAAAAATATTCTAACTCCTTAAATTCCCTGAAAAATTCGCCATAACCTCCTTTGTACAGGAGCATCGGGAAAATCCCTAAACTGCCACATAGGCCCTCTGCAATCAAAAAGAAAAAGGAAAAGCCAAGCGGCTAGCCTATACGGCGCATAAAATATCATATTCAAATTAAATACATACTTTTTGTTGAGCATTATATTTATACTCTTCTAATAATTCATTTCAAACTTGTCTCATGTATATCCGTCATTTCTAATTCATTTCATGTAATAACCCGAAAATCTGAGCCAATTCAAAAAAATTTGTTTTGGCAATTTTAGTGAATTTTGAATATTTGAAATAGTTTATTTTAAATAATAATGATGAAAAATATATTTTCGATGAAGTTAGAACAAATAATTTTAATTTAATTATAATTCGAGCCTGAAATGGCGCGATAGTTTGAAAATTCGATTTCGAATTTCAAATAAATGTACAGGATTCAAAATAAACCGGATTTTAGTGAAACAAGAAATATTTGAATCTGTTTAACCATATCTTTCTAACGAAGTTAAGAAACTGAGATTTCACTTTAGAAGTTGAAAGATATGTCTAGTTTAAAATTCAGAAAAGTCGCTGTGGAATTTATATATATCTTAATATATATATATATATATATATATAAAAAGTCCCTTAAAAATGAAAATTTTGCAAACGACCTCGGTTTTCGACGAAACCACTTTTGTTGGATCCGGGATGTCAAATTATTGCTAGATTCAAAAATTCATAATTTTTCGAATCAATATGTGAGCGTGGCAAAGGAAAACCCGTTTGACCAGTTTAAGTTGATTTTAATCAACCAGAAAATGGCCATTTTTCAAACAGTCTCAGAATTTGATGAAATTAGTTTTGTTAGGACCGTATCGTCAATACGAAGCTAGAAAATATTTTTTAGGAATTTTTAGAGTTAGTATGTGGTCCCGGTAAATTGAAATGTACGTTTGAATTAAATATATGTTGATTCATAATTTAATTTGGAGCAAAGATGATCGTAATAGCCGAATTGGATTACGAAACATATCCCATTGTGTTCGGAATGGGGGTAATTAGCTGGGGGCGACAGTCGTTGGATTCGATTTGGAGTTCAGAGCGTTAAACAAGTAGCGTTGGAATTTTATACTGTTTAATATATAAATTATATATAACCCTAATGTTATAACCCTAGGCCAAACGAATTCACTAGTAAACACTGAAATAAAAAAAAACTGCCTCCCTCTCTTTAAAACGAATGGATCTCATTCACTCTTGATTGGCTCCTCCGATCTCCTAGCTGACGCCACTACTGGCGATGGTCGATGAAGTGAAGTGGTTCGTCGATGGGAGGTCTGGCTCCAGAAGGCGGCGCTGGACCCTTGGCAAGCTCAGGCGATCGAATTTCGACCAAGAAGGCATCGCATTTGTTGTGAGCTTCTGGCGAAAGGGGAGCGTCGAAGTCGACGTTGTGGCAGGCGTGCAGAGCGAAGGGTGACAAGGTGCCGAACTCCGATCGGCTTCAGGTCGATCGGAGCAGCGGCAAAATCGCGCCCTAGGGGTTGAGCTATTTCAGAGAACGGTGGCCTTATTCCCAGTGAGCTTTCTTTTGTTTTTATTTATTTTATTTTTCTTTATGATAATAACATAGTTGAATTCATATTTTTAAATATAATTCACATTGAATTTTAAGTTCAGTTTTCAATATAAATAAAATTGTTTTAATTTCAGTTTTTAATTTAAATAACATTGAATTTAAATCTCAGTTTTTTTACTTTGAATAACATTGGTTAGAATGTGATTTTTATAAAATGTAATAGCATAGATAAGAATGTTGTTTTTAAAAGTAAAAATGTGATTAAAAAAAAATAGTAGCAGGATTTTAGCAGAATAAAAATATGATTTTTTTATTATAGAGAGAATAAAAATATGATTTTTATATTATAGAAAGAATAAAAATATGATTTTTATATTATAGAAATAATAAAAATATGATTTTTATATTACAGAGAGAATAAAAATATGATTTTATATTATAGAAAGAATAAAAATATGATTTTTATATTATAGAGAGAATAAAAATATGATTTTATATTATATAGATAGTAAAAATTTGATCTTTATATATGTAGTGATATAATAAAAATATGATTTTTAACTTATAAAAAGTATGAAGCAGATTGCGTTGAGATTATGGTGAAGAACACAACGCGATGAAACCGAACCAAATCCAGACCATTCAGAAATGAAATGAAATGGCGGAATGGAACCCTCGATGAGAACTCCTCGCTTTTATTTTAATTTCTAGTTGAAATATACACTAGGATGCAGACGGTGCTTAGCAGCACCCGACACCCATCGTCCACAGACCATGGATGACTTGTTTGTTAGATTGCTGTGTTGTGAAATTTGACTGTTGATTGTGATGTGTGAAATATATATTCATGTGTTGAAATAAAATATATATATATATATATATATTCATGTGTTGAAATAATATATATATTCATGTGTTGAAATAATATATATATTCATGTGTTGAAATAAAATATATATATTCATGTGTTGAAATAATATATATATTCATGTGTTGAAATAATATATATATATTCATGTATTGAAATAAAATATATATATTCGTGTGTTGAAATAAAATATATATTCATGTGTTGAAATAAAATATATATATTCATATGTTGAAATAAAATATATATATATATATATATATATATATATATATATTCATGTGTTGAAATAAGATATACATTCATGTGTTGAAGTAAAATAAATATTCATTTACAAATCGAACGATTTTTTTATGTACACCGATTTCACTGATACTGATTGAGATGATAAATTTCACATATCGCCCAACTGCACAAATAAGAATCTGTGTTTGTTGATTTGAAACCCCACACGGGTATTGGGATGATATTTGACGTACACTAATCCTGATTGGTATGTCAATCGATGGGTTGACAGACTGTGTAAGCGTTAATTATTTATATTTAATGCTTATGCAGTTGTGTGGTGCACTCTAGATGATGGTTGATTATTTATCGTTGCTATTATATACATGTGTTGTACAGAATCCATATAATTAACATTATATGGTATTTGATTGGGCCTCATTCCAATTTGGAAAATAAGGAATATTATAAATAGAATAAAAATTCATGTGTTGAATAGAATAAAAATTCATGTGTTGAATAGAATAAAAATTCATGTGTTGAATAGAAATAAATTCATTTGTTGAATAGAAATAAAAATTCATGTGTTGAATAGAAAATATATTCATGTGTTGAATAGAAATAAATTCATGTGTTGAATAGAAATAAAAATTCATGTGTTGAACAGAGTAAATATTCATGTGTTGAATAGAATAAATATTCATGTGTTGAATAAAAGCCGTGTTGACTAGATTGATGCCATTTTGACGTGAATGATATTTATATCAATTTTATTCATTTTTATAATGAATATAGAAAAGAAAGTGATTTCAAAATATAACGTTTTGAACATATTATCATTTCTATATCGATGATGTGGAATATTCAATTTTGATTCGAAATTGAATGTGAAGTTGAAATCGTTTCGAAAACGGATTTAAAATGATTTATAAAATACGTTTTGAAAGGAAATCGATGAAATATATATAATATATATTATATATATATTGGCCTGAATAGAACGTGCCGCGCTGCGGCAGTTCGCGAATTTCGACCATTGGCTTCGAATGGATATTACGGGAGATCAGACCATCGGATTCTCCTAAAACCGGAACCGTTGGGTTCGTATCGAAAAGAGCTTTCTAACGGATATTAGAGATTTGAAACTTAACGGTTGGATTTGGAATTATGTCCAAATCAATTTTGGAAAAGGTCGCTGTAAGTGCAGTTCGATGGCCGTTGATGGAATTCAACTGTACGGGCCTTGATAAAATTATTAAAAATAGTAATAATTTATGTAAAATCATAAGAAATGATTTGTGAAGAATTGAGATGAAAAATTCCAAATTTGAAAAGATAAAAATAGATTTTTATCGAAATGAACTAGTTTTGAACTAGAATAATAATTTATTTTTAAATAAATAAATTGGATTTGAAAGGGTTTTAAAAGTAACCAAAAGTTTCAATAATTGAATTGGAATGGAATGTGATTTTGGGTTTATAGTGAACCGTGTTTTAAATGACATTGGTTATTTAACCCAGTTAAAGACAAGATATGGTTTCCCAAGTTAAACAATCATTGGTATTGATTTTTGGGAAGATTAAAACCAAGTGGAGTTTTAATGAATCTTTAATTAGATTGAGATGATCGAGAATGGAGTATCACCAGCTTTGCTCCAGGCGATAGTTAAATCTTTAATTAGATTTGAACGTGAAATGGTAATTGAATTTACCGATAACATCGTGGTGTTAGATATGAAGTATGACCAGTTTTACTTCATGGGATGAATGGGTTGGGATTGGGGAATAAAATAAATGATTACTTCGGTGTGGTTCGCTAATCCCGACTAGTTTGGATTGATATTCAAAGGAAGATTAAAGAATAAATTTAAAGAATTTATCTTTGATAAAATTAATGGGAACCTTCCCAAAGTGTAAGATTCTGAATTGGAATGAAGCGTATGTTGTGTTTGTGTAACACTTGTTGATTATATACGTGAGTTATTCAGAAAGACCGGGTTTAGCCCATTCTGAATAACTGATTCGACGTGGTGTCGAGGATGAAGACGGTTGTAACGACCCGGAAAATCTGAACCAATTTAAAAAATTTTAAATTGGCTATTTTAGTGGATTTTAAATATTTAAAATAAATATTTTAAATAATAACGATGAAAAGTGAGTCTGAATTGACATTTGAAAACGAATATAATTAATTCTAATTATAAACATGGCCTGAAATGGCGCGGTAGTTTCAAAATTTGAATTCAAATTTTGACTGACTGTACCGGGTGCAAAACAAAATGGATTTGAGTCAAACCAAAAATATTTAAATCTGTTAGTGAATATCTTTCTAACGAATCTGAAAAATCGAAGTTTCATAGCGGGAAGCAAAAGTTATGGCTAAATGAATGTTCAGAAAGGTCGCTATGGATTTATATAGCCCATGGAAAATGGCCGTTTTGCAAACGACCTCGGAATTTGACAAAACCACTTTTATTGGATCCGGGATGTGAAGTTATTGCTAGGTTTCAAATTTCATAATTTTTGAAGTTAATATGTGAGCGTGGCAAAGAAAACGTGTTTTAGTCAATTACAGTTAAATTAGATCGACCAGAAATGGGCCATTTTACAAACAGTCTCAGAATTCGACGAAACTAGTTTTGTTGGGACCGTATCGTCAAAACATAGCTAGATTTATTTTTCTGGAATTTTTCGAATCAGTTTGTGGCCCTGGCAAATTGAAATGTACGTTCAAATCGAATATTGAATGTTTTATATTTTAGTTTGAATGGAAACTGACTGAAACAGTCGAATAGGCCTTCAAAATATATCCCATTGTGTTCGGAATGGGGGTAAAACGCTAGGGGCGACAGTCGTTCGGTTGGAATTGGTGTTCGTTTGGATAAGAAGATATTTTTGAATTTAAAATAAATTAAAAATAAAATATAAAGGGGACAATCAATACCTTTCTCTCTCATTCCCTTTTGACTGGTCAACCGGCCTCCTTCCATCTCGTTCACGATGGAAAAACCTCCGTTTTCCTTCCCAATTTTCTGGCGAAACCTCTCATCAAAACCCACCACTACTTTGCAACTTTTTATACCTCATTTCCTCCTCTTCAAATCAAGACAAACCCCGTCTTCTATCGTGCACCCTATCGTGAGAATTCCCTCTCCAAAGTTCACCAGTTTCGCACCATTTTCTGGCCGAGATTGGAGTTCGAGCTCCACCATCTTCCTGGCGAATAGGCGCCTCTCGAGGCCCGTCAACGTGGTGCAGTTGGATCTCGACGAAGTGTAGTGGATTTGATTTTAATTCGAACCCTAGTTTTGAAGAATCAAAGAAGGTAAATGTGTTATATAAGCGTTGTACACCATATGTATAAGCGTTGTATAAGTTGTACGTTCGATATATAAGTTATATATGCGTTGTAAATTTTTTTTTATATATGTGTTGAAATAGAAGTGAAATGTTTATATATAAATATATATATATACACACCCCTCGTCCACAAACCATGGACGATATTTATTGGTTGTGATTGGTGTGAAAATTGGTTGATTACAAATGGTTGATTAGAATTGTTTGTGGTGGAAATGATTGATTGTGGTTGAAAAATACCTGTTTGTGGTTGAGAATTATTTGGTTGAAACCACATAGGATTAGTTTGTGGAAATGAAAAAAATATACATGCCACCTGCGTGCGAACTAGATGCATGAATCCCCATTGTCAAAAGCTGCGAGGCTTTAATGTAGAGTGAGGAGCCGTACTAGGGACGGTCCCGGTTTTAACTATCCTGCCGTTATGCTGCCGAAATTTTGAATAATATACATGTGTTAGAATTATTTTCCTATGTTGAAACTATATTCGTCTGTTGAATAGAAAACCTTCATGTGTTGAATAGAAATTCATTCGTTGAATCATATTCATGTGTTGAATGGTATTCGTGTTTTAAATAAATTGTTTTAACAATAAAAATCACATTTTTACCCTATATATACAAACTATAGAAAACCTTCATGTGTTGAATCGATATTCATTCATTGAATTAAAATTCATGTGTTGAATGGTATTCGTGTTTTGAATAAATTGTTTAAACAATAAAAATCACATTTTTACTCTATATATACAAACTATAGAAAACCTTCATGTGTTGAATCGAAATTCATTCGTTGAATTGAAATTCATGTGTTGAATGGTATTCGTGTTTTGAGTAAATTATTTTAACAATAAAAATCACATTTTTACTCTATATATACAAACTATAGAAAACCTTCATGTGTTGAATCGAAATTCATTCGTTGAATTGAAATTCATGTGTTGAATGGTATTCGTATTTTGAAAGAAATTGTTTTATAATAAAAATCCTATTTTTATCATCGATATGAACTATATAAAATAATCTTGTTTTGAAATAAATTGATTTATAATAAAAATCATATTTTTATTACCTATATGAACTATATAAAATAATCGTGTTTTGAAATGAATTGTTTCACAATAAAATCACATTTTTACTGTACACATGAGTTGTTAAAAATAGTGAAGTGTCGAAGTGAATGTTTGTTGGGTAAAAATATCATTTTTATCAAATGTATAAAAATAATATAGTTTTGGAATCGAAGAATCGATATATATATATAAATAGGATTAAAATATATTGAATAGTGAAGCTGCAGTTCGTGTTTTGAAACCTTGATTTCAAACGATTAGTACTGGAGATCCGACCATCGGATTTTCTCGAAACCGAAACCGTTGGGTTCGTTTTGGAAATATCTTTCCAACGACACAAACTTTGTGAGGATCCAACGGTTGGATTGTCTGGAATGTTTAATTCAAATCTGAAGAAAAACAACGCCAGAATCGATTATATATATATATATATATATATATATATAATTATATTTAATCGAATAACGACGCTGCAGTTTATATTTTGAAATCGAAATTTCAAACGATTGTACCAGGAGATCCGACCGTCGGATTTTCCCAAAACTGGGACCGTTGGATTCGTTTTGAAAAGATCTTTTTAATGATGTAAATTTTGTGAAGATCCAACGGTTAGATTTTCAGATATGTGTAAATCAAATCTGAAGAAAAACAGCGCCACGGCCGTGTTATGGCCCGAAGCATCGTTTGAATGAATTGACTATTTTAAATAAATAAAAATAGCGATAAATCGTTATAAAAGATTATAAATGATATGGAATGTGAAATTTAGAAATTAACTAAAGGTTAGCTAAGTAGAAGGGGTTTCCTGGGTTTTGATCTGATGTTGGTTTCGGCCTTTGGGGTTAATATTTGGGAAATCGTTCTCTTACTGATTGACGGTTAGTGACTAATGAATTCGAATGAGGCGTATGTTGTGTTTTTGTAGCACTAGTTATTTATATACACAAGTTGCTCAGAAAGACCGGGTTTATCCCATTTTGAATAACTGAATCGACGATAAGAAATCGAAGATGAAGACGGTGGTTGAAGACCGGAGATCTTCACCTCGTTTGGATGGTAACCGATGTCCTGATTGGGAGGCATCCTGAAATATGGATAATGAGTGGAGATCGTACAGACGTACGTGGAGATCGATGGGTTTGCGAGGTATATAGTGCCTCCGGTTTCGTTCAGACCCAGAACGGACTTGTAAATAGATCGTGTGTCTGACATTGGAATTTGTTCTATGTCATTGATAGCCATCAGTTGCATGGTGTGAACTGCCTGTGTGACATGCTAAGATGCAGTGATTAGGGCTTCTGTTGAAAAGCAAAGTCTTGTGATTGATGATCAAAGCACCGCCTGTGTGGCGTAGCTTTGTGTATAACGTGAATTCGCAAGCCTCACACCCCGGTATGAACCAGAAACGGGAGAAGGACCTTAGGGAGGGCATGCGTTTCTTTCTAGCTAGGAGTTGTGTCAGTGTTTTTACACGGCCTGACATTTTACTTATGTGGATGATGGATAGCGAGGCGCCTCGGTTGTATCGGTCGATCCGGGACCGATGGAGTCATTCGTTGGCTCACTTACGCCCCATAGGGCGGAGAAACGCAGTGTTCAGGCATTTTAATCCACATCGGTGGACCGGCCCTGACGATCCAAGGGTCAATGCATTCTTATCCTAAGACTCGGGCTAGACGGTCTCGAATTCGTTAAGGACTATCTTTTGCCTTGGTTCATGATGGAAATCCAATTTCCAAATACGTGACTGTGCGGTTTTGATTGTATATATATATGGCGACATGATATATGGTACCCATGCTGTCTACGATTAATAGTTATGATTGAAATTGTTTTCGAAACCTATAAACACTAGTGATAATATCAAATGCTTTTTTTTATTCGTATCAAGCATATTTTGGCCATTATAAGGTAAAACTCTATCCTCCGGTTTGCGTTGCATTGTGTGATGGGAACTGAGTCTTATAATGGCTTCATTTTTATAAAAAGCATTGTGATGTTTAAAAGATCTATTTCTTTTTTGAAGCACTGGCAATCCAATGGAGTAAACCCGTTCCACGAAAGTGGCATGGTCCTGTGATTAGCCAAATTATAAATGTGTTAGGTAGATTTCTCATACCAGTCCCATGACTGACTCGTAGTTTGTTTCACTTGCAAACTCGGGTGCCCCTTTTTCTATGCGGGCAGCCTTGTGTTCAGGTTTTTAGCAGGCTTGTTCTGGATAGCTGGAGCTGAAGATGGATTCTATCATTTATCTCTTTTTATGTTGTTCAGCTCCTATTGTACATCTTATGTTTGTTTTCCGCTGTAGACATTTGTGTATAGCTAAACTGTATTTGTACTAAGTATGATCCTGTATACTGTGTAACTCTGATGATTACGTTTATCCAGTATATTCTATTGTGCATTATCTGGTGTATTTATTTATTTCTGTTCTGCTATTATTTGTTTATTTGTTATATTCCAAAGATTACCCTTGTCACCGTCAGTAGGGATTTGGGGTCGTCTCATTTGGTATCAGAGCTTTGGTTAAGCTTAGTTCCGGAATATAACATATTAACGAACTCATCAGAAATAGAACCGTAGTGTTCTAGGACGGGTAACTCATTACAGATAGGATCGGTAATATCCTAGTATGAGTAGCAGAATGAAATAACACCTTGATAGACACATTTACATTCAAGTATTTGTCTCTATATTTTGAAGTTTCTTTTCTGTTGACCTGACACTTTGTTTGCTAATTACAGACGCTCTAGAAAATGAGTGCCAGAAACAGAAGAAGTAGTACTGACCCGGATATTGAAGCTCTATTTATGAAATATAGAAATCTGGGTGGAAAACTGTTCTCGGGCGAAGAATCTATTATGAAAATACAAGCCTGGATTCGTTCGGTTGAGAAAATCTTTAAAGGATTAAAGCTGAGAGATGACCAGAAAAGATTATTGGCGTCCTGGGCACTCAAAGACAAAGCTTTGTTCTGGTGGGATTCGGTTATTAAGGATAATCCAGAAGGTGATATCACCTAGGATAGATTCAAAGTGATTTTCCTGGAAAGATTTACTCCTCCTGAAGCGATTGAGCGACTATGTGATGAATTTTCTTATCTAATACAAGGAGATATGACCATTCCAGAATATCATAAGAAATTCAACTAACTTTCTCACTTTGCTCCCCATCTAATTCAAAATACGAAGAGAAAGAATCTGAGATTCATTAACGGGCTTCAAAGGAAATACCAGAATAAAGTAATGGGGCATGTGAAGCTTCCTTTTTCAGAAGTGATTTATATGGCTTATCAGTATGAAGATCTCCATAAGAATGGTATGTTGCGCGACGAAGAGGAAGTCAGTTCTAGTAATAAAGTTGAGTCTGAAACCGATCGTCTTGAGGCTAGTACGATGTCTAAGGTGAGCAAGAAGCCCAAGGACAATCGGAAAAGGGCCAGATCTGAGAAAGAACCAGTAACAAGTGCCATATGCAATAACTGCCATAAGTAAGGGCATTTGCAAGGGAATTGCAGATCTTTAAAGAAACAAAGAAAGGATGGATATAGAGCCAATCGAAAGCAAAAGAAGAAGAGGTTTGTAACAACCCGTGTATTTTATAACAGTGAAATTCACAAATTAAAGTATAATAAATTTCAAATCAAAGTATTAAAGGGAAACGGGATATGCCATTGCGTTCATCTCGGAAAAATACGAGAAATAGAGTCCGAGTTTTCGAAAAACGGAGCCCGTATGACCAAATTATGGCCCGATGAAGTTTCAGAAAATTCAAATTTCAAAAACAGATTTGAATTTCAGCCCAATCAGAGTAGGTGGGAAAATTCCCGCCCAAACCCACCAGGTCGACCTAGGGGTCGACCCTAGGGTCGACCTGCCAGGCCAGGTCGACCTGGGAGTCGACCTAGGTGTCGACCTGCCCCAGGCAGGTCGACTCTAGAGTCGACCTGGGGGTCGACTGGGGAGTCGACCTGGCCCCTGAGCCAGGTCGAACCCAGCCCCCCCTGGATGGCCTAGTCTGTGGTTGGTCGATTTTCTGAGCCTTGCCTTGTCACTAGGGCTAGGTGTCAGCTCCTGATTGGCCTCTCCGTTGAACGAACGGCTATTATTAAACCAAGCTTCATCGACGGTCTAAATCAACTCACAAACTCTATAAAAAGGACCTAAGACTAACCCTAATTCACCCAAACTAAAATGGAGATGAGACCATCATGTTGCTGAGGAGAGACTAAGGATAGCCGTCAGAAATAGAGATACAATTAGGAGATAAATCAAAAGCTTAAAGCAACGTTAATTGAATCAAAGCAACGCCTACAACAAAGGATAGCATCTCCAAATTCAGAATTCAGATTCCTGAATTGAAGATTCGTCATACGTTGTAAGTAGAGTGCTATTCCGATGTGAATTAAATAATTGTGTTGATTTTTGTAAAGTAAGAAATGGAATTGGGGCGATAATAATCTATATTTGTATGTTGCTTTGATGCTAAACGATTTGGGAATATTATGGTATACGATTGGATATTTGCAAGTACGCGATTTGCGTTGGAAGTTAACAACGAAATGGAATTATGGCGATAATAACTTATATTTGTATGTTATTTTGATTCTAAACGATTTGGCAATGCTATGATGTACGATTGGATTCATACAAGTATATGGTTTATGTTGACAACCACATGTTGTGGAATTTTAATTGGGATTCATGCAAGCATATGATTCATATTGAAAACTACATGTTTGTGGTAGTTATTTACAACACCCATTTGATAATTGCAAGTATATGATTCATGTTGAAAATAACAACTATATGTTGTAATAGTTTGTTTGAAATTCATGCAAGTCTATGATTTATTGTTATGCCAACATGATGTATAATTCAATGGTCATCTTTAGTGTAATTTGATCCACTTAAGTATTATGATTCATATGAAGTTATGTTGGAATTGGCATTATAGTTCAAGTATAAAAATCATGCTTTTGTGATAGTGACAAAAGCAAGCATCTTTGTGAACTTGTATTAATTTTATGAACATGACTAAACTATGTTTGTTATTATGCCCAATTGAAAAACATGTTTTTAGGCTTATGTTGTTATCATAATCATATGATAATATATGTGACACATAAGTTACATTGGAATTACATTAGAATTACATTCCACTTGCAAGTTTACATAGATTGAATAAAAACCATGATTTAAGTTTAGGTATGTTTATGCTATAATTCTATAAATGGATTAAAAACCATGATTCATATAAGAATTAGGTTGGGATAATTCTAGTTGAACCATACTTTTGTATTAGTGACAAAAGTAAGTACCTTTTTGTTAGCATGTAGCGATTTTATGAACATGATTAGTTTATATTATGCCTAAATAAAAATATAGGCTTATATTTCTAGTCAAGACCATGTGCCAATAATAATGATATCTAATTTAGTTAGATTCTTAATTTCAAGTTTACATGGTTAGTTGAACCTATGATTCATGTTTAAGTATTATTTATGCCATGATTACATGAATAGAATGATTCATGTTTAAGTTTTGTTTATGCCATAATCATCTAGAATGATTCACGTTTAAGTATTGTTTATTCCATAATCATATGAATAGAATGATTCATGTTTAAGTATTGTTCATGCCATAATCACATGAATAGAATGATTCATGTTTAAGTATTGTTTATGCCATAATCATATGAATAGAATGATTCATGTTTAAGTATTGTTCATGCCATAATCAAATGAATAGAATAATTCATGTTTAAGTATTATTTATGCCATAATCATATGAATAGAATAATTCGTGTTTAAGTACTGTTTATGCCATAATCATATGAATAGAATGATTCATGTTTGAGTATCGTTTATGCCACAATCATATGAATAGAATGATTCATGTTTAAGTATTTCCTATGCCATAATTATATGAATAGAATGATTCACGTTTAAGTATTGTTTATGCTATAATTATATGGATAAAATGATTCATGTTATGCCATGATTATATGACGTTACAATTACAAGTTCACATGTGCCTACTTTATGTTAATTGAATCGTTCGTTGCAAGTTCATGTGTTCACACTCCCCTCTTTCATGTTACCTGATAAACACCATGTTATAAGCCTCCCCTTTACATATGGCTAAATTGGGTTTAAGTGTTAAACCCAACACACCTTCCATTGGAGCGAACGTATAAAACGGGGGTAATGACGTTTGGGCTAAAATATAGAACATATGTGTTGGCATGTTTGACGCATGCCAACAACCTTGAAAAACAATTAAGTGGCATAAATAAATCTTAATCAATAAAGATGAATTTGAATAATGGGCCGCAAATATTTACATATAAAAAGAAAAGAGACAAAATATGTAAATGTAGAAAATACGATGTGTTTAACCCGAGGTTGGATTGAGTTGTGATGTAAACCTGCCCGGAACCGCCCGGCAGTCCAGTAGTCACAACAATACCTATCCAATGTGGGTGGTTAAACACGGAGCCCAATAAGGACCCGAGGTTAGACTGAGTTGTGGCGTAAGACTGCCCGGACCCAACCGGCAACAGGCAGCCACAACAATACCTGTCTAATGTGAGAGGTCAAGGCTTTAATAAGACAATTAAGGCTGAGTCAGGATTGATAGGATTAAGTGAATTAAGACTTAATCAAAATAGAACATGCTAAACTAAACAGACTGATTGGGGGTTAGGTTTATAAAACACTTAACCAACTTAGCATGTTGGCTAGAAATAGAAAACCTAGTAGCGGGGGACCCTTTTCAGCAGTAATCCTACAAGGTATCATGATACCCTGAAACTAGGCAGGGTGGGGCACGATTACTGGGCTGATTGTAAGAGGTCAAATCGACGGCGGTGGTGCAGCAGTGTAGGTTCTAACGGGGTGCGGGCGTGCACACACTCCGGCGCAGAAAAATAAGGCACTGGGCACCAGTAGCATACCTGTGCATTCTAGGATTGTGTCGGGCCGCCACCATGGGACTTGATACACCCCATGGTGGGACCAGCATAGGTAACTACAACAACGGGGGCCGTAAGACACATGTAACTATGCGAGTAGGAGCCGATCATCAGAAAAAGGATCACTTCACCCTGATTATGGGGTGCCTGTTGGGAACTAGTTTATATGGGTACAGAGGTTAATATGGGGTACAATAGTATATTCGACCCTAGACAACTTAACTTAGTTTATGGTGCTTTCCCATTTCTAGTTTATACTTATCATACCCAGTTCTTTATTCATAGACTGAATAGTCCTAGACTTACTCAGGCTTTATGTCTGACTCTACTTTTCTTTCGTCTTCTTTTCTTCCGTTCCCCCCCCCCAGGTCCACAGGGAGGGAATACCGCAGCTTAACCAGCCTTCATATCCAGCTTAAAGAGAAAGAATGTATTGCTTGGATCTTTTCGTTTCGGACTATGGCTTTGGACAGCAATTATGGGACTTTTGCAGTTTATTTATGTTTTCTTTATGCTTCTTTAAATAATGTAATCAAGACAGTTATGATTTTGGAAGTATTGTAAGACAATTATGGCATGGTTTGTGTAACACGTATTTTGATGAAATAAAAGTTGTTGTTTTCCGCTGTTCAAAAATATGTGTTCTTATATCTGTCTTGTATATCTGTGACTTATACTTATAAAACCTCCACCAAAATTAGGGCATTCCCTTTGAGAGTGACCCTAACGGAGGTGGGTGTTTCAAGGTTTAGAACTGATGGGGAGTTTCAAGAGAATAGGGAGTGCAAACAATGCCGTAAGGCTGGTCATCTTGCAAAGGATTGCCCGCTCTTAAACAAGCCTGAAGTAGTTCAAGTGAATGAAGTGGCAGAAACTCCATCACCTTCAGCTAGTCAGGAAAGACCAGATGTTTTAGAAGGCATGCTAACTGTCAAAGATATTCCAGTTAAAGTACTGTATGACACTGGCGCGTCGCGAAGCTTTGTTGCAAAGAATGCGGTTAAGAAACTGGATTTAAATTTGAAGAAGCTCAAAGAACCAATGACTGTCCAAAATCCGGTCGGGGGTTCCATCGATCTCAGTTGGGTTTGTGGGGTGCCGGTTTCTTTTTCTTCTTATAGGTTCTCTACCATCACAGTCGTCATGAATTTTACAGAATTTGATCTTATCTTGGGGTTTGACTGGTTGACTAAATATGAAGCTGAGGTTAAATGCGCCGACAGAGTCGTTAAGGCAAAGATAAAATCAGGTGATTATATAACCATTCCCTGTGAAGGCCAGAATTCAAATAGAAAGGACTTTTGGGCAGCTTTGGATGTTTCTCCTACTCAAATAGAAAATATCCCTGAAGTCACAGAGAATATTCCCGACCTCGTGAAAGATATTCCTGTCGTTAAGAACTATGTGGATGTGTTCGAAGAAGTTGTTCGCTTACCTCCGCAGAGAGAAATTGATTTCAAAATTGCTTTAATTCCGAACGCAAGGCCAGTAGTGCACGCCATTCGGAGGATGACCCTAAAGGAGAAAGAAGAACTAGACAATCAAACACGACAGCTTGTATGGAAGGGTCTAATCAAGCCTAGTTTCTCTGATTGGGGAGCACCAGTGGTGTTTGTCCCAAAATCAGACGGTACTCTGCGACTATGTGTAGATTATAGCGATTTGAACAAGCAGACAATAAAGAACAAATATCCATTACTGCGAATCGATGATTTATTGGATCGTCTGAATGGAGCACAAGTATTTTCAAGGATGGACCTAGCTACAGGCTTCCATCAACTTCGTATTGCCGAAGAGTGTGTTCCTATGACAGCATTCAAGGGTCCAGACTTATTCTATGAGTGGTTAGTAATGTCGTTCGGCTTATGTGACGCAAAGCATACTTCGTAGATTTGATGAATAGAGTGTTCAGAGGGGTTTTGAATAAGTTTGTTCTGGTTTTTGTTGATGATATTCTAATCTTCTCTAAATCAAAGGCCGAACATGAAAAACATTTGGAGCAAGTTCTGGAAATTCTGAGAAGGAATGTATTAAAAGCCAAACTATCCAAATGTATATTCTGGCAAGACGAAGTAAAATTTCTGGGCCATGTCATATCAAAAGAAGGAATTGCTGTGGATCCAAGTAAAATCACAGCTATTCAGAATTGGAAACAACCTAGTACCCCTACAGAAGTCCGCAGTTTTCTCGGATTGGCTAGTTATTACCGAAAGTTCGTTAAAAACTTTTCGAAGATATCTGGTCACTTAACAAAGCTTACAAAGAAGCACTCAAAATTCAAACGGACTCCAGAATGTGAAGAGGCTTTTGAAGAGCTAAAGTTAAGATTAACGACTGCTCCAGTTTTAACCATTATCGACGGCAATCAGGACTTGAAAGTCTGGACAGATGCTTCTAGAGAAGGCATTGGTGCAGTGTTAATGCAAAGAGGTCAAGTGATTGCTTATGCTAGCCGTCAACTGAAGCCACATGAAAAGAACTACGTCACTCATGATCTTGAGTTGTTGGTTATAGTATTCTCTTTGAAAATATGGAGGCACTATCTTCTGGGTGAGAAATTTGAACTGTTTACAGATCATCAGTCGTTAAAGTATATGTTCACCCAGAAAGACTTGAATCTGAGGCAACAACGTTGGCTAGAGTTCCTTGCAGCATACGATTTTGAGATTCTATACACTCCAGGGAAAGTCAATGTCGTGGCCAATGCGTTAAGCCGAAAGAATGAAATGATCGCCAGTTTTGTTATCACGACTTCATTGATAGATAAAATATCTGCTCTTCAGAAGGATGATCACTTCATTCAGAAGATCAGAGAGATAATTCAAAAAGGCGAACCCTCGAGTTTTCAAATTGATAATGAGGGGATTCTAAGGCTAAAAGGTCGAATTTGTGTTCCTAATATTTCTGAGCTCTGAAAGGAAGTCCTGGATGAGTGCCACAATTCAAAGCTTAGTATCCATCCAGGAGTAAGAAAAATGTACAATGACATCAAACGCACTTTCTGGTGGACGTCGATGAAGAGAGACATTTCTTTATATGTTAGCCGATGCCCTACTTGCCAGCTAGTCAAAAGTGACCAACAGAAACTGGCCAGATTGTTGCAACCACCGGACGTTCCAGGCTGGAAGTGGGAACATATTTCCATGGACTTCATAGATGGTTTGCCCAGAACTAGGAAAGGAAATGACAGTATTTGGGTGATCGTAGATCGCTTCATGAAGACCGCTAATTTCATACCTGTCAGGTCAAACAGAACTGCTCAGAGTCTGGCGCAGATTTACTTCAAGGAAATTGTTAGACTACACGGAGTGCCAATCAGTATAGTTAGTGATAGAGATCCAATATTCACTAGCAAGTTCTGGGAGGCATTTCAAGTAGAGCTGGGAACAAAGCTGAACTTGAGCACTGCCTATCATCCTCAGACAGATGGTCAGACTGAGAGGGTGAATCGTATACTAGAAGATCTATTACGGGCTTGTGTTCTAGATTTCGGTGGATCATGGGAAGACCATCTGCATTTGGCTGAATTCTCGTATAATAACAACTACCAGGCGAGCTTGACAATGTCGCCATTCGAAGCATTATATGTTAGACCGTGCCGATCTCCTGTTTGTCGGGTCGAACCTGGTAATAGACTTGTGTTGGGGCCAGATATGATCCGGGAAGCTGTCGACAAAGTCGATTTTATTAAGAAGCGATTACTCGCCGCTCAAATCCGCCAGAAAAGCTATGCCGATAAGAGAAGGAGAGATATATCGTTTGCTGTTGGCGACTATGTATATTTGAAAGTATCGCCGATGAGAGGAGTTATCCGGTTCGGTAAAACAGGGAAATTGGCGCCCAAATTCATTGGTCCATTTCCTATTCTTGAACGGATTGGAACTCTCGCTTATAGGGTTAAATTGCTTGATTGGTTGCCGGGAGTACATGATGTATTTCACATATCTCAACTTCGAAAGCACGTTCATGATCCAGACTTGATCGTGGAAGAAGCAGCTCAACAGGATATTGAAATTACTCCAGAATTGGCTGTGAGAAGAGAGCCGCTAAAGATTATCGCCAAAGAAACCAAAGAACTGAGGAACAAGAAGGTTCACTTAGTCAAAGTGAAATGGAGTGGAGATCCGCGAGATTGTACTTGGGAAACTGAGGAGAGCATTCGGAAAGCCTATCCTAAGTGTCGAGTGGATATCTCTGATTGACTCCGGTGCAAGGTACATTTACCATACTTTGCATTACCATTTATTTCTCTACTTTGTTGTTATTTTCTTTCCATGGATGTGCACTTTTAATTCTATAGTCTGAATGATTTTAAAAGAGTATAGAAATTGATTAGTAATTTTTGAAAAGTTAAAAACAATTGATTGTTGTTTGTGTTGTGTGATAGTAGATTTGATTAATTAAATTATTAAAACGATAGTTAATTTAATCAATAATAGAATGAATGGTAGAATTTATTCGATCAAATCACACATTGAACTGATTAGGAAATAGATAGAAATATATACATGTGCATTATATATGTTTGAACAGGTAACTGGATAGCTGTTGAGTAAAGAAATTATTTGCGTGCCCAACAAATAGGTAAACCTTAATGAGTTGGATGCGAAATATTATTATATCAACTCCTGTGAATGCCATTGGATGCGGAGTGCTAGTTGTTATATGTTTAATCATAAACATTGCCATAGGATAGTAACAATTAATTTTGAACTACACTACATGGCATACTTCTAGAAGATTGGCATACTTCATCAAATACCACATAAGCATTTAGAGCTTGTGTGACGAGGTGGAAGATTTACCATACGAGCGAGAGGCTTGTATGGCGATGACTATATTTTACAGGTTGAACTGATGACTGATATGGACCATATAAAATTGTAATGATAAATTGCCAGATTAATAAAAACCCCACACGGGTCTGGAGTTGACAATAATCACGTCTCTCTAGTTATTAGATATGGCACATGGATTATTTATTTCCCACACGGGACGAGGTGACGAGGATTTATCCCCTGGAGCAATTAAAATACACACTCCCTCAGGCTTTGACAGGGTGACAAGAATTTATTCTCTGGAGTTATTATCTATACACGCTCCCCTGTAAACACCAGAATATATCACTATAAATATGTGTATGCTTTATAAGATTTATTGGGTACCTAATACGGTCCAATAAATTTCCAAACCCCTCCCCGTACAAAGGAGGTTATGGCGAAATTTTTTGAAAATTCCGGGTGTTAGCCAATTTTTTGAAGAATTTAAAATTCTTAGAAACTGAAAAGTTGGAGAATGGAAGCCAGATTGAACGTAGAGTTGATTAATCAAACCACTTTCGACTTTGTTCCTTTTCGGGGACGAAAAGTTTTAAGTGGGGCAGATTGTAACGACCCGGAAAATCTGAACCAATTAAAAAATTTTAAATTGGCTATTTTAGTGGATTTTAAATATTTAAAATAAACATTTAAAATAATAACGATGAAAAGTAAGTTTGAATCGACATTTGAAAACGAATATAATTAATTCTAATTATAAACATGGCCTGAAATGGCGCGGTAGTTTCAAAATTTGAATTCAAACTTTGACTGACTGTACTGGGTGCAAAACAAAACGGATTTGAATGAAACCAAAAATATTTAAATCTGTTAGTGAATATCTTTCTAATGAATCTGAAAAATCGAAGTTTCATAGCGGGAAGCAAAAGTTATGGCTAAATGAATTTTCAGAAAGGTCACTATGGATTTAAATAGCCCGTGGAAAATGGCCGTTTTGCAAATGACCTCGAAATTCGACGAAACCACTTTTGTTGGATCCGGAATGTGAAGTTATTTCTAGGTTTCAAATTTCATAATTTTTGAAGTTAATATGTGAGCATGGCAAACGAAAACGTGTTTTGGTCAATTACAGTTAAATTGGATCGACTAGAAATGGGCCATTTTACAACGGTCTCAGAATTCGTCGAAACTAGTTTTGTTGGGACCGTATCTTCAAAACATAGCTAGATTTATTTTCCTGGAATTTTTCGAATCAGTTTGTGGCCCTGGCAAATTGAAATGTACGTTCAAATCGAATATTGAATGTTTTATATTCTAATTTGAATGGAAACTGACTGAAACAGTCGAATAGGCCTTCGGAACATATCCCATTGTGTTCGGAATGGGGGTAAAACGCTAGGGGCGACAGTCGTTGGGTTGGAATTGGTGTTCGTTTGGATAAGAAGATATTTTTGAATTTAAAATAAATTAAAAATAAAATATAAAGGGGCCAATCAATACCTTTCTCTCTCATTCCCTTTTGACTGGTCAACCCGCCTCCTTCCACTCTCGTTCACGACGGAAAAGGCTCCGTTTTTCTTCCCCATTTTCTGGCGAAACCTCTCATCAAAACCCACCACTCCTTTGCAACTTTTTATAGCTCATTTCCACCTCTTCAAATCAAGACAAACCCCATCTTCTATCGTGCACCCAATCGCGAGAATTCCCTCTCCAAAGTTCACCAGTTTCGCACCATTTTCCGACAGAGATTGGAGTTCGAGCTCCACCATCTTCCTGGTGCAGAGGCGCCTCTCGAGGCCCGTCAACGTGGTGCAGTTGGATCTCGACGAAGTGTAGCGGATTTGATTTTAATTCAAACCCTAGTTTTGAAGATTCAAAGAAGGTAAACGGCTTGATTTTTCTGAATTGAAGATAACACTTTTAAATGTTGCAAATTTGTAAAAATCATATCTTTTTCGTTTCTTGTCGAAATCCAGTGAATCAAGAGACAACAGGACCGTGAGGACGTCTTCTATATTTTAGAAGAGACCGCATATTTTTCTGAGCCTTCTGCTATTTTTGGTGGAGTGGAACCCAATGTGAGATTTCTTGTAAGGACCCGTAACTTCCCCGTGAAGGAAAGAGCGGATACTTTGAGAACAACACACAAATGAACGCAGACGGAAGAACATTTCATTGTTATTACAACAATTCCATCAGATACAAGAATATACAGAGTATAAATGAATAAATTACATTCGACAATTATCAGAGATTACAATAAATTACATAGCAGCGGAAAAATATACAAAACACAACTAGAAGTGATACACGGATACAGAGCTTTCCGAGCATCGTTCCAGCTGTAAATCAGGACCCTGTGAATATAAATCTGCAAAACCAAAACTACTAGCTGCCCGTGCGGAAAATAGGGGCACCCAGAGTTTAGGTTAAAACAATAAACTGCAGGTCAGTCATGTGACTGGTGTGAGAACTAAAACGGTTATTATTTTAACTTTAAAGAAGAGTAATTCAAGGGACCACGCCGTATGACACGGAACGGGTTTCCTCCCAAGAATACTAGTGCATATAACAAAACAGCGCAATGCTCTTTGGAAAAATGAAGCTATTATAAGACCCAGGTCCCATCACACAATGCAACGCAAGCCGGAGGATAGGGTTTTCCCTTATAATAGCCAAACATGCTTGGTACGTCAAAACAAATCATTTGATACTATTATAAGTGTATAGTGTCAAAACAATTTTCAATCATAAATATCAATCATAGGCGGTATGGGTACCATATATCATGTCGCCATACTAGTTCTACAATTAAAACCGCAATATCACGTATTGGAAATTGGATTTCCGTCATGAGTCGAGGCAAGGGGCAAGCTCCTCTCCGCGTTCGAGACACTCTAGCAAACGCCTCAGGACCCCACTATGATCCTTGGAATCGGCTGGGCCGGTCCTCTCTTACTTTTGAGGATTGGCAATTCCTGAACACACGTTTCCCGGTCCTTACAGACCTATATCCGAGGCGCCTCGTATCCAACAACCACACAGGTGAAAAGTATATAAATGTCAGGGCTAGTAGGTCACTGACACCACCCTAGCTAGAAAGAAACGTCGTGCTCTCCCAGCGGTCCATCTCCCGTTTTTGACTCATACCGAGGTGTGAGGCTCGCGAATTCACGTTATACACAAAGCTACGCCACACAGGCCATGCTTTGATCATCAACCACAAGACTTTGCTTTTCAACAGAAGCCTTGATCAATTGCCACTTACACATGCCACATTGGCAATTCACTCCATGCGACTGATGTCCATCGATATACAACCTCTGAGCTCGTATGTCTCAGAGAAGGGCGTTAAGCAAGAGAATAAATTCTCCGCCGCCAAACAGATGTATATTTAATAGAGATCAATCAACACAGAATAAAATCCAGTGTCAGACACACAATCCATTTACAAGTTCGTTCTAGGTCTGAACGAAACCGGAGGCACTTTCCTCGCATATCCATCCATCTCCAGGTACGTCTGGACGATCACCAACCGATTCCCTCATCCTGGGTGTACAGCCCAATCAAGATCATCAGTAATCACCCAAACGATGTGAAGACTTCCGGTCTTCAACCACCGTCTTCATCTTCGACATCTCTTCGAATCGGTTATTCAGAATGGGTGTAAACCCGGCCTTTCTGAATAACCCACGTATATAATAAACGAATGTTACACAAACACAACAAACGCCTCATTCCAATTCAGAATATTCTTTTATTCACAAAATCACATTCTTAGGGAAATGTTCCCATTAATTTTATCCAAGATAAATTCTACTAAATTTATTCTTTAATCTTCCTTTGGATATCATTTCAAACCATATTATGGTTTTCCAAACTAGTCGGGATTAGCGAACCACACCGAAGTAATTATTATTTTATTTCCCAATCCCAACCTATATATCCCATGGAGAAAACTGGTCATACTCCACATCTAACACCACTGTGTTATCGGTAAAATTAATTACCATTTCACGTTCAAATCTAATTAAAGATTTAACTATCGCTTTGGAGCAAAACTGGTGGTACTCCATTCTCGATCACCTTTCAGATTTGATAATTTAAATTATCAATTCATTTTTTCAATCTAATTAAAGATTCATTAAAACTCCACTTAGTTTTAATCTTCTCAAAAATCGATATCTTGCCTTTAACTGGGTTAAAGAACCAATGTCTTCTAAAACACGATTCACGATAAACCCAAATCACATTTGACATTAAATACAAGGCTCTGAATAGAAATTATATCGGCTTATATTCAATATCAAATTCTGAAACCAACATATATCGTATTGGAAATAACGATATAAAATATATCTTTCAAATCCCCATAACAATATTTGTATAGTCACGAAATCCAACATCGAAATATCCCGAAGATAATTTCGATTCAACTCCAGTCCAATCCACGTATTGGGAGTATTGATTATTTTTAAAATCACTTTCAAATTCAATTTATTTATTTCAAAAATAAATTGATTTTAATTCTAGTTCAAAACTAGTTTATTTCGATAAAAATCTATTTTTATCTTTTCAAATGTGGAATTCTCCAGCTCAATTCTTTCCAATCCATATATTATGATTTTACACAAATTATAGATATTTTTAATAATTTTATCAAGGCCCGTACAGTCGATTTCCAACAACGGCCATCGAACTGCACTTACAGCGACCTTTTTCAAATTTGATATGGACATAACTCCAAATCCAACCGTTAGATTTCAAATTTCTAATATTCATTGGAAAGCTCTTTTCGATACGAACCCAACGGTTCCAGTTTTAGGAGAATCCGACGGTCGGATCTCCCGCAATGTCCGTTTGAAATAAATGGTCGAAATTCACGAACTGCCGCGGCGCGGCGCGTTCTATTCAGGCCATTATATATATAATATATATATATTATATATATTTCGTCGATTTCCTTTTTAAACGAATTTTATAAATAGTTCTACATTCGTTTCAAAACAATTCAACTTCTACATTCAATTTCAAATCGATTTGATTTCAATTCAACTCGAATTCATTTCCATTTTATTTAATTCGAATTCAAATTCGTTTTCTTTTCAATTCGAATTTGCTATAATATTCCTTTCAATTTGAATAAAATCGATATAAATATCGTTCACGTCAAAATGGCGCAAAACTAATCAACACGGCTTTATATTTTTCACAACTTCTTTATTCTATTCAACAAATGAATATTTTTCCCATTCAACACATGAATCTATATTTCTTTCGACACACGACTAATCTCAACACATGAGTGCTGTCAACACATCACTATTGTTGTTATGTAAAATATTTTATAAAACTATGGTATCTATCGTTTGATTTTCAATTAGACTTCAACCGTAAAGTAGTTCTAATTTTAAATGTGATAAAGATGTAAATTTCATTGTATAAAATATTTCACTCAACACATGAATATCGTCAACACATGACTATTTTTATATTCAACACATGAATTTTCTTTTATAATATTCCTTATTTTCCCGATTGGAATGAGGCCCAATCAATCACCATATAATGTTAATTATATGGATGCCATACATCACATGTATATAATAGCTTTGAAAAATAATCAACCATCAACCAAAGTGCACCACACAACTGCATAAGCATCAAATATAAATAATCGACGCTTACACAGTCTGTCGACCAATCGATCGACAATAATTAAATAATTGGGATTAGTGTACACCAAATATCCTCCCAACACCCGTGTGGAGTTTCAAATCAACAAACACACATTTTTGTTTGTGCAGTTGGGCGATGTGTAAAATTTATCAACCCAATCAATATCAGTCAAATCAGTGTAAATAAACAAATCGGCCGATTTGTTTATAAATATTTATTTCTTCACTTTCACGTTAAAATTTATATTTTTAACGATAATATGTTTTATCCAAAATATGAATATTCTATTCGGTTCACTTACACAATAAAAATGGTATTTTTATTTTACTAACATATTTTAGAAAATTTCGGCGGCATAACGACACGATACTAGAAACGGGACGAGGCCTAGCCTTATCCCCGGTCTAGTGAAGGCCCACGCCATTCACACATCAATCAGATTTATTCCATTTCACCAAACAATTCAATTCAAACCAAATAGACTAACCAACTACACAATCAAACAATTTAACAAACAAGCCATCCATGGTCTGTGGATGACGGGTGTCGGGTGCTACTAAGCACCGTCTGCATCCTAGTATATATATATAACTAGAAAAAAAAAAATTAGAGTGAGAAGTTCTCACCAATAGCTATCCAATACCACGACTCTTCATTTAGAGAAATCTTCTTCGTTATCCCATCTTCGTCATCTTCGTTTGCCCGTAGCCACTATATATATAAAAATCACACATTTTTATATTTCGATGTCTTTAAAATAAAAATCACATTTTTATTTATTCACTTTCAATTTAAAATCATATTTCTATAATCACTTCTTATATATAAAAATCGAATTTTTACTATGTTATTCAATATATAAAAATCGAATTTTTACTTCGCTATTTTCTATATAAAGATCTCGCCTTTTCAACTATAAAGATTTCGCCTTTATAAAAATATAGATTTCACCTTTCTCAATATAAAGATTTCAACTTTTTCAATATAAAGATTTCGCCTTTTTCAATATAAAGATTTTATTTTTAATACTTTAAAAATATAAAAATCATATTTTTATCTCATCTATATAGTAAAGATCATATTTTTATCTTCCTACCATATAAAAGATTATATTTTTAATTCTTTAAAAATATAAAAACTATATTTTTAATACTTTAAAAGCCAAATTTTCTATGAACATTAAAACTGATTTGTAATAAAAGTAATAACTGATTTACTAAAACTGAAATTAAAATAAAAACGGATTAAACACATTGCTATTTAATTAAGCTAATAATTTAGAATAAATTACAAGTAAAACTTACAGTTCAAAAAAGGGGGAAAAGGTTTTCTGGTCGCTGAGGAGGGGGAGAAGGTGCTCCAGCGCGGCAGTGGAGGGGCGTGGGCTCAGGGAAGTGGCGGCGCTATGGTGGTTGGTTGCGATGCAGGTGAAGGGGGTTCGGCGGTTGGGGGTTTCATGGGGAGTCGCGCTCGAACTGGAGGAGATGGGGAGGCGTTCGAACAGCTGGAGGAGGAGAGCGCAAGGGTGGTGGCGATGGCGACGTGGTGAGGGCGCACGCCTGATGATAGTGGAGGGAGGTGGCGAATGAGCCGCCATCTTCGATCGAAGAAATCAGAAAAGGGAGGGGGGTAAATCGAATGAAAGAAAATAGAGGAGGGGGGGGGTTATATAATTTAATTTTTTATTTATTTTAATTGCAAAAAGTTGACTTTTACATACGACCTCTAAACTAGGCCCACCGCCTGTCGTCCATAGTGTTTTACCCCCATTCCGAACACAATGGGATATGTATCGTAGGCTGATTCGACTGTTTGAATCAGTTTCCGTTAAATTTACATTTAAATCACTATATTGAATTTTAAACGTACATTTCAAATTACCGGGGTCCCATATTAACTTTAAAAATTCTAGAAAAATATTTTCTAGCTTCGTATTGACGATACGGTCCTAACAAAACTAGTTTCGTCGAATTCTGAGACCGTTGGAAAAATGGTCAATTTCCAGCGATTAAAATCAACTGAAATGGTCAAAACACGTTTTTCTATGCCACGCTCACATATTGATTCAAAAAATTATGAAATTTGAAACCTAGCAATAATTTGACATCACGGATCCAACAAAAGTGGTTTCGTCGAATTCTGAGGTCGTTTGCAAAATTTCCATTTTTAAGGGCCTGAATTCCATAGCGACTATTCAGAATTTTCAACTGGACATATCTTTTGATTCCCGCTATGAAATCTTGATTTTTCGGATTCGTTGGAAAGATATCATCAATTAGACCCTAACGTTTTTGGTTTCACTAAAATCCGGATTGTTTTGCACCCGGTACATTCAATTGAAGTTTGAAATCGAATTATCGAACTACCGCGCCATTTTCAATTCCTATTATAATTATATATAAATATTATATTCTAACGACGACGTATATAATATATACGTTCGAATTATATTCAAAATAAATTTCACGTCGATTTTATTTAAAATAATTCATTTTAAATGCTCAAACTTCACTAAAATTGCCAAAATAAAAATTTTAAACTGGCCCAGATTTTCGGGTTATTACATTTCTAATTTATAAACGATATGGAAAACGATGATATATAAATTATATAGTCAATGTATGAGTTATATAAGCGTTGTACACCTAATGTATAAGCGTTTTATAAGTTGTACGTTCGGTATATAAGTCATATATGCGTTGTAAAAAAAAATTATATATGTGTTGAAATAGAAGTGAAATGTTTTTATATATATATGCCCCTCGTCCACAAACCATGGATCCCCATTGTCAAAAGCTGCGAGGCTTTAAGGTAGAGCGAGGAGCCGTACTAGGGACGGTCCCGGTTTTAACTACCCTGCCATTATGCTGCCAAAATTTTGAATAATATTCATGTGTTAGAATTATTTTCCTGTGTTGAAACTATATTCGTCTGTTGAATAGAAAACCTTCATGTGTTGAATAGAAATTCATTCGTTGAATCATATTCATGTGTTGAATGGTATTCGTGTTTTAAATAAATTGTTTTAACAATAAAAATCACATTTTTACCCTATATATACAAATTATAGAAAACCTTCATGTGTTGAATCGATATTCATTCGTTGAATTGAAATTCATGTGTTGAATGGTATTCGTGTTTTGAATAAATTGTTTTAACAATAAAAATCACATTTTTACTCTATATATACAAACTATAGAAAACCTTCATGTGTTGAATCGAAATTCATTCGTTGAATTGAAATTCATGTGTTGAATGGTATTCGTGTTTTGAATAAATTGTTTTAACAATAAAAATCACATTTTTACTCTATATATACAAACTATAGAAAACCTTCATGTGTTGAATCGAAATTCATTCGTTGAATTGAAATTCATGTGTTGAATAGTATTCGTATTTTGAAAGAAATTGTTTTATAATAAAAATCCTATTTTTATCATCAATATGAACTATATAAAATAATCTTGTTTTAAAATAAATTGTTTTATAATAAAAATCATATTTTTATTACCTATATGAACTATATAAAATAATCGTGTTTTGAAATGAATTGTTTCACAATAAAAATCACAATTTTACTTTACACATGAGTTGTTAAAAATAGTGAAGTGTCGAAGTGAATGTTTGTTGGGTAAAAATATCATTTTAATCAAATGTATAAAAAGAATATAGTTTTGGAATCGAAGAATCGATAAATATATATATATATAAATAAATAGGATTGAAATATATCGAAAATTGAAGCTGCAGTTCGTGTTTTGAAACCGTAATTTCAAACGATTAGTACGGGAGATCCAACCATCGGATTTTCCCGAAACCGAAACCGTTGGGTTCGCTTTGGAAATATCTTTCCAACGACACAAACTTTGTGAGGATCCAACGGTTGGATTGTCTGAAATGTTTAATTCAAATCTGAAGAAAAACAGCGCCAGAATCGATTATATTTATATATATATAAATATAATTATATTTAATCGAATAACGACGCTGCAGTTAGTATTTTGAAATCGAAACTTCAAACGATTGTACCGGGAGATCCGACCGTCGGATTTTCCCAAAACTGGGACCGTTGGATTCGTTTTGAAAAGATCTTTCTAATGATGTAAATTTTGTGAAGATCCAATGGTTAGATTTTCAGATATGTGTAAATCAAATCTGAAGAAAAACAGCGCCACGGTCGCGTTATGGCCCGAAGCGTCGTTTGAATGAATTGGCTATTTTAAATAAATAAAAATAGCGATAAATCGTTATAAATATTATAAACGATATGGAATGTGAAATTTAAAAATTAACTGAAGGTTAGCTAAGTAGAAGGGTTTCCTGGGTTTTGATCTGATGTTGGTTTCGGCCTTCAGGGTTAATATTTGGGAAATCGTTCTCTTACTGATTGACGGTTCGTGACTAATGAATTCGAATGAGGCGTATGTTGTGTTTTTGTAGCACTAGTTATTTATATACGCGATTTGCTCAGAAAGACCGAGTTTATCCCATTCTGAATAACTGAATCGACGATAAAAAATCGAAGATGAAGATGGTGGTTGAAGACCAGAGATCTTCACCTCGTTTGGATGGTAACTGATGTCCTGATTGGGAAGCATTCTGAAATATGGATAATGAGTGGTGATCGTCCAGACGTACGTGGAGATCGATGGGTTTGCGAGGTATATAGTGCCTCCGGTTTCGTTCAGACCCAGAACGGACCTGTAAATAGATTGTGTGTCTGACATTGGAATTTATTCTATGTGATTGATAGTCATAAGCTGCATGGTGTGAATTGCCTGTGTGACATGCTAAGATGCAGTGATCAGGGCTTCTGTTGAAAAGCAAAGTCTTGTGATTGATGATCAAAGCACCGCCTGTGTGGCGTAGCTTTGTGTATAACGTGAATTCGCGAGCCTCACACCCCGGTATGAACCAGAAACGGAAGAAGGACCTCAGGGAGGGCATGCGTTTCTTTCTAGCTAGGAGTTGTGTCAGTGTTTTTACACGGCCTGACATTTTACTTATGTGGATGATGGATAGCGAGGCGCTTCAGTTGTATCGGTCGATCCGGGACCGATGGAGTCATTCGTTGGCTCACTTATGCCCCACAGGGCGGGGAAACGCAGTGTTCAGGCATTTTAATCCACATCGGTGGACCGACCCTGACGATCCAAGGGTCGATGCGTTTTGATCCTGAGACTCGGGCTAGATAGTCTCGAATTCGGTAAGGACTATCTTTTGCCTTGGTTCATGATGGAAATCCAATTTCCAAATACGTGGTTGTGCGGTTTTGATTGTATATATATATATATATATATATATATATATATATATATATATATATATATATAGGCGACATGATATATGGTAACCATGCCGTCTACGATTGATAGTTATGATTGAAATTGTTTTCGAAACCTATAAACACTAGTGATAATATCAAATGCTTTTGTTTTATTCGTATCAAGCATATTTTGGCCATTATAAGGTAAAACTTTATCCTCCGGTTTGCGTTGCATTGTGTGATGGGAACTGAGTCTTATAATGGTTTCATTTTTATAAAAAGCATTGCGATGTTTAAAAGATCTATTTGTTTTTGAAGCACTGGCAATCCAATGGAGTAAACCCATTCCATGAAAGTGGCGCGGTCCTGCGATTAGCCAAATTATAAATGTGTTAGGTAGATTTCTCATACTAGTCCCATGACTGACTCATAGTTTGTTTCACTTGCAAACTCGGGTGCCCCTTTTTCTACACGGGCAGCCTTGTATTTAGGTTTTTAGCAGGCTTGTTCTGGATAGCTGGAGCTGAAGATGGATTCTATCATTTATCTCTTTTAATGCTGTTCAGCTCCTATTTTACATTTATGTTTGTTTTCCGCTGTAGACATTTATGTATAGCTGAACTGTATTTATACTAAGTATGATCCTGTATACTGTGTAACTCTGATGATTACGTTTATCCAGTATATCCTATTGTGCATTATCTGGTGTATTTATTTATTTCTGTTCTGCTATTATCTGTTTATGTGTTATATTCCAAAGATTACCTTTGTCACCGTCAGTACGGGATTTGGGGTCGTCTCAACGGTGGTCCAAGACCGGAGGTCTTCACATCGTTTGGGTGATTACTGATAATCTTGATTGGGCTGTACACCCAAGACGAGGGAATCAGTTGGTGATCGTCCAGACGTACTTGGAGATCGATAGATATGCGAGGTACAAGGTGCCTCCGGTTTCGTTCGGACCCAGAACGAACTTGTAAATGGACTGTGTGTCTGACATTGGATTTTATTCTGTATGATTGATTTCTATTAAATATATATCTGTTTGGCGGTGGAGAATTTATTCTCTTTCTTAATGCCCTTCTCTGAGACGTACGAGCTCAGGGGTTATATATTGATGGATATCAATCGCATGGAGTGAATTGCCTGTGTGGCATGCCTAAGTGGAAAATGATCAAGGCTTCTGTTGAAAAGCAAAGTCTTGTGGTTGATGATCAAAGCATGGCCTGTGTGGCATAGCTTTGTGTAGCGTGGATTCGCGAGCCTCACACCCCGGTTGTGAGCCCGAAACGGGAGAGGGACCTCAGGGAGGACATGCGTTTCTTTCTAGCTAGGGTGGTGTCGGTGACCTACCAGCCCTGACATTTATATTATTTTCACCTGTGTGGTTGTTGCTATTGCAAGGCGCCTCGGATATATCGGTGACGTTGTGGAGCCGATGGAGTCATTTGACTCATTTACGCCCCAAAGGGCGGGGAAACGTAGTGTTCAGGCATAATAATCCACATCGGTGGACCGGCCCTGACGATCCAAGGCTTGCCTGCGCACTTGCCTGAGGCTCGGGCTAGACAGTCTCGAATTCGTTAGAGGACGATCCCTTGCCTCGGTTCATAGATGGAAACCCAACTTCCAATACGTGACTTTGCGGTTTTAATTGTAGAACTAGTATGGCGACATGATATATGGTACCCATGCCATCTATGATTGATATTTATGATTGAAATTGCTTTGACACTATACACTTATAGTAATAAAAGATGAAATTTAGCATATCAAGCATTCTTTGGCTATTATAAGGTAAAACCTATCCTCCGTCTTGTGTTGCATTGTGTAATGGGACTTGGGTCTTATAATAGCTTCATTGTTCATTATTTAGCATTGCGCCGTTGTTTTATGCACTGGTGTTCTTGGGAGGAAACCCATTCCGTGTTATACGGCGTGTCCCTTGATTTACCTAACTTTAAAATAAAGATTAATAACTGTTTTAGTTCTCACACCAGTCACATGACTGACCTGGAGTTTATTGTTTTGACCTAAAATCTGGGTGCCCATATTTTGTCACGGGCAGCTAGTAGTTTTGGTTTTGCAGATTTATATTCAAAGGATCCTGATTTACAGCTGGAACGATACCCGGAAAGCTCTGTATCCGTGTATTACTTATATTTGTGTATTGTATTATTTTCCCTGCTATGTAATGTATTGTAATCTCTGATATTTTTTGTGTAATATTTATTTATACTCTGTATGTCCTTGTATTCTGATGGAATTGTTGTAATAAGCAATGGAATGTTCTTTTGTTTGTGTTCCGATGTATGTTGTTCTCAATTCAATCCGGGCTTTCCTTACCGGGAGAGTTCGGGTCGTTTCAGCTCAACTTACTACACTCGTTTTAACTCAACTCGTTAATTAATTCGTTAATTAATTCTTTGCCTACTTCACTTGTATATTTGAACATGACATGTTCAAATATATTTTCGACCTTCTTATAAACTAATTGAATTCTATTTCATTTACATTTCATATATTCAAATTCCATTCAATTTCTATAGTCAAATTCCATTTAAATTTCTATATTCAAATTCTAAATTTGAATTCCCTTTATTTAAATTCCATTTGAATTTAAAATATCCATATTATCCAATTTATGGTTTTTCACCTTTCTTTGTAAACATCGCCTTATATTACTTGTTTATATATATTAAAACAAGTCTCGACTTCAACTTCATTTGAAATAAATATTTTACTTTGGAAAAATAAATTTCCCTTTTCAAATTCATACTTGTATTTATATTTCTTGAATTTATCAAATGATAATTCATTTCACCTCCTTTATAAACTTTGTTTATAAACGAACTACTTGTTTTAAATATTTAAAACAAGTTAATATTTTTATTCTATTCGAATTTCAAATTCTATTTAGAAAAAAGTAGAAGTTCCCTTTAAAATCTCAAATATCCTTTCCATGATATTTTATAAATCAACCCTCAGGCCCACTGATATTTAAACACCAAACAGCCAATTATTTATTTAGGGTTTCTAACATATCATATATGAAAGTATATGTGCAAGCAAATAAACAAACAGATAATATATTTTTGAGGGATCCAGTTGGATCCCTCCAACCTGTTTTCCTGCATCCACAGACGTTAGTCAACATAGTAATACCCATCCTGCTTCGAGGCAGGATATCGCGGTATGAAGGTCATCCACTAATATATTTTTTGTGCACATAGGGAAATCATCCGCTATGAAACTGCGGGCATCCGCTAATGAGACTGCGGGAATCCAAACAATCATCAACCCAATATATATATAATAGTCAACCCTGAATAACTAATATATTTAAAGTAACCAGAAAAATCCAAACAAGCAACAACAGTTATTTTTACCAAATAAAAATAATTCTAATTAACAGGTGGGTGAGATTTACTCACCAAGATTTTTATTGGTATTCCATTTTGATTTTGATCGTTTCTGAATAAGGTCCCAGATTGTAATTTCAAAGTTATCACCGAATTTCGTCTTGTTTGTGAAATCTCGGACCTCACAAAATTTATTTACGGTTTATATAAGTTAATGACTTTTAATATTAAAAAAATAAATTTTAAATTAAATAATTTAAACACAAACCTCACCTTACTATCCCTTGACCAAGCATACAGTGATTTTCTTACAGTAAGAATCATCCTCTTCCCATCATGACATTAATCTTCTTTGTGTGAAAAAAATCATGACCTTAATCCCATTTTAAACCACTCAATCCTAAACACTGCAAATCAGATCACCCTTAATTCCTGCCTGGTATGTTCAACACATAGATGTCACTGCTCCTCAATCCACTTCCTTTTCTAGTGCAAAATCCCAATCAATCCCTGTTGAACACCTACTGCCCTTCACCATGTTTATACCTCTCTTCCCCAGTAAAAAAAAACAAGACTTGTTGCCTGTATATATGACTGCAGTACTGTGTTCCAAGTCCAACTTCCTTACCTAAATCTAACAAGTTATCACCATTTAGATTTTATACAAATTAAACCCAAAATTTGAATTTATTGATTAACAAGAATTTCCCTTAATTCGTCTCACTGTCATCACCAGAGAATAGCTCAAACCCTTCCTGCTCTACAAACCGCGAGTGCCTCAGGTTCGAAATAAGCTCGTCGAACTCACAATGAAATCGCACGCCAGTCCCATGTTTCCCCTATGTCGCGACCCTCCCTTCGATGCCAAAACCGCCCCCTAAACCCATCGCTCACTAAGCCTGCCTCTTCCACCGCGATTGTCGTTAAACCCAGGTTGCGCTCAACTGTCGAGCTTTAGAGACCACCACGCTTGATCAGAGTCCCTTGCCATTTGATTTCTGTCCTGTGACTCGTGGCTTACTGCCCTAATTCCCATCTCAACATTGACCATGGCGCTCGCGAGACCACTGCGCCTACTCCCTCCATCGCGTTGACCTAAGTTTCTCTCCAGTTCGATTTTGATTTCCGCCCCTTTTCCGTTTTGAAGCTTTCTATTTGAATGTTAAAATGAAATAAAGGAAAGGTAAAATTGCGGTTTTATAAGGAAGAGGGGTGGAAGAAAAGAGGGCATGGTATGTTTTGTTTTGTAGTATATAAAGGAGGCACGGTGGGTCTTGATTTTGTGGAAGAAAAGGAGGCCACCGTTGTTTGGTTTTGTGGAGAGGGAGGAGCCACACAACACTTATTTTTTTTTGATTTAATTTAATTTAATTAAAAACTGTATCCTTAAAAATTTAGATAACCCTTGATCCTGAGCTTCTTACTGAACCCAACAACTGTCGATTCTAAGGTTTAACCACCATTCCGGACACACTGGGATAGGTCATGAAGTCCAATTTGATCGTCTTGTGACGATATTTAATTTAAATCAACATAAATTAAATTTCAAACCTTTTAAATTCTTCGGTAATAATTTAATATTATTATTCTAATTCAAACAAAAGTTTGTATTGATTATCTGAACTGTTTTCAAATCAGTTTTAACTTCGAATTCAGTTATTTGCTAATTCCTTATTTTGATAATTTAATATATACGATATTAAATCGAAATCGATATTTAAATCGATAACATAAGTATAAAAAATCATTTATATTTTCAACTAAATATTTAAATCTATTTTAAATATTTTAAAATTAACTCGACAGAAATCTGGGTCATTACATTTTCCCATCGCTACCCCCGTGGTGCGTACGCATGAATCACATATAATGTTGGGCTAGTGAATTAGCCTAACCCATAAACAAGGAAAGGGGTAATAAACAAGAGACGTGAAATAAAAATCAAATAACATAATTTCAACTTGTCATGTGTAACTTGGCATAGAGGTATCATTTAACTTTAACTAAATGGGCAAATGTGAACTTGTGACTAAGTTGGGTCTAGTTGTCATGTAAATTTGACAAGGATCTAGCATGGAGGTTCAACATATAATCACAGTTTCAACCCACAACTTAGCATATTAACTTATGTATGTCAAAACATAAGAAAACTATTATCAACGTATTTGGATCATAACTTAACATAATGACTTATGTGTTAAAACATAAGAGGACAACAATTCCAAGTTTTTCAACATAAATAGATTCAATCCTAACATGAATATACATGAGTGTTGATTTAACATATAAGCATGTGTCTAAGATCATAAACATGCAAATAACCACCAATTTAAAACATGACATGTTCTACCATTTAATTGGTAAAATAGATCCATTACCCAATCATAATAGATTCCAATAACACACGATATGTTGATCACCATAAGCATATAAACATGATTAATATACAATATGTTCATCACCACAAGCATGTAGACATGATTAATATACAACATGTTCATCGCCACAAGCATATAGACATGATTAATTACAACGATACTTTAAGATGAACGAAAATCAAATCTTATACATAAGCATCATTCTATATTCACATTACAATTCATTTGAAGGAACGTTTAAATCTACGTAATAACCAACTTACAAACTAAAAGGAATTCTAGCGTTCTGAAATTTGAATTCTGAAATTGGTTAGCTCGCCTTTGATGTAGATCATTGAATCTGATAATCTTTTAATTTGATTTAGGTTCTTATCTTGTCTTTGAATTGGTGACGGCTACTCCAAGTTTTCCATTGACAGCATGATAGTTCTAGGATTATTTTTGTGTGAATTTTAGGTTTGAGCATATGGTTGTTTATATAGAATTTCAACTCAATTTGAGCCGTCAGATGATCCTAGGGTTAACCACAACCATCCAGTGAAGATAGGGTGACACCTCAGCCCTAGTAACTCATCTCTGAGTCACAAAATCGTCACCTTTCAGATCTGCCCGGGAGGGAGGGGGAGGGAGGGTAGGTCGACCTGAAGGGGGGAGGTCGACACTAGGGTCGACCCCTTGGTTGACCTGGGTACTGGGAGGGAATTTTCCCGCCCAACCTGCTTCTATCTTCTGATTCGAATTTGAATTTGTTTTCGAGCTATTTGAATTTATTTGAATTTTCTGGAAACTTCCGATAGCCATAACTTCTTCATACGAAGTCCAATTTACGCAAACTCGAACTCCATCTCAACCATAATTCCGAGACTAACACAATGGTGTAATCCGTTTCCCTTAATTCTCACATTTTAAATTAAGTATTGTTTGATTCGTTACTATAACATTAACAGAAAATACAGGGTGTTACATTCTCCCCTCCTTTTAGGATTTCGTCCTCAAAATCTTCAAGTCAAGAAGAACTTATATCTTATCATCAAATCACCCATCTACTCATCCATAAAACACAGGCGTCCATTGTCCTTTATAGATTTCTAATGCTTCATGATCATATGCATTGTGTGTTAATATGTCCTTATCTAATGCAAAATCAGGCGGTCTACTGATTCAGTTGACCTCCATAATGCAAATTATGTCAGTGCCATGAGTCCGTTATGAATGCAATTTTTCTTACTAAAATTTTCTACATGAGCACACAATGAATCATACAAATGCAACGTCCATATGATAACACATCAAGTTTCCATCCATACACCAATACATATATGCATATGCAATATGGAAGTGACTGAGCCGATCTAATACCTATCGTGTGTGTATATGCATCCACTAACAACGACTAGCAACCACTTGCATTCATCAATCATAACATGTTTTCATGTTTACATCCAAATGGGTTCCTACCTAAGGACAAAGGATAGGATTGAGGAGATATACCTAAAAAGATAGATACGAGCATAAACTTAAGGAAAAAGAGATTAAGGATGTACCCTCAAAAAGAAAAGGGTAGGCTGCACGTATTCTATCCTCAGTTTCCCAAGTCTCTTCTTCCTCGGTGCCGCTCCATTGAACTTTGACGAGCTTAACTTTACGGTTGCGTAGCTTTTTGACTTCTGTTCCCAAGATACGGGTTGGAACTCTCCTCACAGTTGCTTCTCGTTCAACTTCAACTTCCTCTAGCATACTTGGTTCTACCACTTCTACAGATTCGTGTAAGCATTTCTGCAGGTGAGAAACATGAAAGACATTATGAACCCCGGCCAACCTTTCAGGGAGTTGTACCCTATAAGACATCTTCCCAATCTTCTCGATGATAGGGAACAACCCTACAAATCTTGGTGCTAACTTCCCTGCGGATCCAAAGCGAACGACGTTCCTCAAAGAAGATACTTTAAGGAACACCTTGTCTCTAACTTGAAACTCAAGGTCAGTCCTTCTTTTGTCTGCGTAGGACTTCTTTCTGTCTTGGACAATCTTCATTCTTCTTCGTATCAAGTATACTTTCTCTGAAGTTTCCCTAATCATGTCTAGTCCAAGTATGAGCTTGTCTGTCGACTCCCACCAACAAGTTGGTGACCTGCATGGTCTTCCATATAGAGCTTCGAAAGGCGCCATGCCTATGGTAGCTTGGTAGCTATTGTTGTAAGAAAATTCCACCAAAGGTAGATGATCCTCCCATGTACCTCCGAAGTCAAGATTACATAGTCTTAAGAGGTCTTCTAATACTCTATTGACTCTTTCTGTCTGGCCATCGGTTTGAGGGTGATAGGCCGTGCTTAAGCATAACTGTGTGCCTATAGCCTCTTGTAAACTCTTCCAAAACTCGCTCGTGAAGATAGGGTCTCGATCACTCACTATGCTGGAGGGTATCCCATTGGGTCGAACTATCTCTTTGAGATATATGGATGCTAGAGATGAGGCAGTCCTTCTACTATTGACGGGTATAAAGTGGACGATTTTTGTGAGCCTGTCCACTATTACCCAAATGCTGGTATTGCCCCTTCTTGACCTAGGAAACCCATCTATAAAGTCCATCGAGATGCTATCCCATTTCCACTGTAGGACTTATAGACGATGGAGCAGACCACCAGGCTTCTTGTGCTCTGCCTTGACTTGTTGGCATATTAAACACTTAGAAACAAATTCAGCTACGTCTTGCATCATGCCATCCCAACAGAAAACTCTTTTGATGTCTTTATACATTTTGTCTCCGCCTGGGTGTATGGTCAGCTTGGAATGGTGTGCCTCTTCTAGAACCGCCTTTACCAAATCCCTTACTCGTGGGACACATAGTCTTCCATCTCGTCTCAACCAGCCCTTGGAATCAATGGAGTATCTATTGAGGTGACTGGAAGTCTCACCCCTAATTAACTTGTCCATCACATCAGCTAGCTGTAACACCCCACTCCCGCTATGGTCACTCGCTAAGGGAATGCCATAACATCGGTGGAGTATTTTAAGTGAATATAGAACAGAGAAATTACAGCAAGATAAATATAAGTAATACTTGAAAGTTTAAAACATCATTTCATTGCAGCGGAAAGTAAAACATGTTTGGTTACATCACAAAACCATAATAAGAGTCAAGTACAAAATATTCATCCTGATAAATAAAAATACATAATCCCAATACATGAACTGATAGCCATAAAAGAAAAGGGTAAGCTGAGCTCTACATCTAGGGTCCAAGCTCCAAGAGAGTAATAAAAGCAGCCTGATCAAAGCCCACTCGTGCTGGGCCCACTCTGAGAACCTGAGGGTTGGGAAAAAGATAAAAACAACGGGGTCAGACATAAGTCTGAGCGAGTCCTATAACTTTAACAATGCAATCATTAAAGTAATTAGGGTATGATATAACTTGGTACGGTGTGACTGGGGATAAATGACTACACTCAGTAGCCAATCAGACTTAGAATGAACTAAGATAACGATAAAGACGCATTCACCCACCCAAGGATAATTACTACACTGCACCACACCAGTCATTTCCTACTTAAAGGTTGATCCCTCCCAAGGACTTAGTAAATTTACCCAGTAGTTTCGTGTACCCCTAGCTGACTACATAGGTGCCGCCTGCCCCTATCTCCACTAGGTGTACCCACTACTCCCAAGCGATCGGCTCCCTACCGTAGATACCCGTGCTGGCCCCAAATGGGGTGTATCACTCCCCATAGTGGCAATCCGATACAATAAATGGTGCACGGCTTATATCTACACGATGTAACAACGTCTTACCTACCAGCCCGGGTCCACACACGCATATGAAACCCGTTGGACTCGCGTTGCCACCGCTACCCCGTTTTGGCCTCTTATAGTCAAGCCCAATATGCGTGTCCCGTCCTCGACTTGGGTCGAGCCCACAAAGATACGTTTGGGATATTGGTTGAAATGGGCCCCCACAAGCTACCCACCTAAGCTTGTCATTCCTAGTGTATACCACTTAACCCTTTAATCATGTTTTAATTACATGTTCCACTTTGGTTAAGTATTCTAATCGTATTTTCTATTGCCACCCAAGGCAACCACTAGATTTCCACATGCCACCCAAGGCACCCACTTAACCCCTCATGTCCCTCTACATGCTAATATGGTTAAGTGTTTCTTAATTAATTAAGATCATGACCTCATAAAGACCTCTCACATTAGACCATCTTTTATGACTGCTGGATATGCCGGTTGGGTCCGGGCAGACTTCCATCATAAAAAGGGTCTAACCTCGTGTCTTTACTTTAATCACGTATTTAATTTATGACTAAGACCTCTCACATTGGGCCAATCATTTGTAGCTGCTGGATTGCCGGTTGGTTCCGGGCAGACTTCCGCTACAAAAGGGTCCAACCTCGTGTCTTAGTTGATTAATTACACCTAATTAATCACCCCCATAATTTATATTAATTATCCCTAATTAATTACACATTTTTAAGAATATGGGTAGACCTAACTCAATAGGTAAATTCCCAATTCCATAGTATGGGTAGACCTAACTTAATAGGTAAATTCCCAACTCCATAATATGGGTAGACCTAACTTAATAGGTAAATTCCCAATTATGTCCATTCATTTTATGTTATGCTTAAGCATACCAACCTTACACATTTTCTATTAACATGCATATTAACCCCATCGTTTCCCACGTAATTCGTTCTCATGACATGTCATATAAATGGGAAGATTCATTATAAATGTAATGGGTTCAATCTTAGCACAACATTGGCATTTACATGGGTTTAAAAGGTGTCAACTTGCATCATAACATTAAACCCAACTAGCACAAATCATTAACCCAAACTTGCATATGAACTTGCATATGAACTTGCATAACATGTCATACATAGAGGCAAACTTGCATATGCTATGCATATCATAAAAAGAGACAAACTTGCATATGAACTTGCATATAAACTTGCATATGAACTTGCATATCATGTCATACATAGAGGCAAACTTGCATATGTTATGCATATCATTAAAAGAGACAAACTTGCATATGAACTTGCATATGAACTTGCATATAAACTTGCATATCATGTCATATCATAAAGGCAAACTTGCATATGTTATGCATATCATAAAAAGAGACAAACTTGCATATGAACTTGCATATAAACTTGCATATGAACTTGCATAACACATCATATCATAAAAAGAGACAAACTTGCATATGAACTTATAACATATGACAACCACAACTTGCATAAATCCACATTTACATCCATAGCCTCCTAATATCCTATCCTAATTAGTTTAGCAATTGCTTACTAAGGCATAGGAACTCACAAATCACTAATTAGCACTCCAATGAGGGAGATTAAGTTGCTAGAGTGGATTAGAACTTGATTAGAGTTGATTTGAGATGCCAACTTCCTCTCAAATTTGGTGGAGGCTCCTTCTAGTTTTGATTTGACGGCATGAGGCCCTTGAATCTATTTTTAGTATGAATTAGGGTAGTGTTAGGGTGTATTTATAGATTAGGCAAGTGTTTTAGGCCATTAGATTAACCCTAAATTAGATTAGGACCATCAGATCTCGGAAGCTTCTAGAGAATAGCCCAAAACACAGCCAAACCCTAAAATGGTGCACCAGGTTAAACTGGCTGAGCACCCCCTGTCGACACCCAAGTCGACAGGGCTGTCGACTTGGTCCTAGCCAAGTCGACTGCCCAGTAGACAGGGCTGTCGACTTGGGTAGGTAGGCGGGAATTTTCCCCCCTGCGCCCAATGGCTCCAATTTCGAAATTTAAACCTGAATTTTAAATCTGTTTTGAACTTTGAATTTTCTGCAAACTTCATTGGGCCATAACTGGGCCATACGGACTCCGATTTACAAAATTTCGGACTCTATTTCGCGTATTTTTCCGAGACGAACGCAATGACGCAGCCCGTTTCCCCCCAATTCTCACATATGAGATTATTTATTCTGCAATTAGTGAATTTTAGCATTAACTGAAATACGGGGTGTTACATTCTCCCCTCCTTAAAGGATTTCGACCCCGAAATCTCTAAGCTAAGGAGAATGCATATCCTACCATCCAAACAACCATCTACTCAATCCATCAAACACGGGCATCCATTGTCCTTAAAACAATTTCTAATGATGTATGAGCATATGCAAAAAGTGTGTGTATATGTTCCCTATCTAATGTACGAACATATGCAAACCATGATAGTGCCATGCATCCATTATGTATGCGAGAGAACCCTATCGACACATACAATATCTACATGAGTGCACAATCATTCACCAAAATGCATCATCCATATGATAACACAGTCATTATACATCCATAAACATAGCTACCTATACACAATTATATGTAATATGCAATATGAAGTGACTGAGCCGATCTAGTGTCTAGAGTGTGTGTATATGCATCCACGAGCAACCATTAGCAAACACTTGCATCCACATGCATCCATCAACCATAACATGTCTCAAACACATGTTTCAACCATAGGTTTACCCTATCTAAAGGTAAAAAGTACTAACGAGAGGACATACTAAAGATAAGATAAGTACTAGACAAACGATAAAGGAGAAGTTAAAAGACATACCCTCAAAAAGGAATGGGTATAATGAACGCATCTTCGCTTCCGTCTCCCAAGTAGCGTTGTCCTCATCTTCTCCCCATTGTACTTTGACTAGTTGAACCTCTCGATTCCTCAGTTTCCTAGTCTCTGACCCAAGGATGCGAGTAGGAGCTCGTCGAATAGTCGCATCACGCTCTACTTCCACTTCTCTAAGCAAGCTCGGCTCTACCACCTCTGCGGTCTCATGTAGGCACTTCCTCAAATGCGACACATGGAATACATCATGTACACCACTAAGTCTGTCGGGTAACTCCACTCTATATGTCATCCGTCCAATCCTTTCCTTAATAGGAAACGGCCCTAAGAACCTTGGTGCTAACTTCCCAACAGATCCAAAGCGAACCACATTTCGTAACGGAGATACTTTGACAAAGACCATGTCCCCTACTTCAAACTCAAGATCCGTCCTCCTCTTGTTCGCATAAGATTTTTGCATATCCTGCGCTGCTTTCATTCTTCTTCGAATCAAGTCAATCTTCTCAGAAGTCTCCCTAACCATATCAGGCCCAAGTAAGATCTTATCCGTAGATTCCCACCAACATGTAGGTGATCGACAAGGCCTTCCATAGAGAGCTTCAAAAGGAGCCATACCAATACTGGACTGAAAGCTGTTATTATATGCGAACTCCACCAATGGAAGATGCTCTTCCCATGTACCTCCAAAATCTAGGATACAAAGCCTCAAAAGGTCTTCTAGGACACGATTCACCCTCTCAGTCTGGCCGTCCGTCTGAGGATGATATGCGGTGCTCAGACATAATTGAGTCCCCACTGCTTCTTGCAAACTTTTCCAGAACTCGCTAGTGAAGATAGGATCTCGATCACTCACTATGCTAGAGGGTACCCCATGCAATCGAACTATCTCTCGAAGATATACTGAAGCTAGCCATGGAGCAGTCCTCTTGCTCTTCACAGGTATGAAATGGGCGCTTTTAGTAAGTCTGTCTACCACAACCCAAATTCCCGTATTACCCTTTCTCGATCTGGGTAACCCGTCAATAAAATCCATCGAGACGCTATCCCACTTCCATTGCGGAACTTCCAATGGGTGAAGCAACCCACCTGGTTTCTTTTGCTCCACTTTCACCTGTTGGCACACCAAGCATCGAGCGACATACTCGGCCACATCTTTCTTCATACCGGCCCAGAAGAAAACCCGCTTCATGTCTTGGTACATCTTGTCCCCACCGGGATGAATGGTCATCCTAGAACGGTGTGCATCATCAAGAATAGCCTTCCTCAAACCCTCGTCTTGCGGTACACAAAGTCTACCGTCTCTACGCAAGCACCCCCTATCGTCTAGGGTGTACCTACTCAAATGGCTGGACGACTCCCCCCTTATGAGCTTCTCTACCAACTCAACCAACTGTGGGTCGTCCCTCTGTGCTTCTCCAATCCGCCCCAAAAGAGTAGGTCTGACCTCCAAGGATGCTAGCAAACCGGGTATATAGTCAATAGAAGGTCTGAAATCAAACATCGAGATAAATTCCAAGCTTCATTGTTCCACGAACAATGGACTCAAGGACAACCTTTTTCTGCTCAAGGCGTCCGCCACCACGTTACCCTTGCCAGGGGTATACGCTATCTCAAAATCATAGGATGCTAAGAACTCGATCCACCTTTGTTGTCTTAAATTCAAATCCTTCTGAGAAAACAAGTACTTCAATGATTTGTGGTCAGTGAACAATTCGAATCTCTCACCAAGAAGATAATGGCGCCAATTCTTAAGCGCAAAAACAATAGCGGCCAACTCTAAATCATGGGTAGGGTAATTTTTCTCATGTGCCCTCAACTGCCTTCCACCATAGGCTATTACCCTTCCCTCTTGCATTAAGACTGCGCCCAGTCCTGTCCCACAAGCATCGGTATAGACAACAAATGGCTTACTCCCATCTGGCAACACTAAAACTGGAGCAGTGGTTAAAGCTCTCTTTAACCGTCGGAACGCATCATCACAATCTACGTCCCATGTGAAAACAAGATTCTTCTTCGTTAAGCGGGTTAATGGGGCTGATATCTTCGCGAAGTCTTTGATAAACTTCCTATAGTAACCTGCCAACCCCAAGAAACTTCTTACTTCGGTAGCATTTCTAGGAACCTTCCAATCTTGGATGGACACTACCTTCGCGGGATCCACAGCTATCCCTTCCTTGGAGACCACGTGCCCCAAGAACCGCACTTCCTTCCTCCAGAAGTGACATTTAGAGAATTTAGCCTTAAGGCTATGTGCTCGAAGAGTCTCCAACACTTCCCTAAGATGTAGGGCATGCTCTTCTTCACTCTTAGAAAATACTAAGATATCATCCACAAAGACCACCACGAACTTATTAAGGAACTCCCTGAACACCCTACTCATCAAATCAACAAAGTATGCAGGGGCGTTCATCAACCCAAATGGCATCACCAGCCACTCATAGAAACCATCTGGAGTCCTAAAGGCAGTCTTGTCTATGCTATCCTCAGCCACCCTGAACTGATGAAACCCCGTAGCTAAGTCCAACTGAGAAAATACTGAAGCGCCAACCAACTGATCGAAAAGATCATCAATCCTCGGCAATGGGTGTCTATTCTTCTTTGTGAGCTTGTTGAGTTCTCTATAGTCTACACAAAGTCTGAGGGACCCATCCGCCTTTGTAGCAAAAACTACTGGAGCACCCCACTCCGATATACTTCGTCTTATGAACCCCTTCTCAAGCAACTCCCCTACTTGCTTATGGAGTTCCCTCCTCTCACGAGGAGCCATGTGGCGCACCGGTAAAGATACAGGTTTAGCATTATCCACCAGATATATTCGGAAGTCAATCTCCCGCTTCGGAGGTAAGCCCTTCACCTCCTCAAACACATCCGAGTATTCCCGGGCCACTCTAACAGATTGCAAACTTTCGGCCGAAGCGTCAAGCGATTCAAGATAACTTAGCATAACAGAATCCCTGGGATTACAAGAGATCTCGAGAGTGTTACCCAAGCGGGTCATGAGCCTAACAACTCTCCTTTCGCAATCAAGAACGGCACCATTACTGGATAACCAGTCCATGCCCAAAATCAACCCATAGCCCGTGAAGCCCAAAACAAAAGCATCACATCTAAACTCAATGCTAAGTATAGAAATCTTCAAACCCAAACATATCATGGACAAATAAGTGGAGCCCCCAATTGGGTTTGAAACAACCAAGGGATCATCTACCAGACTGGTGTCTAAGTGCAGTGACTCAACTAATGATGATGAGATAAACGAATGCGATGCGCCAGAATCAAACAATGTACGGACAGGATGATCAAATAGAAAAACCAGACTTTCAACGGAAATAGTTCTACCTCTTTCCTGAATCGGTGGAACCGCGAGAGCCTGTACTTGCCCCCTAGCCTGACCCGGTGCCATAAGAGCTTGCACCTGTCCTCCTGAGGTAGATCCCGTCCTTTGCCCCTTCTTGGGGTAATCCTTCACTAGATGCCCTGCTTCGCCACAATTATAGCAGCCAGTCTTCTTCTTCTTTCGACAATCTTTGCTTATGTGGCCTGGTATCCCGCAATTGAAGCACTTCTTCTTCCCCTTGTCGTCGTTGCCTTTCCCACCTTTGTTTTGCTGTTGTTGCTGAGGTCTCTTTTGATCTCCCTTCTTCTCGGGTGCCTTATTAGCATTGGGACCCTTCTCTTCTTCATGCATGAGTGCCATGTCAACTAGCTTCTCAAAGGTGGCCCCCATAGGGATATGAGTCATAGCCAATCCATGCATCGGTTCATTCAAGCCTTTCACGAACCTCAAAGCCTTCTTCTCCGGTGTATTCACCATGTCTAGGCCAAACCTTGCTAATTGATTAAACTTGTTGACATATTCCTTCACTGAGAGATTTCCTTGCTTTAGAGTCAAGAATCTTTCCATATACAAGTTTTCCTCCGCCCTTGAGAGAAACTTTGCCATAAATCTTTTCCTAAAATCCGCCCAAGAGTCAACGGGGCGTTCTCCATTAGTGACCTCCCACCAGAATGAGGCCTCTCCCTTCATTAACCAAGCAGCTAACTTGACTTTCTTTCCTTCTTCCATCTCAAAGATATCTATCAACTCTTCCACCTCCTTAAGCCAATCTCTAGCCTCCACAAAAGTTTCTGATCCTTGAAAAGGTTTCCCTCCCATAGCTTTAAATTCCTTGCAAGTCTTAGCAAAAGTATCCGTGCGAGGAGGAGGGGGAGGAGGAAGATCGGGTGCTACGGTTGGTGGAGGAACATTTGCTGGACCCGCAGTGGTGGCCCTAGCCTCCATCAATCTCCTATACCATACTGGTATCGTCACACCCTCCGGAAAGATAAGATCCTCAGCCATGCTGAAACGAAAAAGGAAAGATTCAAAACGGAGAATTCGAAAGATAAAGATATGGCTATTGGGGATTATGCTTTTCTTTCAAAAACTTTTCTCTTTAAAGACATGTTTTTGAAAATATCTCTTCCAAAAATGTTTTTAGAAAAATAGTTTTCTAAAAATTTTATCTGTTCCGGTAACCTTTGCTCTGATACCACGTGTAACACCCCACTCCCGCAATGGTCACTCGCTAAGGGAATGCCATAACATCGGTGGAGTATTTTAAGTGAATATAGAATAGAGAAATTACAGCAAGACAGATATAAGTAATACTTGAAAGTTTAAAACATCATTTCATTGCAGCGGAAAGTAAAACATGTTTGGTTACATCACAAAACCATAATAAGAGTCAAGTACAAAATATCCATCCTGATAAATAAAAATACATAATCCCAATACATGAACTGATAGCCATAAAAGAAAAGGGTAAGCTGAGCTCTACATCTAGGGTCCAAGCTCCAAGAGAGTAATAAAAGCAGCCTGATCAAAGCCCACTCGTGCTGGGCCCACTCTGAGAACCTGAGGGTTGGGAAAAAGATAAAAACAACGGGGTCAGACATAAGTCTGAGCGAGTCCTATAACTTTAACAATGCAATCATTAAAGTAATTAGGGTATGATATAACTTGGTACGGTGTGACTGGGGATAAATGACTACACTCAGTAGCCAATCAGACTTAGAATGAGCTAAGATAACGATAAAGACGCATTCACCCACCCAAGGATAATTACTACACTGCACCACACCAGTCATTTCCTACTTAAAGGTTGATCCCTCCCAAGGACTTAGTAAATTTACCCAGTAGTTTCGTGTACCCCTAGCTGACTACATAGGTGCCGCCTGCCCCTATCTCCACTAGGTGTACCCACTACTCCCAAGCGATCGGCTCCCTACCGTAGATACCCGTGCTGGCCCCACAATGGGGTGTATCACTCCCTATAGTGGCAACCCGATACAACAAATGGTGCACGGCTTATATCTACACGATGCAACAACGTCTTACCTACCAGCCCGGGTCCACACACGCATATGAAACCCGTTGGACTCGCGTTGCCACCGCTACCCCGTTTTGGCCTCTTATAGTCAAGCCCAATATGCGTGTCCCGTCCTCGACTTGGGTCGAGCCCACAAAGATACGTTTGAGATATTGGTTGAAATGGGCCCCCACAAGCTACCCACCTAAGCTTGTCATTTCTAGTGTATACCACTTAACCCTTTAATCATGTTTTAATTACATGTTCCACTTTGGTTAAGTATTCTAATCGTATTTTCTATTGCCACCCAAGGCAACCACTAGATTTCCACATGCCACCCAAGGCACCCACTTAACCCCTCATGTCCCTCTACATGCTAATATGGTTAAGTGTTTCTTAATTAATTAATTAAGATCATGACCTCATAAAGACCTCTCACATTAGACCATCTTTTATGACTCCTGGATATGTCGGTTGGGTCCGGGCAGACTTCCGTCATAAAAAGGGTCTAACCTCGTGTCTTTACTTTAATCACGTATTTAATTTATGACTAAGACCTCTCACATTGGGCCAATCATTTGTAGCTGCTGGATTGCCGGTTGGTTCCGGGCAGACTTCCGCTACAAAAGGGTCCAACCTCGTGTCTTAGTTGATTAATTACACCTAATTAATCACCCCCATAATTTGTATTAATTATCCCTAATTAATTACACATTTTTAAGAATATGGGTAGACCTAACTCAATAGGTAAATTCCCAATTCCATAGTATGGGTAGACCTAACTTAATAGGTAAATTCCCAACTCCATAATATGGGTAGACCTAACTTAATAGGTAAATTCCCAATTATGTCCATTCATTTTATGTTATGCTTAAGCATACCAACCTTACACATTTTCTATTAACATGCATATTAACCCCATCGTTTCCCACGTAATTCGTTCTCATGACATGTCATATAAATGGGAAGATTTATTATAAATGTAAGGGGTTCAATCTTAGCACAACATTGGCATTTACATGGGTTTAAAAGGTGTCAACTTGCATCATAACATTAAACCCAACTAGCACAAATCATTAACCCAAACTTGCATATGAACTTGCATATAAACTTGCATATGAACTTGCATAACATGTCATACATAGAGGCAAACTTGCATATGCTATGCATATCATAAAAAGAGACAAACTTGCATATGAACTTGCATATAAACTTGCATATGAACTTGCATATCATGTCATACATAGAGGCAAACTTGCATATGTTATGCATATCATTAAAAGAGACAAACTTGCATATGAACTTGCATATGAACTTGCATATAAACTTGCATATCATGTCATATCATAAAGGCAAACTTGCATATGTTATGCATATCATAAAAAGAGACAAACTTGCATATGAACTTGCATATAAACTTGCATATGAACTTGCATAACACATCATATCATAAAAAGAGACAAATTTGCGTATGAACTTATAACATATGACAACCACAACTTGCATAAATCCACATTTACATCCATAGCCTCCTAATATCCTATCCTAATTAGTTTAGCAATTGCTTGCTAAGGCATAGGAACTCACAAATCACTAATTAGCACTCCAATGAGGGAGATTAAGTTGCTAGAGTGGATTAAAACTTGATTAGAGTTGATTTGAGATGCCAACTTCCTCTCAAATTTGGTGGAGGCTCCTTCTAGTTTTGATTTGACGGCATGAGGCCCTTGAATCTATTTTTAGTATGAATTAGGGTAGTGTTAGGGTGTATTTATAGATTAGGCAAGTGTTTTAGGCCATTAGATTAACCCTAAATTAGATTAGGACCATCAGATCTCGAATGCTTCTAGAGAATAGCCCAAAACACAGCCAAACCCTAAAATGGTGCACCAGGTTAAACTGGCCGAGCACCCCCTGTCGACACCCAAGTCGACAGGGCTGTCGACTTGGTCCTAGCCAAGTCGACTGCCCAGTCGACAGGGCTGTCGACTTGGGTAGGTAGGCAGGAATTTTTCCCCCCTGCGCCCAATGGCTCCAATTTCGAAATTTAAACCTGAATTTTAAATCTGTTTTGAACTTTGAATTTTCTGCAAACTTCATTGGGCCATAACTGGGCCATACGGACTCCGATTTACAAAATTTCGGACTCTGTTTCGCGTATTTTTCCGAGACGAACGCAATGACGCAGCCCGTTTCCCCCAATTCTCACATCTGAGATTATTTATTCTGCAATTAGTGAATTTTAGCATTAACTGAAATACGGGGTGTTACATTAGCTGAGGGTCTTCTCTTTGCGCGGCTCCAATCAAGTCTAATAGAGTTGGTCGCACTTCCAACATTGCTAGCAAGCCAGGTACAAAGTTAGAGGAGGGTTTAAAGTTAAAGCTTGCTATGAACTCCAAGCTTTGCCTTTCCACAAAGATAGGGCTTAAGGCCACCTTATTTCTACTTAAGGCATCTGCTACTGCATTGCCCTTGCCAGGAGTGTAGGAAATCTCAAAATCGAACGAGGCAAGAAACTCCATCCATCTTTGCTGCCTCAAATTGAGATCTTTCAGCGAGAAAAGTTATTTCAATGATTTATGGTCAGTATATAGTTCAAATTTCTCACCTAGGAGATAATGGCGCCAAGACTTAAGCGCAAAAACGATGGCTGCCAACTCTAGGTCGTGGGTTGGGTAGTTTTTCTCATGTACTTTCAACTGCCTTCCACCATAAGCTACTACCTTCCCTTCTTGCATCAGAACATCGCTTAGTCCCGTTCCGTATACATCTGTGTAAACTATAAACATCTTGCTTCCATCAGGCAATGTCAGAACTGGGGCTGTTGTTAGAGCCCTTTTCAAACGTTGGAAAGCAATATCGCAATCCAAATCCCAATTGAAAGCTAGGTTCTTCTTTGTCAATCTTGTCAGTGGAGCTGAGATTTTTGCAAAATCTTTGATAAATTTTCGATAAAAGCCTGCTAGCCCGAGAAAGCTTCGGACTTCGGTTGCGTTTCGAGGAACCTTCCAATCTTGCACAGCAACCACTTTCGCGGGATCCACAGCTATCCCCTCTTTTGACACCACGTGTCCAAGGAACCTAACTTCTTCTCTCCAGAAATGGCATTTGGAGAATTTCGCCTTCAAATGATGTGCACAGAGAGTATCCATGACTTCTTTTAGATGCTGAGCATGCTCTTCCTCATTCTTTGAGAAGATCAAGATATCGTCTACGAAGACCACCACAAACTTATTAAGGAACTCTCGGAACACTCTGCTCATTAAATCAACGAAGTAAGCGGGTGCATTTTTCAAGCCGAAGGGCATGACAAGCCACTCGAAGAAACCTTCTTGAGTTCTGAACGCGGTCTTATCAATGTTGTCTTCCGCCACCCTTAGCTGATGAAACCCGGTCGCCAAATCTAATTGGGAGAAAACCGATGCACCTACAAGCTGATCAAACAAATCTTCTATTCTCGGGAGTGGGTGTCTATTCCTTTTGGTCAGCTTGTTTAGCTCCCTATAATCAACGCACAGCCGAAGCGAACCGTCCGCTTTAGTGGCAAACACTACTGGAGCACCCCATTCAGAAATACTCCGCCTTATAAACCCCTTCTCAAGCAATTCTTTAACTTGCTTGCTGAGTTCTTTCCTCTCCCTCGGAGCTATGTGTCTAACGGGTAAAGCAACGGGTTTTACGTTGTCCACGAGGTATATGCGGAAGTCTATCTCCCGCTTCGGATGTATGCCCTTTACCTCTTCAAACACATCCGAGCATTCACGGATTACACTTACAGACTGCAAGTTCTCAATGGATGCATCAAGAGATTCTAGATAACTAAGCATAACGGAGTTCATGGGATTACAAGAAATTTTGAGAGTGTTACCGAGGCGAGTCATGAGTCTAGCCACTCACTTTTCACAATTGAGGACGACACCATTACTAGATAGCCATTCCATGCCTAGAATCAACCCATAGCCCGTGAAGCCCAAAACAAAGGCATTACATTTAAACCCAACGCTTAGTATAGATAATTTCAAATCCAAACAAACCATTGACAAATAAATTGAGCCCCCAATTGGATTTGAAACAACCAAGGGATCCTCTACTATACTGGTGTCCAGGTGCAGAGATTCCACTAAAGCAGTAGATATAAAAGAGTGTGATGCGCCAGAATCAAATAATGTACGAACAGGATGATCAAAAAGATAGACTAAACTTTCAACAGAAATATTTCTACCTCGTTCTTGCGGAGGTGCCATAAGAGCGTGAACTTGTCCTCTAGAATAAGGCCCAGCTCCCTGCCCTTGCTTCCTTTGGCAAGCACTTGCCATGTGTCCTGTCTCACCACAGTGGAAACAGCCACCCATCTTCCTTTTCATCTTCTTGTAGTCTTTGATTAGATGTCCAGGAATGCCATAGAAATTACACTTTCTCTTTTCATGGGGTTTGTTGTTCTTCCTACCTTTCTTTGGATCAGCCTTCTTGTTTTGCGACCCCTCCCCCTTCTTATCTTGAGGCACTTCCGCTTTTGCCTCATTCTTGCCCTTGTCTTCCTCATGTAAGAGTGTCATGTCCACTAACCTCTCGTAAGTAGCCCCCATAGGTATATGGGTCGTAGCCAAGCTGCGAAGTGGCTCATTCAATCCTTTGACAAAACGGAGAGCCTTCTTATAAGGAGTATCCACTAAGTTCAATCCGAATCGGGCCAGCTGATTGAATTGATTGACGTACAACTTGACTGTCATACTTCCTTTCTTAAGAGATAAGAACTTTTCCAGCTATAGACTTTGCTCGGCTTGTGAGAGGAATTTCATCTCAAACCTTATTCTGAAATCCATCCATGTGTCAACTGGTCTTTCAGCGTTAGTGACTTCCCACCAATAGGAAGATTCGTCTTTGAGCAACCATACAGCCAGCTGTATCTTCTGCCTATCGTCCACCTCGAAGATAACGAACAAACCCTCAATTTCTTTGAGCCAGTTCCTAGCTTCTATGAATGATCCAGTTCCCTTGAAATCCTTTCCACCCATGGCCCTAAAGTCCCTATAAATCTTTGAGAAAGCATTTGCACGAGGAGGAGGAGCTGCTACAGCTGGAGGAGGAGGAATATCTGTTGGGACTGCGTCGTTGGCCCTAGCCTCTAAGTAACTCCTGAACCAGCCAGGTATCGGTACACCCTCTGAAAGGTTAAGATTCTCTGACATGCTGAAACGAAAAAGAAAAGATTCAAAACGAAGGATAGAAAGATAATGCATATGGCTTTCGAGATTATGCCTTTTTAAATTTAAAACAACACATTTTCTTATAAAATGCTTGTTTATATATATATATATATATATATATATATTGAAAATAATTTTCAAAAACTCTTATCTGATCTGGTAAACCTCGCTCTGATACCAAGTGAAACACCCCACCTCCGTTAAGGTCACTCACCAAGGGAATGCCTTAAGTTTAGTGGAGGGTTATAGGTACAAGACACAGAAAATTTTACAAGACAGATAAGTATAAGCAGCAGAATTCAAATCATTTATTGAATACGTGGTTCAATACAAAAGCATTACATCAAATTGTCTCAAAACAACTTCCCAAAACATTACAACATAATTTCTGTCTTGATTACTTAATAAAGAAGCATAAATCATAAATAAAACTGCATAAATCCCCAAGGATAATGTCCAAGAGCCATAGCCAAGATTGAGAGAGAGTCCAAATCATACATCTACTTTCTCGAAGCTTGCAAAGGGTCTGAATATGCTGCAGTATTCCCTCCCAATGGACCTGGGAGGGGGAATGAAAGAAAAGAGGACGAAAGAAAATGGGTCAGACAATAAGTCTGGTAAGTTCGATGATTACTAGTATTTAAACAAGGAAAAGGATCATGATAGTAATAACAGAACATAGGATAATATCTTAATATAAGATAAGAGGAACATGTGATCGCACCCATTACTATAATCTCTACACCTGCTTAACCATTGGATCCACCAGCCCTACGTGTTTATAACAAACGATCCCCTTAATGATCGGCTCTTACTCGTATGCATTCATATTCTGTGTCATTCGGCCCCGCTTGACTATAGGTACTTGTGTTGGTCCCACCATGGGGTGTATCAGTCCCTCTGGTGGCAACCCGACACGATTCAAGGTGCACAGTATATACTACTGATTCTCAGTGCCTGATTTTTCCACTCCGGAGTACATGCACGCCTATACTCCGTCGGAACCTACACTGACCCACCAACCGCCGACGTTTTGACCACTTATACTCAGCCTAGTAATCGTGTCCCCATCCTGCCTAGTTTCAGGGTACCATGATACATCTATTGGGTTACTGCTGAAATGGGTCCCCGTTACTAGGGTTTTCTAATCAACATGTTTATTTGGCTAAGTGTCCAAGTCTACTTAACCCCACCCATTCGTTTAGAATCGGTTAAGTGTTTTCCTAATTGACTTAACCCTACCAATTCTGACTTAGCTTTAATTTGTTAAAGCACCAACCACTCACATTAGATAGGTCTTGTTGTGGTCACTGGATGTGCCTGTCGGTTCCGGGCAGGTTTACAACACAATTCAGTCTAACCTCGGGTTCTTTTTGGGCTTGATGCACTAACCACCCACATTAGACAGGTCTTGTTGTGGTCACTGGATATGTCGGTTGGTTCCGGGTAGATTCACACCACAACTCAGTCTAACCTCGGGTTAGGCATATTCGTCTTTTTCTAAATTCACATTTTTCTATATATGTCTAATTTCTTTATGTGAATTAAATTTAATTTAATCATGCCATAATTATCCTTTGATTATGCTCATCATAAATGGAATATCAAATATACAATTTTATGAACAAATCTATGCCATGAATTTTCATATTTTCCCATCGCTACCCCCATGGAACTTACGTATGAATCACATATAATGTTGGGATAGTAAATTAGCCCAACCCATAAACAAGGAAAGGGGTAATAAACAAGAGACATGAAATAAAGATAAAATAACATAATTTCAACTTGTCATGTGTAACTTGGCATAGAGGTATCATTTAACTTTAACTAAATGGGCAAATGTGAACTTGTGACTAAGTTGGGTCTAGTTGTCATGTAAATTTGACAAGGATCTAGCATGGAGGTTCAACATATAATCACAGTTTCAATCCACAACTTAGCATATTAACTTATGTATGTCAAAACATAAGAAAACTCTTATCAACATATTTGGATCATAACTTAACATAATGAATTATGTGTTAAAACATAAGAGGACTACAATTCCAAGTTTTTCAACATAAATAGATTCAATCCTAACATGGATATACGTGTGTGTTGATCTAACATATAAGCATGTGTCTAAGATCATAAACTTGCAAATAAACACTAATTTAAAACATGACATGTTCTACCATTTAATTGGTAAAATAGATCCATTACCCAATCATAATAGATTCCAATAACATACGATATGTTCATCACCATAAGCATATAGACATGATTAATATACAATATGTTCATCACCACAAGCATGTAGACATGATTAATATACAACATGTTCATCGCCACAAGCATATAGACATGATTAATTACAATGATACTTTAAGATGAATGAAAATCAAATCTTATACATAAGCATCATTCTATATTCACATTACAATTCATTTGAAGGAACGTTTAAATCTATGTAATAACCAACTTACAAACTAAAAGGAATTCTTGCATTCTGAAATCTGAATTCTGAAATTGGTTAGCTCGCCTTTGATGTAGATCGTTGAATCTGATAATCTTTTAATTTGATTTAGGTTCTTATCTTGTCTTTGAATTGGTGACGGCTACTCCAAGTTTTCCATTGACAGCATGATAGTTCTAGGATTATTTTTGTGTGAATTTTAGGTTTGAGCATAGGGTTGTTTATATAGAATTTCAACTCAATTTGAGCCGTCAGATGATCCTAGGGTTAACCACAACCATCCAGTGAACATAGGGTGACACCTCAGCCCTAGTGACTCATCTCTGAGTCACAAAATCGACACCTTTCAGATCTTCCCGCGGGGGGGGGGGGGAGGGAGGGGTAGGTCGACCCCTAGGTTGACCTGAAGGGGGAGGTCAACACTAGGGTCGACCCCTTAGTCGACCTAGGTCCTTTGCAGGAATTTTTCCCGCCCAGCCCGCTTTTTTCTTCTGATTCGAATTTGAATTTGTTTTCGAGCTGTTTGAATTTATTTGAATTTTCTGGAAACTTCCGACAGCCATAACTTCTTCATACGAAGTCCAATTTACTCAAACTCGGACTCTATCTCAACCAGAATTCCAAGACGAACACAATGGCGTAACCCGTTTCCCTTAATTCTCACATTTTAAATCAAGTATTGTTTGATTTGTTACTATAACGTTAATAGAAAATACGGGGTGTTACATAACTAGAATTACATCCATTCGAGTACTAATTTCACTTGCATTTATTCACAACTTAATAATACACCAAATGGATGTTAAAACTTAAATTTTAAATCGTGAATTGGAAGAGGAAATTTATATGGGCCAACTGGAAGAATTTGTTCTTATGGACAAGAACATAAAGTTTGTAAATTAGATAAATCATTATATGGTTTAAAACAAGTACCTACGCAATGGTATGAAAATTTTGATAACCTAATAATCTCACATGGTTTTAAAGCTAAAGAAAGTGACAAATACATTATTATAAATATGAGAATGGCATTTGTACTTTCACATGTCTATATGTAGATGACCTACTTATTTTTGGATGAAACACTCGTGCCACAAATGTTGTTAAATCCTTTTTAAGTGCTAATTTCGATATGAAAGATCTTGTTTAGGTGAGTGTAATCCTTGGTATAAAGATTACTAGGTCTGGAAAGGGATTTTCTTTAGTTCAATCTCACTGTATTAACAAAATTCTAAAGAAATATAATTACATTAACTAATGTATACCATATGATCCTAGTGTAAAGCTATTTATGAACATTGTTGAAGGTGTAAGTCGGTCTGATTATGCAAGCATCATTGGCAGCCTTCGATATGCCACTGACTGTATTTGATCTTACATTGCCTATGTCGTTGAATTATTATACAGGTTGATCAGTACCTAATATAGAGCATTGGCACGCTATTGAGAGGGTTATGAGATACCTAAAAGGAACCATAACCTTGGGTTATATTATGGAAAGATTCCCGTTGTTCTTGAAGGTTACTCCGACGCAGACTAGAATACTTTATCTGACGATTCAAAAGAAATCAGTGGCTATATCTTTAGCATTGCTCGGGAATCTGTTTCTTGAAAATTTAAGAAACAAACTATTTTGTCTCAGTCTGCTATGGAATTTGAGATGATGACACTGGCCACAACTAATGAAGAAGCATGGTACTTAAGAAATCTGCTAGCTGAGATTACTTTATCGAAAAAACTGATACCAGTTGTGTTGATCCAGTGCGATAGTACCGTGGCTACTGGAAAAGTACAGAACCATTATTGCAACGTTAAGAGACGATATATACGTCATATGCACATTATTGTTAGAGAGTTACTCCCCTCAAGTACTATTAGGGTGGATCACATACGCAGTGATGATAATTTGGCAGATCCTTTGATGAAAGGACTAGCCAAAGAGAAAGTTCTTAATAGTTCTAAAAGAATGAGACTATTGACCTTAGATTGTTGAGTCACACACAATGGTAATCCGACCTAATGACTGGAGATCCCAAGAACTAGGTTCAATAGGTAAAAACAAGTTATGAAGTGATAATAGTTGAACATATTATTTTTATATTAAAAAGCATGTATTCCTGAAGTGACTAAAGGATGAGTTAATAGAAACTCTTAATGAGATCTATACTCTATTTGGAATGGATTACCTAAGTTCAGGAGTACTCTTGATAGACTCCTCTATGTGAATGTGGAAATGAGGTCATTTCCTATGGAGTTTTAGGCAAAATTATTAGAGCATTCATTAAACGGGGATAAACGTGCATAGTCATAAAACCATAGTTTATTTAATTTCACTCTAAAAAGGTTGTGTGTGGTCTAATGTTAGGAATAGAGTCAAGACCACGTGTCACTCTAGTTAAAACTGAATCACATTCACTATGCAAAGGTTCAAGTTGAAAAACACATTTTTTTACACACAATCTTATGTTTTTAGAAACTACTAAAAAATTATTATTTTTAAAAATTAAGTAGGGGATTGTTGGAAATGTTTTGTTTATGAAGTGAATTTATTAAAAAAAAACACGTTAATGGTAATTTATTTATGAACAATTATTGTAATTGAGTCGTTACAAGTTTATAACAACAATATATTTATGAATCATTATTATAATTGAACTGTTGCACATGCACAACGGTAATATATTTATGAATCACTATTAAAATCAACGGTAATATATTTATGAGTCATTATTATAATTGAGCTGTTACACTTGCACAATGGTAATATTTTTATGTGATACTATTATTGAGCTGTTATAGAAGTTAGTGGTATTACAATATTATTTTAAATAAGAACAAATTAAAATTCATTATCACTACATCAATTTAGCAACATATACAATTTTCATTTTGCCTATTTAAATGATAGATAGGCAGCAGAGAAAGCACAAGAATAACAAACCACTTTTCCTTTTCTTCTTCCTTCAACATAACTTAAAATTCCTTGAGCAGTATTTTAGAGTGCAAATCAAAATTGACTTTGTCGGTGCAAACAAGGTCAATATTATTTTTAGATTAGAAAGGTTGTTTTATCCCATAGGCCAAGCAGATCGCCGAAACATTTTCAAAAAAGTAACCTAGTACATGACTCATCCATTGTTTTTCTAACAGTTATCAATCAAACCATTAAGAAGTCTGAATCTATGATAAAGGATGATGCACGAATATGAAATATATTCTAAGTACATTATCGAAATATGATTTTGATAGATGTACTCAAAGGGATACAATCCATCGATAATATATGTTTATTCAAGATAAATAACAATGCATTTGGAGTATAGTAAGCAACGATGATATTAATAATAATAACACTGAAAATCGCTATTCAACATACTCGAATTAATTCATATGTTCACAAAATTATTGTTTGGCATGACTTTATGTTTGATACGTATGTGTTAAGTAGAGATTTTTAAATAATTACTTAGAACCACTATTTTCACATAACAACCAAAGTGCTGTAAAGTCACTATGAGATATACTGAGTTTATGAGTTTTGTGATATAATCAATGAAATGATACAGAGGTACCATTATATAAGCATTCCAATTGAGTATTTTAATAGAAATATCGAATAATTTAGTTTTTAATCAAAATTCAGAGGAAGCATATGCCAAGAGGATATATATATATATATATATATATATATATAAACTACATGCAAAAATGGCGGATAATAACGAAACTCACTCCTTTACTAACTCATGTATTCTGCCAAAAACTCATTCCAAACCACCTTCTCTCCACCACCTCCTGTAACTGTACGATTGAGATAAGCTTAGGTGGCTAGTTGCACAAAGACTGTGACTCCGGCAACCTTTCCGATGAACAATCCTACCATTCTCAAATATGTAAAGCAACCTGAAGGATACGTCTTTCTTCCTAAGAATGTTTCAAAGCTTCAGAGCAATCCTGGCAATACACATTTGCGCTTCAACTTGTAGATTTCAAATTATCAGTAGCCGAAATTTAAAAACTACAACCAACAGGTATGGAAACCGTCGTCTCAGTTCATAGTACGTATAGCTCTAAGGCATCATTATACGGTTCAATTTGAATTATAGGCAGATTTTAATCATGTACTACAATCATCTACCTATTCTTATTTTAGGAGGTTATTGTTAGTCTACAAATGGCACCTACGGTTGGATTTTAACTAGTTCAACTCAGCAGAAATTCATATCAAGCTAAAATTATACAACTTAGACATGGAAATGTGGTCTACACAAGCTCTATCCCGAATTGTGAGCTTTATTGGAATTCCAGTTCGCATAGACAAAACACAACCAATAAAAAAATCACAAGATATGCCAAAGTGCTAGTTAGTGTTAGTTTGACACAGATTTGATCACAACAATTCCTATTGTTACGAGGAAGGAGATACAGATAGAGTATGAGTTCACACCTCTTAAGTGTGAACAATGCAAACATTTTGGACATAAATCTTCAATTCATGATGAACATGCCATCCAAAATTGGTGCCTAGAACATCAGAAGGTACTTCATCATCCTCTAATCAACAGGCAACTCTAGGTAACCCAACAAATACAGTGAATCAACCAGATGATGATTAGTTAGACTTTCTTAATCCTGACTTACCTCCAAACATAATTCCAGACGACTTGCAACATGTGAAAGAAAAACTATCAGAAGATATTCCTAAGGAAGAACATAGTGGCATGGAAGAATTTGTATCCAAAAACAAAGATTACCTTGCCACAGACAAAAGAAAACAGCAGGCAACCTCATCAGCTCCTCCTAAAAGAAAATTAAGGAGAAACACTTCATCCAAATGACATTTATATCTTGGAATGTCCGGGGAGTGAATACACCAACTCGTATATGTGATGTGTTCACTGTCTTGGCAAAATATAAACCAACTTTAGTTGGTTTAATAGAACATAAATTAAATTCAGAAAATTTTTGTTCCTTCCAGAATTTCCAAAGATTGGAGTGTAATTACTCAAACTCAGATAGAATTCTCAGGTCGTATTCTCTTCCTATGGAATACAAAAGTTTGGAATGTTGACATAATTTCATACTCTTCCTAACACTTAATTGTATGTGTAACTAATGAAGGGAGTTTAATACTGAACTACATTGCTATCTATGCTAGTAATTCCTACAGTGATAGATTGATTTTATGGAAAAAGTTAATTGAAGATTCAGCGCAAATAAATGGTGTGTGGTTGTTAATGGGTGATTTTAATAACTCCACTTCCCCATCTGATAAGAAATGGGGCATCCAATTCCTTTTCAACAACTATGAGCTCTCAACAACTGCCTTACTCAACTAGGATTGATTGAGATCAAGCCAACTGCGTTCAACTGCACATGGAGAAGACGAGGAATTACAAATAACATAGATAGAATATTTGTTAATCATACTTGCTTACAAATATTTGCAAATTTAAAGGCTCTATCCCTTCCTCAAATGACAAATGATCACAATCCTCTGTTGTTAGATATGATTCCTACTTCTCATCCAAAAGGCTATCCATTTCGTTACTCAAACGAATGGCATTTGAAACCTGATTATCTACAATGCATCAGCAAAGGGCTTCAAACTTACATATGGGTTACTCAAGCTATATCTTCCAGGAGAAACTGAAAGCCTGCAGAGTGGAATTTAAAAATTGGAATAAGATTATGCTAAAAAATAATGCCCTACTACAAGAAGCTGAAAACAAATTGTTGGAACTGGAAGTAGCAGTTGATGGGGATCCAAAAGATTTGCTACTGTATGATCATATGCTACAGGCTAAACATAGTGTGCAGGTGCAGAAGAAAATTAAACATTGGAGTATGAAACAAAAATCAAAGGATTTATGGCTGCAAGAAGGGGATATGAACTCAATTCTTTTTTACTCGAAGATGTACATGTGTAAATATAATAATAATATTAAAGCATTGATCATAAACTCAGAGGAGCTGTTGTACAAAGAAGAAGATATAGAAGCAGAGGCAGCAAATTATTTTATTTCATTATTTAATGGCATTATGGATCATGATTTTCCATAATTTCATCAATATCATTTTTGAACAACAGGGGTCAACAACTACTTCTTAATCACATTTCAATGCCTGAATTAAAAAGGCAGTGTTTTTCGTATAAGATGATTTAAGTCCTGGACCTGACGGCTTTAATTCCTAATTTTAAAAACTTCATTAGGAGGAGATAAAATGTGATTTATTATTATCAATGCAAGTCATCTTTCATTCAGCCAAATTTCCTACATAGTCTAACCATACTTTCCTCACTCTGATTCCAAAAGTTGACAAGCCAACTAATATGTCACATTACCGACCTATACCATGTTTAACATGTATTACAAGATATTCAGTAAAATTATATGTAATAGAATTAAGCATTTTGTAACAACCCGAAAATCTGGGCTAGTTTAAAATTTATATTTTGGCAATTTTAGCGAATTTTGATTATTTAAAATGAATTATTTTAAATAATATCGACGAGAAATTTATTTTGAATGGAGTTCGAACATATGTATTATATAGTTCGTTGTTAGAATATAAATATTTATTTATATTTATAAATAGAATTGAAAATGGCGCGGTAGTTCGATAATTCGATTTCAAACTTCAATTGAATGTACCGGGTGCAAAATAAACCGGATTTTAGTGAAACCAAAAATAATGGAATCTAATTGTGACTATCTTTCCAACGAATCTGAAAAATCGAGATTTAATAGCAGGGATAAAATGATATGTCCAGTTGAAAATTCTGAATAGTCGCTATGGAATTCATGCCCTTAAAAATAGACATTTTGCAAACGACCTCGGATTTAGACGAAACCACTTTTGTTGGATCTGTGATGTCAAATTATTGCTAAATTCCAAATTTCATAATTTTTCGAATCAATATGTGAGCGTGGCAAAAGAAAACACGTTTGACCAGTTTCAGTTGATTTTAATCGACTGGAAAATGGCCATTTTTCCAACGATCTCAGAATTCAACGAAACTAGTTTTGTTAGGACCGTATCGTCAATACGAAGCTAGAAAATATCTTTTTGGAATTTGTAGAGTTAGTATGTGACCCCGGTAAATTGAAATGCGCGTTCAAAATCAATATATAAAGTTATATGTTGATTTTAACGAAAACTGATCGTAACGACCGAATCAGCCTGTGATACATATCCCATTGTGTTCGGAATGGGGGTAATTAACTATGGACGACAGGCGGTGGGCCTCGTTTAGAGGTCGAAAATAAAAGTTGCTTTTTAGTGAAAAATAAAATAATTAAATAATAATAAAAAAAAACCCTCTCCTATACCATCTGCCACCCCCCCCCCCCCCCGTTTCTTCAAACCAGAAAAAAGAAGAAAAAAAAAGCCCACCCGTTGACCCCGATACCCAGACCTATCCCCAAATCGATTTTCTCCATCGCCGCCTCTTGGCGATCACCCACCTCCGCGCCAACCTCCGAACCCCCTCCAAACCCTGTCACGCCCCCAGCCAACGGCGCTCCCCTTGACCCCGTTCTCCTCCCCGTCCTCTGCTAGATCGAGCCAAACCCCAACCCGCTCCATCACCGCATCCTCCTGAACCCCCTGCGACGCCAACCGACGAGGCCCAGACGCCACAGCGACCTCCTACCACCATCCGAAGCCAGAGCAACCCCTACGACTCCAGCTCCCCTCCGTCCCATCCCCGACAGTAAGTTTTTTGTATTTATTTAATTTAAAATTCCTGATTTTTTTATATATATTTTTATTTGTTTTACTTATTTAAAATAACTACTTATTCAAAGATTGGATTTTTATTCTTCTATAAACAAAGGTGTGATTTTCTATAAACAAAATGTTTAGCTAGAGAAAAGAAGCGATTTTTAAAAATCTAAGTAGCGAATAAAGATGGGATGTTTACATATAATATAGAAGGGTTAAAAATATAATTTTTATATTAGTGGCCTATTAAAAATATGATCTTTATTCATGTAGAGTAATAAAAATATAATCTTTATGGTATATGAAGCGAAATAGAAATATGAACTTTATTTTTATCATGAAGTAGTAAAAATTCGATTTTTATATATTGAATAGCGAAGTAAAAATTTGATTTTTATATATTGAATAGCGAAGTAAAAATTCGGTTTTTATATATTGAATAGCGAAGTAAAAATTCGATTTTTATATATTGAATAGTGAGATAAAAATTCGATTTTTATATAGGTAGTGAATACGGGCAACGAAGGTGACAAAAGGCGAGAAACGGCGAAGACTCCTACAATAGAAGTGTCGTGGAGTTGGGATAGCTTTGGTGAGAACTTCTCACCTTTTAAAAAAATCCTTTTTCTAGTTATATTATAATATATGATAGGATGCAGACGGTGTTTAGTAGCACCCGACACCCATCATCCACAGACCATGGATGGCTTGTTTGTTTGATTGATGTGTTGTTAAAATATCGTATATATTGAAAGTGAAAATATCGCATATACTGAAAATGAAATATATATATTGAAAGTGAAAATATCGAATATATTGAAAGTGAAAATATATATATTGAAAGTGAAAATATTATATATATTGAAAGTGAAAATATCGAATATATTGAAAGTGAAAATATCGTATATATTAGAAGTGTATGAAATATATATATTGAAAGTGAAAATATCGCATATAATGAAAATGAAATATATATATATTGAAAGTGAAAATATTATATATTGAAAGTGAAAATATCGAATATATTGAAAGTGATAATATATATATATATATTGAAAGTGAAAATATCGTATATATTGAAAGTGAAAATATCGCATATATATGAAATGAAAACGATATATATATATATATATATATATATATATATATATATATATATGAAATGAAAACGATATATATATGAAATATGAAAACGTATATATATGAAATATGAAAACGTATAAATATGAAATGTGAAAACGATGTGAATAGAATAGAAAATGAATTCGAATGGAATAAAATAGAAAATGAATCCGAATTGAAATGAATAGAAAATGAATTCGAATAGAATAGAATAGAAAATGAATTCGAATTGAATAGAATAGAAAATGAATTCGAATTGAATAGGATAGAAAATGAATCCGAATTGAATTGAATATAAAATGAATTCGAATTGAATAGAATAGAAAATGAATTCGAATTGAATAGAATAGAAAATGAATTCGAATTGAATAGAATTGAAAATGAATTCGAATTGAATAGAATAGAAAATGAATTCGAATTGAATAGAATAGAAAATGAATCTGAATTGAATAGAATAGAAAATGAAATTCGAATTGAATAGAATAGAAAATGAATTCGAATTGAATTGAATAGAAAATGAATCCGAATTGAATTGAATAGAAAATGAATTCGAATTGAATAGAATAGAAAATGAATTAGAATTGAATAGAATAGAAAATGAACCCGAATTGAATAGAATAGAAAATGAATCCGAATTGAATTGAATAGAAAATGAATCCGAATTGAATAGAATAGAAAATGAATTCGAATTGAATAGAATAGAAAATGAATCCGAATTGAATTGAAAAGAAAATGAATTCGAATCGAATTAAAATCGATTTGAATTGAAATCAAATAGAAATGAAAGTAAAAAGGAATTATAATAGAAAATTCAATTTTGATTTGAATTTGAAATAAGAAGTTGAAATCGATTTGAAAGGGAATTTAAAACGATTTATAAAATTCGTTTTAAATGGGAGTCGACGAAATATATATTATATATATATTATATATATAAAATATAATGGCCTTAATAGGACGCGCCGCGCTGCGGCAGTTCGCGAATTTCGACCATTGACTTCGAATGGACATTACGGGAGATCCGACCGTCGGATTCTCCTGAAATCAGAACCGTTGGGTTCGTATCGAAAGAAGCTTTCTAATGAATATGAGAAATTTGAAATCTAACGGTTGGATTTGGAATTATGTCCAAATCAAATTTGGAAAAGGTCGTTGTAAGTGCAGTTCGATGACCGTTGATGGAAATCAACTGTAGGGGCCTTGATAAAATTATTAAAAATATCGATAATTTGTGTAAAATCATAAGAAATGATTTGTGAAGAATTGGGATGAAAAGGTCCATATTTGAACAGATAAAAATATTTTTTTATCGAAATGAACTAGTTATTTACTAGAAAAATAATCCAATGGTTATAAATAAATAAATTGGATTAGATTTAAATTGAAATTATCTTTGGATATTTTCGATATTGGATTCCGTGATTATACAGATATTGTGATGGGAATTTGGAAGATATCGATATCGTTATTCCCGATATGATATCTTTTGGTTTTAGGATTTGATGTTGAATATAAGTTGATACTATCTCTATTCAAAACCTTATATTTAATGTCAAATTTGATTGATTGATTGTTTGGATTGTGCTCGACCAGTTTATGAGCAAAATATGCTTTTACATTTAGCATTGGGTTGGGTTGAAAATATCTGTGTGCTAACGCCTTGTGAAACACTTCACGATTTGACGATAAGGTGTTTAGCGATGTTGTGTTCATTTCAAATTTAATGAATGATTGTGAAATGATATTTTTCTTAAGTGAAAAGAAATGTATTCCCGATTTTGGGCAGGGAATGTTTTATCAAAATGTTTTATAAAACAGAAAGGATTTCGAGGCCCAAAACCCGATGATTTCTAAAATGATTTAGAAATGTATTATATGTTACATTGTGGTTCATCGCATATTCGATTAGTTGCTATTGATGATGTATATGTTTGGTGGCGGAGAATTTATTCTCTTGCTTAACACCCTTCTTTGAGACGTACGAGCTCAAAGGTTATGTGATTAATAGTGACTGATCATATGTGTGAATTACTAATGTGAAGTACTATATTTTGAAAGTACTTGTGATTATTATGTTGTGAAATGATTTTTCCCTACTTCGGGATACGAAATGATTTAGTTGTGGCTAAAGATTCGGCTAACCCTGAGACTAAAAGTATGGGTAAGAGGGCGGTGTATGCTCTCCATGTGTGGGAGGTACATCGTCGGTGTAGCCTACTCCTATGTGGGGTAGGTGCACATTTATATATCGAGTTGCGAGGTGCGTACCCTTTGCCTTATCGATGGGGAGCACGATATTTGGTTGCATACTTGTTTGTATGCATTGTTATGTTTTGGAATTCATATTTCCAGACGATTTGATTTGAGATCTCGAAGTGAAATCTACTTTGATATAGAAAGTTAGATATGTATTTCAAATGATTTGAAATAAGAAATCGGGAATAAAATCCAAAGGAATGATTTCTGTAAATTAAATTGGAGTTAGAAAATCTAAGTGTAGTGATTAATCTAAGTGGGTAGATTGGGATATTGCATGTTGATTGATGCATAGTAGATCCATATATCTATATTGATTGTTGTTTATACACTGGTATTCATGGGGGTAAACCCGTTCCGCATTAGCGGCGTGGTCCCGTGATATACCATATTATCAAATAAATAAATTATAACTGTTAGAGTTTCTCATACCAGTCCCATGACTGACTTGTAGTTTGCTTTTCCCTTGCGAACTCGGGTGCCCCTATTTTCCACACGGGCAGCCAAGTAGTTTTATTTTGCAGATGTATTGAGCGGGATTCTGGATTGAAGTGCATTGTATTACATTTATGTAAATTTATCTTCCACTGTGTATTATTTTCGATATACTCTGATATTCTGTACTCTGATGTAACATTATTATGATGTTTATTGAAGTCTTTTGTTATTTGTTCTGATGTGTTGTATACCCAGAGTTAGCGTATGCGGGAATCGAACGGTCTTGGTCGGTTTGGCGATCGATCAGGTCCGGGCGAAACCCGATTCATTACATATGGTATCAGAGCTTTGGTTAAACTCAAATCTTTGGGGTACAACTCGTTAGAACAGAATAAAAGTCTCATTAGAGGTAGGATTAGTAATGTCCTATAAAAGAATCCTCATTAGAGATAGAATCAGTAGCATTCTAGAATGAGTGAATCGTTAGAGATGGGGTTAGAAATGCCCTAGAATGAGTCGAGAGTTATTTGTTTACAAATAACGTATTTGTGATTATATATATAATCTGGTTTTAGAAAATATGATTTTAAATATATAAAGTTATATATTTGAAAAATCTAATCAATTAATTGATTGTTGGTTGTGTTGTTTGATTATTAGTTAACTAATAAAATCAACATTTGAATTGAAGGAACCAATTAGGCCAAATTGTATACAAAGTGAACCAAATAGTAAACTGTATTGAAATTTGGTTGCAAATGCATGCATATACATATACTTACATTGAACAGGTCGTAGCAAGGAGGCTAGAGCACAGAATAAAATTTGTTTGCCTGACAAATAGGTACATATTTACTATAATTTACTGTTTTGTTTGGGTGATGATGATTTTATGAGCCTATTGGCTAGTCGCTTGGCTTTTTCTTTTTCTTTTTGAGATCAGAAGGCCTGTATGGCAATTTCGGGATTTTCCCGTGGCTCCCGGTGCAGGGGAGGTTATGGCGAAATTTTTCGAAAATTCAGGGTGTTAGCCAAATTTTTGAAAATTTGAAAATTCTCAGAAATTGAAAAGTTGGAGAATGGAAGCCAGATCGAACGTAGAGTTGATTAATCAAACCACTTTCGACTTTGTTCCTTTTTGGGGACGAAAAGTTTTAAGTGGGGGAGATTGTAACAACCCGAAAATCTGGGCCAGTTTAAAATTTATATTTTGGCAATTTAGCGAATTTTGATTATTTAAAATGAATTATTTTAAATAATATCGACGAGAAATTTATTTTGAATGGAATTCGAACATATATATTATATAGTTCGTCGTTAGAATATAAATATTTATATATATTTATAAATAGAATTGAAAATGGCGCGGTAGTTCGATAATTCGATTTCAAACTTCAATTGAATGTACCGGGTGCAAAATAAACCGGATTTTAGTGAAACCAAAAATAATGGAATCTAATTGTGACTATCTTTCCAACGAATCTGAAAAATCGAGATTTCATAGCAGGGATAAAAAGATATGTCCAGTTGAAAATTCTGAATAGTCGCTATGGAATTCAGGCCCTTAAAAATAGACATTTTGCAAACGACCTCGGATTTCGACGAAACCACTTTTGTTGGATCCGTGATGTCAAATTATTGCTAAATTCCAAATTTCATAATTTTTCGAATCAATATGTGAGCGTGGCAAAGGAAAACGCGTTTGACCAGTTTCAGTTGATTTTAATCGACTGGAAAATGGCCATTTTTCCAACGGTCTCAGAATTCGACGAAACTAGTTTTGTTAGGACCATATCGTCAATACGAAGCTTGAAAATATCTTTCTGGAATTTGTAGAGTTAGTATGTGACCCCGGTAAATTGAAATGCGCGTTCAAAATCAATATATAAAGTTATATGTTGATTTTAACGAAAACTGATCGTAATGACCGAATCAGCCTGCGATACATATCCCATTGTGTTCGGAATGAGGGTAATTAGCTATGGACGACAGGCGGTGGGCCTCGTTTAGAGGTCGAAAATAAAAGTTGCTTTTTATTGAAAAAAAAAATAATTAAATAAAAAAAAATAAAAAAAACCCTCTGCCCCCCCCCCCACCGTTTCTTCAAACCAGGAAAAAAAAGCCCACCCGTTGACCCCGATACCCAGACCTATCCCCAAATCGATTTTCTCCATCGCCGCCTCCTGGCGATCACCCACCTCCACGCCAACCTCCGAACCCCCTCCAAACCCTGTCACGCCCCCCAGCCAACGGCGCTCCCCCTGACCCCGTTCTCCTCCCAGTCCTCTACTAGATCGAGCCAAACCCCAACCCGCTCCATCACCGCATCCTCCTGAACCCCCTGCGACGCCAACCGACGAGGCCCATACGCCACAGCGACCTCCTACCACCATCCGAAGCCAGAGCAACCCCTACGACTCCAGCTCCCCTCCGTCCCATCCCCGACAGTAAGTTTTTTTGTATTCATTTAATTTAAAATTCCTGATTTTTATATATATATTTTTATTTCTTTTACTTATTTAAAATAACTACTTATTCAAAGATTGGATTTTTATTCTTCTATAAACAAAGGTGTGATTTTCTATAAACAAAATGTTTAGCTAGAGAAAAGAAGCGATTTTTAAAAATCTAAGTAGCGAATAAAGATATGGGATGTTTACATATAATATAGAAGGGTTAAAAATATAATTTTTATATTAGTGGCCTATTAAAAATATGATCTTTATTCATGTAGAGTAATAAAAATATAATCTTTATGGTATATGAAGCGAAATAGAAATATGAACTTTATTTTTATCATGAAGTAGTAAAAATTCGATTTTTATATATTGAATAGCGAAGTAAAAATTCGATTTTTATATATTGAATAGCGAAGTAAAAATTTGATTTTTATATATTGAATAGCAAGATAAAAATTCGATTTTTATATAGGTAGTGAATACGGGCAACGAAGGTGACAAAAGGCGAGAAACGACGAAGACTCCTACAATAGAAGTGTCGTGGAGTTGGGATAGCTTTGGTGAGAACTTCTCACATTTTAAAAAAAATTCCTTTTTCAAGTTATATTATAATATATGCTAGGATGCAGACGGTGTTTAGTAGCAGCCGACACCCGTCATCCACAGACCATGGATGGCTTGTTTGTTTGATTGATGTGTTGTGAAAATATCGTATATATTGAAAGTGAAAATATCGCATATACTGAAAATGAAATATATATATTGAAAATGAAAATATATATATTGAAAGTGAAAATATTATATATATTGAAAGTGAAAATATCGAATATATTGAAAGTGAAAATATCGTATATATTAGAAGTGTATGAAATATATATATTGAAAGTGAAAATATCGCATATACTGAAAATGAAATATATATATATATATATATTGAAAGTGAAAATATTATATATTGAAAGTGAAAATATCGAATATATTGAAAGTGATAATATATATACTGAAAGTGAAAATATCGTATATATTGAAAATATCGTATATATTGAAAGTGAAAATATCGCATATACATGAAATGAAAACGAGATATATATATATATATATATATATATATGAAATGAAAACGATATATATATATATATATATATATATATATATATGAAATATGAAAACGTATATATATGAAATATGAAAACGTATAAATATGAAATGTGAAAACGATGTGAATAGAATAGAAAATGAATTCGAATGGAATAAAATAGAAAATGAATCCGAATTGAAATGAATAGAAAATGAATTCGAATTGAATAGAATAGAAAATGAATTCGTATTGAATAGAATAGAAAATGAATTCGAATTGAATAGGATAGAAAATGAATCCGAATTGAATTGAATAGAAAATGAATTTGAATTGAATAGAATAGAAAATGAATTCGAATTGAATAGAATAGAAAATGAATTCGAATTGAATAGAATAGAAAATGAATTCGAATTGAATAGAATAGAAAATGAATCCGAATTGAATAGAATAGAAAATGAAATCCGAATTGAATAGAATAGAAAATGAAATTCGAATTGAATAGAATAGAAAATGAATTCGAATTGAATTGAATAGAAAATGAATTCGAATTGAATAGAATAGAAAATGAATTCGAATTGAATAGAATAGAAAATGAATCCGAATTGAATAGAATAGAAAATGAATCCGAATTGAACTGAATTGAAAATGAATCCGAATTGAATAGAATAGAAAATGAATTCGAATTGAATAGAATAGAAAATGAATCCGAATTGAATTGAAAAGAAAATGAGTTCGAATCGAATTAAAATCGATTTGAATTGAAATCAAATAGAAATGAAAGTAAAAAGGATTTATAATAGAAAATTCAATTTTGATTTGAATTTGAAATAAGAAGTTGAAATCAATTTGAAAAGGAATTTAAAACGATTTATAAAATTCGTTTTAAATGGGAATCGACGAAATATATATTATATATATAATATATAATGGCCTGAATAGAACGCGCCGCGCTGCGGCAGTTCGCGAATTTCGACCATTGGCTTCGAATGGAAATTACGGGAGATCCGACCGTCGGATTCTCCTGAAATCAGAACCGTTGGGTTTGTATCGAAAGAAGCTTTCTAATGAATATGAGAAATTTGAAATCTAACGGTTGGATTTGGAATTATGTCCAAATAAAATTTCGAAAAGGTCGCTGTAAGTGCAGTTCGATGACCGTTGATGGAAATCAACTGTAGGGGCCTTGATAAAATTATTAAAAATATCGATAATTTGTGTAAAATCATAAAAAATGATTTGTGAAGAATTGGGATGAAAAACTCCATATTTGAACCGATAAAAATATATTTTTATCGAAATGAACTAGTTATTAATTAGAAAAATAATCCAATGGTTATAAATAAATAAATTGGATTAGATTTAAATTGAAATTATCTTTGGATATTTTCGATATTGGATTCCGTGATTATACAGATATTGTGATGGGAATTTGGAAGATATCGATATCGTTATTCCCGATATGATATCTGTTGGTTTCAGGATTTGATGTTGAATATAAGTCGATACTATCTCTATTCAAAACCTTATATTTAATGTCAAATTTGATTGATTGATTGTTTGGATTGTGCTCGACCAGTTTATGAGCAAAATATGCTTTTACATTTAGCATTGGGTTGGGTTGAAAATATCTGTGTGCTAATGCCTTGTGAAACACTTCACGATTTGACGATAAGGTGTTTAGCGATGTGATGTTCATTTTAAATTTAATGAATGATTGTGAAATGATATTTTTCTTAAGTGAAAAGAAATGTATTCCCGATTTTGGGCAGGGAATGTTTTATAATTTTTTTTTTATAAAACAGAAAAGATTTCAAGGCCCAAAACCCGATGATTTCTAAAATGATTTAGAAATGTATTATATGTTACATTGTGGTTCATCGCATATTCGATTAGTTGCTATTGATGATGTATCTGTTTGGTGGCGGAGAATTTATTCTCTTGCTTAACACCCTTCTTTGAGACGTATGAGCTCAAAGGTTATGTGATTAATAGTGACTGATCATATGTGTGAATTACCGATGTGAAGTACTATATTTTGAAAGTACTTGTGATTATTATGTTGTGAAATGATTTTTCCCTACTTCAGGATATGAAATGATTTAGTATGTGGCTAAAGATTCGGGTAACCCTGAGACTAAAAGTATGGGTAAGAGGGCGGTGTATGCTCTCCATGTGTGGGAGGTGCATCGTCGGTGTAGCCTACTCCTATGTGGGTTAGGTGCACATTTATATATCGAGTTGCGAGGTGCGTACCCTTTGCCTTATCGATGGGGAGCACGATATTTGGTTGCATACTTGTTTGTATGCATTGTTATGTTTTGGAATTCATATTTCCAGACGATTTGATTTGAGATCCCGAAGTGAAATCTACTTTGATATAGAAAGTTAGATATGTATTTCAAATGATTTGAAATAAGAAATCGGGAATAAAATCCAAAGGAATGATTTCTGTAAATTAAATTGGATTTAGAAAATCTAAGTGTAGTGATTAATCTAAGTGGGTAGATTGGGATATTGCATGTTGATTGATGCATAGTAGATCCATATATCTATATTGATTGTTGTTTATACACTGGTATTCATGGGGGTAAACCCGTTCCGCGTTAGCGGCGTGGTCCTGTGATATACCATATTATCAAATAAATTAATTATAACTGTTAGAGTTTCACACACCAGTCCCATGACTGACCTATAGTTTGCTTTTCCCTTGCGAACTCGGGTGCCCCTATTTTCCACACGGGCAGCCGAGTAGTTTTATTTTGCAGATGTATTGAGCAGGATTCTGGATTGAAGCTTTAATCTATGTCCAGGCATTTACAGTGTTCCGCTGTGTAGTTTATATTTCCGCTGTGCATTGTATTACATTTATGTAAATTTATCTTCCACTGTGTATTATTTTCGGTATACTCTGATATTCTGTACTCTGATGTAACATTATTATGATGTTTATTGAAGTCTTCTGTTATTTGTTCTGATGTGTTGTATACCCAGAGTTAGCGTATGCGGGAATCAAACGGTCTTGGTCGGTTTAGCGATCGATCAGGTCCGGGCGAAACCCGTGTCGTTACACATTTCCTACCTCATCTGATTTCTCCAAACCAACGTGCCTTCATACACAAAAGATATATAGGAGACAATATATTATTAGCACATGAACTACTAAGGGATTTTAAGAATCCAAGAACCAAAAATTTCCGTGTAAAGGTGGATGTGCACAAAGCCAATGACATGATCAACAGGGAGTTCGTTTGTTACTTGATCAAATTAATTGGATTTCCCATTCATTTTATTAATGTCATATATAAATGTATCTCCACTGCTTCTTTTTGTATTTTGATATAGGGTGTTCCAAAAGGGTTTATTCAATTGAATAGGGGTCTTCGTTAGGGTGATCCTTTATCACTGTACCTTTTCGCAATTGCAATGGAGTACTTTAGGTAAAATATGCATGAAACTATAGTACGGGGTGCCATTATTCCAACAAACAGAAGAAAGCCTACCATTACACAATTACTCTACATGGATGATTTAATGATGTTTGGGAAGAGCACTACCAGATGTGTTACTACTCTAAAATCTATCTTTACTAGGATGGCTACATTTTCAAGCTTGAGTGTAAGTATTCTCAAAACTAAACTATACTCCAGTTTAGTAGTTTCGAATGCTTTAGAACTTGCGCAAATCTTAGGGATTTCCATATCTCACTTGCCTATTAAATATTTAGGGGTTCCTATATCCTTCAGTTATATTCAATACAACTACCAAAGCCGCTTCATAGGGTTCAGTCAAGCATGGAATCATAGAAGCCAAAATTTTTTTAGCTTTGCAGGTAGAAATGAATTAATACAAACATTTATTACTCCTATCATTCTATACTGGTTGTTCATATATCAATTACCTTAATACATTATATAAAAGATCTAACATATGTGTGCTGATTTATTTTGGGGAGGTGCAAAATATAAAGTAAGCTGGAAGGTTCAGTGTGCCCGAAAAGCATAAAGGGGTATTGGTCTCAAATTATTCTCAGGTCTGAAGAAAAAGCTTGTGTAAAGTTATTGTGAAAATTTCTAACTAAGTCTTCCCTTTGAAGTCATTTGATGGAAAATGTACACTCTAATAGAAAGAGTTTTTGGGCAATTCCAACAGATAACATTTCATCGTGTACATTGAAAGCTATGCTGCAACTATGTACACAAGGTCAGAAATTCTTTAACAAGGCTTTAGACAATGGTAGATCCACTCTCTTATGGTTCAAAACTTGGGTTAATTGTCGTTGTTTAGTTGATTAATAGGCCTTACTAGACTTTATGCTATTGGAAGGGAAAACGAGTTAGTCTCATCAATAATTCAAAAGGGTAACATATTGCCAAATTTACACCCAGCAACTAGAAAATGCTTACCTCACTTGCAAGACATTACCTTACATGATAATCGCTCCAAGATTACAACGAATGGTGTGAAGGTGGGAGACTTACTTTCCACAAGGCATGGGATAAAATCAAGGGATGTCAACCGAGAGAAGACATCTACAAATTGATCTGGCATACCAAAAATTCAACAAGAATGTCCTTTATCTCGTATTTGGCTGCTAAAGATAGATTAAACACTAAAGACAGTTGAACAGATTTGGGGTAATAGATGATGCTCTATGTGTATTATGTGAAAATTCGCCTGAAACATCAAATCATTTATTTTTCCAATGTGAATATTCCATGCAAATTTAGAGTCTAATTAAAGCTAAATTGGATATTCCAGGAAATATTTGCAAGTCGATTTTGGATGAGGCAAGTCAGATTACTCAAAGATTTAAAATTAAAGATCAATTAATGGATGTTGCTTTCACATCATTTATCGTATCTATCTATCATATTTGGCATGAGCGCAAGAAACGAATATTTCAAGGACATCGTCTAGGCTGGGAAGCGAAATTCAAGATTATTGAAAAAGAAATCCAATATCTGGTGTGAGGCATCGACAACAAAAGTACTCCAAGTTCAACTAATTTACAATTCCTGAGTAGAGGGGCGATTGATTTACTTGACACGGGATGACGAACGAAGAAGAAGGAGGTGAGAGAGGCGGGATTAAATAACTTTAATTCGTTTCTAATTCAGATGCACAAAATCATATGTTATATATAAACGTGCATTATATGTACTCTTTTTCCTTGTAAGGCACCCTTAGGTTAGGGGGTTACAAGGTTTTGACAAGGCATATAACGTACGTCATTTTATTGGTATAGAAGTAGAGCATACCAATTTTCAAAAAAAAAAGTATGCATGTATGTATGCTTATATGTATGTATCTATATTGTAAATAAACAACATATTAATGATTATAAATGATGTACTTATGTTAAAATTAGTAGTAGTTTGGTTATTTAATATTAATGTTAAATTTATGAATAATATCTTTTATAATAACTATAAAATATGTCGGGACAATGATATAGAAAAACATGTTACTAAAATATCTAACATGGAAAAATATAAGTTTGATTTATTATGTATCGACAATAGAAATAATCATACATGTTGTATTGTCTACATTATCATATTTAGCTTATGTATTTGACATATGGAGCAAATGTAATGTGACGACCCCAAACCCCATTCCATGGTGGCGAGGGTAATCTTTGGAATATAACACAAACAAATAATAGCAGAAATGAAACATACAAACACACCAGATTATGTACAACAGAATACATTGGATAAACATAATCATCAGAGTTACACAGTATACACGATCATACTTAGTACAAAATACAGTTCAACTTTACATAAAATGTCTACAGCGGAATCAAAACATAATATGTACAACAGGAGCTGAAAAGCATAAAAAGAAAGAAATGACAGAATCCATCTTCAGCTCCATAGCTATCCAGAAAGAGCCTGCTAAAACATGAATACAAGGCTGCCCGTGTAGAAAATAGGGCACCTGAGTTTGCAAGTGAAACAAACTACGAATCAGTCATAGGATAGGTATGAGAAATCTACTTAACTTATTTAATACTAAGGCCAATCACAGGACCACGCCGCTAACGCAGAACGGGTTTATTCCACTGGATTGCCAGTGCTTTAAAATAAGTAAATCATTTAAACATCGCAATGCTTTTTACAAAAATGAAGCCATTATAAGACTCAGTTCCCATCACATAATGTAACGCAAACCGGAGGATAGAGTTTTACCTTATAATGGCCAAATATGTTTGATATGAATAAAACAAAAGTATTTGATATTATTACTAGTGTTTATGCATTTCAAAAACAATTTTAATCATAAGTATCAATCATAGACGACATAAATGCCCCATACCACTATGTCGCCATATATAGGTATACAATCAAAACCGCACGATGTCGTATTTGGAAATTGGAATTCCGTCATGAACCAAGGCAAGGGATCGTCCTTACCGCTTCGAGACGCTCTAGCCCGCCCCTCAAGATCTGAACGCGTCGACCCTTAGATCGTCAGGGCCGGTCCACACGGAGTGGATTAAAATGCCTAAACACTGCGTTTCCCCACCCTATGGGGCGTCAACTGGTTATATACTGACCAAACCATCGACCCCGGAGTGACCGATATAACCGTGGTGCCTCGCTATCCATCATCCAGATAAGTAAAATGCCTGGGCATGTAAAACCCAAAACACCACTCCTATCTAGAAGGAAACGCATGTTCTCCCTGATGTCCTCTCTCGTTTCTGGCTCATCCCGGGGTGTGAGGCTCGTGAATCAACGCTAAACACAAAGCTAGCTATTTAAAGCCGTGCTTTGATCACCAACCACAAGGCTCTTCTTTTCAACAAAAAGCCTTGATCACAACATCTCTGTATGCCACGTTGTCAATCTACAACGTCAGACACACATCCATTTACAAGTCCATTCTGGGTCTAAACGAAACCGGAGGCACCTTATTCCTCTCCCATATGTCCAATACAGGAGAGAGGCCATCGCACATCCAAATGATCAACAAGTACGTCCGGACGACCACCACTGTAACCCCTTCAGGGCATCAACTTTCATCAAAGGCATTAGTTGCCATCCATTCGATGTGAAGATCCTCGGTCTTGCACCGTCTTCATATCTTCGGCTTTTAACCGTCGACCAACTATTTGAAATGAGAATTAACTCGGCCTTTTCAAATAATTTACGTATATTTAGAATTTCAAATCAATTCATTTCAATGGTTAAATTATCTAACATCCATAATTTAGTTCATTAATGTAATTTTCACGTCAAACACATTCAACCCTTAAATATCCTGTAAACCAAGTAAATCCAGTTTATTTCCATTCCATATCGTTTATAATATTTTATAACGATTTATCGCTATTTTTATTTATTTGAATATAGACAATTTATTCAAACGACGCTTCAGGCCATAACACGGTCATGGCGCTGTTTTTCTCCAGATTTGTTTTACACATATCTGAAAATCTAACCATTGGATCTTTACAAATTTTATATCATTGGAAAGATCTTATCAAAACGGATCCAATGGTTCCAGTTTTGGGAAAATCCGACGGTCGGATTTCCCGGTACAATCGTTTAAAGTTACGATTTCAAAATACGAACTACAGCGTCGTTATTCGATTTATTTTAATTATATATATATATATATGTATATATGTATATAATACATTCTGGCGCTGTTTTCATTCAAATTGGAATTAAACATTCCAGACAATCTAACCGTTGGATCTTTGCAAAGTTGGTATCGTTGTAAAGATATTTCCAAAGGGAACCCAACGGTTTCGGTTTCGAGAAAATCCGTTGGTCGGATCTCCCGGTACAATCATTTGAAATCACGGTTTCAAAATACGAACTGCAGCTTCGTTATTCGATTTATTTTAATTATATATATATATATATATATATATATATATAATCTATACTTCGATTTCCAAACCATATTCATTTCATATATTTGATAAAATAATATTTTTAGCCAACAAATATTCATTTCAACATATGACTGTCTTAACACTTCATATATAGATAAAAATGTGATTTTTATTGTTAAAACAATTTATTTTAAAAATGTAGATTTTTAGCGATTCATATATATTATAAAAATGTGATTTTTATTGTTTAACAATTTATTTCAAACATGAATATTTTATATACCTCGTACATACTATAAAATGTTATTTTTATCGTTCAAACCATTTCATTTCATACATTCACTAAAAATATTATTTTTATCGTTCAAACAATTTATTTCATACATTCAATAAAAATGTTATTTTTATCGTTCAAATAATTTATTTCACACATTCAATAAAATTGTTATTTTTATCGTTCAAACAATTTATTTCATACATTCAATAAAAATGTTATTTTTATCGTTCAAACAATTTCATTTAACACATGAATATATTTCAACACATGAATAATAATCAAATATACGAATATTTCAGAAAATTTCGGCAGCATAACGGCAGGGTAGTTAAAACCAGCACCATCCCGAGTACGGCTCCTCGCTCTACCTTAAAGCTTCGCAGCTTGTGGCAATGAGGATTTCAATATTTAGTTCGTACGCAGACAAATTTTTCCATAAACTAATCCTATTTGTTTTCAACCACAAACAACCATAATCAAATCAACCATTCGTCATATTCACCAAATTTCATGTCAAACAAAATCCAAACAATCACAACCAATATATATCGTCCATGGTCCGTGGACGAGGGGAGTATATATATATACATATATATGTATATAAATATATTTCACTTTCATTTCAATTTCATTTCAACTTACATATAATTTTTACAACGCATATATAACTTATACATCACACATACAACTTATACAACGCTTATACATGAGGTGTACAACGCCTATATAACTTACATATCGATCGTATAATTTATACATCGTCATTCCATATCGTTTATAATTTAGAAATCTCACATTGGGTTCCACTCCTCCAAAAATTGTAGGAAGCTCCAAAAAATCACCTGTCACTTCGAGAATGTAGAAGATGTCCACATGAGGCCAATGTCTCTCGTTTCACTGGATTTCGACAACATAGCAAAAAGATATGATTTTTATCGTGAAATCAAAATCCGTAGCACTTTAAAGTGTTGTATATAGTTAAAATATATACAGCCGTTACCTCACAGTTTTGTTCAAACCTAGGTCTACGATTTGTGGGCGGATCGTTGCGCTTGGAGACGATCAGGTGGTGCTGCGTTGTAGGGCTAGGGAGGGCGCACCTGCGCCAGAAGAGCTGTGGCGTTCGGTGGCAGATCAGAGCGGCGGCGATCCCCTGAACGGGCTGACTTCACGAAGGTGATTCTCTCAAAATACCACACGATAGAGGGACTAGTTGGTATGGATTCGAAGAGGAAGAGAAGATCTTCAAAATTCCTAACTGGAGCAACGAATATTATTAAGCGGATTGAGAGGTAAGGAGGAGAGAAGGTTTTTAATAACTTCCACTGTTCGTTCCTGGAGGGTGTCGGGTTTTCAAAGAGTGAAGACGAGATTTGATTGGCCAATGAATTTATATCTAATTTTTAATTCAATTAATTTCGAAAATACCCTCCAATCCATACGAACCCCAAATCAAATCCAACGCCTGTCGCCCCTAGCTAAATACCCTCATTCCAAACACAATGGGATATGTTTCGTAAGCCCATTTGACTGTTATAGTCAGTTATTCTTCAAATTAAAATATAAAACATTCAAATTTGGATTTGAACGTACATTTCAATTTGCCGGGGCCACATACTAATCCCAAAAATTCCAGAAAAATAAATCTAGCTATGTTTGGATGAAATGGTCCCAAAAATACTAGTTTCGTCGAATTTGGAGACCGTTTGAAAAATGGCCATTTTCTGGTCGATCCAAATTGACTGAAATTAACCAAACACATTTTCCTTTGCCACGCTCACATATTGACTCCAAAAATTATGAAATTTGGAAACAAGTAATAATTTGACATCCCGGATCCAACAAAAGTGGTTTCATCGAAAATGGAGGTCATTTGCAAAATGGCTATTTTTAAGGCCTATAAAAACTCCATAACGACCTTTCTGAAAATTCATTTGCCCATAACTTTTGATTCCCACTATGAAATTTCGATTTTTCAGATTCGTTAGAAAGATATTCACAAACAGATTTAAATATTTTTGGTTTCACCAAAACCTGTTTTAATTTGTACCCTGTACAGTCAGTCAAAGTTTGAATTCGAATTTTCAAACTGTCGCGCGCCATTTTAGGCCTTGTTTTATAATTAAAATAAATATATTTATTCTCCAACATCGATTCAAATAGACTTTTGGTTGTTATTATTTAAAATAATTTATTTTAAATATTCAAAATTCACAAAAAATAGCCAAATTAAATTTTTTATATTGGTTCTGATTTTCCAGGTCATTAAAATCTCCCCCACTTAAAATCTTTTCGTCTCCGAAAAGGAACGAAGCTGAAAGTTGTTTAATTATCCAACTCAACTTTCATTTTGGCTTTCATTCTTTAACTTTTCAGTTTCTACGAATTTTCCAATTCTTCAAAAATTTGGCTAACACCCTAAATTTTCAAAACAATTCGCCATAACATCCTTTGTATGGGGAGGGGTTTGGAAATTTATTGGGTCATATTAGGTGCCTAATAAATCCTAATAAGCATACACATATTTATAGTGATATATTCCGGTGTCCACATGGGAGTGTGTATAGATCATAACTCCAGAGAATAAATTCTCGTCACCTTATAAATGGTTTTTTGTGCCTTAATACCAAAGAGACATGCTTATTGTCATCTCCAGACCCGTGTGGGGTTTTTATTAATCAGGCAATTTACTGTTATATTTTGTATAGTCCATGTCAGTCTTCTGTTCAACCTGTAATATAATCATCGCCATACAAGCCTCTCGCTCGTATGGTAAATCTTCAGCCTCGTCACATAAGCTCTAGATGCTTATGTGGTATATGATAAAGTATGCCATCTTCAAGAAGTATGCCATGTAGTGTAGTTCAAAATTAATTGTTACTATCCTATGGCGACATTTATTATTACACACGGAACAACCAGCACTCCGCACCCAATGGCATTCACAGGAGTTGATATAATAAATAAAATTGCGCATCCAACTCAATTAGGTTTACCTATTTGTTAGGCACGCAAATAAATTGTTTACTCAACAGCAAAATCCATTTACGTGTTCAAACATACATAATGTACATGCATATATTCCTATTAATTTCAAATCAGTTTAGTATTTGATTCAATTTGCATATATTTACATTTCATTCTCTTATCGATTAAATTAAATATCATTCCAATAATTTGATTAATTAAATTCTTAATCACGCAACACAAACAACAAACAATTTATTGATTAACTTTCCAAAAATTTAATAAATAATTTATATACTCTTTTAAAATCATTCAAACTATATAATTAAAAAATTTACATCCATGAAAAGGAAACAACAGTAAAGTAGAAAACAATACGGAAATGTAAAATATGGTAAATGTACATTGCACCATAGTTAATCAGAGATATCCACCCTGCAATTGGGATAGGCCTTCTTAATGCTCTCCTCGGTTTCCCTAGTATAGTCTCGTGGATCTCCACTCTATTTCACTTTGACTGAGTGAACCTTCTTGTTCCTCAGCTCTTTAGTTTCTTTGCCAAAAATCTTTATCGGCTCTCTCCTTACAGCTAATTCTGGAGTAATTTCCAAATCCTGTTGCATGGCTTCTTCCACGACCAAATCTGGATCATGCACATGCTTTCAAAGTTGAGATACGTGAAACACATTATGTACTCCAGGCAACTAATCAGGCAATTGAACCCTATAAGCGAGAGTTCCAATCCGTTCGAGCACAGGAAATGGACCAATAAATCTGGGCTCCACCTTCCCTGTTTTGCCAAATCGGACTACTCCTCTCATCGGAGAAACCCTTAGATACACGTAGTCACCAACAACAAATGATAAATCTCTTCTTCTTGAATCTGCATAGCTCTTCTGTCGGCTTTGAGCGGTTAGTAATTGTTTCTTGATGAAATTGACTTTATCCGCAGCTTCGCGAATCATATCTGGTCCCAATACAAGTCTATTGCCAAGTTCTATCCAACAAGCGGGAGATCTGCACGGTCTACCATACAGTGCTTCTAATGGTGACATTTTCAGGCTTGCTTGTAGCTGTTGTTGTATGAGAACTCAGCCAAATGCAAGAGGTCTTCCCATTTTTTGCCAAAATCAATAACATAAGTCCGCAATAAATCTTCTAAAATACGATTCACCCTCTCAGTTTGACCATTTGTTTGAGGATGATAAGCGGTGCTCAAGTTCAGCTTTGTCCCCAATTCAGCTTGGAATGCTTCCCAGAATTTACTAGCAAAAATCGGGTCACGATCGCTAACGATACTCATAGGAACTCCATGCAGTTTAACAATTTCTTTAAAATAAATCTGCACCAGACTCTGAGCGGTTCTGTTTGATCTGACAGGTATAAAATGGGCGGTATTCGTGAAACGATCTACGATCACCCAAATACTGTCATTTCCTCTCCGTGTTCTGGGAAAACCATCTATGAAATCCATAGAAATCTGTTTCCACTTCCAACCTGGAATTTCCAACGGTTGCAACAATCCGGCGAGTTTCTGTTGATCGCTTCTGACTTGTTGACAAGTAGAACACCGGCTAACATACATAGAAATATCTCTTTTCATTGCCTTCCACCAAAATGTTCGCTTGAGGTCATTATACATTTTACTAACCCCTGGGTGGATACTCAGCTTGGACTTGTGACACTCGTCCATTACTTCTCTTTTGAGCTCAAGGATGTCGGGAACACAAATTCTTCCTTTCAATCTCAAAACTCCTGCGCTATCCACTTGGAAACTGGAGACTTCGCCCCTTTGAATTCTTTTGACCATCTCCTTAACAAAACTATCGTATTTCTGAAGAATAGATAGTTTATCAATCAATGATGGTGAAATGATAAGATTGGCGACGATCACATTCTTTCTGCTGAGCGCATCAGCCACAATTGGCTTTCCCTGGAGTATACAAAATATCAAGATCATATGCCGCGAGAAATTCTAACCAACGCTGCTGCCTCATATTCAGGTCTTTCTGGGTGAATAAATACTTCAATGATTGATGATCGGTATATAATTCGAACTTCTCACCCAATAGACAATGCCTTCAGATTTTCAGAGCAAACACGATGGCTAACAATTCAAGATCATGTATAGCATAGTTCTTCTCATACGGTTTCAACTGACAGCTAGCATAAGCGACTACTTGGCTTCTTTGCATTAATACTGCACCAAGACCTTCTTTAGAAGCATTTGTCCAAACTTTCAAGTCTTGATTGCCATCAATAATTGTTAGCACTGGAGCAGTTTTCAATCTTAACTTCAGCTTTTGGAAAGCTGCCTCACATTCTGGAGTCCAATTCTGTGGGTGTAGTCGGCTGTTTCTAATTCTGAATAACAGTAATTTTACTGGGATCTACAGAAATTCCTTCCATTGACACGACGTGACCGAGGAACTTTACCTCTTCTTGCCAGAATATAGATTTGGAAAATTCTGCTTTTAAAATATTCTTTCTGAGAATTTCCAACACTTGTTCCAAATGTTTTTCATGCTCGCCCTCGGACTTAGAGAAGATCAATATGTCATCAACGAAAACCAGTACAAATTTATTCGATACTTCTCCGAATACCCGGTTCATTAGATCGACAAAATAAGCTGGAGCATTACATAAGCCGAACGACATTACTAACCACTCGTAGAATAAATCTGGACCTCTGAATGCTGTCAAAGGAACACATTCTTTGGTAATACGAAGCTGATGGAAACCTGTAGCTAGGTCCATTCGTGAAAGTACTTGTGTACCATTCAATCGATCCAACAAATCATCAATTCTCGGCAATGGATATCTATTCTTTAACGTCTGCTTATTCAAGTCACGATAACCCACATATAGTCCAAGCATACCATCTGACTTTGGGACAAACACCACTGCTGCTCCCCAATCGGAGAAACTAGGTCTTATCAACCCTTCTATACAAGCTGTCGAGTTTGATTGTCTAACTCTTCTTTTTTCCTTCAAGGTCATTCTTCGAATAGCGTGAACTACTGGCCTTGCATTCTGAATTAAAGATATTTTGAAATCAATTTCTCTATGCGGAGGTAAGCTAACAACTTCTTCAAATACATCCGCATAGTTCTTGACGACAGGAATATTTTCTATGTCGACCGGATTATCCTCTGTAAAAGCAGGAATGTTTTCTTTTTGAGCATGAGAAACATCTAGAGTTGACCAAAATTCTTTTCTATCTGAATTCGAACCCTCACATGGAATGGTTATATAATTGCCTGATTTAATCTTCGCCCTTATGACTCTGTCGGCGCATTTAACTTCAGCTTCATATTTGGTTAACCAATCCAACCCAGAATAAGATCAAATTTTGTAAAATTCATGACAATCGCGATGGTAGGGAACCGATAGCAGGAAAAAGAAACAGGCGCCCCACATATCCAACTAAGATCGAGGGAACGACCAAACAGATTATGGACAGTCATGGATGCTTTGAGCCTTTTCAAATTCAAATCTAGTTTCTTAACCGCATTCTTTGCAATAAAGCTTCGCGATGGGCTTGTATCAAACAGTACTTTAACTGAAATATTTTTGACAGTAAGTGTGACTTCCAAAACATCTGGCCTGCCCTGAGTAGCTGAGGGTGCAGAAGTTTCTGCCACTCCATTTACATGTATCTTTTTCAGATTTCCTAAGAGCCGACAATCCTTTGCAAGATGACCAATCCGATTGTAACGAACTGGGATTTTCGACTCCAAAAATCAACACAAACTACCATGTTGACTATTCAGACATCGGAAATACCCGATCATTTAGAGAAAGAAGTTAGAGGGTGAGAATAGTTAAGATAGAAAATTAGAATAAAAGAAAAAGAAGATCACTATAGAACAGAATCAGAGTACTACATATCTCACAGCGGAACGAATAAAATATAATACATAACATAACTTTACAAGAAAACAGTATATATGTATAGAATACCATTATTAGAGTGCAACACTTACACACAGCTGAATAACAATAGCTACATAATCCTGAAGCCTCCTGCTTCAAGCCCCACCAAGTATATCTGTAAAGACCTGAACTACTAGACCGCCCGTACATATTTGGGCACCCAAGAGTTTAGGGAAAACAAAACAAAATAAACTCTGGGTCAGTCATGGGACTGGTGTGAGTAAACTCAAATCATTTTTATTTAACTTTACAAAATCCTTTTCAAAAGAAAAGATAATCGTAAGACCGATCCACAAATAAACACGGATGGTTTTTACCTTACGATAACCCAAAACAATTTTGAAAATCAATACTTCTCTGATATTATAATAATGTCTAATCATAAGTAATTAACAATCTAGCAGAACGCTTGCATCTCACGTTCCACATATATAGTATACAAACAAAATCATTGGCACTTATTGGATATTGGATTTCGACTATGACAAGGTATGGGACCACCTGCCGATAGTGTATCTCTAGAGGCGAATAGATTGGGTTCAACAAGAACGTCTTGCAACCCGGCCCATACATGACCGACCACTCATTTCGCTTGAGTGTATCGAATGTATATCACCAACGGTTGGGAGCTACCCACCGTTTCCTGAAAAGGGACAGCATCGAACATAGATATAAGAATGAGATGGATTTTCTCTAGATAGGTGATATACACCCTAATGGGAGCGACCCACTTAGCCATGCTGCCTGCCCATTTCTGTCATTTCCCGATTGATGAGGCTTGAGGTCATAACGTATCTTTTGGAATATCTGACTACAATTCACTTTGAATGCCACATCGTCATACCCGTCAAATCACAAATTGATTTCCCCAAAAATACCATGGGTATAAAGCTAAGAGAAACAAATTTCTCTACCACCAAACGTAAGTACGTTTGAAGAGATCAATTTACGTGATCCGTTAGATATACTTTGTCAGACATTCGTCCATTCACGCTGTCCTGGGACTGGACAAACCAAAGGCACTATTCTGTAAACAGGATATCCCTTGCATAAATCTGTCTTTAATATTCTTCATTATATTTGATCGCAACGCTAAAGTCTATACAGAGTGGTTTTCAGATAATATATCTGATCCCGGTCTCTCCATATTGACGACGATAAAATGGTCAAAAACTTCGATAGTCGGTGATTTAACTATCAAAGAAAAACAGGTGTGCAAACAACGATATTATTTCCAGGTGGAAATTCTATCAATCAAACATCATTCAACATTTATCTCTTTTTAGATTAAATTATCTTTTTATTTAAACATTTCCCCATTTCGATATATTTGTAAATTTTTATTTTCTAAATTTAGAAAATATACTTTATTTACTTTGGAAAGCATTTCCATATTTGCTCCCATTTCTTCTATTATAAAACATTTCTGATTCTTGTTTAGAAAGCATTTCCAAAACTCTTCCATTTGATTTAAACAGATGTTTAAATAGAATGTCGCTATGCAACTCAAACTATTTCATTCATTAACTAGATTCACTTAACCCACTTTCACTACCGAACCTTAACCATCCATTAGTTAAAAACGAAGTCAATTAAGTTGGGGTATAATTACCTCTCAGACCTTAGCTGAACAACATTTCTAACCTCGAAATAGACAAAGTTCACCTTTCAAATTTTTTAACATACTTCCTTACGTTGCTCTCGGATTCTATTTACGAATCCACTTCTTTTACCAAAATCATCTGATTATAACCATAGTACTATAATCTCATTCTTTCGAAATATAATAACTTTTATTTATTAATTTGACTAAATAAACAAATAACTAATTTATAAATAAATAAATAAATAATGATTTGGAAATGAAAAGTATAAAGTACTTTCCCAAATTTGATATAATCGAATTTCTACTTACAATTCTCTCTCGAATAATCTCTATTCGATAACTCCTCTCGGATAACTATGTTCGATTAAACTCCCTTCGAATAACTTATTCGATTAAATTCACTTCGAATAACTTATATTCGATTACTCTTCTTGAATAAACTATATTCGATAACTCTACTTCGAATAAGTGCTATTCGATTAATTCCTTTTTACTAACTCTATTCAATTTACTAATACTTGACTAACTCGAACCGGATTATCTCCATTTGAATAACTCTAATTCGATTTAATTCCATTCGATTAACTCTAATTGATTAACCATAACTGGTTAACTCTAACTCGACTAATTTAACTCAACTTGACTAACTTGACTTATTTACTCAACTTGACTAACTCGACTTATTTACTCTACTTGACTAACTCGACTTATTTACTCAACTTGACTAACTCGACTTATTTACTTCTATCGATTAACTAATATTTGATTTAACTCCATTCGCTTGACTCTAGATCGCAGCGATCACAATGGTTACGCCTGATTCCCTCAGGAAACATCCGACCGCCGTAGGCTATCTGCAGCCCTGTGAATTTCGCTAGTAGTCGTACGAAATGGCAACTCATCCTGGATAACTATGTTTGACTAATTCTATCTCTAATAACTATATTCGATCAACTCTGATTGAATAACTAATATTCAATTAACTCCACTGATTTACTCTAACTGGTTAATCCTAATCAATTAAATCTAATCAATTAACTCTAACTCTAATTAATTAATTCTAACTCTAATCGATTAATTCTAACTTAAATTGATTAATTCTAACTCTATTCGATTAACTAAAATTCGATTAACTCCTTTTAAAATCTATTTATCCACAAAATAAATCCCTTTTTTATAATTCTATTTATTCTATAAAATATTTTCTTTTTATATAAAATACATTGATTTTATAAGTTATTCCTTTGATAATCTAACTATTTCCTTTTCTATTTATTTTACAAATATTTCCTCTTTCTATTCTATGTATTTTCCAAAAAAATATTCCTTTTCAATTCTATTTGTAAATAGTTTGCAATTTTTTTTCAATTCTATTTGTAAATATTTTACAAATATTTCCCTTCAATTCTATCTATTTGATTAAGAAATAAATATTCCTTTTCAATCTATTTATTTTCTAAATAAATAGTTTTCTTTTTATAAAATCTTGTGATATTATAAATATTTCTTTTCCAATTCAACATTTGAAAGTTTTCCTTTTTAACGTTCCAGTATTCCTTATGGTATTTAACACACCATATAACAATGATCGGTATCATTCAAACATACAAATTCAACAACAGATTTCATATCACATCATATAACACAATATATGAAAAACAGTAAAATAAATGTTGGGGAACCCAGTTGGGTCACTCCGACCTGTTTTCCTACAACCACAGATGTTAAACAATAAAATTAACATCAATTTCATTTCACTATGAAATATTCTGCTAAACAGAATCAATATATGATTAACGATTTATATCTATATCGTTATCTATATTTTAAATCAACTGACTAGTAGTTCAACCAAATAGCCAACACACAGCAAAAAAACCATCATTTATAGATTCTAAAAATATTTTATAAAAATATAAACTGAGCAGAGTTAGTGAGATTACTCACATTGGTCGGTTATCGTTAAATAACGATAATTGGTCATTGATTTGATTCAAGCATTAAATTCCACCATAAATCCAAACGATCTTCAATTCACTCTCGGTCAGTTCCATGGTGTAGTGTCCGTCCCTACGATCCGAATGGATCTTATTTCGCTGAATTCCGTTAACATATGATCAAGTTATAAGGTTCACAAGTTATATACTGATTAAATTAAAAATAAAACTTAATTATAATTAAATTGGGCTTAACTTCTTTAATTCAGCCCAACATCTCACTTTAAAACCAAGGCCCGTATTGCATCCTTCTTCCCCGTTTAATGACCATGATGTTTTCCTCCGAGCACCCAACCGCCATTTCCACTTCTTTACACACCACCGCACCTTCCAATACCTCACGAATTCCAACTCGAACACCACCAATTTAACCCTAGTATCAATCTCCATCTATTCATATCAAAATCGATGCATACACACCATCCTTCCCATTTGCGTTCAACAGTACTCAACCCGCTGAAGCACAATCCGCGCAACACTTTTATACCCCAACTTTCACCAAAATTTGCTCATACCTTCCGTACGACCCCATGAATCCATTCACACTGCTCCAACCTTGCATCGACCCTTCAACCTACCACCAAACCGAACCCTAGCTTCCGCTGTATACGAGACAGCGAACTGCAACTGATTCGAACGCCTCAAAATGCATTCCAGAATGAAGAGCAAGGATCCAGTATCTTCATTTTATGTGTTATTGGATTTATAACATTTTATTTGAATTTCCTTTGATTTTAGAAGTTGCATTTTACTGTGGAAAGAAAATGAGTGGAGGCGGAAGAGTTGGTTGACCGTGGAATTAAAATGGTTAAGGGTTAGGAGAGTTGAGGGTATTATATAGGTAGGTTTTTATATTTTTTTATTTGATTTTTATATTTGTTTTAAGCAATCGCTATTTGTATTCGTCCTCTAAAATTCCTGTGATCACATATGATAGCCAAAAATCATGAAAATTGGCATGCAGCTACAGTTTGACATTACGGTCCCAACGAAACTAGTTTCGTCAAATTCCGACTACGTTTGCTCACACAGCGTAATTTTAACCGTCAAAATATCGACCGTTTTTCACTTTAAAAATCTGTACGGCCACATATGACTTCAAAAATCACGGAAATTGAAATCTAACAATAATTTAATATTGCGGATCCAACAAAATTAGTTTCGTCGAATTCTGAGGTTGATTACAAAACTGGCTATTTTTAAAGCTCTAAATAGACCTATTTAAATAAATAAATATATTTAAAAACAATTAAATTTAATATTTAAAAATAAATATTATCGTATATATTCACAGTGGAAAACCATACAGCTCTAATGGGATTTATAACTCGATATTTCAAATCCAGTGTAACATCGATATTCTATTTATAATGAAATTCCTTTTATATATCGTTATAAATTATAAAGGAATTCCACAGCGACTTTTCTAAAATTTGATTTGGACATAAATCAAAATCTACACGACAAAATCTCGATTTTTCTCTTCCATCAGAAAAATATATTTCACCAGCTCCTAACGTTTCTTGTTTCACAGAAATTCGATTTAAATTGGACCCTGTACCTTCGGTTGAAGTTCAAATCGCCAAATTACGAACTGCAGTGCCATTTCGAGCTCGATTTTAATTATAATATAATTATATGTTCAAATTTCCGTTCAAATAATATATTCGTTATTCTAATTCAATTTTAAACTAAATTAAATATCATAGATGATCCAATTCACACCATTTTGTGAATTCCACTCTTTCTGACTATTTCAGAAATTAAATATATTATTATATTATTTATATTAATTAAATATTCAATATTATTTAATTTTGGTCATTTTAAATAACCAAACCATTATGTAAATAATTAAATAAATTATTTATATACCATAAAAATACGGGTCGTTACATTCTTCCCCCCTTAAAATAATTTCGTCCTCGAAATTGCTAAGGTAGAGAACAAACCCTATTGACTAGTATACATTTATTTGTTTACTTACAACCTTGTTTTCAACTGAACCAATCTAATTCCAATTAAATAATTATTTATTCTTGCTAACGAAAATTTTCAAAAATCCTGCAAATTTTCTAACACTGGAAATTTTCGAAAAATTTCGCCAGCAACTCCCTTGTACCGGTCAATAGTTCAAACCCCAACTCGCCTCTCTAGGCCCTTTCCAATCCAAAAGAAAATCAAATAGCCAAGCGGCTTGCCGATTCGGCACATAAAACCTCATACAGAAATTTAAACATGTACCTTTTTGTCGGGCATATCATTATATCCTTGCACTTGCTTCTACTCAATATCTGCTGATCATATATCCATCTATACCAATCGATTTCCAATCAATTTCAATCAATCAAAACTCAACACAATTATTTTCTTATCCAAAGCCAGTTTCCATTTCAAACTCCAGTTCCATTCTCAATTCCAACTCCTAACTCATCGATTTAATACTATTTCAGATTTCCTATCACATAAATCAAAATCTGATTTTACTTGATATATTTATATTCCAATTAAATTTCCAGTTAATTGGTTTCAATTCAGTTCATACTTGCTTTCACAAATTTCTTTTTAATTTTTTTTTAATTCGTATTATCTCTCCTGGGAGTTTTTAAACAGTTTAGCTCTTTCAAAAATCAAATATTCCTTTTCAGGATTCAAAACAACCTCCTTTTCCTCAAAACAATTCAAAAATAATCTCTTTGGTAGTAATCTGTCACTTACAACTCGAAAATGAACACTGATGATGTGGCCAGCATCATCAGAGTTATTTCCCAGCTATCAAAGTGAATTCAATACTATATCACTTTTCAAAACCATTTCTGAATCATTTCTATTTTTAAATCTTTTCAAAATACCATTTATGATACTTGTAAACAATTTAAAATCTCCCAGGATTTTAAAATTTTCTTAACTCAAATCCATTTACAATCACTTTTCCCCTAGTTTTCAAAATTTTAATTCCAATTCTGATTTAACTCAGATTTAATTCATCTGCTTTTATATTATATGAACTCAAATTGGTTATTTATATAACCATTTCAATTAAAATCAACCAACACATCCAATATATGGTAATAATTCCAAGATATACCTTTCTTTTATATCAAAATATATTTTGGGTAAAATTATTTCATTTACCCTCTTTCAAAACATATTGTGTCGGTCTATCGTACTTGAGTGTTTAGAAACTCCTATCAATACAGTGGATTAAACTGATCGACCAAAATTCATAAATAACTCAATCAATAAATCTCCACAATATAAAACAATTTTACAAAATTTACAAATACGTTCACTCGTATACATACACTCAAACTCATCTAGGGCATTACTAACCCCATCTCTACCGAGTCACGCCATAAAGCCAAGGTAATCACTTAACCTTAAGCTCCGATACCACTGTAACAAACTGGGATTTTCGACTTCAAAAATCAACACAAACTACCATGTTGACTATTCAGACATCAGAAATACCCGATCATTTAGAGAAAGAAGTTAGAGGGTGAGAATAGATAAGATAGAAAATTAGAATAGGAGAAAAAGAAGATCACTACAGAACAGAATCAAAGTACTACGTATATCACAACGGAACGAATAAAATATAATACATAACATAACTTTACAAGAAAACAGAATATATGTATAGAATAACATTATCAGAGTGCAACACTTACACACAGCGGAATAAAAATAGTTATATAATCCTGAAGCCTCCTGCTTCAATCTCCACCAAATATATCTGTAAAGACATGAACTACTCGACTGCCCGTACAAATTTGGGCACCCAAGAGTTTAGAGAAAACAAAACAAAATAAACTCTGGGTCAATCATGGGACTGGTGTGAGTAAACACAAATTTTTATTTAACTTTACAAAATCCCTTTCAAAAGAAAAGATAATCGTAAGACCGATCCACACATAAACACGGATGGTTTTTACCCTATGATAACCCAAAACAGTTTTGAAAATCAATACTTCTCTGATATTATAATAATGTCTAATCACAAGTAATTAACAATCTAGCAGAACGCTTGCATCTCGCGTTCCATATATATTGTATACAAACAAAATCGTTGGAACTTATTGGAGATTGGATTCCGACTATGACAAGGAATGGGACCACCTGCCGATAGTGTATCTCTAGAGACGAATACACTTGGTTCAACAAGAATGTCTTGCAACCCGGCCAATACATGACCGACCACTCATTTCGCTTGAGTGTATCGAATGTATATCACCAACGGTTGGGAGCTACCCACCGTTTCCCGAAAAGGGACAGCATCGAACATAGATATAAGAATGAAATGGATTTTCTCTAGATAGGTGATATACACCTTAATGGGAGCGACCCATTAGCCATGCTGCCTATCCGATTTCTTCCATTTCCCGGTTGATGAGGCTTGAGGTCATAACGTATCTTTCGGAATATCTGACCACAATTCACATTGAATGCCACATCGTCATACCCGTCAAATCACAAATTTATTTCCCCAAAAATACCATGGGTATAAAGCTAAGAGAAACGAATTTCTCCACCACCAAACGTAAGTACGTTTGAAGAGATCAACTTACGCGATCCGTTAGATATACTTTGTCAGACATTCATCCATTCACGTTGTCCTAGGACTGGACAAACCGAAGGCACTATTCTGTAAACAGGATAGCCCTTGCATAACTCCGTCTTTAATATTCTTCATCATATTTGATCGCAACGCTAACGACTATACAGAGTAGTTTTCAGATAATATATCTGATCCCGATCCCTCCGTATTGACGACGATAAAATGGTCAAAAACTTCGATAGTCGGTGATTTAACTATGAAAGAAAAACAGGTGTGCAAACAACGATATTATTTCTAGGTGGAAATTCTATCAGTCAAGCATCATTCAACATTTATCTCTTTTTTGATTAAATTATCTTTTAATTTAGCCATTTCCCCATTTCTATATATTTGTAAATTTTTGTTTTCTAAATTTAGAAAATATACTTTATTTACTTTGGAAAGCATTTCCATATTTGCTCCCATTTCTTCTATTATAAAACATTTCCGATTCTTGTTCAAAAAGCATTTCCAAAAGTCTTCCATTTGTTTTAAACAGATGTTTAAATAAAGTGTCGCTACGCAACTCGAACTATTTCACTCATTAACTAGATTCACTTAACCCACTTTCACTACCAAACCTTAACCATCCCTTAGTTAAAAACGAAGTCAATTAAGTTGGGGTATAATTACCTCTTACACCTTAACTGAACAACATTTCTAACCTCGAAATAGACAAAGTTCACCTTTCATATCTTTTAACACACTTCCTTACGTTGCTCTCGGATTCTATTTACGAATCCACTTCTTTACCAAAATCATCTAATTATAACCATAGTGCTGTAATCTCATACTTTCGAAATATAATAACTTTTATTTCTTAATTTAAATAAACAAACAAACAACTAATTTATAAATAAATAATTAAATCTCGATTTGGAAACAGAAAGTATAAAGTACTTTCCCAAATTCGATATAATTGAATTTCAACTTACAATTCTCTCTCAAATAATCTTTATACGATAACTCCTCTTGGATAACTATGTTCAATTTAACTCCCTTCGAATAACTCATTCGATTTAACTCACTTCGAATAACTTATATTTGATTACTCTTCTTGAATAAACTATATTCGATAACTCTACTTCGAATAAGTGCTATTCGATTAATTCCTTTTTACTAACTCTATTCAATTTACTAATACTTGACTAACTCGAACCTGATTAACTCCATTTGAATAACTCTAATTCGTTTTAACTCCAATCGATTAACTCTAATTGATTAACCATAACTAGTTAACTCTAACTCGACTAATTTAACTCAACCTGACTAACTCGACTTATTTACTCAACTTGACTAACTCAACTTATTTACTTAACTTGACTAACTCGACTTATTTACTCAACTTGACTAACTCGACTTATTTACTCAACTTGACTAACTCGACTTATTTACTTCTATCGATTAACTAATATTTGATTTAACTCCATTCGCTTGACTCTAGATCGCAGCGATCACAATGGTTGCGCCTGATTCCCTCATGAAACATCTGACCGCCGTAAGCTATCTGCAGCCCTGCGAATTTCGTTAGCAGTCTTATGAAATGGCAACTCATCCTGGATAACTATGTTTGACTAATTCTATCTCTAATAACTATATTCGATCAACTCTAATTGAATAACTAATATTCAATTAACTCTACTTATTTAGTCTAACTGGTTAATCCTAATCAATTAACTCTAACTCTAATCGATTAATTCTAACTCTAATCGATTAATTCTAACTCAAGTTGATTAATTCTAACTCTAATCGATTAACTAAAATTCGATTAAATCCTTTTAAAATCTATTTATCCACAAAATAAATCCCTTTTCGATAATTCTATTTATTCTATAAAATATTTTCTTTTTATATAAAATCCATTGATTTTATAAGTAATTCCTTTGATAATCTAACTATTTCCTTTTCTATTTGTTTTACAAATATTTCCTCTTTCTATTCTATTTATTTTCCAAATAAATATTCCTTTTCAATTCTATTTGTAAATAGTTTGCAAATATTTTTTTCAATTCTATTTGTAAATATTTTACAAATATTTCCCTTCAATTCTATCTATTTGATTAACAAATAAATATTCCTTTTCAATCTATTTATTTTCTAAATAAATAGTTTTCTTTTTATAAAATCTTTTGATATTATAAATATTTCTTTTCCAATTCAACATTTGAAAGTTTTCCTTTTTAATGTTCCAGTATTCCTTATGGTATTTAACACACCATATAACAATGATCGGTATCATTCAAACATACAAATTCAACAACAGATTTCATATCACATCATATAACACAATATATGAAAAACAGTAAAATAAATGTTGAGGAACCTAGTTGGGTCACTCCGACCTGTTTTCCTATAACCACAGATGTTAAACAATAAAATTAACATCAATTTCATTTCACTATGAAATATTCTGCTAAACAGAATCAATATTTGATTAACGATTTATATCTATATCGTTATCTATATTTTAAATCAATTGACTAGTAGTTCAACCAAATAGCCAACACACAGCAAAAAAACCATCATTTATAGATTCTAAAAATATTTTATAAAAATATAAACTGAGCAGAGTTAGTGAGATTACTCACATTGGTCGGTTATCGTTAAATAATGATAATTGGTCGTTGATTTGATTCAGGCGTTAAATTCCACCATAAATCCAGACGAGCTTCAATTCACTCTCGGTCAGTTCCATGGTGTAGTGTCCGTCCCTACGATCCGAATGGATCTTGTTTCGCTGAATTCCGTTAACATATGATTAAGTTATAAGGTTCACAAGTTATACACTGATTAAATTAAAAATAAAACTTAATTATAATTAAATTGGGCTTAACTTCTTTAATTCAGCCCAACATCTCACTTTAAAACCAAGGCCCGTATTACATCCTTCTTCCCCGTTTAATGACCACGTTGTTTTCCTCCGAACACCCAACTGCCATTTCCACTTCTTTACACACTCCCGCACCTTCCAATACCTCACGAATTCCAACTCGAACACCACCAATTTAACCCTCATATCAATCTCCATCTATTCATATCAAAATCGGTGCATATGCACCATCCTTCCCATTTGCATTCAACAGTACTCAACCCGCGGAAGCACAGTCCGCCCGACACTTTTATACCCCAAATTTCACCAAAATTTGCTCATACCTTCCGTACGACCCCATGAATCCATTCACACTGCTCAAACCTTGCACCGACCCTTCAACCTACCACCAAACTGAACCCTAGCTTCCGTTGTATACGAGACAGCGAACCACAACTGATTCGAACGCCACAAAATGCATTCCAGAATGAAGAGCAAAAATCCAGTATCTCCAATTTATATGTTATTAGGTTTATAACATTTTATTTGAATTTCCTTTGATTTTAGATGTTGCATTTTACTGTGGAAAGAAAATGAATGGAGGCGGAAGAGTTGGTTGACCACGGAATTAAAATGGTTTAGGGTTAGGAGAGTTGAGGGTATTATATAGGTAGGTTTTTATATTTTTTTATTCGATTTTTATATTTATTTTTAAGCAATTGTTATTTGTATTCGTCCTCTAAAATTCATGTGATCACATATGATACCCAAAAATCATGAAAATTGGCATGCAGCTACAGTTCGACATTTCGGTCCCAACGAAACTGGTTTCGTCGAATTCCGACTCCGTTTGCTCACACTGCGTATTTTTAACCGTCAAAATATCGACCGTTTTTCACTTTAAAAATCTTTACGGTCACATACTGACTTCAAAAATCACGAAAATTGAAATCTAACAATAATTTAATATTGCGGATCCAACAAAATTAGTTTCGTCGAATTCTGAGGTTGTTTGCAAAACTGGCTATTTTTAAAGCTCTAACTAGACCTATTTAAATATATAAATATATTTAAAAACAATTAAATTTAATATTTAAAAAAATATTATCGTATATATTCATAGTGGAATACCATACAGCTCCAATGGGATTTATAACTTGATATTTCAAATCCAGTGTTACATCGATATTCTATTTATAATGAAATTCCTTTTATATATCATTATAAATTATAAAGGAATTCCACAGCGACTTTTCTAAAATTTGATTTGGTCATAAATCAAAATCTACATGACAAAATCCCGATTTTTCTCTTCCATCAGAAAAATATATTTCACCAGCTCCTAATGTTTCTTGTTTCACAGAAATCCGATTTAAAATGGACCATGTACCTTCAGTTGAAGTTCAAATCGCCAAATTACGAACTACAGCTCCATTTAGAGCTCGATTTTAATTATAATATAATTATACGTTCAAACTGCCGTTCAAATAATATATTCGTTATTCTTATTCAATTTTAAACTGAATTAAATATCATCGATGATCCAATTCACACCATTTTGCGAATTCCACTATTTCTGACTATTTCAGAAATTAAATATATTATTATATTATTTATATTAATTAAATATTCAATATTATTTAATTCTGGTCATTTTAAATAACCAAACCATTATTTAAATAATTAAATAAATTATTTATATGATCCAATTCACACCGATGGCACTGACTACACTTTCTATTTTCTAGAAACTTGTTCTTGGACTCAAATTTATCCTCCTTTCATTTGTTCCAAGATTTGCAATTTATCGCCAAATGTCCTTGCCTATTGCAACTCAAGCATGTGGCAGTCGTTATTGGTTCTTTCTCTGACTTAACCTTTTTCCTGTTGGTTCTAGGTTTCTTTCTAACCCCAGATGTCGTACTTTCCTCAGGCTGTGTACTTGTCACTGGGCTATCAGCTTCAAATTTCCTTTTGTTGTTAGCACTACATTCCTCTTCGTCTCTCAAAAGACCTTGCTTATTGAGATCTTCATACTGATAAGCCATGCATAACATTTCAGAAAAAGATTGTTGCACATGTGCAGTTACACTACTTTGGTACTTTCTTTGAAGCCCGTTAATAAACCTTAGATTCTTCATCTTAGGATCTTGAATTAGATGCAGGACAACGAGAAAGTTTATTGAATTTCTTATGATATTTCGCAATAGTCATATCTCCTTGAATCAGATAGTAGTATTCATCACTTAACCGTTAATTGCTTCTGGAGGAATAAATCTTTCATTGAAAATTCCTTTGAATCTATCCTAGGTAATATTACCTTCTGGATTATCTGTAATAACGGCTTCCCACCAGTTAAAGCTTCGTCTTTGAGCGCCCAAGATGCCAGTAATCTTTTCTGATCATCTCTCAGCTTGAAACCTTCAAAAATTCTCTCAACAGAACGCATCCAAGCTTGAGTTTGAATAATGGACTCATTGCTTGAGAACGGTACTCCACCCGGATTTCGATATCCCTTTAATAAAGCTTTTATATCTGATCCTGGCTGTGGGAGCACAACTGGCTCATTAAATTGTCGAACCATAGGATTACTTCTTCTACTTCTGCCACTCATATTTCTATGTCTGCAAATAGCAGACAAAGTGTCAGGCGAATAGAAAAGGTATTTTGAAGCATAGAGAAATATATTTAAATGTATATGCATCTATCGGGGTGTATTTCATTCTGCTACACTCATTCTAGGATATTACTGATCCTATCTGAAATGAGTTATTCGTCATAGAATACTACTGATACTATTTCTGACGAGTTCATTAATATGTTATATTCCAGAACTAAGCTTAACCATAGCTCTGATAACACGTTGTGATGACCCCAAACCCCGTTCCACGGTGGCAAGGGTAATCTGGAATATATCACATAAACAAATAACAACAAAATTGAAATATAAAAATACACCAGATAATGTACAATAGAATACATTGGATAAACATAATCATCAGAGTTACAAAGTATACAGGATCATACTTAGTACAAAAAACAGTTCAGCTTTACATAAAATGTCTACAGCAGAATCAGAACATAATATGTACAACAGGAGCTAAACAGCATAAAAAGAAAGAAATGATAGAATTCATCTTCAGCTCTATAGCTATCCAGAAAGAGCCTGCTAAAACCTGAATACAAGGCTGTCTGTGTAGAAAATAGGGCACTCGAGTCTGCAAGTGAAACAAACTACGAGTCAGTCATGGGACTGGTATGACAAATCTACTTAACTTATTTAATACTAAGGCCAATCACAAGACCACGCCGCTAATATGGAACGGGTTTACTCCATTGGATGGCCAGTGCTTTAAAACAAGTAAATCATTTAAACATCGCAATGATTTTTACAAAAATGAAGCCATTATAGGAATCAGTTCCCATCACACAATGCAACGCAAACCGAAGGATAGAATTTTACCTTATAATGGCCAAAATACGCTTGATACGAATAAACAAAAGTATTTGATATTATTACTAGTGTCTATATGTTTGAAAAACAATTTCAATCATAAGTATCAATCATAGACGGCATGAATGCCCCATACCACTATGTCGCCATATATAGGTATACAATCAAAACCACGCGATGTTGTATTTGGAAATTAGAATTTCGTCATGAACCAAGGCAAGGGTCGTCCTTATCGCTTCGAGACGCTCTAGCCCGCCCCTCAAGATCAGAATGCATGGACCCTTGAATCGTCAAAGCCGGTCCACACAGAGTGGATTAAAATGCCTGAACACTGCGTTTCCCCGCCCTATGGGGTATCAACTGGTCATATACCGACTAAACCATAGGCCCCGGAGCGACTGATATAACCGAGGCGTCACGCTATCCATCATCCATATAAGTAAAATGCCCAGGCGCGTAAAACGCATTCAACCCTTAAATATCCTGTAAACCTAGTAAATTCAGTTTATTTCCATTCCATATAGTTTATAATATTTTATAACGATTTATTACTATTTTTATTTATTTAAATATAGCCAATTTATTCAAACGATGCTTCAGGCCATAACGCGGCTATGGCGCTGTTTTTCTCCAGATTTGATTTACACATATCTGAAAATCTAACCATTGGATCTTTACAAATTTTATATCATTGGAAAGATCTTTTCAAAACAGATCCAATGGTTCCAGTTTTGGAAAATCCGATGGTCGGATCTCCCGGTACAATTGTTTAAAGTTACGATTTCAAAATACGAACGTTATTCGATTTATTTTAATTATATATATATAATCCATTCTGGCGCTGTTTTCATTCAGATTGGAATTAAACATTATAGACAATCTAACCATTGGATCTTTGCAAAGTTGGTATCATTGGAAAGATATTTCCAAAGCGAACGTAACGGTTTCGGTTTCGGGAAAATCCGATGGTCGGATCTCCCGGTACAATCATTTGAAATCACAATTTCAATATATGAACTACAGCTTCGTTATTCGATTTATTTTAGTTATATATATAATCTGTTCTTCGATTTCCAAACCATATTCATTTCATATATTTGATAAAATAATATTTTTAGCCAACAAATATTCATTTCAACATATGTCTATCTTTAACACTTCATATATAGATAAAAATATGATTTTTATTGTTAAAACAATTTATTTTAAAAATGAAGATTTTTAGCGATTCATATATATTATAAAAATGTGATTTTTATTGTTTAACAATTTACTTCAAACATGAATATTTTATATACCTCGTACATACTATAAAAATGTTATTTTTATCGTTCAAACTATTTCATTTCATACATTCATTAAAAACGTTATTTTTATCGTTTAAATTGCATTCAATAAAAATGTTATTTTTATCGGTCAAACAATTTCATTTCATACATTAATTTTTTTCTCCAACACATGAATATATTTCGACACATGAATAATAATCAAACATATGAATACTTCAGAAAATTTTGGCAACATAATGACAAGGTATTTAAAACCGACATCGTCCTAGTACGGCTCCTCACTCTACCTTAAAGCCTCGCAGCCTTTGCCAATGGGATTTCAATATCTAGTTCGTACGCAGAAGAATTTTTCCACAAACTAATCCTATTTGTTTTCAACCACAAACAACCATAATCAAATCAACCATTCGTCATATTCACCAAATTTCACATCAAACAAAATCCAAACAATCACAACCAATATATATCGTCTATGGTCTGTGGACGAGGGGAGTATAAAAATATAGATATACGTATATAAATATATTTCACTGTTATTTCAAATTTAAATTCAACTCACATATAATTTTTACAATGCATATATAACTTATACATCGCACATATAACTTATACAACGCTTATACATGAGGTGTACAATGCCTATATAACTTATATATCGATCGTATAATTTATACATCGTCATTCCATATCGTTTATAATTTAGAAATCCCACATTGGGTTCCACTCCTCCAAAAATTATAGGAAGCTCCAAAAAATCTCCAGTCTCTTCAAGAATGTAGAAGACGTCCACACGAGTCCAATGTCTCTCGTTTCACTGGATTTCGACAACATAGCAAAAAGATATGATTTTTATCGTGAAATCAAAATCCATAGCGCTTTAAAGTGTTGTGTATAGTTAAAATATATAAAGCCATTACCTCTCAATTTTGTTCAAAACTAGGTCTGCGATTTGCGGGCGGATCGTTGCGCTTGGAGACGATGAAGTGGTGCTGCGTTGTAGGGCTACGGAGGGCGCACCTGCGCCAGAAGAGCGGTGGCGTTCGGTGGTAGATCGTAGCGGCGGCGGGTCCCCGAACGGGCTGACTTCACGAAGGTGATTCTCTCGAAATACCACACGATAGAGGGAGTATTAGTATGGATTCGAAGAGGAAGAGAAGATCTTCAAAATCCCTAACTGGATCAACGAATATTATTCAACGGATTGAGAGGTAAGGAGGAGAAAAGGTTTTTAATCACTTATGCTGTTCGTTCCTGGGAGCTGTCGGGTTTTCAAAGAGTGAAGACGAGATTTGATTGGCCAATGAATTTATATTTAATTCTATTAATTTCGAAAATACCATCCAATCCATACGAACCCCAAATCAAACCCAACGACTGTCACCCCTAGCTAAATACCCCTATTCCGAACACAATGGGATATGTTTCGTAAGCCCATTCGACTGTTATAGTCAGTTATTATTCAAATTAAAATATAAAACATTCAAATTTGGATTTTAACGTACATTTCAATTTGCCAGGGCCACATACTGATCCCAAAAATTCCAGAAAAATAAATCTAGCTATGTTTGGACGATACAGTCCCAAAAAACTAGTTTCGTAGAATTTAGAGATCGTTTGAAAAATTCTGGTCGATCCAAATTGACTTAAATTAACCAAACACATATTCCTTTGCCATGCTCACATATTGGCTCCAAAAATTATGGAATTTGGAACCAAGCAATAATTTCACATCCCAGATCCAACAAAAGTGGTTTTGTCGAAAACGGAGGTCATTTGCAAAATGGCTATTTTAAGGCCTACATAAACTCCATAGGGACCTTTCTGAAATTCATTTGGCCATAACTTTTGATTCCTGCTATGAAATTTCGATTTTTCAGATTCGTTAGAAAGATATTCACAAACTGATTTAAATATTTTTGGTTTCGCCAAATTCCGTTTTATTTTGTACCCTGTACAGTCTGTCAAAATTCGAATTTGAATTTTCAAACTACCGCGCCATTTTCGGCCTTGTTTTATAATTAAAATAAATATATTTATTCTCCAACATCGATTCAAATAGACTTTTGGTCGTCATTATTTAAAATAATTTATTTTAAATATTCAAAATTCAATAAAATATCCAAATTAAAAATTTTAAATTGGTTCTGATTTTCCAGGTTGTTACATGTAAAATCCAAATTAAGATCACCAAATGATAGAGTATTTTTGGGTATTTATGGAATAATAGAAATCGTTTGCCGAAATAACAAACTTTTTATGAAGGTGAGTTCAGACTCTAACTTGAAAACTGCCATTGTGTATAATAGTCAATTAAAAGTATTTAAAATTGTAAATTACCATTAAAAATTAATCAAAATTTGTATATTGAAGATTACCTTATCCTTTCTAAAAAAAATCATTTTTTTATAAAATTACACATGGTTTTTAAATTATACAATGTTTTTTTACCATTAAATATTACACATTTCAGTATTTCTTTTGTTAAGGCAAAAACAACATTGTAAGCATATTTTAATATAATTTTATTATTATTGACTACATTAATATCTTGTTATAATTTGTTATGATTTTATGTATATATATTTTATTTTTGAATAAAAATATATTTAGATTTCATATTAAAATTATTTTACACACGAATATTTAGAACATAATTTTATGGTTTAATAAAGTTTATATTTATAGACAATGTCACAAAGGGTTTATATAAATTATCTATAATAAGCTCGTTGTAATATATACATATACATATACACACACTCTTGAGAGTGGAACTCTCTCTCAATAGTGAAACTCCATAACAATGGAGTAGATATGTGGAAAGCGGTTACCTAACTTCAACATTAATTTTTATAATTTGTTTTTGACCATTGGATGATTTGAAGATATATTTCTAGAAAGGTGTGTTACTGATGGGCACAATAATGTTTCAATCTCAGTTCTTGGGCTTATCAGAAATTAATTAGACTTACTTAAAAACGAGAACCGAGTGCCAAAATGTCAGACGTGTTCTGATTATTGGACCTGACATTTATGGATTAAAATATTAATTCCAATTTCAGTTTGGCAGTTGACATTACCAAAATAACCAAAGTGATCATTTGGATTGAAAACATATTAACAAACAAAGGTACTAGAACGTAAAATAATTTCAGAAACATTGAACCTTAAGCGATTTTAGATATAGTTTTGCAATGTAAGAAAAGAAAGAAAGTGTAACGAATTAGAAAAATTGATGCTCTAATTTCGAGACTAACACACTCTCTGTATATACGTGTCGAAACTCAAGTATCAAAAATCTAGAAAGTTGAAAGAAAGAAGTTGGAGGGTGAGAAAGAAAAATTAGAATAGAAGATGGAGAACACAATCACATTAGAATAAAAAAAAGATTGGAATCTCAGAGCAGAATGAATAAAATATATTATACCAATACTCTATACACAAGAGAAAACTATATATATACACATGAATAAATTTTCAGAGTACACAACTATATCAGTCTATACAGTCATAACAATTTTTCTATACAAAACTGATAAATAGAATACACACAGCGAGAATAAATTAATAGAGTAAATAAATACAAGAATACGTCTCGACTCCAGCTCTTTCCTGCAACTTCAAGCAAATCCTATGCAACCTGGAAATTATATTCGGTCTGACCCGTGCACTTTTTTAGGGAGAGCAAAACCATCCGGATCAGTTTGGAATACTTAATAGTGAAACATACATCCCAAACAACTTGCTTGATTTTTTAAAACCTTCTTCAAAAGGATGGAACTCTCGTAAGATACGACCACAAATAAACATGACACGTGATTTTCCCTTATAATAACCCAAAATACTTTCTAGAAGATCCCATGATATTTTAATAATGTCTAGAATACAAATACTTATCAATCTAACTAAAATTGTTATATTTATCAAATTCCAGCATACTACATATAAAACTAATACTGTAAAGGATCGTATTGGAGTTTCGATTTCCATAAAATGACAAGGCACTGGGGTATCACTTGTCACGGTGGCTCTCTAAATAAGCTTACCGTGTGCCTCGCATGGACTTCGTGCGAATCAGGACCGGCCAACTCATCTCTGGATTATATCGAATATTTCACCCCCTTGGTTGTGATCAGCAACCAAACCTCAGCATACAATAATCGAAAGGGTCATCTATTCTAGAATTAGGTGTTAATAACCCTAATAGGTGCGACCCAATAGCCCTTAAGCATATCCCCTATTTTAGTCACTATAGGAAAATGAAGCTAGATGCTACGTTTTTACCTTTCATACATGGAACATCCATATCTAAGAATGCCACATCGCCAATCCATCAATCACTAATTGACGTCCACAAAACACAACCTTCAAGCTCATACGTTTCAAAGAAGGGTGTTAAGCTAAGAGAAGTTTCCATCACTGCTACCAAACAGATGCACATTTTGTAAAAATCAACGTACATGATCTAAGAAATGCAATGTAAGACATTCAATCATACATGTTGTCCAGGAACAAGACAAATCGAAGGTACCCTATTACTACATCCTATCGGAAAAATCCCTAGGGTTAGTAATAAGAAGTCATTGCATCATGCAAAATCCCAAAACGTAGGGACTACTGCTACAAGTATAATCCTGATAGCTAACCAGAGACATCAACAAGCAGTTATTTCCGTTTTAAGACCTGGCCTTCAAATCATCTTAATACGCACAAGCATACACTCAAATTCAACTTCGAACGCAAATTCGGTTCAAAGTGGTTTTGGATCTAGTTCCAATCCCGGTTCCTCGAGCCAACATGTTATAGGTTAAAAGGGAATCTATTGATAGTCAGATTTTTAACTATCAATCTATAGTTGTATAGTTAAGTACATTAGCAGCACATAGTCTTTTAATTTAAACCATTCATTAAAATTATTTCATCGATTATTAACAATCGAAATCTTATACTTATCTCAACATAATAAGTATATTCACAAATCTCTCGTTTTCATTACTTTGAAAACAATAGCCACACATTTATCTCTTGAAATAAGCGTATTTACAAAACACTCGTATTTTCAATACTTTGAAAATTCTACTATATACTTAACCAAATGATATAAGTATAGTCACAATTCATATCTGGGCCAAACAATGTCATACGATACATTGTTTTACTATAAAACCCAAACGACTTTATTTAATTTCTAAACTTTGTAAATTAAAGTTTATAACCTCACTTAATGAAATATAACTTAATTTCCAGCATCCACTTTTTTTTTCAAACCAGAATTGTTTATTAGATAATAATGAAGTCGTTCAAGTTGGGGAATTTTATTTATCTCTTTGACCTTGACTCAACAACATTCTTATCTTCAAGGTAAATAGAAGTTTGTTAACGTAAAACTTGAAATTTAGTAAATGTCACAATAAGTTCCATTTTCTATTCAAATCAAATAAGGTTTGAAAATCACTTCCTACATTTGAAAATCTCATTTCAATACAAACTCCTTAACTTAATTCAATTATTAAGGAAACCACCATTTAAAACCATCGTATTAGTCTCAAATCTCTTTTATAAACTTTGTGTATAAAACTTGGATTTATTATAAAATCCTTTTTAAAATTCAATTAAAAACTTGTTATAAACTTGATTTCCTTTTCTTTATAACTTCAAATATTATCAATCTTTGCTTTGATTTTAAAAACAAAATCACTTAAAATCAATTTACATCATTTAAAAGCTTTCTACAAATATCTACTTTCCATATATTTAAATTCTGAAATCCAATATAAAATTCTATGTCGTTTTTCACCTTCAACAAAACTTTTTCAAAACAACTGAAAATCACTTATAAACTCAATTAACCATAAAATAGTGTTTTATAACTTCATAAACTTCATTATAAAACTCAGTAAAGTTTTACCACTTGAAATCTTCAATTGTAAAACATATTTATAAAACAGGTATTTCGCTTCTCAAAAACATTTTATAATCCAAATATAAAATATGACTATAATTATTGATCTGTTTATAAAACCATTATTTTATATAAATTATATAAAATAAATCCAAAACCTTTGCTTTTGTTATAAAAATAAATTTTATAACTACAAAACTTAGTCAATTCGCTAGATGGTTAATCAACGCCTTAAAAGAGGGAATTTAGGCCATCTACTCCTAATCACTTAACTAATATTGTTTATTGATTAATAACATATCAATGTTAAATTTAATTCTACAATCATCATCTAAATCAGATTTTAAATGTACTTGCGTTAGACCGTTCACGTGTGTCAAATATGAAAGCAAGTAACATACAAAGCATTGAGGAATTCTACTGGAACCCTCCAACCTACTCCCCTGATTATAAATCATATATCAATTTATATATGCATATAAATTAGATAATCTAATCTAGTTCATTTAAGATGAATATTCAACTTAACAACGGGTAATGTCAAAGGTCATCCTTTTACAAATGGGAATTATATATCAACAACTACCAACAAAGCAATAAATCAACCAAACATCCAAACGCACAATTTATATACTAACAACAACGAATATTATTATATAAAATAGCAAAGTTACAAGTATTCGACAAAGCGTGAGAGTTAACTCACCATCCATTCCATTTGACGGTTTCGCGTCATTTTATCTAATTATAAACAAGCATTAACAATTATATAAAATTCCAACAAGCTCCAAATCACTCCAAACTAGTTCTACACATAGTATTCGTCGATACGATTCCAATGCAACTGATTTCATCGAAATCTGATCACATATGAACAATATACACATGCTACAAGTTTGTATACAATTTTATATGATTAAACTTCATTGATCCACTAATTACTTGATTAAATACCTAATCTCCTTCCTTGGTCATCTTCTCCAAATCAAATTCTCCTTCTCACCTCCTGCTACAACTCCAAACCCATCACCGTACCCCTTCTTGTAACAACCCGAAAATCTGGGCCAGTTTAAAATTTTTATTTTGGCAATTTTAGCGAATTTTGATTATTTAAAATGAATTATTTTAAATAATATCGGCGAGAAATTTATTTTGAATATAATTCGAACGTATATATTCGTTTGAATCGTCGTTAGAATATAAATATTTATTTTAAATTATAAAAGGAATTGAAAATGGCGCGGTAGTTCGATAATTCGATTTCAAACTTCAAATGAATTTACCGGGTGCAAAACAAACCGGATTTTAGTGAAACCAAAAATAATGGGATCTAATTGTGAATATCTTTCCAACGAAACCGAAAAATCAAAATTTCATAGCGGGAATCAAAAGATATGTCCAGTTGAAAATTCTGAATAGTCGCTATGGAATTCAGGCCCTTAAAAATGGAAATTTTGCAAATGACCTCGGATTTCGACGAAACCACTTTTGTTGGGTCCATGATGTCAAATTATTGCTAGGTTTCAAATTTCATAATTTTTCGAATCAATATGTGAGTGTGGCAAAGGGAAACGCGTTTGACCAGTTTCAGTTGATTTTAATCGACTGGAAAATGGCCATTTTTCTAACGGTCTCAGAATTCGACGAAACTAGTTTTGTTAGGACCGTATCGTCAATACGAAGCTAGGAAATATTTTTTTGGGATTTATAGAGTTCGTATGTGGCCCCGGTAATTTGAAATGTACGTTCAAATTAAATATATATAGATTTATATTTAAAATTCAACGAAAACAGATCGTAACGATCGAATTAGCCTACGATACATATCCCATGGTGTTCGGAATGGGGGTAATTAGCTAAGGGTGACAGTCGTTGGAGTTTGTTTGGAGTTCGTATTGTTAAACAAGAAAAATTGAAATAAAATAATATTATAAAATATATAAAATAAATAAACCCCCCCTCTCCCTTCCTTTCAAAGTCAACCCCCTCCCCTTAATTCGTTCAAACCCAAAACAGAAAACAAAATATAAAAAAAAAACCGATCCCAAATCGATCCCTCCCCGTTCAGCAACCACCGTCGCTGCCCCACACCTCTGCGCCAGTCGCGATCCCCCCTCCCTATTCCGGCGATGGCGCCTCCCCCAAACATCCCTCCTCTCGCCCCCTTTACAGTCCAAGTCCGCGTGTTTCCTCTCATTTTTCGAGACGTCCAAGCCACCGTGTTGCGGGGCGTTGCTGGCACACGAGGGTGACGTCGACGGCTTCCAGGTGCCACCTCGAGATCAAATTCCGACGTCCCATTTTGAGCGCGAACCTGAACCCTAAATCTGAGTGTAGGTTTCGGCAGTCTCTGGGTGTCAAAACAAGGAAGAACGAGTTCTTGTGGTCCATGCTGAAATCAATAATAAGTGAGTTTTTATTTTATTTTATTTTTAATTTAGAGATTGAGTCAAAATTAAAATTTTAATATGATAAAACAAAAGAAGAAATGGTTTTCATATGAAAAGAAAATATTTTTACAATGGAAAGAATCAATTTTTATATGTGAAGTAGCAGAATAAAGATGCAATTTTTATTGATATGAAAAGATTATAAAGATGAGATTTTTAACGAGATAAAAATACGATTTTTATCATGAAAGCGAATTAAAAATATGATTTTCATATTATAGAAGGAATAGGAATATAATCTTTATAAATTGAAAAGGAGAAATCTTTATAGTTGAAAAAATTAGATTTTTATATATTGAATAGCGAAGTAAAAATTAGATTTTTATATATTGAATAGCGAAGTAAAAATTAGATTTTTATATATTGAATAACGAAGTAAAAATTAGATTTTTATATATTGAATAACGAAGAAAAAATTCAATTTTTTATATTGAACAGCAAAGTAAAAATTCGATTTTTATATATTGAATAACGAAGTAAAAATTCGATTTTTATACATTGAATAGAAAAGTAAAAATTCGATTTTCATATATTGAATAGCGAAGTAAAAATTCAATTTTCATATATTGAATAGCGAAGTAAAAATTCGATTTTTATATAGTGAATAGCGAAGTAAAAATTTGATTTTTACATATGTAGTGGCTACGGGCAACGAAAGTGAAGAAAGGCGAGCACGGTGAAGATGTTCTACATAGGAAGTGTCGTGAAGTTGGGATAGCTATCGGTGAGAACTTCTCACTCTTCAATTTCTTTTTCTAGTTATATATATACTACGATGCAGACGGTGCTTAGCAGCACCCGACATCCATCATCCACAGACCATGGATGGCTTGTTTGTTTAATTGTTTGGTTGTGTAGTTGGTTAGATTATTTGGTTTGAATTGAATTGTTTGGTGAAATGAAATTGATTTGATTGATGTGTGAATGGCGTGGGCCTTCACTAGACCGGGGATAAGGCTAGGCCTTGTCCCGTTTCTAGTATCGTGCCGTTATGCCGCCGAAATTTTCTAAAAATAAGTTAGAAAAATAAAGATAACATTTTATTTAATAAATGAACCGAATAGAATATTCATAGGTTGAATAAAATAGTTTGATCGTTAAAAATATATTTTTTAACGTGAATGTGAATAAATAAATATTCATTTACAAACCGGACAGTTTGTTTATGTACACCTATTTGAAGGACATTGATTGGGACGATAAATTTTTCACGTCGCCCAACTGCACAAATAAAAATCTGTGTTTGATTGCTTGAAACCCCACACGGGTATTGGGATGATATTTGACGTACACTAATCCCGATTGTTTAGTTGTATGTCAATCGATCGATTGACAGGCTGTTATAAGCGTTGAATATTTATATTCGATGCTTATACAGTGTAGGAAGCACTTTGGATGATGGTTGATTATTCATCGTTGTTGATATATACATGTGTTGTAGAAAATCCATATAATTAACATTATATGGTAATTGATTGGGCCTCATTCCAGTTTCGAAAAAGAAATATTTGAAATAAAAATATTTGAATAGAAATATTTGAAAAGAAATATTTGAAATAAAAATATTTGAATAGAAATATTTGAAATAGAAATATTTGAAATAGAATATTTGAAAATAGAAACATATGAAGCCGGGTTTGTTAGATTGACGCCATTTTGACGTGAACGATATTTATATCGATTTTATTCATTTTTCAATAAATATTGAAATAGATTTGAAATTCGAATTGAAAATGAATAGAAATGAATTCGAAATTAAATGAATAGAAATGAATTCGAATTGAAATTGAATTGAAATCGATTTGAAATGAATTTAAAACGAATCTATATTGGAATATTCAGTTTTGATTTGAAATTGAATATGAAGTTGAAACCGTTTTGAAAATGAATTGAAAACGATTTATAAAGCACGTTTTGAATTGAAATCGACGAAGTATATATTATATATATTATATATATAATATAATGGCCTGAATAGAACGCGCCGCGCCGCGGCAGTTCGCGAATTTCGACCATTGACTTCGAACGGATATTGCGGGAGATCCCACCGTCGGATTCTCCTAAAACCGGAACCGTTGGGTTCGTATCGAAAAGAGCTTTCTAACGAATATTAGAAATTAGAAATCTAATGGTTGGATTTGGAATTATGTCCAAATCAAATTTGAAAAAGGTCGCTGTAAGTGCAGTTCGATGGTCGTTGATGGAAATCGACTGTACGGGCCTTGATAAAATTATTAAAAATAGTAATAATTTGTGTAAAATCATAAGAAATGATTTAGAAAGGATTGGGATGAAAAACTCCACATTTGAAAAGATAAAAATAGATTTTTATCGAAATGAACTAGTTTTGAACTAGAATTATAATTCTATTTATTTTAAATAAATAAATTGAATTTGAAATGGTTTGGAAAATAACCAGAATTTCCAGTGATTGCGTTGGAATGGATTTGAATCGAAATTGTCTTCAGAATATTTCGATGTTGGATTTCGTGATTATACAAATGTTGTTATGGAAATTTGAAAGATATAGAAATATATATCGTTATTTCCAATACGATATTTGTTGGTCGTAGAATTTGATATTGAATATAAGCCGGGATATTTTCTATTCAGAGCCTTGTATTTAATATCAAATGTGATTTGGGTTTGTCGTGAATGGTGTCTTCATTAACACTGTTCTTGAATCCAGTTGAGAAAAAGATTGAATCTTTTTATTTAGATTTAATGAAGTGTACCAATTAAATAATATTTAATTGAATTGATATTGATTTTTGGGTTTATCGTGAACAGTGTTTTAAATAACACTTGTTCTTTAACCCGATAATTAATGTGATGTGATTTTGGGTTTATCGTGAACCGTGTTTTAAATGACACTGATTCTTTAACCCAGTTAACGATTAAAACTAAGTGGAGTTTTAATGAATCTTTAATTAGATTGAAATGATCGAAAATGGAGTATCACCAGTTTTGCTCCAGGCGATAGTTAAATCTTTAATTAGATTTGAACGTGAAATGGTAATTGAATTTACCGATAACACCGTGTTGTTAGATATGAAGTATTACCAGTTTTACATCATGGGATGAATAGGTTGGGATTGGGAAATTAAAATAAATGATTACTTCGGTAAGGTTCGTTAATCCCGACTAGTTGAATCGAAATTCAAAAGAAGATTAAAGAATAAATTCAAGGAATTTATCTTTGATAAAATTAGTGGGAACCTTTCCCTATGAATGTGAGAATTAGAAACTAACTGTCGGTTAGCTAAGCAGAATGGTTTTCTGGATATTGATCTGATGTTGGTTTCGGCCTTCGGGGTTAATATTTGGGGAATTATTCTCTTGATTAATTTACAGTTAGGGACTGATGAATTGGAATGAGGCGTATGTTGTGTTTGTGTAACACTTATTTAAAATATACGCGAGTTATTCGGAAAGACCGGGTTTATCCCATTTGAATAACTGATACGACGATAAGTCGAAGATGAAGACGGTGGTCGAAGACCGGAGGTCTTCACGTCGTTTGGGTGATTACTGATGATCTTGATTGGGCTGTACACCCAAGAAGATGGAAACAGTTGGTGATCGTCCAGACGTACTTGGAGATCGATGGATATGCGGGGTACTAGGTGCCTCCGGTTTCGTTCAGACCCAGAACGGACTAGTAAATGGACTGTGTGTCTAACATTGGATTTTAGTCTGTGTGATTGATCTCTGTTAAATATATATCTGTTTGGCGGCGGAGAATTTATTCTCTTGCTTAACGCCCTTCTCTGAGACGTATGAGCTCAGGGGTTATATACTGATGGATATCAAACGCATAGAGTGAATTGCCTGTGTGGCATGCCTAAGTGGCAAATGATCAAGGCTTCTGTTGAAAAGCAAAGTCTTGTGGTGATGATGAAAGCACAGCCTGTGTGGCACAGCTTTGTGTAACGTGAATTAGCGATCCTCACACCCCGGTTGTGAACCAAAAACGGGAGAGGACATCAGGGAGGGCATGCGTTTCTTTCTAGCTAGGGTGGTGTCAGTGACCTACCAGCCCTGACATTTATATACTTTTCACCTGTGTGGTTGTTGCTGTTGCGAGGCGCCTCGGTTTGGTCGGACGATCCGGGTCCGATGGAGTCATTCGTTGGCTCATTTACACCCCAAAGGGTGGGGAAACGCATGTTCAGGCATTTTAATCCACATCGGTGGACCGGCTCCGACGATCCAAGGGCCCACCTGAGTCTGGGTCCTGAGGCTCGGGCTAGACAGTCTCGAATCGGTTGAGAACTATCTTTTGCCTCGGTTAATAGATGGAAATCCAATTTCCAAATACGTGACATTTGCGGTTTTATTTGTATAGCCTAGTATGGCGATATAGTGGGATGGGGCGCCTATGCCGCCTATGATTGATACTTATGAATTGAAGTTGTTTTATACACTATGCACTTATAATAGTATCAAATGATTTTTTTTTCAACGTATCAAGCATTCTTGGCTATTATAAGGTAAAAACCCTATCCTCCGGCTTGCGTTGCATTATGTGATGGGACCTGGGTCTTATAATAGCTTCATTTTTCTTTATTTAGCATTGCGCTGTTGTTTTATGCACTGGTGTTCTTGGGAGGAAACCCGTTCCATGTTATACGGCGTGGTCCCTTGATTTGCCTAACTTTAAAATAAAGATTTACAACTGTTTTAGTTCTCACACCAGTCCCATGACTGACCTGGAGTTTATTGTTTTAACCTAAACTCTAGGTGCCCCTATTTTGACACGGGCAGCTAATAGTTTTGGTTTTGCAGATTTATATTCACAGGATCCTGGTTTACAGCTGGAATGATATCCGGAAAGCTTTGTATCCGTATATCTCTTTTAGTTGTGTATTGTATTATTTTCCGCTGCTATGTATTTAAATGTAATTTAAATCTCTGATATTTCTGTGTAATATTTATTCATTTATACTCTGTATATTTTTGTAATCTGATGCATTGTTGTAATACACAATGAAATGTTCTCCCGTCTGCGTACTTTTGTGGCTTGTTCTCGAACTATCCGCGCTTTCCTCACCGGGGAAGTTACGGGTTTTCACACTTCTCTTCTCTTTATCTCCCCTTACACTTTGCTAAAACCTATTCCGACTTCACCGTCATCTCGCTCTTCGCAAGCTCAACACAACAACCACCATGACGTCCAACTTGTCACACCTTTCTGATTTTCGTTCTCCCTGTCCTCCACGAAAACTACAGGAGATTGCGACTATTTTTGCATTAAATCCTACAAAAAAATTACACAAGATGTTACTCCTCCTCACGAACTCAAAAATCAACTTCGTTTTGTAAATCGATGACAACACTTTACTTGGGATTGAACCCTAACTACAAAAGCTCATACACCTCATTGTAAAAATTTCCTCACCCATGAAATCATGCACGCAAGCTAAACCAAGGGTATGAAATGGAAGCTGCACTCAAAACAAGCTCAAAGAAGCAAGCTTTTGATTTTATTTTCAATTTCGAAGCTCTCTTTTCCTTTGGGCTTCAACAAGAACCCATGGGATGGAAAAAAGAAGAAGAAGAGAGAGAAGAGAGAGTTGTCTAATTTTAGGAGGAGGAGACATTATATTTATAGCCAAGTTTATTAATATTATAATTTTTTGTTTTAATGTTTAACGATTATAACTTGCACCGTTACATAACACATCAAAGTGGTAGAAAAATTTAAAATTCTACAATAATTTAATATTCTAGACCCGATGAAAATGGTTTTATCGAATTCCGAGACTATTTGCAAAAATAGCTATTTCAATTGTGAAACCGTTATTTGATACGCATTTATATCGCCCACAATCACATAACAACTCTGATTGACACGAAACTTGAAATCTATCAATAATTAGCCATTAGGATGTTACAAAATTGGTTTCGTTGAAATCTGAGATCATTTGCAAAATGCTTATTTTCACATGTTAGTATTATCGAATAAATAATTAATCAACTCCAAATTACTGACATTCATTGATAATAATTTCTTATTATCATTTGTACTCAAATATAATTTTCCATTGCTTCAAAAAAAATAAGTCTGAAATTTAAACTCAATATTTCAATCTCGAGTCAATTCTATAACCAAATTTTCATTTAAAATTTAACTCAAGCAATTAATTCTTAAAACTAATCGTTTATGTATTTAAATTAATCAAATATTCATATAAAAAAAATCCAGGTTGTTACATTCTTTCCTCCTTAAATTGATTTCGTACCCAAAATCACAAGTTAATAAGTATATCACAAACCGATTAATTTTACCTCAAAACATTTCTCAAAAATTTTGTTAAATTTTCAAGCACTTGAAATTTTCGGAAATTTTCGGCAGCCCCTCCTTTGTACGGCCCATCTGAAAATTTTCACATTCACAAATAAGACATTATACATCTCATCTCAGTGATCAGGCATCATGGGAAAAACAATATAAAAGACTCACGTATGGTATATAATCCGAATATGTACCATTTTATCGGGCAAACAAATCTTTACCATGAAACCAAAAACTATAAGCAAGCTAACGAACTTTTGCTTCCATATTGTGATGACCGCCCATAACCCCTGCACTAAACAAGAGGAAAAGTGCGCTAAAAGGTGTGCCATGCAGCTGTTGACGATCATCAAAGTAGGTAAACACAAGCGGAACCTATCGTAGAACTCATAGCGCAAGGATAAAATATAATACAACATATACAACAGGTATTGTTAGTGAAGCAGAAAACACTAGACTTTCATAATAACTAGAAGGTAATATTCATACACTTGGATTACAATAATAGCGTTTATACAAATTGCCTCACTACAACACTTAGAGAATAGCAAACATCGGAAATCCAAATACTATACAATAGAAGGATAGTACGCCAGCCTCCTGCTCGCTCCCGAACTGCAACATCATCCTCACTAAGCTATCACCCGTTACCTACCACCTAGTTTGCTCATCCAAACAATCGGATGAACAACCTAAGGTAATAAGAGGGAAACATAAAACCTTGAGTCAAACAACAGTCTTAGTGAGCGATAAAATAGCTAACAAACATCATCAATAAAGTACATGAGAGTGGGTAAATAAACGAACTAATCTATCCACAACACCAGAGATGAACTCAACTCCCGGCTTCCCCCTCATCAGACAGTGATAGACTTTACATCAAACATTTCAACCATTTATCCATGGAAACCAGAACAACCATTTATTCATGGCAATCAGATCAACCAACAATAGCACTCATAGCATCCAGATTTTATATCCCACGTAAACCATCCTAATCGAATTCAATATGCCTCAAATACAAGCCCCAGAGGCCTAAACTAATATCGGATAAGCACCCAAGGAACACCTCCTTCGACGTTGCATAATCTACGTGAGACAGTACAAATAAAACATCCAGCATGCATTACAGACTCTGGCTATCACCACCAATCCTGCTTCGAAACCATCGTTGATCATAGACCGGCCAAACAATTTGCTATCACTGTAACTCTGGTCGTCATCGACGGCAACCATCCAACCATTTCCAACAAATTTGGAACAGCTTTGAGTTTCCATCACATAACACATCACTGTAGCAATCATTGTAATAGATCGACCTTCCCTGTAGCAGATCTTCAGACCGACCCAGCACCATAGCAACAGACCGACCAACCACGGTAGAAACTGATCGACCACTGTAGCAATGGACTGACCGACCACTGTAGCACTATCGCGAACAATTGACCGCTGTGGCACTTCCAGACACTATAGCAACCAACCGACCAACCACTACAGCATGTGATCGACCAACCGATCACTGTGGCACCATCGGCATGGTAGCACGCAACCAACCGATCACTATAGCATGACCGACCGACCGACTCTATGGCATGCGACCGACCACTGTAGCACGAGAGCGACCGACCCCTAGAGCAAGTGCGACCGACACTATAGCACAACTGACCGACTACTATAACACATGACTGACCGACCACTGTAGCACGAGCATTGTAGCACGAACACTATTTTGACCAAAACTTCGCCAAATGACTATATCGATGAAATCAACTCATCCAATTCAACCAAAAACATGTTATGGAATCAATAACAACTTGAAAATGACAATTTCATCAATAATTATAAAGAATTCACCAAATTCATGCCAAACGAACATATAATCTTGAATTATGGATCTAACTTGCATAAACATATCAAAAATTATGGAAATTACCGGTTTTAATTTGCTAAATTAGAATCTATGGTGATTCTTATGACATTAGACTTACCATGATGTAGATCCAAGGAAAATGACTTGAAAATGATGAAATTAAGATCATAGAACTCATATACTTGATTGGATCCGTGCGAGAGATGCATATCACTCATCAATTCTCCAAATCAATGCAAAAACGGTGAAATTAGATTCCGAACAATGAAGAACTTGATCCAAATCCTTCGATTCGATGAGCTCTCACTTCAAATGATGTAGGTCTATCTTCAAATGGTGTAGAACCAGGATTCCCTTTATTAGATCTCGATTTTAATGGTGGAATGGTGTTAGAGGAAGGAGGAACAAAAGGCCACCAAATTAGAGAATGGAGAAAGTAAACTATTCTCCATACGTCTCACCCCCTTTTTATAGCTTCCACCAACCCACTAATGGGTCTTCCCAAATCAGCACATTATGGCTTACAAAACCTGAACAATCAACCGTAAAACCTTAAAACAGCGATTCCTCGCAAATTGCTGAGCCAAATCTTTAATGTGACCACTCTATGGAAAGGCAACCATCATTTCCTTTCTAATGGCATAGGTCTCAACACTTGATTCGACCCGTGTCAAAAGTTATTCCCTATACAATACTGATAGAGGCAAAATGGTCACACAAAAATTGGTAAAAATTATGGGCATGTCCCACGTCCCCACAAACAACATATTAAAATATGAGAATGATCCAACACTCAGAGAATAAAATAAGAATATTTTACGATCCTTCGATACGTAAAATGCGGGCTGTTACATTTCCTCCCTTTAGGAATTTCTTCCCCGAATTTCCAACAAACACAAGCAACCACCACCATTCTGCATGCCTATAACTCATGAGCAGCCAATTCTATCATCCAAACTAGCATCCATCATACCATGCATCCAAAGCCCTATCATAGCATACGGAACTCTAAAAACACTCATAGCACAAGTTACAATGATATAAGGCAATATAGTACTAATAGGTCGTACCGAAAAAGAGTTCTGGATGGGTTGCCTTCATACTCTCTTTAGTCTCCCATGTACAGTCGTCGCCATCCTCACTCCATTGTACCTTGACTAGCTTAACCGACTTCCTCTTAAGTTATTTTGTACAGTTTCCCCCAACACGAAGTGGATTACGAGGTCTCATAACTGCGATCTCTACTTCTAGGTCTTCATACTATTCTGGAGATACCACCACATTTGAACTTTGCACGAACTTCCGTAGAAACGAAACATGGAAAACATTATGCACACTTGACATCTTTTCGTGTAACTCCAATCTATATGCGAGCTTTCCAATTCGCTCGACTATCAGAAATGGCTCAACAAACCTTGGGGCAAACATTCCTTTATTTCCGAATCTAACCATATTCTTTAATGGTGAAATCTTTACGAAAACCATGTCACCTACGTCGAATTCGAAATCTTTTCGATGCTTATCAGCATAACTCATTTGATGATCTTGGGCCGCTTTCATTCATTGTCGAATGATTTCAACACAATCTGATGTCTCTCTTATCATCTTTGGCCCAAGTATCAACTTATCTCCAGTCTCTAACTAACATACTGGAGAATTACATAGCCACCATACAATGCCTCGTATGGTGCCATCCCAATGCTCGATTGGTAGCTGTTATTATAAGCAAACTCCACTAAATGTAGATGGTCTTCCCATGATCCTTCGAAGTCTAACACAAAAGCCCTCAGGAGATCTTCCAAAACTCGGTTAACTCTCTCAGTTTGACTATCAGTCTGGGGATGATAAGCCGTACCTAAACACAACTCAGTTCCCGAAGCTTCCTGCAAAATCTTCCAAAATCCACTCATGAACAATGGATCTCAGTCACTCACTATGCTCTTTAGGATACCATGGAATAGAACTATCCATTTCACATAAAGCTCAGCTACCTTTAATGTTGTCCTAATCGATCTGACAGAAATGAATCTTGCACTTTTGATCAAACGATCCACTATGACCCAAATTCCTTCGTTTCTTGCCCTCATCCTAGGTAATAAGTCGATAAAGCCCATCGATATCTGTTTCCACTTCCACATAGGAACTTCCAATGGCTGAAGCAAACCACTTGGCTTCTTCTGTTTAGCTTTCACAAATGACAGTTCATGCATTTGGAAATGAACTTTCCAATATCTCTTTTCATCCCTTCCTAGTAGTAAACTCGCTTTATGTCCTGATACATCTTATTTCCATTGGGATGAATCGTCAACTTCGAGTGATGGCATTCCTTTAGAACCTCATCTCTCAATCCATCAATATCAAGAATAACCAGTCATCCTTGCTTTCGATGCCAACCTTCTCGATCGACCTTGAACTCTTTATTCTCTTGTTCCAATTTCTGGATAAACTCGACAAGCTTTGCATCTCGCTTTTGGCTTTCACCAATCCTTTCGATAAGAGTAGGTTTCATCGATAAGCTTGCCAACATTTCAGGTTCTAACTCACATCTTGGCTTGAAATCGAACCTTGTCATATACCCGAGGCTCTTCCATTCTGAAAACATCGCTCCCAAACTTGCGTATCTTTGACTCAACGCATCTGCCACTGCATTACTTTGCCAGGAGTATAGGCTATACCAAAATCATATGATGCCAGAAATTCTAGCCACCTTTGTTGCCGAAGATTCAAAACCTTTTGGGAGAAAATATACTTCGACCACTTGTGATCAGTGAAAAACTCGAATGGAACCCCCAACAGGTAATGTCTCAACATCTTCAGAGAAAACACAATCGCCAACTCCAAATCATGAGTTGGGCAATTCTTCTCATGGGGCTTTAGCCATCGACTTGCGTAGGCCACAAACTTATCCTTTTGCGTCAATACTGCTCCAAGTCCAGTACCATATGCATCAGAGTATATCACCATCTCTTCATTCCTAATTGTAATAGTAAACACAAGAGCACTCGTCAGTCTCTCTTTCAAGTTTCCAAATGCTTGTTCACACTTTGCATCTCATGTGAACACTTGGTTTTTCTTCGTTAATCCTAATAATGGTGCATCTGTCTTCGAGAAATCCTTGATAAACAGTCGGTAATAACACGCCAACCCAAGGAAACTTCTCAATTCGTGCCCAAGATGATCCTAAACCAAGTGAAGTTAAGAACAATGAAATCATACACAAAAGAGAAACCATAACTCGACAACACGACAAATCATACAAAGATTGGAAGAACCCCCAACCGGACTCGGGTTCCAAACCCAAGTGGCACACAAGCTCATTACAAATGAATGAATGCGATGCTCCAGTATCAAACAAAACTAGAACTGAAACACCTCGGACGGAAAGAGTACCTTGAACGATGACACCCCTTCGTTTCTCCTCTGTAGTAGGATCCCTTAAAGAAGATGGTATGGCTTCCAAAGCATAAGCCTTCACAATCCGTTTTCCCTTAGTTGCTTCTGGACAATCTTTCTTCTCATGCCCAGGCGCTCCACACTTGAAGCACTTCTTTTCAGCTTTAGAATTCTTACAATCCTTGGAATAATGGCCCTTCTGCTAGCAGTTAAAGCAAGTCACTTCACCTTTCTGCTTCTTCTAACCATCTTTTCCCTTATAATGTTGTTGCTTCCTCTTCTTGTTATTACCACCTTGCTACGGTTTTGGAGCTTCTTTAGATGCAACAATAACAACTTCCTCTTTCAGAAACAAGTTGTCATGTCTCACGGCTTTTTCCACAAGCTTCTCAAATGAATCTTCAAGATGTTCCACCAACGGTTTTCCTATGTAAGTATCAAGAACCATAATGAACTTCTCGTTCTTCTGATAGGGTGTGTCAATGTATGAACGAGTTTATCTGAACAAGGCTTCAAAGTCAGAAATGTAGTCAAGCACAGGACGACCATTTTGCTTTAATTCCACAAATTTCCTGAACAGAGCAGACTTCTGAGCTATGGAGATAAATTTTGCCTCGAAGTTAGCTTGGAATTGCTCCTATATAATCTCTTCCTTTGGAGTCTTAAGTGTAACAGAATTCCACCATTTCATGTCCTTGCCTTGCAGCTGCCTTGATGTAAGCTTTCTCTTAGTTACATCATCCAAACTCAAGTCTCCAAAGATTCTAACACAAGAATCCATCCACCTCTGAACCTCTTCAGACGGTACTATTCCTTTGAATGGATTTCCTCCTGGAGATGTAAAGTCTTTGCATAGCTTCGCGAAATCCACAACCCTAGGCAACTGAACACCTACATCTACCATAGCTGCCACTGGAGCGGGCTTCCTTCGCATGAATGCCTCCATCATGGCTTCAAACATGGTAGGGCAGTCTATGGCACCGCCATTTCACCATCCAGTATTAGCTTCCCTAGAAGCGTTTCTTGATGCTCGTCTACTCATTCTAAATCTACAATTTAGAATAATTAGCCATTTCCAAGAAAAACTTCTAAAGGAGTGCAACCGCTACTACTATCTACACTAATATATATAGTAAGCATCCAACTGAAATCTACAAATACATCTCTCATACGTAATTACATTTTAGAACTTTGGCTAAGATCGTTAACCAGAGCTCTGATACCAAATGTGATGACTGCCCATAATCCCTGCACTAAACAAGAGGAAAAGTGCGCTGAAAGTTGTGCTAGGTAGTTGTGGACGATCATCAGAGGAGGTAAACACAAGCGGAACCTGTCGTAGAACTCACAACGCATGGATAAAATATAATAGAATATATACAATAGGTATTATTAGTGAAGCGAAAAACACTAGACTTTCATAACAACTAAAGGTAATATCCATACACTTAGTTACAATAGTAGTGTTTATACAAATTGCCTCCCTATAGCACTAAGAGAAAAACAAACAACGGAAATCCAAATACTATATAATAGAAAGATAGTACGCTAGCCCCCTGCTCGCCTCCAAACTGCAAATCGTCCTCACTAGGCTATCATCTATCACCTGCCACCTAGTCTTCCCATCCAAACAATCGGATGAACAACCCAAGGTAATAAGAGGGAAATATAAAACCTTGAGTTAGACAACAGTTTTAGTGAGCAATAAAATAGCTAACAAACATCATCAATAAAGTACATAAGAATGGGTAAATAAACGAACTAATCTACCCATAACAACAGAGAAGAACTCAACTCCTGTCTTCCCCACATCGGACAATGATAGCCTTTACATCAAATATTTCAACCATTCATCCATGGAAACAAGAAAAACAATTTATTTATGGAAATCAGAAACAACCAACAATAGCACTCATAGCTTCCAGATTTTATATCTCACATAAACCATCCTAATTGAATTCAACATGACTCAAATCAAGCCCTAGAGGCCTAAACCAATATCAAACAAGCACCTAAGGAACACCTCCTTCGACGTTGGATAATATATGTAAGACGGTAAAAACAAAACATCCAGCATGCATGATAGACTCTGGCTATCACCGCCAATCCTGCTTCGAAACCATCGTTGATCATATGACCGGCCAAACAATTTATCGTTCGTCAAGCGTCAATGGTAAACCCCGGTTCTAGCTAAAACCCCACACACCATACGACGAAATGTGCCTAGGCCATACACGAAGCCCGGGGTACTCGACCATACGACGAAATCATGTAACCACCGCTTTAAGTCCGCTAGAACCTACGATAACGATAATTCCTCGGCCTTTGGTATTTCTGTTCGTCATTGACGGCGACCATCCAATCATTTCCAACAAACTCAGAACACCTTCGAGTTGTCATCACTTTACAATCACTATAGCAATCACTACAGCAATCCCTGTAGCAGACCTTCAGACCGACCGAGCACTGTAGCAACCGACCGACCAACCACTGTAGCAACCGACCGACCGACCATCGTAGCACGAGCGCGACCGACCGACCACTGTAGCAACTTCCAGACACTGTAACAATCGATCGACCACCGTATCACGCGACCGACCGATCACTGTAGCACCATTGACACTGTAGCACGACCGACTGACCATGTTGCATGACTGACCGACCGATCACTGTAGCACCATTAGCACTGTATCACGACTGATGGAACCTGTAGCACGCGACCGACCGATCACTGTAGCACATCGACACTGTAGCACGATCGATCGACCCTTTAGCACACGACTAACTATTGTAGCACGAGAGCGACCGACCACTATAGCAAATGCGACCGACAGTGTAGCATGACCGACTGACCACTGTAGCACGCGACCAACCGACCACTATAGCACGCGACCAACTGACCACTGTAGCACGAGCGCGACCGATCGATCACTATAGCATGAGCACTGTAGCACGAACACTGGTTTTACAAGAACTTCACCAAATGACTAAATCGACGAAATCAACTCATCCAATTCAACACACGAACATGTTATGAAATTCACTAACAACTTGAAAATGACAAATTTTATCAATAATTATGAAGAATTCACCAAAATCATGCCAAATAAATCTATAAGCTAAAATTATGGATCTAACTTGCATAAACATATAAAAATATATGGAAATTACCAGTTTTAATTTGCTAAATTAGATCCTATGGTGATTCTTATGAAAATAAACTTACATGATGTTGATCTAAGGAGAAAGACTTGAAAATGATGGAATTAAGATCGTAGAACTGGTATACTTAATTGAATCCGTGTGAGAGATGCATATCACTCTCTGATTCTCCAAAACAAAGAAAAAATGGTGAAATTAGATTCCGGACAACGAAGCATTTAATCCAAATCCTTCGATTCAATGAACTCTCACTTCAAATGATTCGGATCTAGCTTCAAATGGTCTAGTTCTTGGATTCCGTTAATTAGATCTCGATTTTAATGGTGGAAAGGTGTTAGAGGAAGGAGGAACACAAGACACCAAATGTGAGAATAGAGAAAGTAAACGATTCTCCATACCTCTCACCCCCTATTTATAGCTTCCAACAGCCCACTAATGGGCCTCCCCAAATCATCCCATTATGGTTTACAAAACCTCAATACCAACTGTAAAACCTTAAAACAGTGATTCCTCCCAAATCGCTAAGCCAAATCTTTAATTGACCACTCTACGGAAAGGCAATCATCATTTCCTTTCCAATGGCATAGGTCTCAACACCTGATTCGACCCAAGTCAAACGTTATGCCATATACAATACTGATAGGGGAATAATGGCAACAAACAAAATTGGTTAAAATTAGGGACATGTCTCACATCCCCACAAACAACATATTAAATATGAGAATGATCCAACCCTCAGAGAGTAAAATAAAAATATTTTACAATCCTTCGTTTCCTAAAATGCAGGCTGCTACACATATAACTGTATATACTTACATAACCCAGAAGAGTTACGCAAATAGACAAGTAGCATTACAACCAACACATGCATAAACAATACAACAACCATATGCAACATCCAAATATGAAGCAACTGGCAAGAATGATGCAATTCAACAAAAACAAATATAGCATAATGCCACATGAAATTACAAACAATCAACATACATCATTATCATATAGTGCCCCAAACACTAAGAATCTTAATTAGTGGTTTATTCATAATATAAACCCCATCATCGAGTCAGAATGACAAATAATCTATTAAGCATCATCATTCGCTCAATAGCCTCAGGTTATTACTTAACTGATTATTCATTCTACCCCAACTAAGCAACTCAAAAATTTAAATCGAAACTCACAACGAGTAAATGTATGCAAAGCTAGTATATTTTATTTATTTCATTTATTTAATAAATCGTTATAGTTCATAAACGACTACCCTGCGATTTTTCTAAAATTTTGATTTTAAAATAACTCAAAATCCACCATATGAAATCTCAAATTTTCTCATATATTAGAAAACTATAATCCAATGGATCCGGAAGAATCTTGATTCAAAGAATTCCAATTATATTGAATCATGTACCTCCAATTGAAGCTCAAATTGTAAAAATACGAACTATCGTGTCGCGATGATCTCGTTTTAATTTAATTATAATTAAATGTTCAAACCTTGTTTAATTAATAAATTTCAACCCCAATCTCTAATATTTTTAATATAACTAAGCTAGGTTTTAAAATCTAAAATGAAAATTTTGACTGTCCAAAATCGTCAAATATTTCATTATACATCAATGTCACATCCTATCAAGTTAAGTGCACAATCAAAACCAATTCTAGTTCTTATAATATATGCATCCACATTGGATTCAAAACTGTAACACTTCATAATTTAATACAACATAATTATATAAAAAAGATAATAAAATGAATTTAATTAATAAAATATCAAAACCTAGTCAAACAGACTTTACTATTCTGTTTGTTATGAAATTCTGGTTCAGATATACTCTTGGTTTCCGTAAATCGGACTAAGCATAAAAAAATTATGAAATAGAGAAGTTTGAACTAAATTAAATAATTTAATAATAAATTCAAAAAAGAAGCAATGGTTAGTGGTCGACCTGACCCTACATGAGTCAACCCGTGTAGTAAGTGGATCGACCTACCTTCGAATAGGCAGAGGCCTGAACCTAGATAGATTTATGCGTTTTATTCTTAAGCAAACTTAGCATTATATGCCACGGATTAATTTTAAAACCTAACATCCTATGGTTTATATTATCCTAACATATCTATAAATAGGCTAGCAATCTCACCATTTTCTTACACAAACATTTCTTCATCTTCTTCCTCCTCTAAGTTATGTTCTGAAATAAAAATTAAGAAAATGTCAGGGTGCTGCCAGAACATAGATTGAAGGGATAATTCTTGTATTTTTTCTATAACTATTTCGAAGGCCTTTTTTGGATCTAATACAAATCACTATAAGTTTCGCATTATTTCTAGATCTGTTGTTTTAAAAAGGATTTTGACAGTAAATACATATTGGATTCGAAAAATAACATGTTTATAAGTTTATTCTTGTATGTTATTGTTCTTTTAATACTCTCAATTACATGTTCATTTTCAGTTATTACCTACCTATTTGTATCTATCTTCCTTATTCCCTTTCTGTTACAGTTTTATCTAGAGTCTTATTATGCTTATTTTATCAGTTTATTCATATTTCTCCTTTTCCTTTTTATTTTGCGTTGAACCTAGGCCGTCGAGAGCCTTGGCCTTTTCCATTAAAATTAAGTAAAAATGAGATAATTATAAAAGGAAGAATATGCAAACATGATAATCTCAATAGGTGGACTTAGTTTCATATTAAATAGAACATGTTATGTGTAGATATGTAAATTAGATGCAAATTAAGTAAAACATATTACTGTAATCTATTTATGTCTAAGTTGGTGCTTATATGAGTTGGGGAAGGGTTGTTGCATTTAATCAATGTCATTTACAACTAGGAAATATAACATAAAGTTATATGATGCTTATTAATAAACTTAAACCTGCTAAGTTAAACCTATTTGATTAATAATCTAAGAGGTTCCACATCTACGGTTAATATATCTTGGGTGAACTCTTAAAATCCTAGATTACTTGGGGGCCCAAGCCTAAGGGTGGCATATGTCAATTTTCCATTTGCTTGGAATCCATATCAATCAATACCCTCCTGGTATCAAACGAGTCCTATACTAGGTAGGGATTAGGGCACACTTTACTGATGGGTGATTGTAACAGGTTCAAATCTTGGAGGAAGGTATGGGCGTGTTCCGGTGGAGTCATGAGTGTACATGGGTCCGATAGGGGAAGATAAGAAGTTGTAACACTGACGGATAAGGCTGTGTCTTTCAAATTTAATGGGTTCAGGACTGATATCCTCGGCTTCCATGGCTGGCACAGGTTATATGCATTTGTAGGGAGCCGATCACTTGGTAGTAATTAAGGTAAAACCTAATCCTGTTATTCTGATAGTTGGTGCAGAAATTCTATTTTGGGATACGAATGAGAAGCTTACTAGATCTTACCTTATCTCATTTATTCCATACATGCATATTATACTGTATTTTCATATCTGATATTATTGATTTATCTCGATACCTCTTTACCTTATGTTTATGTTAAAAATAACCGGAACTCACCAGATTTTAAGTCTAACCTATTTTGTTTTTCCTTCTCTCTATTCCTTTCCACCCCTCCCCCGGGTTCTCATGGTGGTGGATTGCAGTAGTGACCGTAATTCTTTGATTCATCTTTGACTAGGATCATTTCTCTTTCTATGTATTGCTTCAGTTTTTGTTCTATATTTATTGTTATGACTCATGAGGGATATGATTTTTATGGTTTTATACTTGTACTCTGATGGTTTATGTTTCCACGAGACATATAGTTAGGATTATGACTTATGTTATTTGAAAATGTAATGTTTTGTTTTATAATAAAAGTTCGAAAGTTTTCCACAACATTTTATGTTATGTCTTATGAAATTAGTCTCTGTATTATTATTGCGCTTCACAGAACTTAATGCATCCTTTTATGGCTGACATTAAGGGACATGGGGGTGTCACATTCGATATTAGAGCACAAGGTTACAAGATCAGAGAAAAAGTCTTTGAAAAGGTATTTTCAAAGCAAAGTATTTTCATGTAAAATCTATTTTTGAAAAATATATCTCCTCTATACATTTACAATATTCATTCGATCTCTTTTGAACCCTTGTCTTTTCTCTTTTCAGCATGTTTGAGACTCTTAACTTCCCTAAGGGTATTCCCATTCTGACATGGTTTCGTATGTACGTAGAGGCTACGACACCTACCGAAGTGCAAGGTAATGTCCCACCCCCAACTGCAGCCGCAGTAGTTCCACCCAATCCTATAGTCAACTTCTCTAAGCTTGTAAGGATTTCTATGTGATGGGAGGTGTAACGTCCCGTATATTTGGTAGTCAGATATTTAAATTATTTTATTATTTTAAATATCAATTTGGTATTTTAATGGGATTTAGAATATATATTTTATTTATATAACGAATGTTGAACGTATAATATATATAATTATAATTCGAACTCGTAAACATCGCGATATTTTGTAATTTATAATTTCAAATTCACGTATATCGGTTCGAATATAAAATGCTCAATGACAATTGACGATGAAATTAAATACGAAATAGAACATTCAAATCAATACGTTGCTTACCTTATGATAAGGCACATGTTTCGCACACGAGAAATTTATCGATATATTTATAAGCCTTAAGAAATGATTTATTTTTTTTCAAACGACCTCGGTTTTTGATAAAATAAATTTTATTGCGATACGTATAGCTAATTATTGTTAGATTTCCAGTTTAGAGCCAATTAGAGTGGTTTTGTCGGCGCATGGAATTTAAAGGAGAACCGATAAATTAAAATAAGATGGTTGTTCAAACGGAGTTGATCTTCAACGGAATTAATTTCGTTAAAACCGAACTGTTGAGACATAACTGTACGTCCAGTGTCAACTTGATTGAATATCATTTACAACGATATGTGTAGGGGACATGTAATGAATAATACGGTTGACGGTAATACACGGTAGAACAAATTAACCCTATATATAAATAAATAAACAAATTATAACCCTTCGCCCTTAAGGATGTAACTGCCGTATACCTTACCCTCTCTTTTTTTTCAGCTATGCGTCCTTTTTTTCCAGCTATGTGAAAAGAAAACCATTGCAACTATCCTAATATTTTCACGTACACAGGAGCTGCAGCAATTTACTGTTCGAAATGAAAACTCATAATACTCAGCTACCTGACTCTTACGAAATCACCCTACCCACATGTATATACATCACCTCTTCTCTGTAGACAGAAGAAACACATAGACAGCTATATTTTCTTCCACACTACACTGAACAAATCGCACAGGCGCACATGCAGTATCTTCCCATCAAGCAGATGGTCATCCATCGCACAGCTATACTCTCTCCCTCCCATCCTATATTCACATGTCACATGCAGAGTCCTGTCCGCACAACTAAAAATGTTTCAGCTACCTTATAGAAGCACTGCACTATCTTCTCAGCAAAAGCCTAAGGAAGATCGTCTCAGATCATCACGAAGTGAAAACTCGTACAAGCTCATCATAGTTCACATCACAGGCCTTTCTTGACGTGAATATACACTGCAAACCCGCCTAATATTTCTTAGCTACATCCGTACGCACTACGAAAACAAAGCGACATCGTGCTTATCTAAAACCTGTACCCCTATAAATACATCTTCGCTTCTTTCCTACGAATCCAAACAAGCCTCGTTCATTTTCAGGGGTCTTAAGGTGTAAAAAAAAGGGCCAACTCTTCAAAGAAAAAACGAAAACCATCACTCAAATAAAAATAAATAAAAGAGAGATCGAGGTACAGCTTAGAGTAGAATAAAGCGAGAAGGGATTGAAAGATTAATGTTGCAACGTAGAGAATTGGGAAGGCAATTTTTACGTGAAATACAAAAGTGAATCGAAGAACCATGAAGAGAAGCTGATGGGTTCGCAGAAACAGTAACGAGGCAATCTGGAGTGAAGGAAATACACACAGTAATGAAAAGTTAAAAGATGTGGAAGTGTGCGGTTCCATGAAAAATAGGAGAAAGAAGTTGTTGCGTTCAATTCGCAAGTGTGAAGCACAGTATGATATTGGGTTAGAATGTGAGTTGTGTAGACAAATGGTGGAGCGGTTGAGGACAATTGGAACAAGGTGGCTCGTCGTTGGGTCATTACGTTTAGAAGGGAACGTTATAAAATAATTATGAAGAAGCTGTAACACAGTGAGGTAGATGGATGGAGCTGAGTTCAAAAACAATGAAGGCAACATGGAAAATACTGTACAACTTGGGGTAGTTTCGAATGGGAGGAAGAGGGACCAAAGCACGGGTGCAAACTAAAAACGCTGGAAGACGGGTATTATTTTACTTGAAGTAGTTTTTGAAGGGCTCAAAACATTACGTGAGAAGTATACATAGAGCTGGATAAAAGAATGAGGAAAAACATAGGAGTTGGGCACGACGATGAATAGTTGCATCAAGGTATATTTTTAACGTGCAGATTATAATTATAATATTTGTGCCTAATTCAATTTAACAGTACTTAATCACCTTTAGATGCCTAATCTATGTTAGTTTAGTCTAACCATTTTCTTTATTGGCCGATGACGAAAATGAATGTTTAAGTAGACGGGTTTCAAAAGTTTTCAACATAGATAGTTTCACGTGAGCCAACCATTTGTCTATCATACCGAAGTATGCCTGATACCTTGGTATCTGCCTAATCCAAGTTTATATTAACAAGTTGATTTTTATAAATACAATTAAAATATATAAAAACAATTTTGTTTAAAGAAAGAGATGGACAGTGTTTTACGTGACTGGGTATAAGTTTTTAAATACGCCAAGAATGTTAAGTAGGTAGAAGACTAAGTATAACGTGGCTTACAATGATCGATGATTAATATGATTTAACAGTTTACATAAATATTAGGTTAATAATATATGTATAATTAAGGTATTAACAATATTTTATTAAATAGCGAATACCATAGTAAATTCTCGTCTTGGTTATGCAGTAACGACATGAGATGAAATAAGGGCGACCATGTCGACGAACGTAATACTTTGGAACAGATTTGAACAGGAACTGAGATAGCTGGGAATTTACAGTTAAATTAAACAACTGGTTAATTTAACTGCAACCAAACCGTTCAATGACTAAATCAAACTCACTCAGTTTTTACCCATTTATATTTTATATAAATCGGGATTTATTTTATGTGCTATGGTTGATAATTGTTTGTTGTTTGCTGTTGGATGAATTGGTTGATTTAAACATTAATTTAAATAAAATCAAACCGTTATTTTAACGGTTAATTCCAAACAAGGTAACGTACCTTGTTGGTTACGTTTATAACAATATAAATGTGTTGTTGTTATTGTTTGATCTGTTTATTGAATTGAATTTGAGGTAAAAATTTTGTTGCAGGGAAGAACAGGTTGGAGGGATCCAACGAGATTCCTCAAATTTATTGCTTATTTTCAAATCATATTATATGAACTGTTTGACCAACCCGATTAGATGATTGATTTGATCATTGTTCGTTGAATTTAAATTCAATGATTGTTTTGTTATTAACCAGTGGAAATATTGGTTGGGTAATTGGCAGCATATGGCTATAAATCAATCATTTTCGAATATTGATTTACCGTCAAGTGAATTGACGATAATGAAGTCGTAAATTTTATTTTATAACCGAGAATACGTTTTAAATCTATTAAGTGGGATTAAAGTTATTTAAATAGAAATAAATATTTATGGTTTAAAGTTTATAAGTTATTATTAAATGATTTTATAAAGTGATTTCTTAGGTTAACAAGATTTATATGTAAATGAGCAGAACCCAGTGAAATGGTTAAGGGTTGTTATAATTATTTCTAAGAAACTATTTAATGAATAATTGCTATTGTAATAAGATTTTAAATAGAGAAATTTAGTATCTATTTTAGTAATAAAGAAGTCAGCTACTTTAACGGTGGTTAATGGTGAAATAAACTATTATTTACTTCTTAAATGGAATCCATTCAAGTAAACGATTTGGAACGAATTATAATCGAGTTTTGTAAAGAGGATATGGACTAGTTCGTATTGAACCCAAGTTTTAACAAAGCTTATAAAAGAGAATTCGAGCTAATGCGATAGGTTAAGTAAATGTTTTATATAATATTTGAATTAAGTAAAATGAGAAAGAAAGGAGTTATATTAAACCCAGTTTTATAACTAAGGTTTATAAAGGAGGTGTGAAGTTAAAACATTGATTTTGAGTTGGCAACACTTAACAATAAAAATTAAGTGGGGTAAATGGATTTGAAATGATATTTTCAAATTGTGGTCGAATGAATTAGAAATGGAAATGTTGCAGACTATGAAAAAGGGTTTGAGGAATCATAAGAAAAATCCAAAGTAAATGGAAATGGAAAGGATTTGGAAATATAAAACAATTTTTGGTAAAAATATAACGATGTTTATGAAGTAAAGGATTTTAGGGAATGAGTTTGAATGGTTCATTCAAAAAGGGGATAAGTATTTATTATGGTTTCTAAGATATAAAACCAAATAGTTTTTGTAACAATGTTTTACGCTAAATTTGATTAACCCAAAGTCAGGGTATACTTATATGGATTAACTCCAACTTGTTTAAAAAGAGTTTTGCTAATATTCTTATAATAAGATAAGAGGTAATTTGTGACTTAAAACTATTACGAAATTTAAGAAGTTTTAATTTGGTTTCAAATTAAAAATGGCCAAGTGATGCTGAATACTGAGCCAGTGAATCCATTTTCTTTTATGGTTAAATGATTGTTTATTTGATAGTTAAATAACCGACTATCAAATCTGACCCATACGATTGTGGGATCGGAAAGATCGGGGTCGAATTATATTAGAAAACCATTCCGACCAGCAAATGCGAAATGGAAAAGATGTCAGATGCTGATCAAGACGGAGCCGTTGAAGACCATAGATCTTCATAAACGGAAGGATTACTTATATCTCTGCTTTACTACTATAGTTTTCAAAGTCTACTATATATACTTAATTTATAATTTATAACCGGAGAATATTGTGGTTCTGTCATAGTTGAAATCTATGGATTTTGCAAGGACCACTCGCTACTGATCTAAAGGGTGATTCCTATGTTGTGGTAGGAAGGTGCCTTCGGTTCATCCTCTTCCTGGATGACTTGTATGGACGAATGTCTGACAGAGTATTTCTTAAGAATTACGTACGTTGATTTTTACAAACGTATCTCTGTAGGTGGCAGAGAAGACACCTTCCCTTAGTAGAAACACCCAGAGTATTTTTGTGAATGTCAATTAGTGATTTTGCGGATCTGACGATGTGGCATTCAAAGTGAATGGTGGCCGTATGTTAAAAAGATAATTATAACCTCAAGCCTCATCAACTGGGAAATGACAAAAATCGGGCGGGCAGCATGGCTATGTGGATCGCTCCCGTTAGGGTGTATAATCACCTATCTAGAGAAATTCCATTTCATTCTTTAATCTATTTTCAATGCTTTCCCTTTTCGGGAAACGGTTGCTGATCCCAACCGTTGGTGATATACATTCGATACACTCAAGCGAAATGAGTGGTCGGTCATGTGTGGGCCGGGTTGCAAGACGTTCTTGTTGAACCCAGTGTATTCGCGTCTAGAGATACACTATCGGAAGGTGGTCCCATACCTTGTCATAGTTGGAAATCCAATCTCCAATAAGAGCCCGCGGTTTTGATTGTATACTATATATGTGGAGCGTGAGATGCAAGCGTTCCGCTAGATTGCTATTTACTTGTAATAGACATTATTATAATATCAGAGAAATATATGATTTCAAAAATGTTTTGGGTTATAGTAAGGTAAAAACCGTCCGTGTTTATGTGTGTGCTGGTCTTACTATTATCCTTTTCTTTCAAAAGGATTTTTGACTTTAAATTCAATATGGATGCTATATCAACTTAGCGAGTTTTCTCACTCTGGTCCACCAGACTGACCCGTCATTTGAAATGCTCGGGTTAGCCCGGAGTTTTCAGGTTCAGGTTATTGGATACTGCGAAGTTCAGAAGACGTGCTGGAGGAGTTCAGACGTATTAGTATTTATTTCGCTGTGTGTTGTATATGAGGAAATATATCTATAACTGTCCAGATGTGTGATGTACTCGGATGATTGTAAGTATTTATTTCAAAGCTGTCAATAAAGTTTTATTTCTCTATTATATTTTATTCCGCTGCGATGTGAGACTCTGTATTGTGTTGGCCTTCTTCTTCTTCTATTCTAATATTTCTTTCTTTCTTATCTCACCCTCTAATTTCTTTCATTAACTATCTAGTGTTTTCGATACTTGAGTTCTGACAATTAATATGAGTTTTGAGTATTGTTGTTGGAATTCGGGCTTCGAATTCCTGGGGTCGTTATAGTGGTATCAGAGCATAAGGTTTAGTAATAACCTTGGCTTTGTGGCGTAACTCGATAGAGATGGCATTAGTAATACCCTAGATTGAGTTTGAGTGTATATATATGAGAGCGTATTTGTATTTTTATATAAAATGTTTTGTATTGTGTTATTTGTTCGGTTCAACATTGAACTGGATTTTGACACGATATTGTTTTGAAAAGGAGGATAAATGGAATAGTTTTGCCCATAATATATTTTTGTATATAGAAGAAATAATTTTTAACAAATTGGTTTGTTGTGTGATTGATTTGAATAGAGTTCAAAATGGAGGATTTCTGAAATAAGATCAGGATTTGGATTTTGAAATGGAAGTTAACTAATTGGTAAATCAATTACTAAATAAGGGATTGGAACTTTACTCGATTAAGCAGAGTAAAGAATGGATATTGAAATTAAATAAGATAAATTTGGAATTTGGAATTTAATTAATAATAAAGGAATGAATAATATGTTAAAACCCAATTATGGAAAACCAAGTAAATGTTAATTATGGTTAATAAAAGTTAATGTGATTGGGTTATGCCAGCTGTGAATTGGTTGCTGATTGTTTATTATATTGGTTGAATATACATTCATTAACGGTTTAATAAAATTGTTGAATAAAATGAAACCAAATTTCCAGTATAATAATGTGAATGAATCAAATATAATATGAAATTAGGATTTTCACCATGTGTAATGACCCGCATTGGCAGAGGTATTATGATTAATTTATTTAATTATATTAATGGTGGGTTAGTGAATTACATGGGCGTGGAATTAAATAATAGTGAATATTTAATTAAAATAATAATTAAATAATATACATAATTCTGAAATAATCAGAATTTGGCTGAAATGGCGATATGGTGTGAACCAGATCATCTGTGATATTTAATTCAACTTGGAAATTGAATTTGAATAACGAATATATTCAATCGTCGACAGTTGAACGTATAGTTTATAATATAATTATAAACGAGCTCGAAATGGCGCTGCAGTTCGTTAATTGGCGATTCGAACTTCAACTGAATGTACATGATTCGTTTTAAATCGGATTTCTGAGAAACAAGAAACGCACGGAGCTGGTGGAGTATATCTTTCTAGTAGAAGAGAAAAATCAGGATTTCGTCGTGTAGATTTTGAGATATGTCCAAATCAAATTTTAAAATAGTCGCTATAAAATCGTTTATCGACCATAACGGATTATTCGATATAACTTGACACTGGGTTTGAATTTAGACAAGGTTCTTTTGGGACATAACGATAATTTAATTTTTAGAATTTTACTGTAATTTTTAATTAATTAAATAAGCAACTTTTTATTTGGGATATTTTGCACCCTGTAATCAACATTTTGGGATTTCACAAAATGAGTTAATCTACCGATATTTTTATATTTTTGAAATCATGGGACATTGCTCGTCTCACCGGTATTTGTATTTCTGTCTATAGCAATCCCTGAGTGAAAGGAATTCTATGTAGCGGGGTTCGCTAATATAAATAAGAAAAAGGAAATTTTCCAAAACCCTTCTATTTCTAAAGGCTGCGTGGCCAATTTTTCTCTTTAAAATAGTTCGTGGCCCAGATAAATACAACGATATGATTTCTTTCTATAAATACGTAACATTTTCTGCTAAAAACCTAATTCACTTTTGGTCAACCAGTCTTTTTCCGCCGTATGTTTTTCTTTCCAGGAAAACTTATCTCGACCAAAAACAAATCAAAGAAAATAGAAATCAAAATCCTAAAATCACTAAGTATACATAATTGTACTCCTCTTCAGCTGCTCTTTACCCTCGTATCATTGATTTTGGGTTCGACGCTAGTTTTGTGGCGCTGGGTTTTTAAACAGTAAACGTAGGGTTAGCTTTCGCGAGAAATAGAGGCACCAGTCTCGATCTTTGAGTTTGGTTATGGAATGAGGAGTGGAAAGGGAGTTCGTATACATAGTTTTGGGGTTTTCCATTCAACAAGTGTTCGGTGTTTCCCTGGAGGTCACGGGTCCAGGCTGAGTGACGGAAATGCTGTGGCGGGTTCGAGTGAGGCGTAAGGGTGTACAGGGTGTCAAGAATTTGAATGAGAGGCGAACGGTGGTATCTATTGGGAAGAACGTACGGGTAAAAGGCAAGACAAATGATGGAGTAGTATGGGAGTAAGGATGTGGGAGAACTGGGAGTATACGGTATGGAGGAACACGGGTGCGAGTGGAAGCCAACGGACTTGAGCTGATGAAGTTTTGAAAGAGAAACTCTTTGATGGCTTTGGTTACTGAATCATGGGGTATTGGGAGAGAAGTGGGGACGGCGAGCTCAGCCATTTCCTTTCGTATTATTTGAGCTGCTGCGTTCGGAAATATTGAAGGAGGAGATAAGACACGGTTCATTCAAGGTGTGGGTCTTCACAAATGAGGATGGGCCGTTGATTATTTGTAAGGCCCAGCAAAAGGAAATTTAAAAGTAGAGGTGAATTAGCATGGGACGTGAATTAGTAAGGACAGTGTGATGAGTTTGCTTTTCTGTAGAGATAGACGTGGAATTGAGATTAGAAGAGGGGAAGAAGGACGTGTAAGGGAGGCGGGTTTATATTGTGAAGTGGGTTTTAGCAAGTAGATGTGCAGAGTTAAATATGAATTTCAAACCGCTTGTCACGTTGGATTCACACGAACGGGAGCTACAACATGAGATCAGTTTGAAATGATTCGAAGATTTTGGAAAAATATGACGGAAAATAACGTCAGAACAAAACTGCTAAACGGCTATCGTTATTTAACGATTCCCGCCAATGTGAGTAAATCTCACTAACTCTGAACAGTTTATAATTTCATGTTGTATTTTTAGAACTGTTAGATATTGGTTGATTTTCTATATGTTGACTGTTTGATTGAACTGCTAGTCAGTTAGTTAAATTTTCTATATTGATTCTGTTTAACAGAATATATCATATAGAACTGAAAAGTGATGTTATCTATATTGTTTAACATCTGTGATGCAGGGAGACAGGTTGGAGGAATCCAACTGGATTCCTCAACATTTATTTTACTGTTTTCATATATTGTGATATATGATGTGTTATATAATCTGTTATGGATTATGGGTGTTGGAATGATGTTGATCATTTTCATTCGATATTTTAAATATCATAAAAGACCCTGGGATGTAAAAAGAAGTATTTCAATGTATATTGAAATAAAGGAATTTTATAAAATCACAGGATTTTATAAAAGGAAATATTTATAAAACGAACACGGTTTTATAAAAGGAATATTTATTTAGAAAATAAATAGAAGTTATAAATAGGAAATATTTGTAACGGTAAATAGAAGTTATAAATAGGAAATATTTGTAACGGTAAGTAAACGTTATAAAAAGGAAATAGTTGTAACGGAAAACGTAGTTTATAAAAAGGAGCTAATCGATGTTAGTTAATCGATTAGAGAATAAAGTTAAAAAGAAGTTAATCGATGTTAGTTAATCGATTAGAGAATAAAGTTGAAAGGAGATAATCGATGTTAGTTTAATCGATTAGAATAGAAGCAATTGAGTTAATCGAATATAGTTATTCGAATAGAAGCAATTAAGTTAATCGAATATAGTTATTCGAATAGAAGCAAATGAGTTAATCGAATATAGTTATTCAAATAGAAAGTAAAGGGAATTATCGAATATAGTTTATTCGAAAGGAGTTAACTGAAATGAGTAAATAAACAGCGTTAGTCAAATAGTGTTAGTCCAATAGAGTTAATTGATAAGGGTTAATCGAATAGAGTTAAGTGAAAAGAGTCAATCGAATATAACTATTCGAACGAGGGTTAAGTAAGGAAGTTAGTAAAGAAATATAAAGTGAACTTTGCCTATTTCAAAGTTAGAAATGTTGTTCAGTTAAGGTCTGAGAGGTAGTTCTACCCCAACTTGATTGGCTTCGTTTTTAACTAAGGAATAGTTAATGTTCGGCAGAAAAAGGAAATGGTTTGAGTTGGCATCGCGATGGTTTGTTTAAACATCTGCCTAAGTCCAATGAAGAAGCTTTGGAAATGTTTTCCAAAGAAGAAACCAGAAATGTTTTCTAATGAAGAAAACAAGAAATGGAAATGTTTTCCATTGTTAATAACGTATATTTTCCCAATTTAGAAAATAAGGAATATTGAACGTAGGGAAACATGAGATAAGTAAATTAATGAAATAAAGAGATGAATGTTAAATGATGTTTGATCGATATAATTTCCATTTGGAAATATTATCGTTGTTTGCACACTTGTTTTTATTCGATAGTTAAATCACAGACTATCGAAGTTTTGACCATTTTAACGTTGTTAATATGGAGAGACCGGTTGGATTATTATCCAAAGAACCACTCTGTATTGGCATAAGCGTTGCGAATCATATATGCCAAAGGAAATTGAAGACGGAGTTATGCAAGGGCTATCCTGTTTACAGAATAGTGCCTTCGGTTCATCCTGTTCGTGGATGACTTGTATGGACGGATATCTGACAGAGTATTTCCAGACGATCACGTATATTGATTTCTCCAACTGTACCAAGAGTGGAAGCGAAGAAGGAAACTTCTTTTAGCTAACACATAATGTATGGTTGAGGACGTCAATCGGTGATTTGATGGATTTGACGATGTGGCATTCAAAGTGAATCTGGTTTGATGATAAAGCGTAGCTTCTAGCCTCATCATCCGGTAAATGACAGAAATCGGGCAGGCAGCATGGCTAAGTCGGTCGCACCGAAGTAGGGTGTATAATCACCTGATCTAGAGTTTCATTCATTTCTAAAAATCTATTGTTGATGCTGTCCCATTCGGGAAACGGTTGCTGATCCCAACTGTTGGTGATATACATTCGATACACTCAAGCGAAATGAGTGGTCGGTCATGTGTGGCCGGGTTGCAAGATGTTCTTGTTGAACCCAGTGTATTCCTCTCTAGAGGTACACGAGCGAAAGGTGATTCCATACCTTGTCATAGTTGGAAATCCATTACCCAATACGTGCTTGCGGTTTTGATTGTATACTATATATGTAGAACGTGAGATGAAAGCGTTTCTGCTAGATGATTATATATATACTGTGGTTGATAGACATTATTATAATATCAAAAGGTTTTTGATATAAAGATATTTTGGATTCTCATAAGGGAAAAAACCCGTTCCGTTATGCGGCGTGGTCTTATGAGATATCGTTTACTTGTTCAACTGTTTTTAACTGTTTTACTCACACCAGTCCCATGACTGACCCGGAGTTTACTTTGTTGTTTTCCCTAAACTCTTGGTGCCTAAATTTGTACGGGCAGTCAAGTAGTCGGGATTTACAGATATACTGGAAGAGCTGGAGCAGGAGGCTTCAGGATCATATAGCTATAGTTATTTCTGTTGTGTTGTAAGTGCTGTACTCTGATAATGTATTGTATACATATAATGATTTATTTCAAGGATATGTTATCTATTATATGTTATTCGTTCCGCTGTGAGATTTGTGTTACTCTGATGTTGTGTTCTTCTTCTTCTTCTATTCTAAGTTTCTATCTTATCTTTCCTCACCCTCTAACTTCTTCCTATTAATGGTTCGAATTTCTGTGTTATTTGGGGTTGGACTTGTGTTTTTGGTCAGCTCAAATTCTACCGGATTTTCGGGTCGTTACAGTTGGTATCGGAGCTTAAGTTAAGAATTACTTGGCTCTGTGGCGTGACTCGGTAGAGATAGGGTTAGTAATACCCTAGACTGAGATTGAGTGTATATATATGAGTGAACGTATTTGTTATTGATATAAAAGTTTGTTTTATATTGTGGAGATCCATTGGTTGAGTTGTTTATGGGTTCTGGTCCATCAGTTTGATCCACTGTATCGGTAGGAGTTACTAAACACTTGAATACGATGAACCATCATGGTATGTTTTGAAAGAGGGTAAACGAAATAAGTTACCCAAGGTATATCTTGATATAGAGAAGATATATATACCATAATTATAATATAGTGGATATATTGGTTGTTATTATAATCGAGTAAGATTATAAATAAAATGGTTATGTAAATAACCAATCAGAATTCATATAAGTGAAATACGTGAAATCAGATGAGTTAAATCTGAAATGTAAACCAGAAATTGAGTTAAAACTCTGGAGAATTGGATAAGTGTTTGTAAATGGATTTGAATTGAAAATAAGGAAAATTTAAGATCCTGGGAGATTTTAAATTATTTTACAAAAAAATGTGAATTATATTTTGAAATGAATTTCAAAGTGGAAATGTGTAGAAATGGTTTTATAGTATTGAACTCACTTCGATCGCTGGAAAATAGATTCTGATGATGACAGCTGCATCATCAGTATTCATTTTCGAGTTGTAAGTGACGAATTACTACCAGAGATACTGTTTTGAATTTGTTTTGGGAAAGACAAGTTGTGTTGGATTTCAAAATGGGTTTTTTTTTAATAGATTTGAAATATTTACTTGTTTTAAAAGAAATAAAACGAGAAGTCCCTTTATAAACGAAGTTTATAAATAGTTCTTTTAAAAATGAAGTTTATAAACGAAGTGAAGAGAATTATCATTTGGATAATTCAGAAATAAAATACAAGTGTGAAATTGAAAGGAAAATCCTATTTTCCAAAGGTAGAAATAATGATTTCATAAGGGAATTGAAATCGAGGCTTATTTAAAGAATAAATAAAGAAAGTTGAATAAGGGAATTGAAATGAAATAAAGAGAATTCAAATTGAAATTGAATATAGAAATTCAAAGGGAGTTTGTATATATGAAATTCAATGGAAGTGATATAGAATTTGAATATAGAAATTCAAATGGTGTTTGGATATAGAAAATATAAAAGATTTCAAATATAGGATTTGAATATCGAAAGTGAAATAAAATTTGAATAAAGAAGATTCAAATAGAATTGAATTTGAAATTTGAATATAGAAGATTCAAATGGATTTGAAATGAAATTCAAGTATGGAATTTGAATGAGAGATTTGAAATGAAATTCAAATATAGAATTTGAATAAGAGAATTGAAATGGAATTTGAATGAGAGATTTGAAATGAAATTCAAATATAGAATTTGAATAAGAGAATTGAAATGGAATTTGAATATAGGAAATTCAAATAAAATTGAAATGGAATTCAATTAGTTGATAAATAAGTTAAACTTATATTTGAACATGTTATACTCAAATATGAAGGTGAAATGGGCAAACCAGTAATTTGAAAATCACTTAACGAACTAAGTTAAAAAGATTGGATTAAGTTGAAATGAATTAGAAATGTATGGATATACATGAGATAGGTATGGATAAGGATAATGCAAGAGTTATAAATTGAATGCTCGACGAAAAGGTATGTATTTAATTCATATATGAGATTTTATGCGCCGTATCGGCTAGCCGCTTGGCTTTTCTTTTTCTTTTGGATTGGTGAGGGCCATGGGAGGCTATTTGAAATATCTCGATGCTCCCGGTACAAAGGAGGTTATGGCAAATTTTTCCGGGGATATAAGGAGTTGGAATATTTTTAAGATAATATGATAGCTAGAAATCAATGTATCGATATATGTATGGAAGTTGATAAGGAAACAAACTTAGAAATAGAATAGTGAAATCAAAAAGGAAGTCTAGAATAAAATCTAGTCAGGATAGAAAGAGGAAGTGTATACGTGTTTAAAGGTGAATAAGTAGTTGTATGGTATTGATTATTCGAGTAAGTAGTCATATCTGTTTTGACGTTATAAATGTTATTCAGTCAAGGTCTGAGAGGTAGTTATACCCCAACTTGATTGATTTCATTATTAACAAATAAACAGTAAGATTTCAGGCTCAAAGATCAATGGTGAATAGGAGTTAGTTGAATATAGTATTTGGGTTGTCGTAACGATGTTTTACACAACATCTGTTTTAACCCAAATAAGTGTAAATTTGGAAATAGAATAATAAATATTTCCTAAGTATAGAAATAAACGTGATCGGAAAAGAGATGAGTAATTGGAGTATTTTCCAATTTAAAAAAAAAACATATATATTTTCTAAAGTTTAGAAAATAAAGGAAGGTGATATTCGGAAATGTTCGCTAAATAACATAAAGGGCCAATATGGTTATTGCAAATATTTGGTTAACAAATATTGATAAAGAAATAGAGAAGTGATTTAACTAATGGAATGTTGATTATGGGCTCAGTTGAATTTCAAAAAGGGAAATTTGATTTTTGAAAAGTGTAAACTGTTTTAAAACTCCCAGGGAAAGACTGTTTGAATTAAAAACAAATTTAACAGAAATTTGTGAAAGCAGATTTGAATAAAAGTAAAGTCAGTAAAGTGGTAACTGAGATTGAATTAGAATGATATCGAGACAAATGGGATTTGGGAGATTCGAATTTGAAGTGAATTTGGTAACCAAGTTAAGAGTTTGAAATCGAGAATGGAACTCGAATTTGAAATAAAATTCGACTTAGGATATAAGCGAATGGTTGTGTCGTGGATAAAAGCAGATGGGGATTTGATTGGGATGACCCTTGCATCCGCTGAATTGATAACAGGTGGAAAGGATATAATGATATGCCGACAAAAGGTACAAGTTTGTATTTCTATTGGATATAAGATTTATGAGCCGAATTGGCAAGACGCTTGGCTGTTTGATTTTCTTTTTAGGTTGGAGATGGCCCAGAGAGGCGAGTTGGAGTTTGACCGATTGACCAGTACAAAGGAGGTGCTGGCGAAATTTTTCGAAGAGTTAAGGCGTTAGAAAATTTTCAGGATCTTTGGCAATTTTCGTTAATAAGAATTAATTAATAATTAATTAAATTGGTTCAGTTGAAACTAAAGTTAAGAAGTGAACAAATATGTTCTAACCAGTCGATATGGTCGTTCTCTACCTTTTAGCAATTTCGAGGACGAAATTATTTTAAGGGGGGAAGATTGTAATGACCCGCATTGGCAGAGGTATTATGATTAATTTATTTAATTATATTAATGGTGGGTTAGTGAATTACATGGGCGTGGAATTAAATAATAGTGAATATTTAATTAAAATAATAATTAAATAATATACATAATTCTGAAATAATCAGAATTTGGCTGAAATGGCGATATGGTGTGAACCAGATCATCTGTGATATTTAATTCAACTTGGAAATTGAATTTGAATAACGAATATATTCAATCGTCGACAGTTGAACGTATAGTTTATAATATAATTATAAACGAGCTCGAAATGGCGCTGCAGTTCGTTAATTGGCGATTCGAACTTCAACTGAATGTACATGATTCGTTTTAAATCGGATTTCTGAGAAACAAGAAACGCACGGAGCTGGTGGAGTATATCTTTCTAGTAGAAGAGAAAAATCAGGATTTCGTCGTGTAGATTTTGAGATATGTCCAAATCAAATTTTAAAATAGTCGCTATAGAATCGTTTATCGACCATAACGGATTATTCGATATAACTTGACACTGGGTTTGAATTTAGACAAGGTTCTTTTGGGACATAACGATAATTTAATTTTTAGAATTTTACTGTAATTTTTAATTAATTAAATAAGCAACTTTTTATTTGGGATATTTTGCACCCTGTAATCAACATTTTGGGATTTCACAAAATGAGTTAATCTACCGATATTTTTATATTTTTGAAATCATGGGACATTGCTCGTCTCACCGGTATTTGTATTTCTGTCTATAGCAATCCCTGAGTGAAAGGAATTCTATGTAGCGGGGTTCGCTAATATAAATAAGAAAAAGGAAATTTTCCAAAACCCTTCTATTTCTAAAGGCTGCGTGGCCAATTTTTCTCTTTAAAATAGTTCGTGGCCCAGATAAATACAACGATATGATTTCTTTCTATAAATACGTAACATTTTCTGCTAAAAACCTAATTCACTTTTGGTCAACCAGTCTTTTTCCGCCGTATGTTTTTCTTTCCAGGAAAACTTATCTCGACCAAAAACAAATCAAAGAAAATAGAAATCAAAATCCTAAAATCACTAAGTATACATAATTGTACTCCTCTTCAGCTGCTCTTTACCCTCGTATCATTGATTTTGGGTTCGACGCTAGTTTTGTGGCGCTGGGTTTTTAAACAGTAAACGTAGGGTTAGCTTTCGCGAGAAATAGAGGCACCAGTCTCGATCTTTGAGTTTGGTTATGGAATGAGGAGTGGAAAGGGAGTTCGTATACATAGTTTTGGGGTTTTCCATTCAACAAGTGTTCGGTGTTTCCCTGGAGGTCACGGGTCCAGGCTGAGTGACGGAAATGCTGTGGCGGGTTCGAGTGAGGCGTAAGGGTGTACAGGGTGTCAAGAATTTGAATGAGAGGCGAACGGTGGTATCTATTGGGAAGAACGTACGGGTAAAAGGCAAGACAAATGATGGAGTAGTATGGGAGTAAGGATGTGGGAGAACTGGGAGTATACGGTATGGAGGAACACAGGTGCGAGTGGAAGCCAACGGACTTGAGCTGATGAAGTTTTGAAAGAGAAACTCTTTGATGGCTTTGGTTACTGAATCATGGGGTATTGGGAGAGAAGTGGGGACGGCGAGCTCAGCCATTTCCTTTCGTATTATTTGAGCTGCTGCGTTCGGAAATATTGAAGGAGGAGATAAGACACGGTTCATTCAAGGTGTGGGTCTTCACAAATGAGGATGGGCCGTTGATTATTTGTAAGGCCCAGCAAAAGGAAATTTAAAAGTAGAGGTGAATTAGCATGGGACGTGAATTAGTAAGGACAGTGTGATGAGTTTGCTTTTCTGTAGAGATAGACGTGGAATTGAGATTAGAAGAGGGGAAGAAGGACGTGTAAGGGAGGCGGGTTTATATTGTGAAGTGGGTTTTAACAAGTAGATGTGCAGAGTTAAATATGAATTTCAAACCGCTTGTCACGTTGGATTCACACGAACGGGAGCTACAACATGAGATCAGTTTGAAATGATTCGAAGATTTTGGAAAAATATGACGGAAAATAACGTCAGAACAAAACTGCTAAACGGCTATCGTTATTTAACGATTCCCGCCAATGTGAGTAAATCTCACTAACTCTGAACAGTTTATAATTTCATGTTGTATTTTTAGAACTGTTAGATATTGGTTGATTTTCTATATGTTGACTGTTTGATTGAACTGCTAGTCAGTTAGTTAAATTTTCTATATTGATTCTGTTTAACAGAATATATCATATAGAACTGAAAAGTGATGTTATCTATATTGTTTAACATCTGTGATGCAGGGAGACAGGTTGGAGGAATCCAACTGGATTCCTCAACATTTATTTTACTGTTTTCATATATTGTGATATATGATGTGTTATATAATCTGTTATGGATTATGGGTGTTGGAATGATGTTGATCATTTTCATTCGATATTTTAAATATCATAAAAGACCCTGGGATGTAAAAAGAAGTATTTCAATGTATATTGAAATAAAGGAATTTTATAAAATCACAGGATTTTATAAAAGGAAATATTTATAAAACGAACACGGTTTTATAAAAGGAATATTTATTTAGAAAATAAATAGAAGTTATAAATAGGAAATATTTGTAACGGTAAATAGAAGTTATAAATAGGAAATATTTGTAACGGTAAGTAAACGTTATAAAAAGGAAATAGTTGTAACGGAAAACGTAGTTTATAAAAAGGAGCTAATCGATGTTAGTTAATCGATTAGAGAATAAAGTTAAAAAGAAGTTAATCGATGTTAGTTAATCGATTAGAGAATAAAGTTGAAAGGAGATAATCGATGTTAGTTTAATCGATTAGAATAGAAGCAATTGAGTTAATCGAATATAGTTATTCGAATAGAAGCAATTAAGTTAATCGAATATAGTTATTCGAATAGAAGCAAATGAGTTAATCGAATATAGTTATTCAAATAGAAAGTAAAGGGAATTATCGAATATAGTTTATTCGAAAGGAGTTAACTGAAATGAGTAAATAAACAGCGTTAGTCAAATAGTGTTAGTCCAATAGAGTTAATTGATAAGGGTTAATCGAATAGAGTTAAGTGAAAAGAGTCAATCGAATATAACTATTCGAACGAGGGTTAAGTAAGGAAGTTAGTAAAGAAATATAAAGTGAACTTTGCCTATTTCAAAGTTAGAAATGTTGTTCAGTTAAGGTCTGAGAGGTAGTTCTACCCCAACTTGATTGGCTTCGTTTTTAACTAAGGAATAGTTAATGTTCGGCAGAAAAAGGAAATGGTTTGAGTTGGCATCGCGATGGTTTGTTTAAACATCTGCCTAAGTCCAATGAAGAAGCTTTGGAAATGTTTTCCAAAGAAGAAACCAGAAATGGTTTCTAATGAAGAAAACAAGAAATGGAAATGTTTTCCATTGTTAATAACGTATATTTTCCCAATTTAGAAAATAAGGAATATTGAACGTAGGGAAACATGAGATAAGTAAATTAATGAAATAAAGAGATGAATGTTAAATGATGTTTGATCGATATAATTTCCATTTGGAAATATTATCGTTGTTTGCACACTTGTTTTTATTCGATAGTTAAATCACAGACTATCGAAGTTTTGACCATTTTAACGTTGTTAATATGGAGAGACCGGTTGGATTATTATCCAAAGAACCACTCTGTATTGGCATAAGCGTTGCGAATCATATATGCCAAAGGAAATTGAAGACGGAGTTATGCAAGGGCTATCCTGTTTACAGAATAGTGCCTTCGGTTCATCCTGTTCGTGGATGACTTGTATGGACGGATATCTGACAGAGTATTTCCAGACGATCACGTATATTGATTTCTCCAACTGTACCAAGAGTGGAAGCGAAGAAGGAAACTTCTTTTAGCTAACACATAATGTATGGTTGAGGACGTCAATCGGTGATTTGATGGATTTGACGATGTGGCATTCAAAGTGAATCTGGTTTGATGATAAAGCGTAGCTTCTAGCCTCATCATCCGGTAAATGACAGAAATCGGGCAGGCAGCATGGCTAAGTCGGTCGCACCGAAGTAGGGTGTATAATCACCTGATCTAGAGTTTCATTCATTTCTAAAAATCTATTGTTGATGCTGTCCCATTCGGGAAACGGTTGCTGATCCCAACTGTTGGTGATATACATTCGATACACTCAAGCGAAATGAGTGGTCGGTCATGTGTGGCCGGGTTGCAAGATGTTCTTGTTGAACCCAGTGTATTCCTCTCTAGAGGTACACGAGCGAAAGGTGATTCCATACCTTGTCATAGTTGGAAATCCATTACCCAATACGTGCTTGCGGTTTTGATTGTATACTATATATGTAGAACGTGAGATGAAAGCGTTTCTGCTAGATGATTATATATATACTGTGGTTGATAGACATTATTATAATATCAAAAGGTTTTTGATATAAAGATATTTTGGATTCTCATAAGGGAAAAAACCCGTTCCGTTATGCGGCGTGGTCTTATGAGATATCGTTTACTTGTTCAACTGTTTTTAACTGTTTTACTCACACCAGTCCCATGACTGACCCGGAGTTTACTTTGTTGTTTTCCCTAAACTCTTGGGTGCCTAAATTTGTACGGGCAGTCAAGTAGTCGGGATTTACAGATATACTGGAAGAGCTGGAGCAGGAGGCTTCAGGATCATATAGCTATAGTTATTTCTGTTGTGTTGTAAGTGCTGTACTCTGATAATGTATTGTATACATATAATGATTTATTTCAAGGATATGTTATCTATTATATGTTATTCGTTCCGCTGTGAGATTTGTGTTACTCTGATGTTGTGTTCTTCTTCTTCTTCTATTCTAAGTTTCTATCTTATCTTTCCTCACCCTCTAACTTCTTCCTATTAATGGTTCGAATTTCTGTGTTATTTGGGGTTGGACTTGTGTTTTTGGTCAGCTCAAATTCTACCGGATTTTCGGGTCGTTACACCATGTGATTGCAAGTGAATGATGTTGTGTGATTAGTTTTGGAAATTTATATAGTTATACTCGATAATAATTGAAATGTTACCCTGAAATTCATGTATTGGTTACTTACATGATAGGTTGGGTTGAGTGCAGGTGCCCGAAGGCTATAACAATTAGTTGTGGTTGCATAGATCGAAATAAATTGAGCCAGTATGCTCGATCGCGCTCGTATAAGGTACGCTTACGCGAAATTATAAATTTTTGGTTTTGAAATTTGTTTTGCGACCATGATGGTCGATGTATATATATTTGTTGATCCTGCGATATCGTAGAAGTCCCTCTGTACAGGGGAGACTCTGGCGAATTTTTCCAGAATTTAATGTGTTAAAAATATTTTTGATATTTTTGGAAATTTTTATTTATAATAGTGGTTTGGTTTTTGATTTGAAATAAATTGGATTTTGGAAAAGTAAACGAATAATTGGGTTTGTAGCATTTCTTCTACCTTAGTAATTTCAGGGATGAAATTCTTTTAATGGGGAAGGAATGTAACATCCTGTATATTTGGTAGTCAGATATTTAAATTATTTTATTATTTTAAATACCGATTTGGTATTTTAATGGGATTTATAATATATATTTCGTTTATATAACGAATGTTGAATGTATAATATATATAATTATAATTCGAACTCGTAAACATCGCGATATTTTGTAATTTATAATTTCAAATTCACGTATATCGGTTCGAATATAAAACGCTCAACGACAATTGATGATGAAATTAAATACGAAATAGAACGTTCAAATCAATACGTTGCTTACCTTATGATAAGGCACGTGTTTCACACACGAGAAATTTATCGATATATTTATAAGCCTTAAGAAATGATTTATTTTTTTCAAACAACCTCCGTTTTTGACAAAACGAATTTTATTGCGATACGTATAGCTAATTATTATTAGATTTCTAGTTTAGAGCCAATTAGAGTGGTTTTGTCGGTGCATGGAATTTAAAGGAGAACCGATAAATTAAAATAAGACGGTTGTTCAAACGGAGTTGGTCTTCAACGGAATTAATTTCGTTAAGACCAAACTGTTGAGACATAACTGTACGTCCAATGTCAACTTGATTGAATATCATTTGCAACGATATGTGTAGGGGACATATAATGAATAATACGGTTGACGGTAATACAAGATAGAATAAATTAACCCTATATATATATTAATAAATAAACAAATTATAACCCTTAGCCCTTAAGGAAGTAACTGTCGTATACCTTACCCTCTCTTTTCTTTTCAGCTATGCGTCCTTTCTTTTCAGCTATGTGAAAAGAAAACCATTGCAACTATCCTAATATTTTCACGTACAGAGGAGCTGCTGCAATTTACTGTTTGAAAGGAAAACTCATAATACTCAGCTACCCTACTCTTACGAAATCATCCTACCCACATGTATATACATCACCCCTTCTCTGTAGACTGAAGAAACACATAGACAGCTGTATTTTCTTCCACCCTACACTGAACAAATCTGTAATAACCCGAAATTCTGAACCAGTTTAAAATTTTTATTTTGGCAATTTTAGCGAATTTTGAATATTTAAAATGAATAATTTTAAATAATATCGACGAAAATTTATTTTGAATATAATTAGAATGTATATATTATATACGCGTCGTCGTTAGAATATAAATAATTATAAATAGAATTGAAAATGGCGCGGTAGTTCGATAATTCGATTTCAAACTTCAATTGAATGTACCGGGTGCAAAACAATCCGGATTTTAGTGAAACCAAAAACATTAGGATCTAATTGATAATATCTTTCCAACGAATCCGAAAAATTGAAATTTCATAGCGGGAATCAAAAGATATGTCCAGTTGAAAATTCTGAATAGTCGCTATGGAATTCAGGCCCTTAAAAATGGGAATTTTGCAAACGACCTCGGATTTCGACGAAACCACTTTTGTTGGGTCCGTGATGTCAAGTTATTGCTAGATTCCAAATTTCATATTTTTTCGAATCAATATGTGAGCCTGGCAAAGGAAAACGCGTTTGACCAGTTTTAGTTTATTTTAATCGACTGGAAAATGGCCATTTTTCCAACGGTCTCAGAATTCGACGAAACTAGTTTTGTTAGGACCGTGTCGTCAATACGAAGCTAGAAAATATTTTTCTAGGATTTATAGTGTTAGTATGTGACCCTAGTAAATTGAAATGCGCGTTCAAATTCAATATATAGAGTTATATGTTGATTTTAACGGAAACTGATCGAAATGTTCGAATCAGCTTACGATACATATCCCATTGTGTTCGGAATGGGGGTAAAACGCTATGGACGACAGGCGGTGGGCCTCGTTTTGAGGTCGAAAATAAAATTTGCTTTTTGGTGGAAAATAAAATAATTAGATAATAAATTAAAGCTTTCTCTCTCTCTCCTTCCTTTATCTGGCCCCCCCTTCTTCAAATTCGATCAGCAAAAGAAACAAAAAAAAAGGAGAACGAATCGCGCCTCCACCAGCGACGAACCGCCGCCAGCCAACGCGCCGCCCACCGCACTTCCGCCTTCCCTCCGATTAGCTCCCCCTCTCCTTCGTTTCCCCCCTTCTGTTCCCGTTGAAGCCCCTGCCCAAATCGACGAAACCCCAAAACCGCACCCCCCCCTTTCCACCTAGAGCCACCACCCCTTGCCCTGAACGCTGCCTCCGCCTGTATGGCCACCGCCAGCGCCGACAAGGCTTCCTCCAACCCTGCGCTACCCTCAGCATCCAAACCCCCCTTCTTCAGTTGATGGCAGCGAAACCCCCCCCCCCCACCCTTTAGCCTGTAAGTTTTACTTTGTTTCCTATTCTGTTTTATTTATTTAGTATAATTAAAAATAGTTTTTTTTAGTGATTTTAAATTAGTTTTATATAATAACATGTAAAGATGTGATTTTGATTAGTTTGAAATAACGATAATAATGTGATTTTTACTTGTTGGTTAGCAAGCTAAAAATATAATTTTTATATTATAGAATGGTTAAAAATATAATTTTTATATGGTGTAGATAATAAAAATATAATTTTTATTAGATGTGAAGATTAAAAATATGATTTCTATAAGGTAGAGAAAGTAAAATTTTGAATTTTATATATTGAATAACGAAGTAAAAATTCGATTTTTATATATTGAATAACGAAGTAAAAATTCAATTTTTATATATTGAATAACGAAGTAAAAATTCGATTTTTATATATTGAATAACGAAGTAAAAATTCGATTTTTATATATTGAATAGCAATATAAAAATGCGATTTTTACATATGTAGAGAATACGGGCAACGAAGGTGACAAAAAGGCGAGAACGATGAAGATTACTATCAATGAAGAGTCGTGGTATTGGATAGCTATCGGTGAGAACTTCTCACTCTTCAATTCCTTTGTCTAGTAATATATATATATACTAGGATGCAGACGGTGTTTAGTAGCACCTGACACAATCATCCACAGACCATGGACTTGTTTGTTTGGTTGTGTAGTTGGTTAGATTATTTGAGTTGAATTGAATTGTTTGGTGAAATGAAATTGATTTGATTGATGTGTGAATGGCGTGGGCCTTCACTAGACCAGGGATAAGGCTAGGCCTTGTCCCGTTTCTAGTATCGTGTCGTTATGCCGCCGAAATTTCGTAAAATAAGTTAGAAAAATAAAAATATAATTTTTATTTTGTAAATGAACTGAATAGAAATTCATGTGTTGAAATAAAATATTTAATCGTTAAAAATATAATTTTTAACGTGGAAGTGAATAAAATAAAATATTCATTTACAAACCGGACAGTTTGTTTATGTACATTTATTTGAAGGACATTGATTGGGACGATAAATTTTACACATCGCCCAACTGCACAAATAAAATCTGTGTTCGATTGTTTGAAACCCCACACGGGTGTTGGGATGAAATTTGAAGTTCACTCATCCTGATTGATTAAATATGTCGATCGATTGATTGACAGGCTGTTATAAGCGTTAGATATCTATATTTGATGCTTATACAGTGTAGTGCACTTTGGTTGATGGTTGATTATTTTTCAATGCTATTATATACGTGTGATGTATGAAAATCCATATAATTAATATTATATGGTGATTGATTGGGCCTCATTCCAATTTAGAAAATAAATAATATTATAAAATAAAGGTTCATGTGTTGACCGTACTCATCCGTTGAGATTAGTCATGTGTTGAACAAATATTTTAATAATAAAATTTACTTCTTTATCAATATAAAACAAAGGTTCACGTGTTGACAGTTCTCATCCGTTGAGATTAGTCATGTGTTGAACGAAATATTTTGATAATAGAAATATTTGAAATAGAAATATTTGAAATAGAAATATTTGAAATAGAAATATTTAAAATAGAAATATTTTGAAACAGAAATATTTGAAATAGAATATTTGAAAATAGAAATATATGAAGCCGTGTTGATTAGATTGACGCCATTTTGACGTGAACGATATTTATATCGATTTTATTCATTTTAAAATGAATATTGAAAAGTGATTTCGAAATCGAATATTTTGAAATGAAATTTGAATCGAATTGAATAGAAAACCAATTCGAATTGAATTGAATAGAAAACGAATTTGATTTGAATAGAAAACCAATTCGAATTGAATTGAATAGAAAACGAATTTGATTTGAGTAGAAAACCAATTTGAATTGAATCGAATAGAAAACCAATTTGAATTGAATCGAATAGAAAACGAATTCGAATTAAATTGAATAGAAAACGAATTTGATCAAATAGAAAACGAATTTGAATTGAATTGAAAAGAAAACGAATTCGAACTGAATTGAATAGAAAATGAATTTGATTTGAATAGAAAACCAATTTGAATGTAATCGAATAGAAAACGAATTCGAATTATGAAACACCCCACCTCCGTTAGGGTCACTCTCAAAGGGAATGCCCTAATTTTGGTGGAGGTTTATAAGTATAAGTCACAGATATACAAGACAGATATAATAACACATATTTGTAAACAGCGGAAAAACAACAAACTTTTATTTCATAAAAGCAAATACGTGTTACAACAATATCACCATAATTGTCTTACATCTTTTTCCCAAAAACATAACATAACTCCTTCATAATCTGTCTTGATTTCATTATTAAAGAAGCATAGATAAAACATAGATAAACTGCAAAAGCCCCCATAGTGGATTGTCCAAAGCCATAGTTCAAAGCGAAAAAGTCCAAGCAATACATTTCTCTTCTTCAAGCTAGATGTTAAGGCTGGTCAAGCTGCTGTGTTCCCTCCCTGTGGACCTGGGGGGGGGGGGGGAAACGGAAGAAAATAAGACGAAAGAAAAGTAGAGTCAGACATAAAGCCTGAGTAAGTCTAGTACTATTTTGTCTATGAATAAAGAACTGGGTATGATAAGTATAAGCAAGAAGTGGGCAAGCACTATAAACATTGGTTAAGTTGTCTAGGGTCGAATATACTATCGTACCCCATGTTAATCTCTGAACCCATATAAACTAGTTTCCAACTGGCACCCCATAATCAGGGTGATGTGATCCATTCTATGATGATCGGCTCCTACTCGCATAGTTACATGTGTCTTACGGCCCCCGATGTTGTAGTTACCTATGCTGGTCCCACCATGGGGTGTATCAAGTCCCATAGTGGCGGCCCGACACAACCTTAGAGTGCACAGGTATGCTACTGGTGTCCAGTGCCTTATTTTTCTGCGCCGGAGTGTGTGCACGCCCGCACCCCGTTAGAACCTACACTGCTACACCACCGCCGTCGATTTGACCTCTTACAATCAGCCCAGTAATCGTGCCCCACCCTGCCTAGTTTCAGGGTATCCTGATACACCTTCTAGGGTTACTGCTGAAAAGGGTCCCCCGTTACTAGGTTTTCTATCTCTAGCCAACATGCTAAGTTGGTTAAGTGTTTTCTAACCTAACCCCCACCAGTCCGTTTAGTTTAGCATGTTCCATTTTGATTAAGTCTTTAGTTCACTTAATCCTAGCAATCCTGACTCAGCCTTAATTGTCTTATTAAGGCCCTGACCTCTCACATTAGACAGGTATTGTTGTGGCTGCCTGTTGCCGGTTGGTTCCGGGCAGTCTTACGCCACAACTCAGTCTAACCTCGGGTCCTTATTGGGCTCCATGTTTAACCTCCCACATTGGATAGGTATTGTTGTGACTACTGGACAGCCGGGCGGTTCCGGGCAGGTTTACATCACAACTCAATCCAACCTCGGGTTAAACACATCGTATGTTCTACATTTACATATTTTGTCTTTTTTTTTTCTTATATGTAAATATTTGCGGCCAATTATTAAGTTAATGGTGCAAAGGTTACACCAATCATGGGCCCAACCCATACTTGAATTTGGGCCCTTCTATTTTGTATTTTCATTCATTAGTAATTTTAACCCAACGTTATTTTCCCCCGTTTTACACGTCCTTTTATTATATATATATTGGGCTTAGCCTTTTAAAGCCCAATTTAGCCATGCGAAAAGGGGAGGCTTAAAGCGTGATTACATACACCAAAAAGGGGAATGTGAGCGCATGAACTTGCAATATGACGTTGGAAATACAAAATAGAAACTGGTGTACTTGCATAGTGGTAACATATACTTTGGTCATAAAACATAGGTGACATGAATCAAAGCATGTAAAATCACATAGTCATAAGTACAACATGAACCTATATTTTTATTTAGGCATAATGTCAAACATAAGCAAATCATGTTCATAAGACTACTACATGCTTACAAAGGTGTCTACTTTTGTGACTAATACTAAAGTATAATTAAATTTGTTCACATAACCATGGCATAAATGTTTCTAACATGAAATCATGATTTTTACTTTAGTCATGCAAACTTGCAAAAAGGTATTTTTGAACCTAACCTAGCTATGTACCACATATGTCATCATAAAATTCTTGTAAACAAGATAGACTTAATCATGGATTTTAATTATGCCAAATATCATTCATAGCCTAGCCATATTCATAAGTTTGCAAATAGGTTTTCTAGTACAAAAGCATGGCTTAATACATGATGCCCAATTTTTAACATAATTTCATATGGATTATGATAACCCAAACTTATTCCAATTACTTCACAAAAATGATGTTTGTATAAAAATACCCATTATGATGGCATAATAGCAAAGCCCCAAACTTGCATGAATTTAAATCAACTACATACATGTAGCTTCAACATGGATTACATAATTTGCGAAATATTCCAAACGTATACTTGCATAGAACTACCGCATGTAGTTCTTTATAACATGAATAACATAATTCAAGAATATCCAAACGTATACAATATTCCAACGCACAAATATGGATTACTTTATCGCCACAAATCAAGTATACATATCTACACAATCATTTGTTCATACCAAAGTAATACTCTACTTACAATCGTTGCGGTGAATTCTCTAATTTAGGAATTTAGAGATGCGACTCTTTTTGACGTAGGCGTTGATTTGCTTTGTTTGAATTGCTTTAGGCTTTAGAATTTTCCTCCTAATCTTCTCTCCAATTTGGTGGCTACCCCTAGTCGTTCCTCAGCAACATGGCGGCTTTGTTCTTATTTTTGAATGAATAGATTAGGGTTAGTCTAGGGTTGTTTATATAGAGGTTATAAACTGATTAGGACCATTGATGTTGCTTGGATTGATCGTAGCCATTCATTCGCAAGAGAGACCAATTAGAGCCTGCCACCTAGCCCTAATGACAAAGCAAACCACAGAAAATCGACCAACAGAGAATAGGCCAGCCGGGTTAGACCGGGCTCGACCTGGCTCTGGACCAGGTCGACACCCCTGTCGACAGCCCTGTCGACAGGCCTGTCGACCTGGTTAGACCAGGTCGACAGCCCAGTCGACCTGGGTGCGTCAGGCGGGACTTTTTCGCCCTGGCCCATTGGGCCCCATTTTTGTATTCTGAGCTTATTTTATTCTGTTTGAATTTTAAATTTAATTCAAAAACTTCCGAAGGCCATATCTTCTTCATACGGACTCCGTTTTTCGAAAACTCGGACTCTATTTCGCGTATTTTTCCGAGACGAACGCAATGGCGTATCCCGTTTCCCTTAGTTCTTTGATTTGAAATTAATTATACTTCAACTTGTTAATTTCACATTTATAGAATTCGCGGGGTGTTACATTCTCCCCCACTTAAAAGGATTTCGTCCCCGAAATCATCAAGTTAGGAGGAATGTATATCCTAACATCCAATCATCCATCTACTCATCCATCAAACACGAGCATCCATTGTCCTTAAAAGACTTCTAATGCTTCATGATCATATGCGAAGTGTGTGTGTGTACATGAACTTATCTAATGCAAAATCAGGCGGTCTACTGATTCAGTTGACCTCCTTAATGCGAATTATGTAAGTGCCATGAATCCATTATGTATGCAAATTTTCCTATTCATGATTCTACATGAGTGCACAATCATTCAATACAAATGCAGCATCCACATGACAACACATTAAAGTTCAACCACATACGAATGCAAACATATATGCATATGCAATATGAAGTGACTGAGCCGATCTAATACCTAGATTGTGTGTGTATATGCAACCACGAGCAACCACTAGCAATCACTTGCAACCACTTGCAACCATCATACATAACATGTTTCAATTACATGTTTCCATCCAAAAAGATTTTACCTAAAAGATAAGGTCGAGGAAATATACCTAAAAAGATAGATAAAAGCGCAACTTAAGGAAAAGGAAAGATCAAGGATGTACCCTCGAACAGAAAAGGGTAGGCAGTGCGTATTCTAGCTTCAGTTTCCCAAGTCGCGTCTCCCTCGGCGTCGCTCCACTGAACTTTGACGAGCTTGACTTCATGGTTGCGTAGCTTCTTCACTTCCGTTCCTAATATGCGTGTTGGAATTTTTCTTATGGTTGCTTCGCGTTCCACTTCGGCCTCTTCGAGTATATTTGGCTCTACCACTTCAGCGGACTCATGTAGACATTTTCGAAGATGTGAAACGTGAAAAACGTTGTGGACTCCAGCCAACTTCTCGGGTAGCTCTAATCTATAGGACATTTTCCCAATTGTTCCTATCTAAAGGTATAGTCGAATGATAGAAGCAAGTAAAAACTTTGTGCCCATTAGGCAATGTCAAAACTGAAAACCTATGCCACATATATATTGATTAGGAGAAGAACTCTCTAAGCATCAGCCCCGAAGACCGAAATCAACATCAGACTGACACCCAAAGAGTTACTCAACCCAACCACCATATATGATTCTAGGAAACTAAGCATGATGGACTCCTTCTAGGTCACAAGGGAGTCCCTTTCTAAGACCAATCTGCATCCAAAAACTTTAGTCAATCCAATGAACACCCTCGAGCCCCAACATGTGTTACTAACAGATGAGTCATACTCCCTATGGGGTTTGCAACAGAAATTGGATTGAGAATGGGACCGAGAGGATATACAGAAGAAATACCATGCAAGTAAGTTCTACAGGAAGAGAGGGATCAAGGATATACTCTTAAGAAGAGATATTATGCACGAATCTAGTCTTCAATCTTCTAAGTCGCATTTCTTGAGCTTAACTCCATTATGCTTTGTCCATCTTTAACTTCACAATTTCGTAGCTTCTTAACTCTTGTTTCCAAAATATGAGTTGGAACCTATTTCTCGTTCCTCTTTCACTTATTCTCCTCCTAGTATACTTGGCTCAAGCCTAACTGCGTACTCATGGTTCCATGCAAGCTCTCCAAAATTCACTAGTGAATCTTGGATCTTGTTCACTTACTAGAAGATATCCCACATAGATGAATTATCTCTTGAAAATAAACAAATGTCAACTTCGTGAGCAGAGCTGATATTTTCGCAAAATCCCTTATAAATTTTCGATAGAAACCCGCTAGTCCTAGAAAGCATCGGACCTCAGTCGCATTCCTTGGTGTCTTCCAGTCCTGTACCGCCACTACCTTAGCAGGGTCCACCGCTAACCCTTGTTTGGATACTATGTGCCCAAGGAACCTAACCTCTTCTCTCCAAAAGTGGCATTTGGAGAATTTGGCTTTTAGTTGATGGACTCGCAAAGTTTCCATGATTGCCCTCAAGTGTTGAGCATGTTCCTCTTCACTCTTTGAGAAGATAAGGATATCATCTACGAAGACCACTACGAATTTGTTGAGGAAATCTCTAAATACCCTACTCATTAGGTCCACGAAGTAAGCAGGTGCATTTGTCAAGCCGAAAGGCATGACAAGCCATTCAAAGAAACCGTCTGGGGTTCTGAACGCCGTTTTATCGATGCTATCTTCAGCCACCCTTAGCTGATGAAAACCGGTTGCTAAATCGAGCTGGGAGAAAACAGACGCTCCTACAAGCTGGTCGAATAAATCGTCAATTCTAGGGAGAGGGTGCCTATTCTTTTTCGTTAGCTTGTTGAGCTCCCTATAGTCAACACATAGACGGAGTGAACCATCCGCCTTTGTAGCGAACACCACCGGAGCGCCCCATTCTGAAATGCTCCTCCTAATGAACCCCTTTTCTAGAAGCTCTTTAATCTGTTTACTGAGCTCTTTCCTTTCTCGTGGAGCCATGTGTCTAACGGGCAACGCAACGGGCTTTGCATTATCTACAAGATATATACGGAAGTCTATTTCCCGCTTCGGAGGCAAGCCCTTCACCTCTTCGAAGACATCCGGATATTCCCGGACCACTTTAACTGATTGCAAATTTTCAACAGAGGCATCTAGCGATTCAAGATAACTAAGCATAACCGCGTACGAGGGAATACAAGAAATTTCCAAAGTATTACCGAGCCGGGTTAGGAGCCTAACAACCCTTTTCTCACAATCAAGGATGGCCCCATTACTGGATAACCAATCCATACCCAAAATCAAACCATACCCCGAAAAGCCCAAAACAAAGGCACTACATTGAAATTCTACGCTTAGAATAGAGATTTTCAATCCCACACAGATCATAGACAAATGAGCTGGGCCCCCAATTGGGTTTGAAACAATTAAGGGGTCCTCTACCATACTAGTTTTTAGGTGCAGAGATTCTTCTAAAGCAGACGAGATAAAGGAGTGTGATGCGCCAGAATCAAATAAAGTGCGAACGGGGTGATCATAAAGATAAACTACACTTTCTACAGAAGTATTTATACCTCGCTGTTGCAGAGGTGGCGCTTCTAGCACATGAACCTGTGCCCCTGGGGTGGATCCAGCCCTCTGCCCCTGTCCTCGTTTCTTTGGGCAGTCCTTGGCCCTGTGGCCTGTCTCACCGCAAGAAAAGCACCCACCATTCTCCTTGGCCTTCTTTTTCCGGCAGTCCTTTACTAAGTGCCCCACTTTGCCACAGAAATTACACTTCCTCTTCTCTTTGTTGCCTTTCCCGCCTTTCTTAAAGTCTGTCTTCTTAGGCTGCAAACCCTCTTTCTTCCCTTGAGAGCTTTCTGCCTTTGTCTCCTTCTTGCCCTTATCCTCCTCATTCAGCAATGCCATTTGCACCAATCTTTCATACGTGGCTCCCATGGGTATATGGGTCATGGCCAAACTGTGTAATGGCTCATTCAACCCTTTAACGAAACGGAGAGCCTTCTTGTGCGGGGTGTTAACTAGATCAAGCCCAAACCTAGCCAGCTCATCGAACTGATTCACATACTCTCTGACTGTCTTGTCCCCTTGCCTAAGAAATAAGAATTTTTCCAACTGCAAACTTCTTTCTGCATCTGAGAGAAATTTAGTTTCAAACCTTGCCCTAAAGTCCTCCCATGTCTCCACTGGTCTTTCAGCATTAGTGACTTCCCACCAGTAGGAAGCCTCGCCCTTCAATAGCCACACTGCCAATTGTACTTTTTGTCTATCTTCTACCTCAAAGATGATGAATAGGTCCTCCGTTTCTTTCAGCCAATTTCTAGCTGCCACGAAGGACTCAGTTCCATGGAAATCCCTTCCTCCCATAGCTTTAAAATCTTTACATATCTTAGCAAACGTGTTTCCCCGAGGAGGAGGTGGAGGAAAAGGTGCTGCTGCAGCTGGATGATTTCCGGCAGCTGGGGGCGGAGGAACGGTAGGACCTGGCTGAGTGGCCCTTGCTTCTAAGAACCGTCTAAACCAACCAGGTATTGGTACCCCTTCCGGCAAGTTAAGATCTTCGGACATGCTGAAACGAAAAGGATAGATTCAAAACGAAGGATAAGAGATAGTACCTATGGCTTTGGGGAGTGGACTTTGCCTTTTAAAATAAAATAATATTTTTCTTTTTTAAAAATGCTTCTTTAAATTTCCTTTTTGAAAACAATTTTTCAAAACTTTTTATCTTATCTGGTAAACCTCTGCTCTGATACCAAGTGAAACACCCCACCTCCGTTAGGGTCACTCTCAAAGGGAATGCCCTAATTTTGGTGGAGGTTTATAAGTATAAGTCACAGATATACAAGACAGATATAATAACACATATTTGTAAACAGCGGAAAAACAACAAACTTTTATTTCATAAAAGCAAATACGTGTTACAACAATATCACCATAATTGTCTTACATCTTTTTCCCAAAAACATAACATAACTCCTTCATAATCTGTCTTGATTTCATTATTAAAGAAGCATAGATAAAACATAGATAAACTGCAAAAGCCCCCATAGTGGATCGTCCAAAGCCATAGTTCAAAGCGAAAAAGTCCAAGCAATACATTTCTCTTCTTCAAGCTGGATGTTAAGGCTGGTCAAGTTGCTGTGTTCCCTCCCTGTGGACCTGGGGGGGGGGGAACGGAAGAAAAGAAGACGAAAGAAAAGTAGAGTCAGACATAAAGCCTGAGTAAGTCTAGTACTATTTTGTCTATGAATAAAGAACTGGGTATGATAAGTATAAGCAAGAAGTGGGCAAGCACTATAAACATTGGTTAAGTTGTCTAGGGTCGAATATACTATCGTACCCCATGTTAATCTCTGAACCCATATAAACTAGTTTCCAACTGGCACCCCATAATCAGGGTGATGTGATCCATTCTATGATGATCAGCTCCTACTCGCATAGTTACATGTGTCTTACGGCCCCCGATGTTGTAGTTACCTATGCTGGTCCCACCATGGGGTGTATCAAGTCCCATAGTGGCGGCCCGACACAACCTTAGAGTGCACAGGTATGCTACTGGTGTCCAGTGCCTTATTTTTCTGCGCCGGAGTGTGTGCACGCCCGCACCCCGTTAGAACCTACACTGCTACACCACCGCCGTCGATTTGACCTCTTACAATCAGCCCAGTAATCGTGCCCCACCCTGCCTAGTTTCAGGGTATCCTGATACACCTTCTAGGGTTACTGCTGAAAAGGGTCCCCCGTTACTAGGTTTTCTATCTCTAGCCAACATGCTAAGTTGGTTAAGTGTTTTCTAACCTAACCCCCACCAGTCCGTTTAGTTTAGCATGTTCCATTTTGATTAAGTCTTTAGTTCACTTAATCCTAGCAATCCTGACTCAGCCTTAATTGTCTTATTAAGGCCCTGACCTCTCACATTAGACAGGTATTGTTGTGGCTGCCTGTTGCCGGTTGGTTCCGGGCAGTCTTACGCCACAACTCAGTCTAACCTCGGGTCCTTATTGGGCTCCATGTTTAACCTCCCACATTGGATAGGTATTGTTGTGACTACTGGACAGCCGAGCGGTTCCGGGCAGGTTTACATCACAACTCAATCCAACCTCGGGTTAAACACATCGTATGTTCTACATTTACATATTTTGTCTTTTTTTTTTCTTATATGTAAATATTTGCGGCCAATTATTAAGTTAATGGTGCAAAGGTTACACCAATCATGGGCCCAACCCATACTTGAATTTGGGCCCTTCTATTTTGTATTTTCATTCATTAGTAATTTTAACCCAACGTTATTTTCCCCCGTTTTACACGTCCGTTTATTATATATATATTGGGCTTAGCCTTTTAAAGCCCAATTTAGCCATGCGAAAAGGGGAGGCTTAAAGCGTGATTACATACACCAAAAAGGGGAATGTGAGCGCATGAACTTGCAATATGACGTTGGAAATACAAAATAGAAACTGGTGTACTTGCATAGTGGTAACATATACTTTGGTCATAAAACATAGGTGACATGAATCAAAGCATGTAAAATCACATAGTCATAACTACAACATGAACCTATATTTTTATTTAGGCATAATGTCAAACATAAGCAAATCATGTTCATAAGACTACTACATGCTTACAAAGGTGTCTACTTTTGTGACTAATACTAAAGTATAATTAAATTTGTTCACATAACCATGGCATAAATGTTTCTAACATGAAATCATGATTTTTTACTTTAGTCATGCAAACTTGCAAAAAGGGATTTTTGAACCTAAACTAGCTATGTACCACATATGTCATCATAAAATTCTTGTAAACAAGATAGACTTAATCATGGATTTTAATTATGCCAAATATCATTCATAGCCTAGCCATATTCATAAGTTTGCAAATAGGTTTTCTAGTACAAAAGCATGGCTTAATACATGATGCCCAATTTTTAACATAATTTCATATGGATTATGATAACCCAAACTTATTCCAATTACTTCACAAAAATGATGTTTGTATAAAAATACCCATTATGATGGCATAATAGCAAAGCCCCAAACTTGCATGAATTTAAATCAACTACATACATGTAGCTTCAACATGGATTACATAATTTGCGAAATATTCCAAACGTATACTTGCATAGAACTACCGCATGTAGTTCTTTATAACATGAATAACATAATTCAAGAATATCCAAACGTATACAATATTCCAATGCACAAATATGGATTACTTTATCGCCACAAATCAAGTATACATATCTACACAATCATTTGTTCATACCAAAGTAATACTCTACTTACAATCGTTGCGGTGAATTCTCTAATTTAGGAATTTAGAGATGCGACTCTTTTTGACGTAGGCGTTGATTTGCTTTGTTTGAATTGCTTTAGGCTTTAGAATTTTCCTCCTAATCTTCTCTCCAATTTGGTGGCTACCCCTAGTCGTTCCTCAGCAACATGGCGGCTTTGTTCTTATTTTTGAATGAATAGATTAGGGTTAGTCTAGGGTTGTTTATATAGAGGTTATAAACTGATTAGGACCATTGATGTTGCTTGGATTGATCGTAGCCATTCATTCGCAAGAGAGACCAATTAGAGCCTGCCACCTAGCCCTAATGACAAAGCAAACCACAGAAAATCGACCAACAGAGAATAGGCCAGCCGGGTTAGACTGGGCTCGACCTGGCTCTGGACCAAGTCGACACCCCTGTCGACAGGCCTGTCGACCTGGTTAGACCAGGTCGACAGCCCAGTCGACCTGGGTGCGTCAGGCGGGACTTTTTCGCCCTGGCCCATTGGGCCCCATTTTTGTATTCTGAGCTTATTTTATTCTGTTTGAATTTTAAATTTAATTCAAAAACTTCCGAAGGCCATATCTTCTTCATACGGACTCCGTTTTTCGAAAACTCGGACTCTATTTCGCGTATTTTTCCGAGACGAACGCAATGGCGTATCCCGTTTCCCTTAGTTCTTTGATTTGAAATTAATTATACTTCAACTTGTTAATTTCACAGTTATAGAATTCGCGGGGTGTAACAAATTAAATTGAATAGAAAACGAATTTGATCGAATAGAAAACGAATTCGAATTGAATTGAAAAGAAAACGAATTCGAACTGAATTGAATAGAAAACGAATTTGATTTGAATAGAAAACCAATTTGAATTGAATTGAATTGAAAACGAATTCGAATTAAATTGAATTGAAAACGAATTGAAATAGAAGAAAAATCAATTTGAAATGAATTGAAATTGAATTGAAATTTGAATTGAATAGAAATGAATTTTAAAACGAATTTATAAAGCAAAATTTAATTTTGATTTGAATTTGAAATAAAGGTTGAAATTGTTTTTGAAACGAATTCAAAACTATTTATAAAATTCGTTTTAAATAGAAAACGACGAAATATATATTATATATATTATATATATATAATATAATGGCCTGAATAGAACGCGCCGCGGCAGTTCGCGAATTTCGACCATTGATTTCGAACGGACATTACGGGAGATCTGACCGTCGGATTCTCCTAAAACCGGAACCGTTGGGTTCGTATCGAAAAGAGCTTTCTAACGTATATTAGAAATTCAAAATCTAACGGTTGGATTTGGAGATACGTCCAAATCAAATTTGGAAAAGGTCGCTGTAAGTGCAGTTCGATGGCCGTTGATGGAAATCGACTGTACGGGCCTGGATAAAATTATTAAAAAATAGTAATAATTTGTGTAAAATCATAAGAAATGATTTGGGAAAAATTGGAATGAAAAACTCCATATTTGAAAAGATAAAAATAGATTTTTATCGAAATGAACTAATTTTGAACTGAGATTAAAACCCATTTATTTTTAAAAAAATAAATTGGATTTGAAATGGGTTGTAAATAAAATTTATTTGTGGGTTTATTGTGAAGGGTGTTTTAAATGACACTTGTTCTTTAACCCGGTGATAAATAGAATATGATTTGGGTTTGTCGTGAACTGTGTTTTAAATAACACTAGTTCTTTAACCCAGTAAAAGGAGTTTTAATGAATCTGCAATTAGATTGAAATGTGAATTGATAATTTAAATTATCAAATTTGGAAAATGAGCGAGAACGGAGTATCACCAGTTTTGCTCCAAAGCGATAGTTAAATCTTTAATTAGATTTGAACGTGAAACGGTATACCGATAACACCGTGGTGTTAGATATGGAGTATTACCAGTTTTGCTTCATGGGATGAATAGGTTGGGATTGGGAAATAAAATAAATAATTACTTTGGTGTGGTTCGCTAATCTCGACTAATTTGGAAAACCATAATTTGGTTTAATACGACATCCAAAGGAAGATTAAAGGATAAATTTTAAAGAATTTATCTTGGATAAAATTAATGGGAATCTTTCCCTATGAATGTGAAATTTAGAAACTAACTGTCGGTTAGCTAAGCAGAATGGTTTTCTGGATATTGATCTGATGTTGGTTACGGCCTTCGGGGTTAATATTTGGGGAATTATTCTCTTGATTAATTTATGGTTAGTGACTGATGAATTGGAATGAGGCGTATGTTGTGTTCGTGTAACATTTGTTTGTAATATACGCGGGTTGTTCGGAAAGACCGGGTTTATACCCATTCCGAATAACCGATTCGTCGATATGTCGAAGATGAAGACGGTGGTTGAAGACCGGAAGTCTTCATATCGTTTGGGTGATTACTGATGATCTTGATTGGGCTGTACACCCAAGATGAGGGAGTCAGTTGGTGGTCGTCCAGACGTAATTGGAGATCGATGGATATGAGAGGAAAGTGCCTCCGGTTTCGTTCAGACCCAGAACGAACTTGTAAATGGATTATGTGTTTGACATTGGATTTTATTTTGTGTTGATTGACTTCTATTAAATATATTTCTGTTTGGCGGCGGAGAATTTATTCTCTTGATTAACGCCCTTCTCTGAGACGTACGAGCTTAGAGGTTATATATCGATAGATATCAATCGCATGACATGAATTGCCTGTGTGGCACGCTGAGATGCAATGATCAAGGCTTCTGTTGAAAAGCAAAGCCTTGTGGTTGATGATCAAAGCACGGCCTACGTGGCAGCTTTGTGTATAGCGTGGATTCGCGAGCCTCACACCTCGGTATGAGTCAAAAACGGGATACGGACCGCTGGGAGAACACGACGTTTCTTTCTAGCTTTGGTGGTGTCAGTGACTTACCAGCCCTGACATTTATATACTTTTCACCTTTGTGGTTGTTGGAATGATGCGCCTCGATTATAGGTCTGTAAGGACCGGGAAACGTGTGTTCAGGAATTGCCAATCCTCAAACGTAAGAGAGGACCGACCCAGCCAATTCCAGGGTTACCCAGAGTGTGTAGTCCTGAGGCATTTGCTAGAGTGTCTCGAAGCGGAGAGGAGCTTGTCCCTTGCCTCGACTCATGACGGAAATCCAATTTCCAATACGTGTATTTCGGCTTTATTTGTAGAGCCTAGTATGGCGACATAGTGGTATGGGGCACTTATGCCGTCTATGATTTATATTTATGATTGAAATTGTTTTGACACTATACACTTACAATAGTATCAAATGATTTGTTTTAAACGTACCAAGCATGTTTGGCTGTTATAAGGTAAAACCCTATCCTCCGGCTTGCGTTGCATTGTGTGATGGGACCTGGGTCTTATAATAGCTTCATTTTTCGAAAAAGCATTGCGCTGTTTATTCTATGCACTGGTATTCTTGGGAGGAAACCCGTTCTGTGCTATACGGCGTGGTCCCTTGAATTACTCTCTTTTAAAGTAAAGTTTTAAATAACTGTTTTAGTTCTCACACCAGTCACATGACTGACCTGGAGTTTATTGTTTTAACCTAAACTCTGGGTGCCCCTATTTTCGACACGGGCAGCTAGTAGTTTTGGTTTTGCATATTTATATTCACAGGATCCTGATTTACAGCTGGAATGATGCTCAGAAAGCTCTGTATCCATGTATTACTTTCAGTTGTGTTTTATATTATTTTCCGCTGCTATGTAATTTATTGTAATCTCTGATGTTTATCGAATGTAATTTATTCATTTATACTCTGTATATTCTTGTATTCTGATGGAATTGTTGTAATAACAATGAAATGTTCTCCCGTCTGCGTTCTGTTGTGGCTTGTTCTCGAACTATCCGCGTTTTCCTCATCGGGGAAGTTACGGGTTTTCACAAAATCGCACAGGCGCACATGTTGTATCTTCCCATCAAGCAGATGGCCATCCATCGCATAGCTGTACTCTCTCCCTCCCATCCTATATTCACATGTCACATGCAGAGTCCTGTCCGCACAACTAAAAATGTTTCAGCTACCTTATAGAAGCACTGCCCTACCCTCTTCTCAGCAAAAGCCTAAGGAAGATCGTCTCAGATCATCACGAAGTGAAAACTCATACAAGCTCATCAAAGTTCACATCACAGGCCTTTCTTGACGTGAATATACACTGCAAACCGCCTAATATTTCTTAGCTACATCCCTACGCTATACGAAAATGAAGCGACATCATGCTTATCTAAAACCTGTACCCCTATAAATACATCTTCGCTTCTTTCCTCTGAAACCAAACAAGCCTCGTTCGTTTTCATGGGGCTTAAGGTGTACAAAAATGGCCAACTCTTCAAATAAAAAACGAAAACCATCACTCAAATAAAAAAAATAAAAGAGAGATCGAGGTGCAGCTTAGAGTAGAATAAAGCGAGAAGGGATTGGAAGATTAACGTAGCAACGTAGAAAATGGGAAAGGAAATTTTTACGTGAAATACAAAAGTGGACCGAAGAACCATGAAGAATAGCTGATGGGTTCGTAGAAACAGTAATGAGGCAATCAGGAGTGAATTGAAATACACATAGTAAAGAAAAGTTAAAAGATGCGGAAGTGTGCGATTCCAAGTAAAATAGGAGAAAGAAGTTGCTGTGTTCAATTCGCAAGTGTGAAGCACAGTATGATATTGGGTTAAAATGTGAGTTATGTAGACAAATAGTGGAGCGGTTAAGGACAATTGGAACAAGGTGGCTCGTCATTGGGTCATTATGTTCAGAAGGGAATGTTATAAAATAATTATGAAGAAGCTGTAACACAGTGGGGTAGATGGACGGAGCTGAGTTCAAAAACAATGAAGGCAACATGGAAAATACTGTACAACTTGGGGTAGTTTCGAATGAGAGGAAGAGGGACCAAAGCACGGGTGCAAACTAAAAACACTAGAAGACGGGTATTATTTTACTTGAAGTAGTTTTTTGAAGGGCTCAAAACATTACGTGAGAATTATACACAGAGCTGGGTAAAAGAATGAGGAACAACATAGGAGTTGGGCACGACGATGAACAGTTGCATCATGGTATATTTTTAACGTGCAGAATATAATTATAATATTTGTGCCTAATTCAATTTAACAGTACTTAATCACCTTTAGATGCCTAATCTATGTTAGTTTAGTATAACCATTTTTCTTTATTGGCCGATGACGAAAATGAATGTTTAAGTCGACGGTTTTCAAAAGTTTTCAACATAGATAGTTTCACGTAACCCAACTATTTGTCTATCATACCGAAGTATGCCTGATACTTTGGTATCTGCCTAATCCAAGTTTATATTAACAAGTTGATTTTTATAAATATGATTAAAATATATAAAAATAATTTTGTTTAAAGAAAGAGATGGATAGTGTTTTACGTGACTGGGTATAAGTTTTTAAATACGCCAAGAATGTTAAGTAGGTAGAAGACTAAGTATAACGTGGCTTACAATGATCGATTATTAGTACGATTTAACGGTTTACATAAATATTAGGTTAATAATATATGTATAATTAAGGTATTAACAATATTTTATTAAATAGCGAATACCATAGTAAATTTTCGTCTTGGTTATGCAGTAACGACATGAGATGAAATAAGGGCGACCATGTCGACGAACGTAATACTGTGGAACGAATTTAAACAGGAACTATGATAGCTGGGAATTTACAGTTAAATTAAACAACTGGTTATTTTAACTGTAACCAAACCGTTCAATGACTAAATCAAGGTGAGTTTACTCACTAAGTTTTTACCCATTTATATTTTATATAAATTGGGATTTATTTTGTGTGTTATGGTTGATAATTGTTTGTTGTTTGCTGTTGGTTGAATTGGTTAATTTAAACATTAGTTTAAATAAAATCTAACCATTATTTTAACGGTTAATTCCAAACAAGGTAACGTACCTTATTGGTTACGTTTATAATAATATAAACGTGTTGTTGTTATTGTTTGATTTGTTTTTTGAATTGAATTTGAGGTAACAATTTTGTTGTAGGGAAGAACAGGTTGGAGGGATCCAACGGGATTCCTCAAATTTATTGCTTATTTTCAAATCACATTATATGAACCGTTTGACCAACCCAATTAGATGATTGATTTGATCATTGTTCGTTGAATTTAAATTCAATGATTGTTTTGTTATTAACCAGTGGAAATATTGGTTGGTTAATTGGCAGTATATGGCCTATAAATCAATCGTTTTCGAATATTGATTTACCGTCAAGTGAATTGACGATAATGAAGTTATAAATTTTATTTTATAACTGAGAATAGGTTTTAAATCTATTAAGTGGGATTAAAGTTATTTAAATAGAAATAAATATTTATGGTTTAAAGTTTATAAGTTATTATTAAATGATTTTATAAAGTGATTTCTTAGGTTAATAAGATTTATATGTAAATGAGCAGAACCCAGTAAAATGGTTAAGGGTTGTTATAATTATTTCTAAGAAACTGTTTAACGAATAATTGCTATTTTTAATAAGATTTTAAATAGAGAAATTTAGTATCTATTTTAGTAATAAAGAAGTCAGCTACTTTAACGGTGGTTAATGGTGAAATAAACTATTATTTACTTCTTAAATGGAATCCATTCAAGTAAATGATTTGGAATGAATTATAATCGGGTTTTGTAAAGAGGATATGGACTAGTTCGTATTGAACCCAAGTTTTAACAAAGCTTATAAAAGAGAATTCGAGCTAATGCGATAGATTAAGTAAATGTTTTATTTAATATTTGAATTAAGTAAAATGAGAAAGAAAGGAGTTATATTAAACCCAGTTTTATAAATAAGGTTTATAAAGTAGGTGTGAAGTTAAAACATTGATTTTGAGTTGGCAACACTTAATAATGAAAATTAAGTGGGGTAAATGGATTTGAAACGATATTTTCAAAGTGTGGTCAAATGAATTAGAAATGGAAATGTTGCAGACTATGAAAAAGGGTTTGAGGAATCAATAGAAAAATCCAAAGTAAATGGAAATGGAAAGGATTTGGAAATATAAAACAATTTTTGGTAAAAATATAACGATGTTTATGAAGTAAAGGATTTAAGGGAATGAGTTTGAATGGTTCATTCAAAAAGGTGATAAGTATTTATTATGGTTTCCAAGATATAAAACCAAAGAGTTTTTGTAACAATGTTTTACGCCAAATTTGATTAACCCAAAGTCAGGGTATACTTATATGGATTAACTCCAACTTGTTTAAAAAGAGTTTTGCTAATATTCTTATAATAAGATAAGAGGTAATTTGTGATTTAAAACAATTAGGAAATTTAAGAAGTTTTAATTTGGTTTCAAATTAAAAATGGCCAAGTGATGCTGAATACTGAGCCTGTGAATCCATTTTCTTTTATGGTTGAATGATTGTTTATTTGATAGTTAAATAACCGACTATCAAATCTGACCCATACGATTGTGGGATCGGAAAGACCGGGATCGAATTATATTCGAAAACCATTCCGACCAGCAAATGCAAAATGGAAAAGATGTCAGATGCTGATCAAGACGGAGCCGTTGAAGACCATAGATCTTCATAAACGGAAGGATTACTTATATCTCTGGTTTACTACTATAGTTTTCAAAGTCTACTATATATACTTAATTTATAATTTATAACCAGAGAATATTGTGGTTTTGTCGTAGTTGAAATCTATGGATTTTGCAAGGACCACTCGCTACTGATCTATAGGGTGATTCCTATGTTGTGGTAGGAGGGTGCCTTCGGTTTATCCTGTTCCTAGATGACTTGTATGGACGAATGTCTGACAGAGTATTTCTTAAGAATCACGTACGTTGATTTTTACAAACGTATCTCTGTAGGTGGTAGAGAAGACACCTTCTCTTAGCAGAAACACCCAAAGTATTTTTGTGAACGTCAATTAGTGATTTGGTAGATCTGACAATGTAGCATTCAAAGTGAATGGTGGCCATATATTCAAAAGATAATTATAACCTCAAGCCTCATCAACTGGGAAATGACAAAAATCGGGCAGGTAGCATGGCTATGTGGGTCGCTCCCATTTGGGTGTATAATCACCTATCTAGAGAAATTCCATTTCATTCTTTAATCTATTTTCAATGCTGTCCCTTTTCGAGAAACGGTTGCTGATCCCAACCGTTGGTGATATACATTCGATACACTCAAGCGAAATGAGTGGTCGGTCATGTGTGGGCCGGGTTGCAAGATGTTCTTGTTGAACCCAGTGTATTCGCCTTTAGAGATACACTATCGGAAGGTGGTCCCATACCTTTTCATAGTTGGAAATCCAATCTCCAATAAGAGCCCGCGGTTTGGATTGTATACTATATATGTGGAGCGTGAGATGCAAGCGTTCCGCTAGATTGCTATTTACTTGTAATAGACATTATTATAATATCAGAGAAATATATGATTTCAAAAATGTTTTGGGTTATAGTAAGGTAAAAACCGTCCATGTTTATGTGTGGGCTGGTCTTACTGTTATCCTTTTCTTTAAAAAGGATTTTTGACTTTAAATTCAATATGGATGTTATATCAACTTAGCGAGTTTTCTCACTTTGGTCCATCAGACTGACCCGTCGTTTGAAATGCTCAGGTTAGCCTGGGGTTTTCGGGTTCAGGTTATTAGATACTACGAAGTTCAGAAGACATGCTGGAGGAGTTCAGACATATTAGTATTTATTTCGCTGTGTGTTGTATATGAGGAAATATATCTATAACTGTCCAGATTTGTGATGTACTCGGATGATTGTAATTATTTATTTCAAAGCTCTCAATAAAGTTTTATTTCTCTATTATATTTTATTCCGCTGCGATGTGAGACTCTGTATTGTGCTGGCCTTCTTCTTCTTCTATTCTAATATTTCTGTCTTATCTCACCCTCTAATTTCTTTCATTAACTATCTGGTGTTTTCGATACTTGAGTTCTGACAATTAATACGAGTTTTGAGTATTGTTGTTGGAATTCGGGCGTCGAATTCCCCGGGTCGTTATAGGAGGCAAGCCATTTCGTGGTATTGAGAGTTTCATGGAGGCATGAAGTTGGCTCAGAAAGATAGAGAATGTGTTTGATTTACTGGAGCTAGATGATAAGAGAAAGATTCAGTTGACCGCTTGGCAATTGAAGGCGGAAGCATCGTATTGGTAAGAGGTGACTCAGGCAGGGAAGATGGTGGATACTTGGGATGATTTTAAGTGTAGAATTGAGATGAGGTTCTTCTCGCAAGCTAAGGTAGGAATGCAAATGGAGAAGTTCTTAAGTTTGAAGCAAGAAAGTATGACAGTGAAGGAATATGTCAATAGCTTTAATCAGTTGGTAAGATTTGACTTGGATTTAATAAACACTCCTTATAATAAGGCTTTAAGATTCGCGATAGGGTTGAATCAACCTCTTCAAGGACTAGCATTGACACATATCCAGATGGGAGAAACTTTCGAGAGGCTAGTAGACATGGCTTTGATGCATGAGGATAGGTAAGAGGAGAAGAAAGAATTTAAGGCTAAAGAGGACAAGCCCAAGACTGATAAGAAGAGGTGGTGACCAAAGAACGGGGTAACAAAGAAAGGAGGAAATACTATTAAAGCACAAATCAAGACAGAGGATAAGTTCCATGGCTGTAGGAATTTGGGGCACTTTGTTAGGGACTGCAGGTAGACAAAGAATGCATGTTTTAGTTGTGGTTAAGTTGGACATTTTACCAATCAGTGCCCTAATAAGCAAGGTCGGAAAGCGGGATCATCTGGAGGGAAAATTAATGCACTAGAGGAAGCTCTGGCTGGCGGACCGGATCAAGGTAGGAAGGTCATCGCTGAATGTTTGATTTCTCTTTTTAACTTTTCTATTCTGACTCTGTTTGATTCTGGTGATTCTCATTCATTCATATCTAATTCTGTGGTAGATAATCTGCATCTAGACACTAGTATAGTTTCTGATCCTGTTGTGGTCTCAAACCCCATATGAGGTACAACTCACTTGTCTATGATATGTAGGGGTTTGATAATTTCATTTTTGAGTGTCGAATTTAAGTGTGATGCGTATGTTATGGCCTTTATGGGTTACGGGCTTATTCTAGGAATGGATTGGCTAGCCATGTATGGTGTCATTCTAGATTGTTAGGCTTCTGGCATGCCATGGTAGAACTCTCGAGATTTCTTGTGACCCATGGGGGTCTGTTATGGTCAATTTCCTAGATTCCCTTGATCTATTGACAATCTTAGATCCGTACCCATAGTCAGAGATTTTCTAAAAGTGTTCGATGAGGTTAGAGGATTATCTCCCAAATGATATACAGAATTCTTGATATACCTGGTGGGGAATGTGAAACCTTTCGCTTTACCAATGCGCCACATGGCTCTTAGGGAGACGAGGGAGCTCAACAAGCAAGTAGGTGAGTTTTTTCGAGAAGGGATTCATTAGACGAAGCATTTCTGAGTGGGGAGCTCCAGTCATCTGTGCAACTAAGGCAAATGGCTCTCTCCATCTATGCGTGGACTATAGGGAGTTGAATAAAGTCACCAAGAACAATAGGCACCCACTCCCACGGATTGATGACTTGTTTGACCGGTTAGTAGGTGCTTCGGTTTTCTTACAATTGGATCTAGCCATAGGTTTTCATCAGCAGAGGTTAGCAGATGACAGTATAGACAAGACTACTGTAACAACCCGTAAAATCTGGGCCAGTTTAAAATTTTTATTTTGGCAATTTTAGCAAATTTTGATTATTTAAAATGAATTATTTTAAATAATATCGACGAGAAATTTATTTTGAATATAATTCGAACGTATATATTATATGCGTCGTCGTTAGAATATAAATATTTATATATAATTATAAATAGAATTGAAATTGGCGCGGTAGTTCGAAAATTCGATTTCTAATTTCAAATGAATATACAGAATTCAATATAAGTCAGAATTGAACGAAACAAGAAATATTTGAATCTGTATAACTATATCTTTATAACGAAGTTAACAAACTGGGATTTCATCTTAGAAATGATAAGATATGTCCAGTTTAAAATTAGAAATAGTCGCTGTGAAATTTATATATATTTTTATATATATAAGGCCCTTAAAAATAGCAATTTTGCAGATGACCTCGGATTTCGACGAAACCACTTTTGTTGGGTCCGCAGTGTCAAGTTATTGCTAGGTTTCAAATTTCATAATTTTTCGAATCAATATGTGAGCGTGGCAAAAGAAAACGCGTTTGACCAGTTTTTGTCGATTTTAATCGAATGGAAATTGGCCATTTTTCAAACGGCCTCAGAATTAGACGAAACTAGTTTTGTTAGGACCGTATCGTCAATACGAAGCTAGAAAATATTTTTCTGGAATTTTTCTAGTTAGTATGTGACCCCGGTAATTTGAAATGTGCGTTTAAAATTCAATATAGTGATTTAAATGTAAATTCAAAAGGAAACCGATTGTAATGATCAAACCAGCTTGCGATACATATCCCATTGTGTTCGGAATGGGGGTAAAACGCTATGAACGACAGGCGGTGGACCTCGTTTCGAGGTCGTATGTAAAAGTCAACCTTTTTACAAATTAAAAAAAAAAAAATATATATATATATATATTATTTTAATTTCCCTCCCTCCCTCTTATCTTCACTGGCCCCCCCCCCCGTTCCCTTTTATTTTCAGAAGAAAAAAAAACAAAAACCCTAAAAACCTAAATCGGATCGCCGCCCCTCCCTCCAATCATCACCGCCTCCATCGATCGCACCCACGAAGCCGCCCTCCTCCTCCTTCAATCAGAGCTGTCGCCCCCCTCGAGATCGCATCGACGAAGAAGGCGGCCCCCCCCTTGAAGCCCTCGACGCCGACGAAGAAGGCGGCCCCCCCTTGAAGCCCTCGACGCCGACGAAGAAGTCGCGCCACCCCCCCCTCTCAGTAAGAATTTCTGTTTATTTTTTTATTTTATTTTATTTTTTTTAAAACCGAATTTAATAATGATTTTGTTTTAAAAATAAAAACTGAAAATGTTTAAAAGAAAAAAAACTAAATATTTTTAAAGGTATAAAACTGAATATTTTTAATAAAGTATTAAAACTGAAATTTTTTAGAAATAAAAACTGGTTTTTGAAATAAAGGATAAAAACAGAAAAGAGTTTAAAACCAGAATTTTATATTTAGTTTAAAACCAGAATTTTTATTTAGTTTAAAACCAGAATTTTATTTAATGTTAAAACCAGAGAAGAGATTTTTAAAATATTAAAGAACAGACTTTTAAAAATGTTAAAGACGAGATTTTTTAAAAATGATTAAAAATTGATTTTTACATTGTTAAAAAGAAAAGAAACTGAAATGGTCATTGATTCAAAAATACAAGCAATCTTGATTTGAAAATAAAAAGACATCACTTTTGAAAATATAATGGAGAATATAAAAATTCGATTTTTATATATTGAACTTCGATAGAAAAATAGCATTTTTATATATTGAACATCGAAGTAAAAATTCGATTTTTATATATTGAATAGCGAAGTAAAAATGTGATTTTTACGTATGTAGTGAAAGCAGCAACGAAGGTGACAAAAAGGCGAAACGACGAAGACTTCTGCAAATGAAGAGCCGTGGAGCTAGGATAGCTATAAGTGAGAATTTCTCACCTTTCTATTTTATTTCTAGTTATATATATATACTAGGATGCAGACGGTGCTTAGTAGCACCCGACACAATCGTCCACAGACCATGGACTTGTTTGTTTGACTGTTTGGTGATTGATTGCGATATTGGTTTGAATGTGGTTTGTGGTGTGAAAAATCGAATCGATAAATTGGTTAGGATTAGACGTGCGCCGTTATAAGGCGTAGGAGTAAGGCTAGGTTAGACCCTTACTCCAAATTTTGTGGTTTACAAAATGAAATTGATTTGATTGATGAGTGAATGGCGTGGGCCTTCACTAGACCGGGGATAAGGCTAGGCCTCGTCCCGTTTCTAGTATCGTGCCGTTATGCCGCCGAAATTTTCTAAAAATATGTTAGAAAATAAAAATATCATTTTATTGTGTAAATGAATTGAATAGAAATTCATATGTTGAAATAAAATGTGTTATCGTTAAAAATATAATTTTTAACGTGAATGTGAATAAATAAATATTCATTTACAAACCAGACGGTTTGTTTATGTACACCTATTTAAATGACGTTGATTGGGTCGATAAATTTTACACATCGCCTAACTGCACAAATAAAATATGTGTTTGATTGTTTGAAACCCCACACGGGTGTTAGGATGAAATTTGAAGTTCACTCATCCTGATTGATTAAATATGTCGATCGATTGATTGACAAGCTGCTATAAGCGTTAAATGTCTATATTTGATGCTTATACAGTGTAGTGCACTTTGGTTGATGGTTGATTATTCATCGTTGTTGATATATACATGTGTTGTAGAAAATCCATATAATTAACATTATATGGTAATTGATTGGGCCTCATTCCAGTTTCGAAAAAAAATAATATTTGAAATAGAAATATTCGAAATAGAATATTTGAAAATAGAAATATGTGAAGCCGTGAGGATTAGATTGACGCCATTTTGACGTGAACGATATTTATATCGATTTTATTCATTCTAAAATGAATATTGAAAAGTGATTTCGAAATCGAATATTTTGAAATGAATTGAATTGAAAACGATTTCGAAATGAATTGAATTGAAAACGATTTCGAAATGAATTGAAAACGATTTCGAAATGAAATGAATTGAAAACGATTTCGAAATGAATTGAATTGAAAACGATTTCGAAATGAATTGAATTGAAAACGATTTCGAAATGAATTGAATTGAAAACGATTTCGAAATGAATTGAATTGAAAACGATTTCGAAATGAATTGAAAACGATTTCGAAATGAATTGAATTGAAAACGATTTCGAAATGAATTGAATTGAAAACGATTTCGAAATGAATTGAATTGAAAACGAATTCAAATTGAATTGAAAACGATTTCGAAATGAATTGAATTGAAAACGATTTCGAAATGAATTGAAAACGAATTCAAATTGAATTGAAAGCAAATTGAAATGAATTCAAATTGAATTGAAATTTGAATTGAATAAAAATGAATTTTGAAACGAATTTATAAAGAAGAATTCAATTTTGATTTGAATTGAAAAGGAAGTTGAAATTGCTTTTGAAACGAATTCAAAACTGTTTATATAATTCGTTTTTAAATAGAAATCGACGAAATATATTATATATATATTATATATAATATAATGGCCTGAATAGAACGCGCCGCGCCGCGGCAGTTCGCGAATTTCGACCATTTATTTCAAACGGACATTACGGGAGATCCGACCGTCGGATTCTCCTAAAACCGGAACCGTTGGGTTCGTATCGAAAAGAGCTTTCTAATGAATGTTAGAAATTTGAAATCTAACGGTTGGATTTGGAGATACGTCCAAATCAAATTCGAAAAAGGTCGCTGTAAGTGCAGTTCGATGGCCGTTAATGGAAATCGACTGTACGGGCCTTGATAAAATTATTAAAAATAGTAATAATTTGTGTAAAATCATAAGAAATGATTTGTGAAAGTTTGGGATGAAAAACTCCATATTTGAAAAGATAAAAATAGATTTTTATCGAAATGAACTAGATTTGAACTAGAATTATAATTCTATTTATTTTTAAATAAATAAATTGAATTTGAAATGGTTTTGAAAATAACCAAAATTTCCAATGATTGCATTGGAGTGGAGTTGAATCGAAATTGTCTTCGGAATATTTCGATGTTGGATTTCGTGATGATACAGATGTTGTTATGGAAATTTGAAAGATATATATATATATATATCGTTATTTCCAATACGACATTTGTTAGTCGTAGAATTCGATATTGAATATAAGCCGATATATTTTCTATTCGGAGCCTTGTATTGAATATCGAATGTGATTTGGGTTTGTCGTGAATGGTGTCTTCACTAACACTGTTCTTGAACCCAGTTGAGAAATGATTAAATCTTTTTATTTAGATTTAATGAAGTGTACCAATTAAATAATATTTAATTGGAATTGAATTGATATTGATTTTTGGGTTTATCGTGAACAGTGTTTTAAATAACACTTGTTCTTTAACCCGATAATTAATGAATGTGATTTGGGTTTGTCGTGAATGGTGTCTTCACTAACACTGTTCTTGAACCCAGTTGAGAAAAGATTAAATCTTTTTATTTAGATTTAATGAAGTGTACCAATTAAATAATATTTAATTGGAATTGAATGGATATTGATTTTTGGGTTTATCGTGAACAGTGTTTTAAATAACACATGTTCTTTAACCCGATAATTAATGGGATGTGACTTTGGGTTTATCGTGAACCGTGTTTTAAATGACACTGATTCTTTAACCCAGTCACAGATTAAAACTAAGTGGAGTTTTAATGAATCTTTAATTAGATTGAAAAGATCGAGAATGGAGTATCACCAGTTTTGCTCCAGGCGATAGTTAAATCTTTAATTAGATTTGAACGTGAAATTTAGAAACTAACTGTCGGTTAGCTAAGTAGAATGATTTTCTGGATATTGATCTGATGTTGGTTTCGGCCTTCGGGGTTAATATTTGGGGAATTATTCTCTTGATTAATTTACGGTTAATGACTAATGAGTTGGAATGAGGCGTATGTTGTGTTTGTGTAACACTTTTATAATATATACGCGAGTTATTCGGAAAGTCCGGGTTTATCCCATTCTGAATAACTGATATGACGATAAGTCGAAGATGAAGACGATGGTCGAAGACCGGAGGTCTTCACGTCGTTTGGGGGATAACTGATGATCTTGATTGGGCTGTACACCCAAGAAGATGGAAACAGTTAGTGATCGTCCAGACGTACTTGGAGATCGATGGATATGCGGGGTACTAGGTGCCTCCGGTTTCGTTCAGACCCAGAACGGACTTGTAAATGGACTGTGTGTCTGACATCGGATTTCATTCTGTGTGACTGATATCGGTTGCATAGGATGGTTTGCCTGTGTGGCATGCTAAGATGCAAATGAACAAGGCTTCTGTTGAAAAGCAAAGTCTTGTGGTGATGATCAAAGCAAGGCCTTTGTGGCGTAGCTTTGTGTAACGTTTGATTCGCGAGTTTCACACCCGGTATGAATCAAAAACGGGAGACGGACCTCAGGGGGGACATGCGTTTTCTTTCTAGCTAGAAGTGGCGTCAGTGGTTTTACACGCCCTGACGAGTTTGACTTATGTGGTTGTTGCTGTTGCGAGGCGCCTCGGATTGATCGGTCGTTCTCGAACCGATGGAGTCATTTAGTTGGCTCATTTACGCCCCAAAGGGCGGAGAAACGCATTGTTCAGGCATTATAATCCACTTCGTGTGGACCGGCCCTGACGATCCAAGGTACGGTTGCGGCTGTGCCTGAGGGGCGGGCTAGAGCGTCTCGAATCGGTTGAGGACTATCTTTTGCCTCGGTTCATAGATGGAAATCCAATTTCCAAATACGTGACATTTGCGGTTTTATTTGTAAACCTATATATGGCGACATGATATATGGTACCCATGCCGCCTATGATTGATACTTATGATTTGAAGTTGTTTTATACACTACGCACTTATAATAGTATCAAATGATTTGTTTTAAGACGTATCAAGCATTCTTTGGCTGTTATAAGGGAAAACCCTATCCCCCGGCTTGCGTTGCATTGTGTGATAGGACCTGGGTCTTATAACAGCTTCATTTTTCTTTATTTAGCATTGCGCTGTTTGTTTTATGCACTGGTATTCTTGGGAGGAAACCCGTTCCGTGTTATACGGCGTGGTCCCTTGATTTACCTAATGATTTAAAATAAAGATTAACTGTTTTAGTTCTCACACCAGTCACATGACTGACCTGGAGTTTATTGTTTTAACCTAAACTCTGGGTGCCCTTATTTTGACACGGGCAGCTAGTAGTTTTGGTTTTGCAGATTTATATTCACAGGATCCTGGTTTACAGCTGGAACGGTATCCGGAAAGCTTTGTATCCGTATATCTCTTCTAGTTGTGTATTGTATTATTTTCCGCTGCTATGTATTTAAATGTAATTTAAATCTCTGATATTTCTGTGTAATATTCATTTATACTCTGTATATTCTTGTAATCTGATGCATTGTTGTTATATACAATGAAACGTTCTTTTATATGCGTTCTGTTGTGGCTTGTTCTCGAACTATCCGACGCTTTCCTTTACGGGGAGGTTGCGGGTCTTTACACGTGGTATCAGAGCTTTGGTTTACAAAGCTCAGAGAATAAGGCACATTAGAACCATACGAAAGAATTCATCAGATATTGGATTAGTAATATCCAATTAGAATGACTCGTTAGAGATGGGATCAGTAGTATCCTAGAACGAGTGTGAAGAGTATATTTTTAAAGTAAAAACAAATTTCGTTTTGAAAATTTAAATCAATTATTCGTATTTGATTATTTATTTTATATTGATTAGGACAATCCGATATATAAAGATTTTGCATATATGTCTTGCAAACGTGTATTCGAAGTTTTAATATATTGGGTAGATATAGAATCCCTCTAGTGCCCGGGAGTAATTCTGGTGATGGGGCACTGTCGCCAGTATTTATTTTCGAGTGACGAAAGTGAGATTTCTATATATTTCCATTAGACTGGTGTGAGAACCAAAAATTAGATAAGGCCTATTGTTGTGATTTGGCATCAAAAACATGATTTTTGTATATGTATCAAAATTATGAATTTGATAATCTAATTCACTAATTGATTGATGTTTGTGTTGGTTGTTTATTTGCTTGCTAATTTTTAACCAATTATGTCTAATTAAACCAAATATTGAATTTTATTGAAAATTGGTTGCATTTGCTTGCATATACATATACTTACATTGAACAGGTCATAGCAAGGAGGCTAGAGCCAGAGAATAAAATTTGTTTGCCCGACAAATAGGTACATGTTTACTACATAATTTCCTGTTTTGTTTGGGTGATGATGATTTTGTGAGCCTATTGGCTAGCCGCTTGGCTTTTTCTTTTTCTTTTTGAGATCTGAAGGACCGGGGAAGCTATTTGAAATTCCCCGATGCTCCCGGTGCAGGGGAGGTTATGGCGAAATTTTTCAAAAATTTAGGGTGTTAGCCAAATTTTTGAAAATTTGAAAATTCTCAGAAACTAAAGAGTTGGAGAATGGAAGCAAGATCGAGCGTAGAGTTGATTAATCAAACCACTTTCGACTTTGTTCCTTTTCGGGGACGAAAAGTTTTAAGTGGGGGAGATTGTAACAACCCGTAAAATCTGGGCCAGTTTAAAATTTTTATTTTGGCAATTTTAGCAAATTTTGATTATTTAAAATGAATTATTTTAAATAATATCGACGAGAAATTTATTTTGAATATAATTCGAACGTATATATTATATGCGTCGTCGTTAGAATATAAATATTTATATATAATTATAAATAGAATTGAAATTGGCGCGGTAGTTCGAAAATTCGATTTCTAATTTCAAATGAATATACAGAATTCAATATAAGTCAGAATTGAACGAAACAAGAAATATTTGAATCTGTATAACTATATCTTTATAACGAAGTTAACAAACTGGGATTTCATCTTAGAAATGATAAGATATGTCCAGTTTAAAATTAGAAATAGTCGCTGTGAAATTTATATATATTTTTATATATATAAGGCCCTTAAAAATAGCAATTTTGCAGATGACCTCGGATTTCGACGAAACCACTTTTGTTGGGTCCGCAGTGTCAAGTTATTGCTAGGTTTCAAATTTCATAATTTTTCGAATCAATATGTGAGCGTGGCAAAAGAAAACGCGTTTGACCAGTTTTTGTCGATTTTAATCGAATGGAAATTGGCCATTTTTCAAACGGCCTCAGAATTAGACGAAACTAGTTTTGTTAGGACCGTATCGTCAATACGAAGCTAGAAAATATTTTTCTGGAATTTTTCTAGTTAGTATGTGACCCCGGTAATTTGAAATGTGCGTTTAAAATTCAATATAGTGATTTAAATGTAAATTCAAAAGGAAACCGATTGTAATGATCAAACCAGCTTGCGATACATATCCCATTGTGTTCGGAATGGGGGTAAAACGCTATGAACGACAGGCGGTGGACCTCGTTTCGAGGTCGTATGTAAAAGTCAACCTTTTTACAAATTAAAAAAAAAAAAAAAAATATATATATATATTATTTTAATTTCCCTCCCTCCCTCTTATCTTCACTGGCCCCCCCCCGTTCCCTTTTATTTTCAGAAGAAAAAAAAACAAAAACCCTAAAAACCTAAATCGGATCGCCGCCCCTCCCTCCAATCATCACCGCCTCCATCGATCGCACCCACGAAGCCGCCCTCCTCCTCCTTCAATCAGAGCTGTCGCCCCCCTCGAGATCGCATCGACGAAGAAGGCGGCCCCCCCCTTGAAGCCCTCGACGCCGACGAAGAAGGCGGCCCCCCCTTGAAGCCCTCGACGCCGACGAAGAAGTCGCGCCACCCCCCCCTCTCAGTAAGAATTTCTGTTTATTTTTTTATTTTATTTTATTTTTTTTAAAACCGAATTTAATAATGATTTTGTTTTAAAAATAAAAACTGAAAATGTTTAAAAGAAAAAAAACTAAATATTTTTAAAGGTATAAAACTGAATATTTTTAATAAAGTATTAAAACTGAAATTTTTTAGAAATAAAAACTGGTTTTTGAAATAAAGGATAAAAACAGAAAAGAGTTTAAAACCAGAATTTTATATTTAGTTTAAAACCAGAATTTTTATTTAGTTTAAAACCAGAATTTTATTTAATGTTAAAACCAGAGAAGAGATTTTTAAAATATTAAAGAACAGACTTTTAAAAATGTTAAAGACGAGATTTTTTAAAAATGATTAAAAATTGATTTTTACATTGTTAAAAAGAAAAGAAACTGAAATGGTCATTGATTCAAAAATACAAGCAATCTTGATTTGAAAATAAAAAGACATCACTTTTGAAAATATAATGGAGAATATAAAAATTTGATTTTTATATATTGAACTTCGATAGAAAAATAGCATTTTTATATATTGAACATCGAAGTAAAAATTCGATTTTTATATATTGAATAGCGAAGTAAAAATGTGATTTTTACGTATGTAGTGAAAGCAGCAACGAAGGTGACAAAAAGGCGAAACGACGAAGACTTCTGCAAATGAAGAGCCGTGGAGCTAGGATAGCTATAAGTGAGAATTTCTCACCTTTCTATTTTATTTCTAGTTATATATATATACTAGGATGCAGACGGTGCTTAGTAGCACCCGACACAATCGTCCACAGACCATGGACTTGTTTGTTTGACTGTTTGGTGATTGATTGCGATATTGGTTTGAATGTGGTTTGTGGTGTGAAAAATCGAATCGATAAATTGGTTAGGATTAGACGTGCGCCGTTATAAGGCGTAGGAGTAAGGCTAGGTTAGACCCTTACTCCAAATTTTGTGGTTTACAAAATGAAATTGATTTGATTGATGAGTGAATGGCGTGGGCCTTCACTAGACCGGGGATAAGGCTAGGCCTCGTCCCGTTTCTAGTATCGTGCCGTTATGCCGCCGAAATTTTCTAAAAATATGTTAGAAAATAAAAATATCATTTTATTGTGTAAATGAATTGAATAGAAATTCATATGTTGAAATAAAATGTGTTATCGTTAAAAATATAATTTTTAACGTGAATGTGAATAAATAAATATTCATTTACAAACCAGACGGTTTGTTTATGTACACCTATTTAAATGACGTTGATTGGGTCGATAAATTTTACACATCGCCTAACTGCACAAATAAAATATGTGTTTGATTGTTTGAAACCCCACACGGGTGTTAGGATGAAATTTGAAGTTCACTCATCCTGATTGATTAAATATGTCGATCGATTGATTGACAAGCTGCTATAAGCGTTAAATGTCTATATTTGATGCTTATACAGTGTAGTGCACTTTGGTTGATGGTTGATTATTCATCGTTGTTGATATATACATGTGTTGTAGAAAATCCATATAATTAACATTATATGGTAATTGATTGGGCCTCATTCCAGTTTCGAAAAAAAATAATATTTGAAATAGAAATATTCGAAATAGAATATTTGAAAATAGAAATATGTGAAGCCGTGAGGATTAGATTGACGCCATTTTGACGTGAACGATATTTATATCGATTTTATTCATTCTAAAATGAATATTGAAAAGTGATTTCGAAATCGAATATTTTGAAATGAATTGAATTGAAAACGATTTCGAAATGAATTGAATTGAAAACGATTTCGAAATGAATTGAAAACGATTTCGAAATGAAATGAATTGAAAACGATTTCGAAATGAATTGAATTGAAAACGATTTCGAAATGAATTGAATTGAAAACGATTTCGAAATGAATTGAATTGAAAACGATTTCGAAATGAATTGAATTGAAAACGATTTCGAAATGAATTGAAAACGATTTCGAAATGAATTGAATTGAAAACGATTTCGAAATGAATTGAATTGAAAACGATTTCGAAATGAATTGAATTGAAAACGAATTCAAATTGAATTGAAAACGATTTCGAAATGAATTGAATTGAAAACGATTTCGAAATGAATTGAAAACGAATTCAAATTGAATTGAAAGCAAATTGAAATGAATTCAAATTGAATTGAAATTTGAATTGAATAAAAATGAATTTTGAAACGAATTTATAAAGAAGAATTCAATTTTGATTTGAATTGAAAAGGAAGTTGAAATTGCTTTTGAAACGAATTCAAAACTGTTTATATAATTCGTTTTTAAATAGAAATCGACGAAATATATTATATATATATTATATATAATATAATGGCCTGAATAGAACGCGCCGCGCCGCGGCAGTTCGCGAATTTCGACCATTTATTTCAAACGGACATTACGGGAGATCCGACCGTCGGATTCTCCTAAAACCGGAACCGTTGGGTTCGTATCGAAAAGAGCTTTCTAATGAATGTTAGAAATTTGAAATCTAACGGTTGGATTTGGAGATACGTCCAAATCAAATTCGAAAAAGGTCGCTGTAAGTGCAGTTCGATGGCCGTTAATGGAAATCGACTGTACGGGCCTTGATAAAATTATTAAAAATAGTAATAATTTGTGTAAAATCATAAGAAATGATTTGTGAAAGTTTGGGATGAAAAACTCCATATTTGAAAAGATAAAAATAGATTTTTATCGAAATGAACTAGATTTGAACTAGAATTATAATTCTATTTATTTTTAAATAAATAAATTGAATTTGAAATGGTTTTGAAAATAACCAAAATTTCCAATGATTGCATTGGAGTGGAGTTGAATCGAAATTGTCTTCGGAATATTTCGATGTTGGATTTCGTGATGATACAGATGTTGTTATGGAAATTTGAAAGATATATATATATATATCGTTATTTCCAATACGACATTTGTTAGTCGTAGAATTCGATATTGAATATAAGCCGATATATTTTCTATTCGGAGCCTTGTATTGAATATCGAATGTGATTTGGGTTTGTCGTGAATGGTGTCTTCACTAACACTGTTCTTGAACCCAGTTGAGAAATGATTAAATCTTTTTATTTAGATTTAATGAAGTGTACCAATTAAATAATATTTAATTGGAATTGAATTGATATTGATTTTTGGGTTTATCGTGAACAGTGTTTTAAATAACACTTGTTCTTTAACCCGATAATTAATGAATGTGATTTGGGTTTGTCGTGAATGGTGTCTTCACTAACACTGTTCTTGAACCCAGTTGAGAAAAGATTAAATCTTTTTATTTAGATTTAATGAAGTGTACCAATTAAATAATATTTAATTGGAATTGAATGGATATTGATTTTTGGGTTTATCGTGAACAGTGTTTTAAATAACACATGTTCTTTAACCCGATAATTAATGGGATGTGACTTTGGGTTTATCGTGAACCGTGTTTTAAATGACACTGATTCTTTAACCCAGTCACAGATTAAAACTAAGTGGAGTTTTAATGAATCTTTAATTAGATTGAAAAGATCGAGAATGGAGTATCACCAGTTTTGCTCCAGGCGATAGTTAAATCTTTAATTAGATTTGAACGTGAAATTTAGAAACTAACTGTCGGTTAGCTAAGTAGAATGATTTTCTGGATATTGATCTGATGTTGGTTTCGGCCTTCGGGGTTAATATTTGGGGAATTATTCTCTTGATTAATTTACGGTTAATGACTAATGAGTTGGAATGAGGCGTATGTTGTGTTTGTGTAACACTTTTATAATATATACGCGAGTTATTCGGAAAGTCCGGGTTTATCCCATTCTGAATAACTGATATGACGATAAGTCGAAGATGAAGACGATGGTCGAAGACCGGAGGTCTTCACGTCGTTTGGGGGATAACTGATGATCTTGATTGGGCTGTACACCCAAGAAGATGGAAACAGTTAGTGATCGTCCAGACGTACTTGGAGATCGATGGATATGCGGGGTACTAGGTGCCTCCGGTTTCGTTCAGACCCAGAACGGACTTGTAAATGGACTGTGTGTCTGACATCGGATTTCATTCTGTGTGACTGATATCGGTTGCATAGGATGGTTTGCCTGTGTGGCATGCTAAGATGCAAATGAACAAGGCTTCTGTTGAAAAGCAAAGTCTTGTGGTGATGATCAAAGCAAGGCCTTTGTGGCGTAGCTTTGTGTAACGTTTGATTCGCGAGTTTCACACCCGGTATGAATCAAAAACGGGAGACGGACCTCAGGGGGGACATGCGTTTTCTTTCTAGCTAGAAGTGGCGTCAGTGGTTTTACACGCCCTGACGAGTTTGACTTATGTGGTTGTTGCTGTTGCGAGGCGCCTCGGATTGATCGGTCGTTCTCGAACCGATGGAGTCATTTAGTTGGCTCATTTACGCCCCAAAGGGCGGAGAAACGCATTGTTCAGGCATTATAATCCACTTCGTGTGGACCGGCCCTGACGATCCAAGGTACGGTTGCGGCTGTGCCTGAGGGGCGGGCTAGAGCGTCTCGAATCGGTTGAGGACTATCTTTTGCCTCGGTTCATAGATGGAAATCCAATTTCCAAATACGTGACATTTGCGGTTTTATTTGTAAACCTATATATGGCGACATGATATATGGTACCCATGCCGCCTATGATTGATACTTATGATTTGAAGTTGTTTTATACACTACGCACTTATAATAGTATCAAATGATTTGTTTTAAGACGTATCAAGCATTCTTTGGCTGTTATAAGGGAAAACCCTATCCCCCGGCTTGCGTTGCATTGTGTGATAGGACCTGGGTCTTATAACAGCTTCATTTTTCTTTATTTAGCATTGCGCTGTTTGTTTTATGCACTGGTATTCTTGGGAGGAAACCCGTTCCGTGTTATACGGCGTGGTCCCTTGATTTACCTAATGATTTAAAATAAAGATTAACTGTTTTAGTTCTCACACCAGTCACATGACTGACCTGGAGTTTATTGTTTTAACCTAAACTCTGGGTGCCCTTATTTTGACACGGGCAGCTAGTAGTTTTGGTTTTGCAGATTTATATTCACAGGATCCTGGTTTACAGCTGGAACGGTATCCGGAAAGCTTTGTATCCGTATATCTCTTCTAGTTGTGTATTGTATTATTTTCCGCTGCTATGTATTTAAATGTAATTTAAATCTCTGATATTTCTGTGTAATATTCATTTATACTCTGTATATTCTTGTAATCTGATGCATTGTTGTTATATACAATGAAACGTTCTTTTATATGCGTTCTGTTGTGGCTTGTTCTCGAACTATCCGACGCTTTCCTTTACGGGGAGGTTGCGGGTCTTTACAACTACTTCCAAGACTCTAGACAGATTCTTTGAGTGGTCGGTCATGCCTTTTGAGATGACCAATGCACTCGCGTATTTTGTGGATTTGATGAGTCGGATGTTTAAGGAGTACCTGAACAAGTTCGTCGTGGTTTTTGTGGATGACATTCTAGTTGTATTAAGAAGCGAGGAAGAATATGTTATACACTTAAAAGAGATTAGGCGCACTCTTAGATCGCATCAGATTGAGGCTAAAGTGTCTAAGTGTCATTTCTGGAGGAAGGAAGTAAGGTTTCTAGCGCATGTTGTCTCCAAGGATGGAATAGCGATAGACCCTGCTAATGTAATAACCCGAAAATCTGGGCCAATTTAAAATTTTTATTTTGACAATTTTAATGAATTTTGAATATTTAAAATGAATATTATAAATAAAAACAACGAGAAATTTATTTTGAATGGAATTCGAACGTATAAATTTATATAGATCGTCGTTAGAATATAAATATTTATTTTAAATTATAAAAGGAATTGAAAATGGCGCGGTAGTTCGATAATTCGATTTCAAAATTCAAATGAATGTACCAGGTGTAAAATAAACCGAATTTTAGCGAAACCAAAAATATCCGAATCTAATTGATAATATCTTTCTAACGAATCCGAAAATTCAAATTCCCAGTTGAAAATTCAGAATAGTCGCTATGGAATTCTGGCCTTTAAAAATAGCCATTTTTCAAACAACCTCGGTTTTCGCCGAAACCACTTTTGTTGGATCCGCGATGTCAAATTATTGCTAGATTTCAAATTTCATAATTTTTCGAATCAATATGTGAGCGTGGAAAAGGAAAACGCGATTGACCAGTTTCAGTTGATTTTAATCAACTGGAAAATGGCCATTTTTCAAATGGTCTCAGAATTCGATGGAATTAGTTTTGTTAGGACCGTATCGTCAATACGAAGCTAGAAAATATTTTTCGGGAATTTTTAGAGTCCGCATGTGGCCTCGGTAAACTGAAATGCGCGTTCAAATTCAATATACAGAATTATATGTTGATTTTGACAAAAACTGTTCGAAACGATCGAATCAGCTTGCGAAACATATCCCATTGTGTTCGGAATGGGGGTAATTAGCTATAGACGACAGGCGGTGGGCCTCGTTTAGAGGTATAATGAAAGAGTCAACTTTTTGAAATTAAATATCTTCTATTCCCTCCCTCCCTCCCTCCCCCCCCCCCCCGTTCTTTACCATTTCATATCAAAAAAAGAAGAAGAAGAAAACCCGCCACCCCACTTTTTTCCCTCCCGCCTCAGCCACAGTCGCCGCCTCCGGCGAGCGTGCCTCCAGCCGTCGCTCCGTTGGTCCCCTCCACCCTCGACTCTCCCTCCCAGTTCTCCTCTCGAGCCATGAAGAAACCCCTTCCACCCAACATCGTACCATCACGCCCTAGCCCTCCCAACCTCGCGCCGCGACCATACCACCCTTCCTGCATCGATGATAGCCCCCCCTCCACCTCAAGACAACCTGCGCGCCTCCACAGGCCTCGACCGTCGATAGTGAACGCTCCCCTCTCTTGATTTTTACAGTAAATTTATTTTATTCATTTATTTACTTCTTTTATTTATTTTCTATGAAATCGGTTTTAAAAATTTAGAAATTCAGTTTTACACGCAAACACAAACAAGTGATTTTTATTTATTTATATAAACCAAAAAGGATTCGATTTTTATAAACCAAAGGGATTTGATTTTTGAAAACGAAAAGAAAGGAGAGATTTTTATATAATCAAAGATGAGATTTATATAGATGTAGAGAAATAAAAATTTGATTTTTATCTATATGAATTTGAAATAAAAATTCGATTTTATCTATATGAATTTGAAATAAAAATTCGATTTTTATCTATATGAATTTGAAATAAAAATTCGATTTTTATCAATATGAATTTGAAATAAAAATTCGATTTTTATCTATATGAATTTGAAATAAAGGTTCGATTTTTAACTGTTTAGCGCTGAAATAAAAATGTGATCTTTAATATATGAACAGCGTGAAAAGGTGGCAAAGGAATTTCGGGTGAATCCAATCGATCAGAAATTCAGAAATGAAATGGTGGAGTGGAACCCTCGGTGAGAACTCCTCACTTTTTTTTTAATTTATTTTCTAGTTGAAATATATACTAGGATGCAGACGGTGTTTAGTAGCACCCGACACCCGTCGTCCACAGATCATGGATGGCTTGTTTGTTTGATTGTTGTGTTGTGAAATTTGATTGTGTGATGTGGAATGAAATAAAATATTTTATAGTGGAAAATATTTTATAGTTAAAAGTATAATTTTTAACGTGTATATAAAATAAATATTTATAAACAAACCGGACGGTTTGTTTATATACACTGATTTAACTGATATTGATTGGGACGATAAATTTTACACATCGTCCAACTGCACAAATAAAATCTGTGTTTGATTGTTTGAAACCCCACACGGGTATTGGGATGATATATGACATACACTAATCCCAATAATTAGTTGTATGTCGATCGATTGATTGACAGACTGTTATGAGCGTTAAATATTTATATTTGATGCTTATACAGTGTAGAATGCACTTTGGATAATGGTTGATTATTTGTCATTGTTGATATATGCATGCGTTGTATGGAAATCCATAGAAATAAAATCTATGGTAATTGATTGGGCCTCATTCCAGTTTTGAAATAGAATAATTGAATAGAAATATTTGAAATAGAATATTTGAATATAGAAATATATGAAGCCGTGTTGATTAGATTGACGCCATTTTGACGTGAACGATATTAACATCGATTTTATTCATTTTTCAATGAATATTGAAAGTGATTTGAAATTCGAATTAAATTGAAATGAATTGAAATTCGAATTAGATTGAAGTGATTTGAAATTCGAATGAATATTGAAGTGATTTGAAATTCGAATTAAATTGAAATGAATTGAAATTCGAATTAAATTGAAATGAATTGAAATTCGAATCCAATTGAAATGAATTGAAATTCGAATTAAATTGAAATTGAATTGAAATCGATTTGAAACGAAATTAAAATGAAATAATAATGAATTTGAAAATGAAGTTGAGATCGTTTTGAAAACGAATTTAAAACGATTTGTAAAATATGTTTTAAAAGGAAATCGACGAAGAATATATTATATATATTATATATATAATATAATGGCCTGAATAGAACGCACCGCGCTGCTGTAGTTCGCAAATTTCGACCATTGACTTTGAATTGACGTTGCGGGAGATCCGACCGTCGGATTCTCCTAAAACCGTTGGGTTCGTATCGAAAAGAGCTTTCTAACGAATATCAGATATTTGAAATCTAACGGTTGGATTTGGAATTATGTCCAAATCAAATTTGGAAAAGGTCGCTGTAAGTGCAGTTCGATGGCCGTTGATGGAAATCGACTGTACGGGCCTTGATAAAATTATTAAAAATAGTAATAATTTATGTAAAATCATAAGAAATGATTTGTGAAGAATTGGGATGAAAAACTCCATTTTTGAAAAGATAAAAATAGATTTTTATCGAAATGAACTAGTTTTGAACTAGAATTATAATTCTATTTATTTTTAAATAAATAAATTGAATTTGAAAAGGGTTTTAAAAGTAACCAGAATTTCCAATAATTGAATTGGAATGGATTTCAATCGAAATTGTCTTCGGAATATTTCGATGTTGGATTTCGTCATTATACAGATAGCGTTATGGAAATTTGAAAGATATATAGATATCGTTATTTCCAATACAATATTTGTTGGTCGTAGAATTTGATATTGAATATAAGCCGGTATATTTTCTATTCAGAGCCTTGTATTTAATATCAAATGTGATTTGGGTTTGTCGTGAATGGTGTCTTCGTTAACACTGTTCTTAAGCCCAGTTGATAAAAAGATTAAATCCTTATATTTAGATTTAATGAAGTGTACCAATTAAATAATATTTAATTAAAATTGAATTGGTATTGATTTTTGGGTTTATCGTGAAGAGTGTTTTAAATAACACTTGTTCTTTAACCCGATAATTAATGGAATGTGATTTTGGGTTGTCGTGAATGGTATCTTCAATAATACTGTTCTTATACCCAAAGGAGTTAAGAAAATCAGAAACTAACTGGAGATTAGTTAAGTTGAATTGTAACACCCCGAATTTCAATTAACACTAATGGTTAGTAATTAAAGTATAATTAATCTCAGATATGAGAATCAGGGGAAACGGGCTGCGTCATTGCGTTCGTCTCGGAAAAATACGCGAAATAGAGTCCGAGTTTGCGTAAAACGGGTACCGTATGAAAGAGATATGGACGAATGAAGTTAGGCAGAAAAACCCGAAACATGCCAGAAATGCACTGGCGCACTTGTGAAGTGCGCTAGTACAAAAATACACTGGCACACTTGGGAAGTGCGCCCATGTCGGGACAGGGAACCTGCACAGTTTCTAGAGAGTTCTGTGGTTGGGTGCACCAGTTTGGGGTTTGGGCTTGGTCTTAGGGCTGGTTTCTGGAAGGTTCCGAAATCTAAGGGTCCTAATCTAATTTAGGGTTAATCTAAGGGCCTAAAACACTCACCTAATCTATAAATACACCCTAAACCTACCTTAATCCATGCTAAAAATAGAATTGAGGGCTACATGCCTCCAAATTAAATCTTAGAAGGAGCCTCCACTAATTTATGAAGAGGGTTGCAAGCTAATCACTCTCTAATCAACCTCTAATCCATTCTAAGCATCTTAATCTTCTTCATTTGGAGTGCAAATTGGCTAGTTGTGAGTTTCTATCACTCTAATGATCAATTGCTAAACTAAGTAGATGAGATATGATGAGATCAAATGGCTTTATTTGTGGATTAATGGGTTTTAAGTCATATGACATGATGTTAGTTTGCTAATGTATGTGGGTTATGCAAGTTTTGTGCTTTGTGATCATATGTTAATATGCAAGTTACATGTATGATAATATGAAAGTTACATGTATGATAATTATGCAAGTTGTATATTTCTTCATATGCAAGTTTATGAGTTCATATGCAAGTATGTAACATGTTATGCAAGTTCATATGCAAGTTTATGAGTTCATATGCAAGTTATGTAACATGTTATGCAAGTTCATATGCAAGTTATGTGACATATTATGCAAGTTCATATGCAAGTCATGTATTTGTTAATATGTAAGTTTATGTAACATGTTATGCAAGTTAATATGCAAGTTATGTGACATGTTATACAAGTTAATATGCAAGTTATGTGACATGTTATACAAGATTATATGCAAGTTATGTGACATGTTATGCAAGTTCATATGCAAGTTATGTGTTTGATAATATGCAAGATGGCACCTTTGAAACATGTTCATACATATGCAACTTGACACCTTTTATATGTGTTATGTCATGAGAACGAAATTACGTGGGAACGATGGGGTTAATTAAATGCATATGTTAATAAGATTGTGTGAAATTAATATAATTATGCATAACATAAAATAAATGAACATAGTATGGGAATTTGCCTATTAAGTTAGGTGTACCCATACTATGTGTTGGGAATTTGCCTATTAAGTTAGGTGTACCCACACTTTGGAGTTGGGAATTTGCCTATTAAGTTAGGTGCACCCATATTCCTAAAATAAACAGGATAATTAACACAAATTATGGGGGTGATTAATTAGGAGTAATTAATCGATTAAGACACGAGGTTGGACCCGTTTGTAGTGTAAGACTGCCCGGAGTTTACCGGCTTAACCAGGCATCTACAAATGACGGTCCAATGTGAGGGGTCTAAATCATGAATTAAATACGTAACAAGGGTAAATGACACGAGGTTGGACCCGTTTGTAGTGTAAGACTGCCCGGAGTTTACCGGCTTAACCAGGCATCTACAAATGACGGTCCAATGTGAGGGGTCCTTTACACGGTTACGGTGTTAATCAATTAAGAAACACTTAACCAGATAAGCATGTAGTGGGGCATGGGGGTTAAGTGGGTACCTTGGGTGGTATGTGGAAATTGCTAGTGGTTCCCAATAGAAAATATGATAAAATACTTAACCAAGATGAAACATGTAATTAAACATGATTAAAGGGTTAAGTGGGAAACACTAGTGTGTGGGCCAAGCTTAGGGGGATGGCTTGTGCTGGGGGCCCATTTCAACCAGTAACCCATACGTATCTTAGTGGGCTCGACCGATGTCGAGGACGGGACACGCATACTGGGCTTGACTATAAGAGGCCAAAATGGGTTAGCGGTGGCAACGCATGACCAACGGGTTTCATATGCGTGTGTGGACCCGGGCTGGTAAATAAGACGTTGTTGCATCGTGTAGATATAAGCCGTGCACCGTTAGTTTTATCAGGTTGCCACGTTGGGGAATGGTACACCCCACGGTGGAACCAGCACGGGTATCTACGTTAGGGAGCCGATCGAATGGGGAGTAGTGTGTACACCTAGTGGATTGTAGGGCCCCGTGGCGTCTACTTAGTCACCTAGGGGTACGCGAGAACTATTAAGTTAATTTTATAAGTCCATGGGTGGGATCAACCTTTAAGTTAGGAATGACTGGTGTGGTGCAGTTTAGTAATTTACCTTTGGAAGGGTAGATGCGTCTTTATCTTTTATCTTAGTTTAGTTGACCCATTCATCCCCATTAGTTACCGTATATCAGTTTATGTCTTCTCTGGTTACTTTAACGATTGTATTGTTAAAGTTATAGGACTCGCTCAGACTTATGTCTGACCCCGTTGTTTTTATCTTTTTCCCAACCCTCAGGTCCTACGGTGGATCCTAGCAGTAGTGGAGCTTGATTGGATTGCTGTTCCAGTCTTTAGGAGCTTGGATAGATGTAAAGCTCCAGTTACCCAGTTATCTTTTCTTTTGTCATGGCTATTGTATGAGAGTGGGATTATGTACTTCTTTATTTTGATGGATATTGTACTTGACTTTTATTGTGGTTTTATGATGTAACCAGACATGTTTTACTTCCGCTGTTATGAGATGATGTTTTAAATTTCAAGTACTATTTATATCTGTCTTGTTGTAATTTTTCTGTTCTATATTCACTAAAATACTCCACCGATGCTATGGCATTCCCTTAGTGAGTGATCATAGCGGGAGTGGGTGTTACACGTGGTATCAGTGCTGAAGGTTACCGGAACAGATAAATTTTCGAGAAAAATACTTTTTTTTAAATAGTAAAGGTATTATTTTTGGAAAAAGTATTTTCAAAAACATGTCTTTTAAGAGAAAAGTTTTTGAAAAAGAAAAGCATAATCCCCAATAGCCATATCTTTATCTTTCGGAATCTCCTTTTTGAATCTTTCCTCTTTCGTTTCAGCATGGCTGAAGATCTTAACATCCCGGAGGGCTTAGTTATACCACTATGGTATAGGAGGTTACAAGAGGCTAGGGCCGCGGCTGTGGGTCCAGCCAATGCTACTACACCAGAGGCAACCGCTCCTCCTCCTCAGCCTAGAGTGGATAATTTTGCTAAGATTTGCAAGGAGTTTAAGGCTATAGGAGGAAAACCTTTTCTAGGTTCAGAGACTTTCGTAGAGGCTAGAGATTGGCTTAAGGAAGTGGAAGAGTTGCTAGATATCTTTGAAGTGGAAGAGGGAAAGAAAGTCAAGTTGGCGGCTTGGTTAATGAAGGGAGAGGCCTCATTCTGGTGGGAGGTCACTAATGGAGAACGCCCTGTTGACTCTTGGGCAGATTTCAAGCAAAGGTTTGGGGCTAAGTTTCTCTCAAGGGCGGAAGAGAATCTGTTTATGGAGAAGTTCTTGAATTTGAAGCAAGGGAATCTCACGGTGAAAGAATATGTCAACAAATTCAATCAATTAGCAAGGTTTGGCATAGAGTTGGTGAATACACCGGAGAAGAAGGCTTTGAGGTTCGTTAGAGGCTTGAACGAACCATTGCAAGGAATAGCTATGACTCACATTCCTATGGGGGCCACCTTTGAGAAGCTTGTCTACATGGCACTTATGCATGAGGATGATAAGAGTTCTAAGGCACTAGAGAAGAAGGGGGATCAGAAGAAACCGCAACAACAACAACAAGGCAAGGGTGGAAAAGGCAATGGTGACAAGGGGAAGAAGAAGAAGAAGTGCTTCAATTGTGGGACCCCAGGCCACCTCAGCAAGGATTGTCGCAAAAAGAAGAAGACCGGTTGCTTTCATTGTGGTGAAGCAGGACATCTTGTGAAGGACTGCCCAAAGAAGGGGCAGAAGACGGGGTCTACCTCAGGAGGTCAGGTGCAAGCTCTTATGGCACCAGCTCAGGCAGGGGGGCAAGTTCAGGCTCTCTCAGTTCCACCGATTCAGTAGAGAGGTAGAACTATTTCCGTTGAAAGTCTGGTTTTTCTGTTTGATCATCCAGTTCGTACTTTGTTTGACTCTGGCGCATCGCATTCTTTTATCTCATCATCGTTAGTTGAGTCACTGCACTTAGACACCAGTCTAGTTGATGATCCCTTGGTTGTTTCAAACCCAATTGGGGGCTCCATATACCTGTCTATGATATGTTTGGGTTTGAAGATTTCTATACTTAGCGTTGAGTTTGGATGTGATGCTTTTGTATTGGGCTTCACGAGCTATGGGTTGATTTTGGGCATGGACTGGTTATCCAGTAATGGTGTCGTTCTTGATTGTGAAAGGAGAGTTGTCAGACTTATGACCCGCTTGGGTAATACTCTCGAGATCTCTTGTAATCCCATGGAATCTGTTTTGCTAAGTTATCTTGAATCGCTCGATGCTTCGGTCGAGAGTTTGCGTTCTGTCAGAGTGGTCCGGGAATATCCGGATGTGTTTGAAGAGGTGAAGGGTTTGCCTCCGAAGCGGGAGATAGATTTCCGAATTTATTTGGTGGATAATGCCAAACCAGTGTCTTTGCCAGTGCGCCACATGGCTCCTCGTGAGAGAAGAGAACTTCATAAGCAAGTAGGGGAGTTGCTTGAGAAGGGGTTCATAAGGCGAAGTATATCGGAGTGGGGAGCTCCAGTAGTGTTTGCCACGAAGGCGGATGGGTCCCTCAGACTTTTTGTGGATTATAGAGAACTTAATAAGCTCACGAAGAAGAATAGACACCCATTACCGAGGATAGATGATCTCTTTGATCAGTTGGTTGGCGCCTCAGTGTTTTCGCAGATGGACTTAGCTACAGGGTTTCATCATTTGAGAGTGGCGGAGGACAGTATAGAGAAGACTGCTTTCCGGACTCCGGATGGTTTTTATGAGTGGCTTGTGATGCCATCTGGGTTGACAAACGCCCCTGCATACTTTGTTGATCTGATGAGTAGAGTGTTCAGAGAGTATCTGAATAAGTTTGTAGTGGTCTTTGTGGATGACATCTTGGTCTTTTCCAAGAGTGAAGAAGAGCATGCCTTACATCTCAGAGAAGTGTTGGAGACTCTTCGAGCACATAGTCTTAAAGCTAAATTCTCTGAATGTCATTTTTGGAGAAGAGAAATGCGATTCTTAGGGCATGTGGTCTCTAAGGAAGGGATAGCTATGGATCCCGCAAAGATAGTATCTATCCAGGATTGGAAAGTTCCTAGAAATGCTACCGAAGTAAGAAGTTTCTTGGGGTTGGCAGGATATTATAGGAAGTTCATCAAAGACTTCGCGAAGATATCAGCCCCATTAACCCGCTTGACGAAGAAGAATCTGGTTTTCTCATGGGACGTAGATTGTGATGATGCTTTCCGACGGTTAAAGAGAGCTTTGACCACCGCTCCAGTTTTAGTGCTTCCAGATGGGAGTAAGCCGTTTGTTGTTTATACCGATGCTTGTGGGACAGGATTAGGCGCAGTCTTGATGCAGGAGGGAAGGGTAATAGCCTATGGAGGGAGGCAATTGAGAGTGCATGAGAAGAATTACCCTACCCATGATCTAGAGTTGGCCGCGATTGTTTTCGCACTTAAGTCTTGGCGCCATTATCTTCTTGGTGATAGATTCGAGTTGTTCACTGACCATAAATCATTGAAGTACTTATTCTCTCAGAAGGATTTAAACTTAAGACAGCAAAGGTGGATGGAGTTCTTAGCATCCTATGATTTCGAGATAGCGTATACCCCTGGCAAGGGTAACGTGGTGGCGGACGCCTTGAGTAGAAAAAGGCTATCTTTGAGTCCATTGTTCGTGGAACGGCGAAGCTTGGAGTTTCTTTCTTTGTTCGACTTCAGACCTTCTGTTGACTTTGTACCTGGTTTGTTAGCATCCTTGGAGGTTAGACCTACTCTTTTGGGACGGATTGGCGAGGCTCAGCGAGACGACCCACAGTTGGTTGAGTTGGTAGAGAAGCTTATAAGGGGGGAGTCGTCCAGCCATTTGGGTAGATACACCATAGATGATAGGGGATGGTTGCATAGAGACGGTAGACTTTGTGTACCGCAAGATGAGGGTTTGAAGAAGGCTATTTTGGATGATGCACATCGTTCAAGGATGACTATTCATCCCGGTGGAGACAAAATGTACCAAGACATGAAGAGAGTTTTCTTCTAGGCCGGTATGAAGAAAGATGTGGCCGAGTATGTGGCTAGATGCTTAGTGTGCCAACAAGTTAAAGCGGAGCAAAGGAAAGCCGGTGGGTTGCTACACCCATTGGAAGTTCCGCAATGGAAGTGGGATAGTGTCTCGATGGATTTCATCGATGGGTTACCGAGATCGAGGAAGGGCAATACGGGAATTTGGGTTGTGGTAGACAGACTTACCAAGAGTGCCCATTTTATACCCGTGAAGAGTAAGAGGACCGCTCCATGGCTTGCTTCAGTCTATGTTAGAGAGATTGTTAGATTGCATGGCGTACCATCCAGCATTGTGAGTGATCGAGATCCTATCTTCACTAGTGAGTTTTGGAGAAGTTTGCAAGAGGCGGTAGGGACTCAGTTGTGTTTGAGCATAGCATATCATCCTCAGACGGACGGTCAGACCGAGAGGGTGAACCGTATCTTAGAAGATCTCTTGAGGCTTTGTATCTTGGATTTTGGAGGTACATGGGAAGAACATCTTCCTTTGGTGGAGTTCGCATACAATAACAACTTTCAGTCTAGTATTGGCATGGCACCTTTCGAAGCTCTTTATGGAAGGCCTTGTCGATCTCCTACATGTTGGTGGGAATCTACGGATAAGATCTTGCTTGGGCCAGATATGGTTAGAGAGACTTCAGAGAAGATTGATTTGATTCGAAGAAGGATGAAGGCAGCGCAAGATAGACAGAAATCTTATGCGGATCGGAGAAGGACGGATCTTGAGTTTGAGGTTGGGGACATGGTTTTTAACAAAGTATCTCCGTTGAGAAATGTTGTTCGCTTTGGGTCCGTTGGGAAGTTAGCACCGAGGTTTGTTGGGCCGTTTCCTATTAAGGAAAGGATTGGACGGATGGCATATAGGGTGGAGTTGCCCGACAGACTTAGTGGTGTTCATGATGTATTCCATGTATCACATTTGAGGAAGTGCTTACATGAGACCGCAGAGGTGGTAGAGCCGAGCTTGCTTAGAGATGTAGAGGTAGAGCGTGATGCGACGATTCGACGAGCTCCTACTCGCATCCTTGGGTCAGAAACTAGGAAGTTGAGGAACAGAGAAGTTCAGCTAGTTAAAGTGCAATGGGGAGATGACGAAAGCAATGCTACTTGGGAGACGGAAGCGAAGATGCGTTCTTTGTACCCATTTCTTTTTGAGAGTATGTCTTTTAACTTCTCCTTTATCGCTTGTCTAGTACTTATCTTATCTTTAGTATATCCTCTCGCTAGTACCTATGACCTTTAGATAGGGTAAAGCCTATGGTTGAAACATGTGTTTGAAACATGTTATGGTTGATGGATGCATGTGGATGCAATTGTTTGCTAGTGGTTGCTCGTGGATGCATATACACACACATTAGGCACTAGATCGGCTCAGTCACTTCATGTTGCATATCGCATAAATGGATTGATGGATGTATCATGGCTGTGTTATCATGTGGATGATGCATTTTTGTGTATGGTTGTGCACGCATATAGAAATTGTATGTGTCAATAGGGTTTCGCATACATATTGGATGCATGGCACTATCATGGTTTGCATTAAGGAGGTCGACTGAATCAGTAGACCGCCTGATTTTGCATTAGTATACGGACATATACACACACTTTCTGCATATGTTCATACATCATTAGAAGTTTCTAAGGATAATGGTTGCTTGTGGTTGATGGTTTAGTAGATGGTTGTTTGGTTGGTAGGATACGTTCTTCTTGACTTAGAGATTTCGAGGACGAAATCCTTTAAGTAGGGGAGAATGTAACACCCCGAATTTCAATTAACACTAATGGTTAGTAATTAAAGTATAATTAATCTCAGATATGAGAATCAGGGGAAACGGGCTGCGTCATTGCGTTCGTCTCGGAAAAATACGCGAAATAGAGTCCGAGTTTGCGTAAAACGGGTACCGTATGAAAGAGATATGGACGAACGAAGTTAGGCAGAAAAACCCGAAACAGGCCAGAAATGCACTGGCGCACTTGTGAAGTGCGCCAGTACAAAAATACACTGGCGCACTTGGGAAGTGCGCCCATGTCGGGACAGGGAACCTGCACAGTTTCTAGAGAGTTCTGTGGTTGGGTGCACCAGTTTGGGGTTTGGGCTTGGTCTTAGGGCTGGTTTCTGGAAGGTTCCAAAATCTAAGGGTCCTAATCTAATTTAGGGTTAATCTAAGGGCCTAAAACACTCACCTAATCTATAAATACACCCTAAACCTACCCTAATCCATACTAAAAATAGAATTGAGGGCTACATGCCGCCAAATTAAATCTTAGAAGGAGCCTCCACTAATTTATGAAGAGGGTTGCAAGCTAATCACTCTCTAATCAACCTCTAATCCATTCTAAGCATCTTAATCTTCTTCATTTGGAGTGCAAATTGGCTAGTTGTGAGTTTCTATCACTCTAATGATCAATTGCTAAACTAAGTAGATGAGATATGATGAGATCATATGGTTTTATTTGTGGATTAATGGGTTTTAAGTCATATGACATGATGTTAGTTTGCTAATGTATGTGGGTTATGCAAGTTTTGTGCTTTGTGATCATATGTTAATATGCAAGTTACATGTATGATAATATGCAAGTTACATGTATGATAATTATGCAAGTTGTATGTTTCTTCATATGCAAGTTTATGAGTTCATATGCAAGTATGTAACATGTTATGCAAGTTCATATGCAAGTTTATGAGTTCATATGCAAGTTATGTAACATGTTATGCAAGTTCATATGCAAGTTATGTGACATATTATGCAAGTTCATATGCAAGTCATGTATTTGTTAATATGTAAGTTTATGTAACATGTTATGCAAGTTAATATGCAAGTTATGTGACATGTTATACAAGTTAATATGCAAGTTATGTGACATGTTATACAAGATTATATGCAAGTTATGTGACATGTTATGCAAGTTCATATGCAAGTTATGTGTTTGATAATATGCAAGATGGCACCTTTGAAACATGTTCATACATATGCAAGTTGACACCTTTTATATGTGTTATGTCATGAGAACGAAATTACGTGGGAACGATGGGGTTAATTAAATGCATATGTTAATAAGATTGTGTGAAATTAATATAATTATGCATAACATAAAATAAATGAACATAGTATGGGAATTTGCCTATTAAGTTAGGTGTACCCATACTATGTGTTGGGAATTTGCCTATTAAGTTAGGTGTACCGACACTTTGGAGTTGGGAATTTGCCTATTAAGTTAGGTGCACCCATATTCCTAAAATAAACAGGATAATTAACACAAATTATGGGGGTGATTAATTAGGAGTAATTAATCGATTAAGACACGAGGTTGGACCCGTTTGTAGTGTAAGACTGCCCGGAGTTTACCGGCTTAACCAGGCATCTACAAATGACGGTCCAATGTGAGGGGTCTTAATCATAAATTAAATACGTAACAAGGGTAAATGACACGAGGTTGGACCCGTTTGTAGTGTAAGACTGCCCGGAGTTTACCGGCTTAACCAGGCATCTACAAATGACGGTCCAATGTGAGGGGTCCTTTACACGGTTACGGTGTTAATCAATTAAGAAACACTTAACCAGATAAGCATGTAGTGGGGCATGGGGGTTAAGTGGGTACCTTGGGTGGTATGTGGAAATTGCTAGTGGTTCCCAATAGAAAATATGATAAAATACTTAACCAAGATGAAACATGTAATTAAACATGATTAAAGGGTTAAGTGGGAAACACTAGTGTGTGGGCCAAGCTTAGGGGGATGGCTTGTGCTGGGGGCCCATTTCAACCAGTAACCCATACGTATCTTAGTGGGCTCGACCCATGTCGAGGACGGGACACGCATACTGGGCTTGACTATAAGAGGCCAAAATGGGTTAGCGGTGGCAACGCATGACCAACGGGTTTCATATGCGTGTGTGGACCCGGGCTGGTAAATAAGACGTTGTTGCATCGTGTAGATATAAGCCGTGCACCGTTAGTTTTATCAGGTTGCCACGTTGGGGAATGGTACACCCCACGATGGGGCCAGCACGGGTATCTACGTTAGGGAGCCGATCGAATGGGGAGTAGTGTGTACACCTAGTGGATTGTAGGGCCCCGTGGCGTCTACTTAGTCACCTAGGGGTACGCGAGAACTATTAAGTTAATTTTATAAGTCCATGGGTGGGATCAACCTTTAAGTTAGGAATGATTGGTGTGGTGCAGTTTAGTAATTTACCTTTGGAAGGGTAGATGCGTCTTTATCTTTTATCTTAGTTTAGTTGACCCATTCATCCCCATTAGTTACCGTATATCAGTTTATGTCTTCTCTGGTTACTTTAACGATTGTATTGTTAAAGTTATAGGACTCGCTCAGACTTATGTCTGACCTCGTTGTTTTCATCTTTTTCCCAACCCTCAGGTCCTACGGTGGATCCTAGCAGTAGTGGAGCTTGATCGGATTGCTGTTCCAGTCTTTAGGAGCTTGGATAGATGTAAAGCTCCAGTTACCCAGTTATCTTTTCTTTTGTCATGGCTATTGTATGAGAGTGGGATTATGTACTTCTTTATTTTGATGGATATTGTACTTGACTTTTATTGTGGTTTTATGATGTAACCAGACATGTTTTACTTCCGCTGTTATGAGATGATGTTTTAAATTTCAAGTACTATTTATATCTGTCTTTTTGTAATTTTTCTGTTCTATATTCACTAAAATACTCCACCAATGCTATGGCATTCCCTTAGTGAGTGACCATAGCGGGAGTGGGGTGTTACATGAATGGTTTCTGGGGTATTGGTCTGATGTTGGTTTTGGCCTTCGGGGTTAATACTTAGGGAATTGCTCACTTGCTAATTTACGGTTAGGGACTGATTGAAATGTGATGTGATTTTGGGGTTTATCGTGAACTGTGTTTTAAATGACACTGATTCCTTAACCCAGTCAAAGACTAAAACTAAGTGGAGTTTTAATGAATCTTTAATTAGATTGAAATGATCGAGAATGGGGTATCACCAGTTTTGCTGCAAGCGATAGTTAAATCTTTAATTAGATTTGAACGTGAAATGGTAATTGAATTTATCGATAACACCGTGGTGTTAGATATGAAGTATTACCAGTTTTACTTCATGGGATGAATAGGTTGGGGTTGGGAAATTTAATAATTGATTACTTCGGTAAGGTTCGTTAATCCCGACTAGTTTGGATAAACCAAAATCTGGTTTGAATTGATTTTCAAAGGATGATTAAAGAATAAATTTAAAGGAATTTATCTTTGATAAAATTAATGGGAACCTTTCCCTGAGAATGTGAAATTTAGAAACTAATTGTAGGTTAGCTAAGCAGAACGGTTTCCTGAGTATTGATCTGATGTTGGTTTCGGCCTCCAGGGTTAATATTTGGGGAATTATTCTCTTGTTAATTTACGGTTAGTGACTGATGAATTGGGATGAGGCGTATGTTGTGTTTGTGTAACACATGTTTATTATATACGCGAGTTATTCAGAAAGACTGGGTTTACCCCATTCTGAATAACTGATTCGACATGGTGTCGAAGATGAAGACGGTGGTTGAAGACCGGAGGTCTTCACGTCGTTTGGATAATTATTGATGATCTTGATTGGGCCGTACACCCAAGAGGAGAGAATCAGTTGGTGATCGTCCAGATGTACTTGGAGATCGATGGATATGCGGGGTACTAGGTGCCTCCGATTTCGTTCCGACCTCGCGCCGCGCCCAGACCACCCTCCCCGCGTCGATGATAGCCCCCGCTCCGCCTCAAGACAACCAACGCGCCTCCACAGGCCTCGACCGTCGACAGTGAACGCCCCCCTCTCTTGATTTTTACAGTAAGTTTCTTTTATTCATTTATTTACTTCTTTTATTTATTTTCTATGAAATCGGTTTTAAAAATTTAGAAATTCAGTTTTATATGCAAACACAAACAAGTGATTTTTATTTATTTATATAAACCAAAAAGGATTCGATTTTTATAAACCAAAGGGATTTGATTTTTGAAAACGAAAAAAAAGGAGAGATTTTTATATAATCAAAGATGAGATTTTTATAGATGTAGAGAAATAAAAATTCGATTTTTATCTATATGAATTTGAAATAAAAATTCGATTTTTATCTATATGAATTTGAAATAAAAATTCGATTTTATCTATATGAATTTGAAATAAAAATTCGATTTTTATCTGTATGAATTGGAAATAAAAATTCGATTTTTATCTATATGAATTTGAAACAAAGGTTTGATTTTTAACTATTTAGCGCTGAAATAAAAATGTGATCTTTAATATATGAACAGCGTGAAAAAGATGGCGTAGGAATTTCGAGCGAATCCAATCGATCAGAAATTCAGAAATGAAATGGTGGAGTGGAACCCTCGGTGAGAACTCCTCACTTTTATTTTAATTTATTTTCTAGTTGAAATATATACTAGGATGCAGACGGTGTTTAGTAGCACCCGACACCCGTCGTCCACAGACCATGTATGGCTTGTTTGTTTGATTGCTGTGTTGTGAAATTTGATTGTGTGATGTGGAATGAAATAAAATATTTTATAGTTAAAAATATAATTTTTAACGTGTATATAAAATAAATATTTATAAACAAACCGGACGGTTTGTTTATATACACTGATTTGACTGATATTTATTGGGACGATAAATTTTACACATCGCCCAACTACACAAATAAAATCTGTGTTTGATTGTTTCAAACCCCACACGGGTATTGGGATGATATATGACACATACTAATCCCAATAATTAGTTGTATGTCGATCGATTGATTGACAGACTGTTATGAGCGTCAAATATTTATATTTGATGCTTATACAGTGTAGAATGCACTTTGGATGATGGTTGATTATTTGTCATTGTTGATATATACATGCGTTGTATGGAAATCCATAGAAATAAAATCTGTGGTAATTGATTGGGCCTCATTCCAGTTATGAAATAGAATATTTGAATAGAAATATTTGAAATAGAATATTTGAATATAGAAATATATGAAGCCGTGTTGATTAGATTGACAACATTTTGACGTGAACGATATTTACATCGATTTTATTCATTTTTCAATTTGAAAGTGATTTGAAATTCGAATTAAATTGAAATGAATTGAAATTCGAATTAAATTGAAGTGATTTGAAATTCGAATGAATATTGAAGTGATTTTAAATTCGAATTAAATTGAAATGAATTGAAATTCGAATTAAATTGAAATGAATTGAAATTCGAATCCAATTGAAATGAATCGAAATTCAAATTAAATTGAAATTGAATTGAAATCGATTTGAAACGAAATTAAAATGAAATTATATTGAATTTGAAAATGAAGTTGAAATCGTTTTGAAAACGAATTTAAAACGATTTATAAAATATGTTTTAAAAGGAAATCGGCGAAGTATATATTATATATATTATATATATAATATAATGGCCTGAATAGAACGCGCCGCGCTGTGGCAGTTCGCGAATTTCGACCATTGACTTCGAATTGACGTTGCGGGAGATCCGACCGTCGGATTCTCCTAAAACCGGAACCGTTGGGTTCATATCGAAAAGAGCTTTCTAAGAATATCAGATATTTGAAATCTAATGGTTGGATTTGGAATTATGTCCAAATCAAATTTGGAAAAGGTCACTGTAAATGCAGTTCGATGGCCGTTGCTGGAAATCGAATGTACGGGCCTTGATAAAATTACTAAAAATAGTAATAATTTGTGTAAAATCATAAGAAATGATTTGTGAAGAATTGGGATGAAAAACTCCATTTTTGAAAAGTTAAAAATAGATTTTTATCGAAATGAACTGGTTTTGAACAAGAATTATAATTCTATTTATTTTTAAATAAATAAATTGAATTTGAAAAGGTTTTAAAAGTAACCATAATTTCCAATAATTGAATTGGAATGGATTTGAATCGAAATTGTCTTCGGAATATTTCGATGTGGGATTTCGTGATTATACAGATAGCGTTATGGAAATTTGAAAGATATATAGATATCGTTATTTCCAATACGATATTTGTTGGTCATAGAATTTGATATTGAATATAAGCTGGTATATTTTCTATTCAGAGCCTTGTATTTAATATCAAATGTGATTTGGGTTTGTCGTGAATGGTGTCTTCATTAACACTGTTCTTAAGCCCAGTTGAGAAAAAGATTAAATCTTTATATTTAGATTTAATGAAGTGTACCAATTAAATAATATTTAATTGAAATTGAATTGGTATTGATTTTTGGGTTTATCGTGAACAGTGTTTTAAATAACACTTGTTCTTTAACCCGATAATTAATGGAATGTGATTTTGGGTTGTCGTGAATGGTATCTTCAATAATACTGTTCTTATACCCAAAGGAGTTAAGAAAAATCAGAAACTAACTGGAGATTAGTTAAGTTGAATGGTTTCTGGGGTATTGGTCTGATGTTGGTTTCGGCCTTCGGGGTTAATACTAAGGGAATTGCTCACTTGCTAATTTACGGTTAGGGACTGTTTGAAATGTGATGTGATTTTGGGGTTTATCGTGAACTGTGTTTTAAATGACACTGAATCCTTAACCCAGTCAAAGATTAAAACTAAGTGGAGTTTTAATGATTCTTTAATTAGATTAAAATGATTGAGAATGGAGTATCACCAGTTTTGCTCCAAGCGATAGTTAAATCTTTAATTATATTTGAACTTGAAATGGTAATTGAATTTATTGATAACACCGTGGTGTTGGATATGAAGTATTACCAGTTTTACTTCATGGGATGAAAAGGTTGGGGTTGGGGTTGGGAAATTTAACAATTGATTACTTCGGTAAGGTTCGTTAATCCCGACTAGTTTGGATAAACCAAAATCTGGTTTGAATTGATTTTCAAAGGATGATTAAAGAATAAATTTAAAGGAATTTATCTTTGATACAATTAATGGGAACTTTTCCCTAAGAATGTGAAATTTAGAAACTAATTATAGGTTAGCTAAGCAGAACGGTTTCCTGGGTATTGATCTGTTGATGGTTTCGGCCTTCGGGGTTAATATTTGGGGAATTATTCTCTTGTTAATTTACGGTTAGTGACTGATGAATTGGGATAAGGCGTATGTTGTGTTTGTGTAACACATGTTTATTATATACGCGAGTTATATAGAAAGACCGGGTTTACCCCATTCTGAATAACTGATTCGACGTGGTGTCGAAGATGAAGACGGTGGTTGAAGACCGGAGGTCTTCACGTCGTTTGGATAATTACTGATGATCTTGATTGGGCCGTACACCCAAGAGGATAGAATTAGTTGGTGATCGTCCAGACGTACTTGGAGATCGATGGATATGCAGGGTACTAGGTGCCTCCGGTTTCGTTCAGACCCAGAACGAACTTGTAAATGGACCGTGTGTCTGACATTGGATTTCAGTCTGTGTGATTGATTTCTATTAAATATAAATCTGTTTGGCGGCGGAGAATTTATTCTCTTGCTTAACGCCCTTCTCTGAGACGTACGAGCTTAGGGGTTATATATTGATGGATATCCATCGCATGGAGAGAATTGCCTGTGTGGCATGCCTAAGTGGCAATTGATCAAGGCTTCTGTTGAAAAGCAAAGTCTTGTGGTTGATGATCAAAGCACCGCCTGTGTGGCATAGCTTTGTGTAGCGTTAATTCGCGAGCCTCACATCCCGGTGTGAACCAAAACGGGAGAGGACGTTAGGGAGTGCATGTGTTTGTTTCTAGCTAGAAGTGGTGTCAGTGGTTTTACACGCCCTGACGAGTTTGACTTACGTGGTTGTTGCTGTTGCAAGGCGCCTCGGTTTGATCGGACGATCCGGGTCCGATGGAGTCATTCGTTGGCTCATTTATGCCCCATAGGGCGGGGAAACGCATGTTCAGGGTTTAAGTTTAATCCACATCGGTGGACTGGCCCTGAGGATCCAAGGGCCCACCTGAATCTGGGTCCTGAGGGGCGGGCTAGAGCATCTCGAATCGGTAGAGGACTATCTTTTGCCTCGGTTCACAAATGGAAATCCAACTTCCAATACATGACTTTGCGTTTTTATTTGTAGAGCCTAGTATGGCGACATAGTGGGATGGGACGCTTATGCCGTCTATGATTGATACTTATTATTTGAAGTTGTTTTGTACACTATGCACTTATAATAGTATCAAATGATTTGTTTTAAACGTATCAAGCATTCTTGGCTATTATAAGGTAAAAACGCTTTCCTCCGGCTTGCGTTGCATTGTGTGATGGGACCTGGGTCTTATAATAGCTTCATTGTTCTTTATTTAGAATTGCGCTATTGTTTTATGCACTGGTATTCTTGGGAGGAAACCCGTTCCGTGTTATACGGCGTGGTCCCTTGATTTACCAAACTTTAAAATAAAGATTGGTAACTGTTTTAGTTCTCACACCAGTCCCATGACTGACCTGGAGTTTATTGTTTTAACCTAAACTTTGGGTGCCCTTATTTTTACATGGGCAGCTAGTAGTTTTGGTTTTGTAGATTTATATTCACAGGATCCTGATTTACAGCTGGAACGATACTCGGAAAGCTCTGTATCCGAGTATTACTTCTAGTTGTGTATTGTATTATTTTTCCGATGCTATGTAATGTATTGTAATCTCTGGTATTTTTCAGATGTATATTATTTGTTTATACTCTGTATATTCTAGTATTCTGATGAATTGTTGTAATAACAATGAAATGTTCTTCCGTCTGCGTTCTTTTGTGTGTTGTTCTCGAAGTATTCGGGCTTTCCTTACCGGTGAAGTTTCGGGTCTTCACAGCTAAAGTTGTCGCAGTACAAGATTGGATCCCCTAAGAATACGACAGAGGTTATGTAATGTCCCCTATTTTTGATAGTTAATATTTAAATTATTTTATTATTTTAAATATTAATGGATTTTTAATATTGAATTCGTTATTTAAAAACAAAGTTTAAACGCTATAATTTATATATAATATAAAACAAGCCTGAAATGATGCGGTTGTTCATAATATTGAATTTTCAACTTCAATTGAACATACCTGATCCGATATAAGTCGGATTTCTATGAAACAAGAAAAGTTTGGATCTTGTTGATTATAATTTTCTAATGAAAGAGAAAAATCCCGATTTCCTGTAATAGATTGTTAGTTATGTCCAAATCTAAATTTTAAAATAGTCGCTATGGAAATCGTTATTAAAATATAACGTTTATTTAATATATTAAAAGGTTTTAATATAAATTGGGCAACGTTTTAACTCGAATTGATGATACTAAGATGTATAATTTATATTTGAAGCTGCATATATTATTCTATTTTGATATTTACGATAATAGTAATTTATTTTTAATTTAATTGAATTAATTTGTGATTTAATTAATATTTTATCGATATTTTATAAGCGTTATAAATAGCTGTTTTTCAAACGACCTCCGTTTTCGATGAAACGAATTTTATTGAAATGCGTACAGCTAAATATTGTTATATTTTCAATTTGGAGCCAATTGGAGTTGTTTTGTCGATAGATGAATTTAAAATGTGAACCAATGAATATGATTGGAATTAAAAGAACATCATTATGCAAAAGAAGTCGGAATTCAATGAAATTAATTCCATTGAACCCGGAATTTCAAGACATAACAGTATATTTATTTCCGTTATTTTTAGGATTCATGTGTGGTCATACAAAATTTAAATGTCGTGCTCGTAATAGATGGGGACGATGGTATATATATTTATACTGACCAAATTTCTTCTCTACTGTGCATCTCTTTGGTCTTAAATTTTTTCTTTGCAACTGTACATTTCTTGCATCTAAATTTTCCTCTTACTTGTGCTCCAAACAACTGCATTCCTTGCGGACCAATCCATCTATACACTTGCCAACCACGTATCGTTGAAATTCACCCCCTACGCTATATCTTGCAGACCTATACATATAAATATAAGTATATTTATAAAACGTGAAAACACATCTACACTACCAAATTTCTGCGAGCCTATACATCTAAAACTTGGCCTCCACGCACTTCCTCTCTATATAAACCACTGTTGCTCCCATCTTTATTTTTCTTCTTCCAGTATGATTAAACCGAAACTTCCATCAACAAAATAAATTCAAGCCACTCGAAATAAACCTCTAAAATTTCGTAACTTATGTATTTAGACTTCTGCAATGCTTCTTTTCGCCACTACGAGGTTTTTGGAGGGTTCGGACGAATTAATGTTTGCGGAAAATAGCGAGGTAGTGGTGTGATGATGGAATCATGGTTTACGTAGGGCTGTAGCATGGGAGGATGATCCGTTTAAAGGTGGACGAGCAGTGGAGTGGGCATTGGTGCTCCGATCCTAATACAGTGCAGTCCGCATTGAAGGTGGGTGGCAGTATTTGGGTTTAAGGTACAACGTGCAAACAAGAATGAAGAAGGAGCAGTTCAAAAGACAAACGAATGTTTTGCTTGGGATGGATTTTAGCACGTTGAAGCAAGTCTTGAGGTAAAACCTGGATAAACGAGAAGAATAGATATAAAAAAGGACTGAATAAAAGGGGGCTGAAGAGACTACGTGGAGTTGCGGCATGGGACGAAGATCCCATAGTGATGTTTGTTCGAAAGAAGGAGATGAAGTAGGCAAGTGGGCTGTAGTAGGTCTTATGGTCTTCGAGCCATGAGAAAAAAAAGATAAGTAGAAAGTGCATGGTGCAGTTGCGTTAAGAAGGCTAGTGGCATGCATGGAAATGGCATGAAGACAAGTCCAAAGAAGTAGGGTGGTAGCAGATTGAAGATAGAAGGTATAATTATATATGTACAAACTACTTTCATGTAAATGAATATCCTAAGTCTAACCAAGAATAAAAAAACATAATTATTATACACCACATAATTTGTTAATGAAGAAAAATACACAGGCAGATATGTTAACCCTATAAATACGATTAAGTATATACACATATCGGATTTATTTCTTCGCCTAAGCTAGAATTTATAACGATCTAATTAGATATTAGTCTTAACAATATTTTATGTAGGGAAATTAAATAACTAATCTTATTAGTTTAAATTAAATTGTATATGCACAATGTATATAACATTCTCACACGTGCACAAAATTTGATAAAACCAAAGACATCAGAACCGTATCTACAACCGTAACATTTTGGAGCTGGTTCAGACGTATTTGGCATTAACTAAAACAAACCGTTCTGACAACAAATGGAAACCCAAGGTGAGTTAAACTCACTCAGTTTTTCCCCAATTTACATAAGTTGGTTTTTTTTTATAATTGTGTGTTATGGTTGTTAATGGTCATTTGTTTGTTTGTTTGTTTTATATTCATATATTGATCGAACTGTTAAGTTAAATGTTTGTTTAACATAATTAAAATTTATTCGTTATATACTAACGACCGAATCCAATTGAGGTAACTTACCTCGGTGGTTACGTTTATAATAATATAAACGCTATAAATAAATAATTGGATGTTTGAATTTTTGTTATTAGCCCAGTATTGACTGTTACAGTTATTATTGACTGTTACTATTAAACTGTTTATGTCATCTATTTAGACGAAAAACGAATATTGATTTGCCATATTGAACTGAATAATTTGAATTGTAGTAACCCATTGTTTTGCAAGGAAATACAGATTGGAGGAATCCAACTGGATTCCTCATTGAATTGATAATGTTTATCAATATGATCATATTGTTTGTATTGAATGTAAAATTGTTTTATATTTCATGGTCTAGTACTATAGTAGCCATTTTCCTCTTTAGTACCGTCAATTAAAAGAAATGATTTTTTGATATTGATATTAAACGGATTTTGAGTGGTTTCAAAAATATAAAAATATTTTAAATGGACTTGAAATACAATTTTGATTATAAAGATAATAGTCGAAGTAAAATTTACAATTTTATAAATATATAAAATATAACTAATAAATGTGCAAGATATTATTAAATAAATGGTTAAACGATATAAATTATTGTGTTAGTTATTTAAATGTTGAAATGATTTTATAAAGGCCTTAAAGGTCGTAAAGGAAGTTTAAATGGATTTCAAAATATCGAAATGAAATAATTGAATCATGGATATACAAGAATGTATAAAGAGTTTAAAGAGGGATATTTTTGTAATAAATGATCGTTATTAACAAACGGTGTTTTAAATGATACGAAATGTAATTAAATAACATTTCGTGAATAAGATTTAAAAATCGACGGATTTGGAAATGAGATTTCAGATTTTTAAATGAAGTCGGATTTGAAAATATGAATATGAATTTATAATTGAGATTTATAAATAAGACTGAGATTTATAAATGGGATTGAGTTAAACAAATGGAAGTGAGTTCTATTCTGAGGTTCAAAATGTGGTATTCCGAGGTTTGGAATGATTAATCGAAGTGAGGTCATTCCGAGGTTCATAATGTGATATTCCATAATTCGGAATGTTAACTGAAGGTAGGGGTATAATGAAGTTAAAAGTTTGGATAACGACAACGAATATAAGTCATTGATAATGATTGAAAATGGAATTTTTAAATGCAGTTAAGGATGTGAAAATGAAAATGAATGGTAAGTAGTTGTCATTAATTTACAAAAGATTTTGAAAAAAAGAAATTTAAAGTTTTGAAAATGAAATGGAACCAGTAAATAAAATTAAGGGTTTGTAAATGTGTTTTGTAACATTTTTTACAAATGAGATGAACTATTTTAGACATAAGATTATATAAAGGATTATTATATGTTTTTAGACAATGAATAAGTGGTCGAATATGAGTTAAAGAGAATGTGACAAGTAAAAGGGTTTTGAAATGAAATCTGTAACGTTTTCTACAGAGATAAGTTGAATTATATTGATAAATATCAATATAAGAAATTTGAAAGGGTAACAATATAATAATTGAACAAGATATTAATATAAGATTTATAAAAGCTTTGTTTTTAAACAAATAAATTCGAATTGTCAAAATAAGTTGCAATATAATAAAGAAATATTAAGGGAATTTTATAAGGATTCTATTTCTAATAGAATTGAAGCTCATATGATATTGTAAATGATTATTAACATAAATCGAAAGAGTTTAATGAGAGTTTACTTAATAATTAGTTAAGTAAACGTGATCGAGATTTTTTGTAGGTTTTCAAAAGGAACGTATGATTAATAAACTTCTATTTATTCTAATGATATGAAAGTTGTTGGTCAAGGTGTGAGAGGTAAATAAAATACCCCAACTTGAACAACTCTGTGATTATCCAAGGATGGTATTAGTTTATAAACGAGAGTGATTTAGGGAACATAAGTTATGATTTCCGTAAATAATAATACAAAAATGTTTTCGGAAAGTTTACAAGTTGTATAAAATGAATTTGGAGAAAATTCTTATTTTACAATAAGAAGTAAAAAGTGATGTTTCAAGTATTGGGAATTTAAAGAATATAATTTACAGATCGTTCATTTAAAGAGGCTAAATGATACTGAGTAGTGAATCAGTGAATACATTTTACTATAGATGAATTGTTGTTTTATTTGATAATTAAATAACCGACCATCAAATTTGGCCCATATGATTGTTGGTACGGAAAGACCGGGATCGAATTTACATTCGAAAACCATTCCGTCCAGCAAATACGAATACGTTAAAGATGTTGATTCAAGAAGGAGCTACTGAAGACCGTGGATCTTCATAAGCTGAAGGATTACTTAAAATATCATACTTGCAAGCAGAGATAAACTTTGATTCTGTCGTGGTTGGAAATCTACGGATTCGCAAGGACTTATCGCTTTTGATTCTCAGGGTGATTCCTAGGATGCAGTAGGAGGGTGCCTTCGGTTCATCCTGTTCCCAGGTGACGTATATGGATGGATGTCTGACAAAGTATTTCTAGAAATGTCACGTACATTGATTTATTCAACCGTACCAAGAGTGGAAGCGGAGAAGGAGACTTCTTTTAGCTAACACACAAAGTATTTTTGTTGACGTCAATTAGTGATTTTTGATGGATCTGACGATATGGCATTAGAAGTGAATGTGATCTGCTAATTATAAAGGTAAAGCGTAGCCTCAAGCCTCATTAATTGGGAAATGAAAAAAATCGGGCAGGCAACATAGCTATGTGGGTCACTCCCATTAGGGTGTATAATCACCTATCTAGAGAAAATCCATTTCTTTCTTTAATCTATTTCGATGCTGTCCCTTTTTCGGGAAATGGTGGTTTGAGCCCAACCATTGGTGATATACATTCGATACAATCAAGCGAAATGAGTGGTCGGTCATGTGTGGCCTGGGTTGTAAGATGTTCTTGTTGAACCCAGGTATTCCCCTCTAGAGATAAACTATCGGAAGGTGGTTCCATACCTTGTCGTAGTCGGAATCCAATCTTCAATAAGCACCCGCGGTCTTCATTGTATACTATATATGTAGAGCATGAGATGCAAGCATTCCGCTAGATTACTATTTACTTGTATTTAGACATTATAACAATATCAGAAAAGATATTGATTTCAAAAATAGTTTGGGTTATCGTAAGGTAAAAACCGTCTGTATTTATGTGTGGATTCAGTCTTACGATTATCTTTTACTTTTGAAAGAATTTTGACTTTAAAATCAAGTTGGATTATAACTTTAAATTTAGTGTTTTTTTCTCACTCTGGTTCGCCAGACTGACCTGTTGATTGTAATGCTCGGGTTAGACTAGGTTGTACAGTTTCATGTTATCGGATGATGTGAAGAGACGAGCTGGGTGAGTTCAGAACTATGATATGATATAATTTTTCCGCTGTGTGATTGTGTATAAGGACATGTTATATAACTCTCCAGATATTGTAACAACCCGAAAATCTGGGCCAGTTTAAAATTTTTATTTTGGCAATTTTAGCGAATTTTGAATATTTAAAATAGATTATTTTAAGTAATAACGACGATAAATTTATTTTGAATATAATTCGAACGTATATATTATATACGTCGTCGTTAGAATATAAATAATTATATATAATTATAAATAGAATTGAAAATGGCGCGGTAGTTCGATAATTCGATTTCAAACTTCAATTGAATGTACCGGGTGCAAAATAAACCGGATTTTAGTGAAACCAAAAACAATAGGATCTATTTGATAATATCTTTCCAATGAATCCGAAAAATCAAACTTTCATAGCGGGAATCAAAAGATATGTCCAGTTGAAAATTCTGAATAGTCGCTATGGAATTCAGGCCCTTAAAAATGGAATTTTTGCAAACAACCTCGGATTTTGACGAAACCACTTTTGTTGGGTCCGCGATGTAAAATTATTGCTAGATTCCAAATTTCATAATTTTTCGAATCAATATGTGAGCGTGGCAAAGGAAAACGCGTTTGACCAGTTTCAGTTGATTTTAATCGACCGGAAAATGGCCATTTTTCCAACGGTCTCAGAATTCGACGAAACTAGTTTTGTTAGGACGTATCGTCAATACGAAGCCAGAAAATATTTTTTTGGAATTTTTAGAGACTGTGTGTGGCCCCGGTAATTTGAAATGTACGTTTAAAATAGAATATATAGAATTATATTTTAAATTCAACAGAAACTGATCGAAACGGCTGAATTGGCTTACGATACATATCCCATTGTGTTCAAAATGGGGGTAATTAGCTATGGACGACAGGCGGTGAGCCTCGTTTCGAGGTCGAAATAAAAAGTCACCTTTTTGAAATTAAATTAATTAAATAAAAAAATCCCTCCCTCCCTTTATCTCCTCTCTGCCCCCCCCCCCCCCCCCCCGTTTTCATAATCGTAACAGAAGAAAAAAAACAAAAAGGGCGGAGCCCTAAATCGCACGCCGCGCCGCCTGCCACCAGTCGCCCCCCCCCCCCTCCGTCGACCACCCCCCAGCCCTGTCCCCTTCTTCTCCTTCTCCTCCCTCGCGACACCGCAGCCCCCCCCCCCCCCCCCCCCCCCCGCCACCAAAAACCGACGCGCAACCCCACATCCCCCCCTCTCGATTTGAAGACCGACGCAAGACAGCAGGCCCCTCCCCCCTGGATCCAAAACCGACGATGAACCCCCCCCCCCCTGCGCAGTCGAACACTGTAAGCTTCTCCAATTTATTTATTTGCATTTATTTAGATTAAATAGGTTTTGGAAATCAGTTTTAAAAATGTTATTTATTTAGTTGATTAGGAAAAAAATCTAATTTTTATTTATTCAGTGTCATGGTATTTATTTGTATATAGTTACGATGTTAAAGTGATGATTCTAGCAAAGTAAAAGTCGGCTTTTTATATGAATAACATAATAAAAATATGATTTTTATTATATGTGAAGTTTAAAAATAAACTTTTTATAATATAGAAAGGTTAAAAATATCATCTTTATATTTGAAAAGGCGAAATCTTTATATGAAGAATAGCGTGATAAAAATAGAATTTTTTATCTATGTAACATCGTTGTAAAAATAGAATTTTTTATCTATGTAACATCGATGTAAAAATAGAATTTTATATCTATATAACATCGATGTAAAAATAGGATTTTTATCTATATAATAGCGATGTAAAAATAGGATTTTTATCTATATAATAGCGATGTAAAAATAGGATTTTTATCTATATAGTAGCGATGTAAAAATAGTATTTTTATCTATATAGTAGCAATGTAAAAATAGGATTTTTATCTATATAGTAGCGATGTAAAAATAGGATTTTTAACTATATAGTAGCGATGTAAAAATAGGATTTTTATCTATATAGTAGCGAAGTAAAAATTCGATTTTTATATATTGAATAGCGAAGTAAAAATTCGATTTTTATATATGGAATAGCGAAGTAAAAATTCGATTTTTGTATATTGAATAGCAAAGTAAAAATTCGATTTTTATATATTGAATAGCAAAGTAAAAATACGATTTTTATATATTGAATAGCGAAGTAAAAATTCGATTTTTATATATGTAGTGGCTACGGGCAACGAAAGTAACAAAAGGCAAGAATGACGAAGACTTCTACATTTGAAGTGGCGTGAAGTTGGAATAGCTATCGGTGAGAACTTCTCACTTTAACTTTTCTTTTCTAAGTTATATATATACTAGGATGCAGACGGTGTTTAGTAGCACCATACATCACTGTCCACAGACCATGGACTTGTTTGTTTGGTTGCATAGATTAGTTAAATTATTTGAGTTGAATCTGATTGTTTGGGGGAAATGGAAATTGATTTGATTGATGTGTGAATGGCATGGGCCATCACTAGACCGGGGATAAGGCTAGGCCTTGTCCCGTTTCTAGTATCATGCCGTTATGCCACCGAAATTTTCTAAAATAAATTAGAAAAATAAAAATATCATTTTATTGAATAAATGAACCGAATAGAATATTCATAGGTTGAATAAAATAATTTGATCGTTGAAAATATATTTTTTAACGTGGATATGAATATAGTGAATGTGAATAAATAAATATTCATTTACAAACCGGACGGTTTGTTTATGTACACCTATTTGAAGGACATTGATTGGGACGATAAATTTTACACATCGCCCAACTGCACAAATAAAATCTGTCTTTGATTGTTTGAAACCCCACACGGGTATTGGGATAATATATGACATACACCAATCCCAATAATTAGTTGTATGTCGATCGATGGATCGACAGGCTGTTATAAGCTTTAGATATCTAAATTTATGCTCATACAGTGTAGTGCACTTTGGATGATGGTTGATTATTTATCATTGCTATTATATACATGTGTTGTATGGAATCCATATAATTAACTTTATATGGTAATTGATTGGGCCTCATTCCAATCGGGAAAATAAAGAATATTGTAAAATAAAGGTTCATGTGTTGACAGTACTCATCCGTTGAGATTAGTCATGTGTTGAACGAAATATTTTAACAATAAAATTAACATCTTTATCATTATAAAATAAAGGTTCATGTGTTGACAGTACTCATCCGTTGAGATTAGTCATCTGTTGAACGAAATATTTTAACAATAAAATTTACATCTTTATCATATATAAAATTAGAAACTAATTGGAAAATAGATAAGATGAGTGGTCTCCTGGATACTGATCTGATGTTGGTTTCGGCCTTCGGGGTTAATATTCAGGGAATCGTTCTCTTACTAATTTACGGTTGGAGTCTGATTTAAATCAAACGATAGATACCATAATTTTTATAAAATATATTGAATAACAAAAATAGTCACACGTGGACAGTACTCATTCATTGAGATTAGTCATGTGTTGACAAAAATATAGATTCACGTATTGAATGGAATAAATATTCAATTGTTGAGTAGAATAACGGAATTATTGAAGTATATAAAGCCGTGTTGATTAGAGATGCGCCATTTTGACGCGAACGATATTCATATCGATTATATTCGTTTTTATAATTCGAACTGAATTGAATATAAAACGAATTAGAATTGAATTGAATATATATAACGAATTAGAATTGAATTGAATATATAACAAATTCGAACTGAATTGAATATAAAACGAATTAGAATTGAATTGAATATATAACGAATTCGAACTGAATTGAATATAAAACTGAATTTGAATTGAATTGAATAGAAAACGAATTCGAATTGAATTGAATAGAAAACGAATTTGAATTGAATTGAATATAAACCGAATTTGAATTGAATTCAATATATAATGAATTCAAATTGAATTTAAATTTGAATTGAATTGAAATGAATTTTAAAACGAATTTATAAGGAAAAATTCAATTTTGATTTGAATTGGAAATGGAAGTTGAAAATGTTTTTGAAACGAATTTAAAACGATTTATAAAATTAGTTTTAAATAGAAATCGACGAAATATATATTATATATATTATATATATAATATAATGGCCTGAATAGAACGCACCACGCTGCGGCAGTTCGCGAATTTCGACCATTGACTTCGAACGGACATTACGGGAGATCCGACCGTCGGATTCTCCTTAAACCGGAACCGTTGGGTTCGTATCGAAAAGATCGTTCTAACGAATATTAGAAATTCAAAATCTAACGGTTGGATTTGGAGATACGTCCAAATCAAATTTGGAAAAGGTCGCTGTAAGTGCAGTTCGATGGCCGTTGATGGAAATCGACTGTACGGGCCTTGATAAAATTATTAAAAATAGTAATAATTTATGTAAAATCATAATAAATGATTTGGGAAAAATTGGGATGAAAAACTCCACATTTGTAAAGATAAAAATAGATTTTTATCGAAATGAACTAGTTTTGAACTAAAATTAAACCCGTTTATTTTTAAATAAATAAATTGGATTTGAAACGAGTTTTAAATAGAATTGATTTGTGGGTTTATCGTGAACGGTGTTTTGAATAACACTAGTTCTTTAACCCGATAATAAATAGAATGTGATTTGGGTTTATCGTGAACTGTGTTTTAAATGACATTAGTTCTTTAACCCAGCAAAAGGAGTTTTAATGAATCTGCAATTAGATTGAAATGTGAATTGATAATTTAAATTATTAAATTTGGAAAATGAGCGAGAATGGAGTATCACCAGTTTTGCTCCAAGCGATAGTTAAATCTTTAATTAGATTTGAACGTCAAATGGTAATTAATTTTACCGATAACACCGTGGTATTAGATATGGAGTATTACCAGTTTTGCTTCATAGGATGAATAGGTTGGGATTGGGAAATAAAATAAATAATTACTTCGGTGTGGTTCGCTAATCTCAACTAGTTTGGAAAACCATAATTTGGTTTGAAATGACATCCAAAGGAAGATTAAAGGATAAATTTTAAAGAATTTATCTTGTATTAAATTAATGGGAACCTTTCCCTAAGAATATGAAATTTAGAAACTAGCTGTAGGTTAGTTAAGAAGAATGGTTTCCTAGGTATTGATCTGATGTTGGTTTCGGCCTTCGGGGTTAATATTTGGGAAATTATTCTCTTGCTGATTTACGGTTAGTGACTAATGAATTGGAATGAGGCGTATGTTGTGTTTGTGTAACATTTGTTTTAATATACGCGGGTTGTTCGGAAAGGCCGGGTTTATACCCATTCTGAATAACCGATTCGACGATATGTCGAAGATGAAAATGGTGGTTGAAGACCGGAAGTCTTCACATCGTTTGGGTGATTACTGATGATCTTGATTGGGCTGTACACCCAAGATGAGGGAATCAGTTGGTGGTCGTCCAGATGTACTTGGAGATCGATGGATATGCGAGGAAAGTGCCTCCGGTTTCGTTCAGACCCAGAACGAACTTGTAAATGGATTGTGTGTCTGACATTGGATTTTATTCTGTGTTGATTGATTTCTGTTAAATATATATCTATTTGGCGGCGGAGAATTTATTCTCTTGCTTAACGCCCTTCTCTGAGACGTACGAGCTTAGAGGTTATATATCGATAGATATCAATCGCATGGCATGAATTGCCTGTGTGGCACGCTGAGTTGCATGGATCAAGGCTTCTTTTGAAAAGCAAAGTCTTGTGGTTGATGATCAAAGCACGACCTTTGTGGCGTAGCTTTGTGTATAACGTGAATTCGCGTGCCTCACACCTCGGTATGAGTTAAAAATGGGATAAGGACTGCAGGGAGAGCACGACGTTTCTTTCTAGCTTTGGTGGTGTCAGTGACTTACCAGCCCTGACATTTATATACTTTTCACCTATGTGGTTGTTGGATGAGGCGCCTCGATTTTAGGTCTGTAAGGACCGGGAAAAGTGTGTTCAGGAATTGTCAATCCTCAAACGTAAGAGAGGACCGACCCTGAAGATCCAGGGGTTACCCAGAGTGTGTAGTCCCGAGGCATTTGCTAGAGTGTCTCGAAGCAGAGAGGAGCTTGCCCCTTGCCTCGACTCATGAAGGAAATCCAATTTCCAATACGAGATACTTCGGTTTTATTTGTAGAGCCTAGTATGGCGACATGATAGATGGTACCCATGCCGCCTAGGATTGATATTTATGATTGAAAATGTTTTGACTCTATACACTTATTATAGTATCAAATGATTTGTTTTTAAAACGTACCAAGCATGTTTGGCTATTATAAGGGAAAACCCTATCCTCCGGCTTGCGCTGCATTGTGTGATGGGACCTGGGTCTTATAATAGCTTCATTTTTCGAAAAAGCATTGCGCTGTTTATTCTATGCACTGGTATTCTTGGGATGAAACCCATTCCGTGTTATACGGCGTGGTCCCTTGAATTACTCTCTTGTAAAGTAAAGCTTTAAATAACTGTTTTAGTTCTCACACCAGTCACATGACTGACCTGGAGTTTATTGTTTTAACCTAAATTCTGAGTGCCCTTATTTTCGACACGGGCAGCTAGTAGTTTTGGTTTTGCAGATTTATATTCACAGGATCCTGGTTTACAGCTGGAATGATGCTCGGAAAGCTCTGTATTCGTGTATTACTTTCAGTTGTGTTTTGTATTATTTTCCGCTGCTATGTAATTTATTGTAACCTCTGATATTTATCAAATGTATAATATTCATTTATACTCTGTATATTCTTGTATCTGATGGAATTGTTGTAATAACAATGAAATGTTCTTCCGTCTGCATTCCAATTTGTCCTGTTCTCAAAACGATCAGGGGTTTCGAGCGGTCTAGATCGGTTTAACGACTGATTCAGATCAAGCGAAATTCCAGGCCGTCACATTTGGTATCAGAGCTTTGGTTTACAGAGCTCGAGAAAAAGACACATTAGAACCATACGAAAGAATTCGTCAGATATTGGATTAGTAATATCCAATTAGAATGACTCGTTAGAGATAGGATCAGTAGTATCCTAGAACGAGTGTGAAGAGTATATTTTTCAAATGAAAACAATTTTGTTTTGAAAATTTAAATCGTTTTACACGTATTTGAATATTTATTTATATTGAATTTGGACAATCCAATATATAAAGATTTTGCATATACGCGTCATGAACGTATATTCGATGTTTTAATATACTGGATAGATATAGAATCACACTCCAGTCGCCCGGACCTGATTCTGATGATTGACGCGTCATCATCAGTAATTATTTTCGTGTTTCGAAGGTGTGATATCTATATATTTCCATTAGACTGGTGTGAGAACCAAAACTAATATAGATAGGTTCATTGTTGTGAATTGGCATCAAAAACATGATTTTTGTATATGTATCAAAATTATGAATTTGAAACTCTAATTCACTAATTGATTGATGTTTGTGTTGTTTGTTTATTTGTTTAATAATTTTGAACCATTTAGCTTAATTGTATCACATATTGAATTGTATTGAAATTGGTCACATTTGCTTGCATACACATGTACTTACATTGAACAGGTCATAGCAAGGAGGCTAGAGCAGAGAATAAAATTTGTTTGCCCGACAGATAGGTACATATTTACTATAATTTACCATTCTGTTTGGGTGATGATGATTTTATGAGCTGATTAGCTAGCCGCTTGGCTTTTTCTTTTTCTTTTTGAGATCAGAAGGCCTATATGGCAATTTCGGGATTTTCCCGTGGCTCCCGGTGCAGGGGAGGTTATGGCGAAATTTTTCGAAAATTCCGGGTGTTAGCCAAATTTTTGAAGAATTTGGAAATTCTCAGAAACTGAAAAGTTGGAGAATGGAAGCCAGATCGAACGTAGAGCTGAGTAATCAAACCACTTTCGACTTTGTTCCTTTTCGGGGACGAAAAGTTTTAAGTGGGGGAGATTGTAACAACCCGAAAATCTGGGCCAGTTTAAAATTTTTATTTTGGCAATTTTAGCGAATTTTGAATATTTAAAATAGATTATTTTAAGTAATAACGACGATAAATTTATTTTGAATATAATTCGAACGTATATATTATATACGCCGTCGTTAGAATATAAATAATTATATATAATTATTAATAGAATCGAAAATGGCGCGGTAGTTCGATAATTCGATTTCAAACTTCAATTGAATGTACCGGGTGCAAAATAAACCGGATTTTAGTGAAACCAAAAACAATAGGATCTATTTGATAATATCTTTCAAATGAATCCGAAAAATCAAACTTTCATAGCGGGAATCAAAAGATATGTCCAGTTGAAAATTCTAAATAGTCGCTATGGAATTCAGGCCCTTAAAAATGGAAATTTTGCAAACGACCTCGGATTTCGACGAAACCACTTTTGTTGGGTTCGCGATGTAAAATTATTGCTAGATTCCAAATTTCATAATTTTTCGAATCAATATGTGAGCGTGGCAAAGGAAACGCGTTTGACCAGTTTCAGTTGATTTTAATCGACTGGAAAATGGCCATTTTTCCAACGGTCTCAGAATTCGACGAAACTAGTTTTGTTAGGACCGTATCGTCAATACGAAGCTAGGAAATATTTTTCTGGAATTTTTAGAGACTGTGTGTGGCCCCGGTAATTTGAAATGTACGTTTAAAATAGAATATATAGAATTATATTTTAAATTCAACAGAAACTGATCGAAACGACCGAATTGGCTTACGATACATATCCCATTGTGTTCGAAATGGGGGTAATTAGCTATGGACGACAGGCGGTGGGCCTCGTTTCGAGGTCGAAATAAAAAGTCACCTTTTTGAAATTAAATTAATTAAATAAAAAAATCCCTCCCTCCCTTTATCTCCTCTCAGGCCCCCCCTTTTTCATAATCGTAACAGAAGAAAAAAAACAAAAAGGGCGGAGCCCTAAATCGCACGCCGCGCCGTCTGCCACCAGTCCCCCCCCTCCCCGGCCTCCTCCGTCGACCACCCCCCAGCCCCGTCCCCTTCTTCTCCTTCTCCTCCCTCGCGACACGCAGCCCCCCGCCACCAAAAACCGACGCGCAACCCTACAGGCCCCCCCTCTCGATTTGAAGACCGACGCAAGACAGCAGGCCCCTCCCCCCTGGATCCAAAACCGACGATGAACCCCCCCCCCCCTGCGCAGTCGAACACTGTAAGCTTCTCCAATTTATTTATTTGCATTTATTTAGATTAAATAGGTTTTGGAAATCAGTTTTAAAAATGTTATTTATTTAGTTGATTAGGAAAAAAAACCTAATTTTTATTTATTCAATGTCATGGTATTTATTTGTATATAGTTACGATGTTAAAGTGATGATTCTAGCAAAGTAAAAGTCGGCTTTTTATATGAATAACATAATAAAAATATGATTTTTATTATATGTGAAGTTTAAAAATAAACTTTTTATAATATAGAAAGGTTAAAAATATCATCTTTATATTTGAAAAGGCGAAATCTTTATATGAAGAATAGCGTGATAAAAATAGAATTTTTTATCTATGTAACATCGTTGTAAAAATAGAATTTTTTATCTATGTAACATCGTTGTAAAAATAGAATTTTTTATCTATATAACATCGATGTAAAAATAGAATTTTTATCTATATAATAGCGATGTAAAAATAGGATTTTTATCTATATACTAGCGATGTAAAAATAGGATTTTTATCTATATAGTAGCGATGTAAAAATAGGATTTTTATCTATATAGTAGCAATGTAAAAATAGGATTTTTATCTATATAGTAGCGATGTAAAAATAGGATTTTTATCTATATAGTAGCGATGTAAAAATAGGATTTTTATCTATATAGTAGCGAAGTAAAAATAGGATTTTTATCTATATAGTAGCGATGTAAAAATAGGATTTTTATCTATATAGTAGCGATGTAAAAATAGGATTTTTATCTATATAGTAGCGAAGTAAAAATTCGATTTTTATATATTGAATAGCGAAGTAAAAATTTGATTTTTATATATGGAATAGCGAAGTAAAAATTCGATTTTTGTATATTGAATAGCAAAGTAAAAATTCGATTTTTATATATTGAATAGCAAAGTAAAAATACGATTTTTATATATTGAATAGCGAAGTAAAAATTCGATTTTTATATATGTAGTGGCTACGGGCAACGAAAGTGACAAAAGGCGAGAATGACGAAGACTTCTACATTTGAAGTGGCATGAAGTTGGAATAGCTATCGGTGAGAACTTCTCACTTTAACTTTTCTTTTCTAAGTTATATATATACTAGGATGCAGATGGTGTTTAGTAGCACCCGACATCACTGTCCACAGACCATGGACTTGTTTGTTTGGTTGCATAGATTAGTTAAATTATTTGAGTTGAATCTGATTGTTTGGGGGAAATGGAAATTGATTTGATTGATGTGTGAATGGCATGGGCCATCACTAGACCGGGGATAAGGCTAGGCCTTGTCCCGTTTCTAGTATCATGCCGTTATGCCGCCGAAATTTTCTAAAATAAATTAGAAAAATAAAAATATCATTTTATTGAATAAATGAACCGAATAGAATATTCATAGGTTGAATAAAATAATTTGATCGTTGAAAATATATTTTTTAACATGGATATGAATATAGTGAATGTGAATAAACAAATATTCATTTACAAACCGGACGGTTTGTTTATGTACACCTATTTGAAGGACATTGATTGGGACGATAAATTTTACACATCGCCCAACTGCACAAATAAAATCTTTCTTTGATTGTTTGAAACCCCACACGGGTATTGGGATAATATATGACATACACCAATCCCAATAATTAGTTGTATGTCGATCGATGGATCGACAGGCTGTTATAAGCGTTAGATATCTATATTTGATGCTCATACAGTGTAGTGCACTTTGGATGATGGTTGATTATTTATCGTTGCTATTATATACATGTGTTGTATGGAATCCATATAATTAACTTTATATGGTAATTGATTGGGCCTCATTCCAATCGGGAAAATAAAGAATATTGTAAAATAAAGGTTCATGTGTTGACAGTACTCATCCTTTGAGATTAGTCATGTGTTGAACGAAATATTTTAACAATAAAATTAACATCTTTATCATTATAAAATAAAGGTTCATGTGTTGACAGTACTCATCCGTTGAGATTAGTCATGTGTTGAACGAAATATTTTAACAATAAAATTTACATCTTTATCATATATAAAATTAGAAACTAATTGGAAAATAGATAAGATGAGTGGTCTCCTGGATATTGATCTGATGTTGGTTTCGGCCTTCGGGGTTAATATTCAGGGAATCGTTCTCTTACTAATTTACGGTTGGAGTCTGATTTAAATTAAACGATAGATACCATAATTTTTATAAAATATATTGAATAACAAAAATAGTCACACGTGGACAGTACTCATTCATTGAGATTAGTCATGTGTTGACAAAAATATAGATTCACGTATTGAATGGAATAAATATTCAATTGTTGAGTAGAATAACGGAATTATTGAAGTATATAAAGCCGTGTTGATTAGAGATGCGCCATTTTAACGCGAACGATATTCATATCGATTATATTCATTTTTATAATTCGAACTGAATTGAATATAAAACGAATTAGAATTGAATTGAATATATAACGAATTAGAATTGAATTGAATATATAACGAATTCGAACTGAATTGAATATAAAACGAATTAGAATTGAATTGAATATATAACGAATTCGAACTGAATTGAATATAAAACTGAATTTGAATTGAATTGAATAGAAAACGAATTCGAATTGAATTGAATAGAAAACGAATTTGAATTGAATTGAATATATACCGAATTTGAATTGAATTCAATATATAATGAATTCAAATTGAATTTAAATTTGAATTGAATTGAAATGAATTTTAAAACGAATTTATAAGGAAAAATTCAATTTTGATTTGAATTGGAAATGGAAGTTGAAAATGTTTTTGAAACGAATTTAAAACGATTTATAAAATTCGTTTTAAATAGAAATCGACGAATTTTGTATTATATATAATATAATGGCCTGAATAGAACGCGCCGCGCTGCGGCAGTTCGCGAATTTCGACCATTGACTTCGAACGGACATTACGGGAGATCCGACCGCCGGATTCTCCTAAAACCGGAACCGTTGGGTTCGTATCGAAAAGAGATTTCTAACGAATATTAGAAATTCAAAATCTAACGGTTGGATTTGGAGATACGTCCAAATCAAATTTGGAAAAGGTCGTTGTAAGTGCAGTTCGATGGCCGTTGATGGAAATCGACTGTACGGGCCTTGATAAAATTATTAAAAATAGTAATAATTTATGTAAAATCATAATAAATGATTTGGGAAAAATTGGGATGAAAAACTCCACATTTGTAAAGATAAAAATATATTTTTATCGAAATGAACTAGTTTTGAACTAAAATTAAACCCGTTTATTTTTAAATAAATAAATTGGATTTGAAACGAGTTTTAAATAGAATTGATTTGTGGGTTTATCGTGAACGGTGTTTTGAATAACACTAGTTCTTTAACCCGATAATAAATAGAATGTGATTTGGGTTTATCGTGAACTGTGTTTTAAATGACATTAGTTCTTTAACCCAGCAAAAGGAGTTTTAATGAATCTACAATTAGATTGAAATGTGAATTGATAATTTAAATTATCAAATTTGGAAAATGAGCGAGAATGGAGTATCACCAGTTTTGCTCCAAGCGATAGTTAAATCTTTAATTAGATTTGAACGTGAAATGGTAATTAATTTTACCGATAACACCGTGGTATTAGATATGGAGTATTACCAGTTTTGCTTCATGGGATGAATAGGTTGGGATTGGGAAATAAAATAAATAATTACTTCGGTGGGGTTCGCTAATCTCAACTAGTTTGGAAAACCATAATTTGGTTTGAAATGACATCCAAAGGAAGATTAAAGGATAAATTTTAAAGAATTTATCTTGTATAAAATTAATGGGAACCTTTCCCTAAGAATATGAAATTTAGAAACTAGCTGTAGGTTAGTTAAGAAGAATGGTTTCCTAGGTATTGATCTGATGTTGGTTTCGGCCTTCGGGGTTAATATTTGGGAAATTATTCTCTTGCTGATTTACGGTTAGTGACTAATGAATTGGAATGAGGCGTATGTTGTGTTTGTGTAACATTTGTTTTAATATACGCGGGTTGTTCGGAAAGGCCGGGTTTATACCCATTCTGAATAACCGATTCGACGATATGTCGAAGATGAAAATGGTGGTTGAAGACCGGAAGTCTTCACATCGTTTGGGTGATTACTGATGATCTTGATTGGGCTGTACACCCAAGATGAGGGAATCAGTTGGTGATCGTCCAGACGTACTTGGAGATCGATGGATATGCGAGGAAAGTGCCTCCGGTTTCGTTCAGACCCAGAACGAACTTGTAAATGGATTGTGTGTCTGACATTGGATTTTATTCTGTGTTGATTGATTTATGTTAAATATATATCTGTTTGGCGGCGGAGAATTTATTCTCTTGCTTAACGCCAGTCTCTGAGACGTACGAGCTTAGAGGTTATATATCGATAGATATCAATCGCATGGCATGAATTGCCTGTGTGGCACGCTGAGTTGCATGGATCAAGGCTTCTGTTGAGAAGCAAAGTCTTGTGGTTGATGATCAAAGCACGACCTTTGTGGCGTAGCTTTGTGTATAACGTGAATTCGCGAGCCTCACACCTCGGTATGAGTTAAAAACGGGATAAGGTCTGCAGGGAGAGCACGATGTTTCTTTCTAGCTTTGGTGGTGTCAGTGACTTACCAGCCCTGACATTTATATACTTTTCACCTATGTGGTTGTTGGATGAGGCGCCTCGATTTTAGGTCTGTAAGGACCGGGAAACGTGTGTTCAGGAATTGCCAATCCTCAAACGTAAGAGAGGACCGGCCCTGAAGATCCAGGGGTTACCCAGAGTGTGTAGTCCCGAGGCATTTGCTAGAGTGTCTCGAAGAAGAGAGGAGCTTGCCCCTTGCCTCGACTCATGACGAAAATCCAATTTCCAATACGAGATACTTTGGTTTTATTTGTAGAGCCTAGTATGGCGACATGATAGATGGTACCCATGCCGCCTAGGATTGATATTTATGATTGAAAATGTTTTGACTCTATACACTTATTATAGTATCAAATGATTTGTTTTTAAAACGTACCAAGCATGTTTGGCTATTATAAGGGAAAATCCTATCCTCCGGCTTGCGTTGCATTGTGTGATGGGACCTGGGTCTTATAATAGCTTCATTTTTCGAAAAAGCATTGCGCTGTTTATTCTATGCACTGGTATTCTTGGGAGGAAACCCGTTCCATGTTATACGGCGTGGTCCCTTGAATTACTCTCTTGTAAAGTAAAGCTTTAAATCACTATTTTAGTTCTCATACCAGTCACATGACTGACCTGGAGTTTATTGTTTTAACCTAAACTCTGGGTGCACTTATTTTCGACACGGGCAGCTAGTAGTTTTGGTTTTGCAGATTTATATTCATAGGATCCTGGTTTACAGTTGGAACGATGCTCGGAAAGCTCTGTATCCGTGTATTACTTTCAGTTGTGTTTTGTATTATTTTCCGCTGCTATGTAATTTATTGTAACCTCTGATATTTATCGAATGTATAATATTCATTTATACTCTGTATATTCTTGTATCTGATGGAATTGTTGTAATAACAATGAAATGTTCTTCCGTCTGCATTCCAATTTGTCCTGTTCTCAAAACGATTAGGGGTTTCGAGCGGTCTAGATCGGTTTAACGACTGATTCGGATCGAGCGAAATTCCAGGCCGTCACAGATATGTTGGTGTACTCTGATGATTGTAAGTATTTTTTTCAAAGCTCTCAGTAAATATTTCTATTGTAGCGACCCTGACTTTTTGGTCGATTAGTTTTATATTTAATATTTATTTTAATTGTTGTGTTGATAATATAAATGAATTTTATATTGATTTATCAATTTAATAATCGAAATATGATTTACTTCGAATATATATCGTAATACAGAAATTTGAAATAATTTAATTCGAAATTAAAACTGAGTCAGAATGATTCAAATGATTTATAGAAATTATATTGGAATATAAATCAATGATAATAATTATTTATTATCAAGGAATTAATTGTTTTGTATAAATTTTATATCGATCTAAATAAATGTCTTCTCCATATGATCAAATTAGACTTCAGTGCTTGTTCCAATATGTTCAGAATAATGGTTAAATCCTAGAAACGTCAGTTGTGCTTCGATTGGAGTTCGCGGTGGGACTACGAATATTGCGCGTTCAGCGGCATATAGCGGTAGCTGAAATAGAATTAAATAAACACCGTACCAGTTAATACCTTCCCTTAATAAACTCTGTACCTATTAAAACCTACCTCAGAAAAATCCAACCCAGTAAAACACCTTCCTTCATTTCCTTAACCGTGAAGCATCTCTATCTATAAATTCACAACTTACCCTTTTCGTTCTCTTTTCATTTTCGTTCATTACACAAAAAAGGAATGAAGCCACCTCTTTTTAATTTGCTCAGAAATTCGTAAGAACTAATACCAGGCCAAATCCAAGCCTCGTATCAAATTGAAATACCGCACCCCTTTTTCATTTTCTTTTGCAAAATCAAATGCCGATCCTCTAGGAGAAAAAAATGGTCGTTGTTTCCTCATGTAAAAAAAATCAAACGCGACTTTCCTTCTGATCCTATTTCATTCACAAATAAATTGATGGCCTCCACCTCGCTGTATTTGATCGACCGTACTCAAAGTCAAACCAGCAACAAGCAGGGGCATCACGACATGACAAACACAACTGGAAGGCGAGCGTCGAAATCGAGATTTGGGGACATCGCGAGTCACGAGCTAGGGTTATTCGATAGTGCGGTTAAGGGTTTCACGAATTCAGAAATCGAGTTCAATTGAGTAGTATTTTCCTTTAATCGACTCGCCAAATTCCTAGAATTCGGTGAGTATTGGAGCCTGCAGAGGATTTAACATGTAGCAGGCATCACTATTTTCAGTGGTGCGAGTGGTGTTCGACTGTTGGTGCATAGAGGATGACATCAGGAATCAGGTGTAGTGTCAATGTGGGAAAAGCAGTGCGAGGTGATTGCGTTGATTTTGGGATCGAAGATGATATTGAATGGCAGTGGGTTAGATTGGGGAAAGGCTTTTGTAGAAGTTGAATTAATATAGTATAGTTTTGAGGAGAAGTTTGGGATCAGAAATGGTGATTTTGGCAGTGCAAGCTCGGATTTTTCAACAGGGATATAGGTGGTGAAAGAGATAGAGCGTTCGACAGAAAACACGGATAAAGGTATAACTAAGTAATTAATTTAGTTGGTTACGTTTAAAATTTATATACATATATAGTATACATACCTATAGTAATTAAGTCCTAATCTAACCGTTAAGTACGAAATTAAGGAAAGGTTAATTTATTTATTTATTTTATCATTAGGAATTGTTGATTTAAACAAGGTATGTTTAATTATACTAGGTTGGAAGATCGGGAAGTAGGATATTGGATCCGTAATTTCAGATCTTGCAATCAGGAAATAAAATGGAATCAGAACAGATCGCAATTAGATATCAAGGTGAGTAAATCTCACTCAAATTTTATTTACGATTATTTTTATAAATTAAAAATAATAATTGTTCATTGGTTGTTTTCTTGCATTGGAATTTTATTATGGCTATATTAAATATATATTAGTTATTTAGTATTGGTGTGTGCAGCTATTATATATATATATATATATATATATATATATACATATATATTGGTGATTGGTTGGATTCCCGCAGTACCATTAGCGGATGTCCGCAGTATCATTAGCGGATGACCCTATACGCCCACCCTATGATAGTGGATGACCTTCTATACCGCAATATCCTGCCTCAAAGCAGGATGGGTATTATTTATGTTGGCTAACGTCTGTGGATACAGGGAAAACAGGTTGGAGGGATCCAACTGGAATCCTCAAAAATATTATTATTTGTCTGTTTGTTTTCACATATATTATCATATATGATATGTTGATTGATAATTGGGTGGTTTGATTGTTTAATTATCACTGGGGCCTGAATGTTGATCTATAAAAATATTGTAAAAGAGATTTTGAGATTTAAAATGGGAAATTTTATTTTTCTAAAAATAGAATTTGAAATTCGAATGGATTAAAAATATTGACTTGTTTCGAATAAATAAAACAAGTATTGAATTTATAAACGATGTTTATAAATTGATTAAGGTGGGGAATTGAAGTAAAATTTATAAACAGTGTTTATAAATAAAATGGAATGATTTTCACAGAATAATGTAGAGAATTGAAATGAATTTATAAACAGTGTTTATAAATAAAGTGGGAGATAATTGGATAATTTGAATATTTAAATTCAAATGTGAATTTAAAAATAGAAATGACGAATCGTTTAAAGAAATAAACGATAGAATTTATTTTGATGTTTAGAATATGAATTGAACTAAAATAAATCTGTAAGGGTTTATGATTTGAATTCGATTAATTCGGATTTATTTAAATAGAAATAAGCGTGGCAGTTCATAAATTGGCGTTTCGAACTTCAATTGAGTATACGGAACTCAAATTAAGTCGGAATTCTTTGAAATAAGAATCGTCAGGACCGGTTGAATAATAGTTTTCTAATGGAAGAGAAAAATCTGGATTTCGTCTGATAGATTTTGAGTTATGTCAAAATCAAATTTTCAGAAAATTAACGCCATAACCATTTAAAAAACATAACGGTTTATTTAATTTTATAAAAATTTTAAGCGAATAAAATTCGAAATTTCTATTTAGAAAATTTCAGATTTGAGTTGTAAATTATATGTGAACTCAAGCGGAGTAATGAATTGATTTTTGAAACAGAAATCAGATTTTTAATTATTGAATAAAATTAACTAATTTGAATAGTAACTAGTTAATGAGATTTTGAATTGATATTGGGCTTTGAATAAGTGAATTCGATTTGGAAATTTATATTCGAAATCCGAAAGGAAACTTGAATTGAAATTGGAATTCAATTTGGTTATAAGCAAGTTAAATATTTTATTTGAACACGTTATGTTCAAACAAAGAAGTGAAATAGGCAAAATAGCTAATTATAAAATAAAATAGCGAATTGGGTTAAGACGAATGGAGTGAGTTGAAACCAAATGGGAATATTTGGATATGTGTTAAGCAGGTTTGGATGAAGTATATGAAGAGATATAAATTGAAATGCCCAACAAAAAGGTACACGTTTAAATTCCGTATGAGGTTTTATGCGCCGAATCCGTAAGCCACTTAGCTTTTTGATTTTCTTTTTGAATGGAAAGGGCCTAGAGAGGCGAGTTGAGATTTGAACAATTGACCGGTACAAAGGAAGTTATGGCGAAATTTTCCGAAAATTTAAGGAGTTAGAATATTTTTAAGATAATTTGATAATTAGAAATCTATATATCAATATATATAGAATCCAGTAAGGAAACGAATTTAAAATAAAATATTATAAACAAAAGAAAATCGAAAATCTAGTAATAAAAAGAGAAATATATATACGTTTTAAAATGAATAATTGGCTTTATAAGATGTGGATTATTCGAGGTAAGTGGTTTTGTCTGTTTTGGAGTTAATGATGTTATTCAGTCAAGGTCTGAGAGGTAATTATACCCCAACTCTTTGTTGGTTGTGTGAGCTGGGTACGCATGATAGAGGGCTCTCGCTTCGCGTTAGGTGGCGGACGGGAGACTCTTACCTCTACATGTCCCTTGAAAGTAAGGGAGAGTTGGTTGTGTTGTATATAACGGTGTTGTATACACAATTATATGATTTTTGTTTGATGATAACAACCAAATAAATATTATTTTAATGTGTTTGATACTGTACTGTTATTATACATCACAGACTGGAATATAATATTTATAATTGAATAAAATACGACTGTACAGAAATTCAAATATTAACACAGTATTTTATTTAAATATAATATTTTATTTCAATATCAAACATTACATTTCTTTTACTCCACTATTTGTACATCTCACTGATATTCTTTACTGTGCAATCAATTTCATTCTATACAAAGCTCCTCACACATCACTACAACACCCACACTCAACTATACAGACACGTTGATTTTATATACATTCACATTGACTCATATATATACACATTTACTAACACTACACTCATTCACTGCTTTCTGTCTTCTAGTCTTCTGTCTTCACAGTTTTCAGTCTAGTCACTTTAGTCCAGTCCCATCCTCTTACCTGTCACATGAAACAGAAACACACAGTACACTGCAATAGAAATAAAACTGTATACATGCAAATATAAATTTTATTTTAGAAAAAAAATTGCCTTAGAATTTTGGTGTGTTTCTCATCATTTTTCATGACTTGATATGATCTGTGTCTAGTCAGACTGTATATGTATAGTACAGGGACATGAAACCTTGTCTGATGGCTGCATATACACATATGTATAAATATACACGTGTGCACTGCCTCACCAACCAGCTAGCATCTGAGGAGTAGCCACAAAGACCATCTCGACTCAGTGCATTTGAATATGGTCGAAAGCTCAAACAATTTTCAAAGCAAAGCTCAAGTATAAGATTAAATGTACAAGCATTGACATGACAACAAATGGTTCAGCTCAACATGAATAGAAACAACTTGGAAGGAAATGCAATGAAATCTGTTCATGTTCTAACCAATATATAAATGTTCACATAGGAATACAGCATATTTCAAGTGAAGGTACAAAACAGAAAGTGGTCGAGGACAATGCTAATCAAAGCAGCAAACTTTCAAGTGAAAAGGTCAAATGCTAAACTGGTTTTAGAAACAGCAGTTGAACAAAGAAGCAAAGTACATTTATCAACTAAGCTGCAAGTTTATTGGTTTCAGCATGTCATAGTATGAAGTGATCTAAACAGCAATGGATCAATATGTTCAGCTAATACATGTTAAAGCAGTGGTGCAAATGTGCACATATACAAAGAAGGCTACATGGTGAATGGTCAACCAGCATGGTCAACCAGCATATGTCAAGCATACACATTAGTGTATAAGCAGGAAAGGGTGAAACATGTGCAACATGAATGGACAATGCTAACAGTGAAGTGAAGCATTAGTAATGGAGTGGAGCAAGCAATGTGTTCAACACGTGTAACATGGTGAACAAGACACAAAGTAAGGGACAAAACAGAGAACATGTGATTCATGGTGGAACAATAAGTGACATAAAAGCATGTATGTGTGTAATCAACAATTCAAGCATGGCATAAATCCCTTCCAGATTTAGTTAACCATTTTATTTGGGGAAAGAATCAATTTCGAATTTAAAATTGATTCTCAAATATACATTGTGAAATTTAAAGAAGGCAACACATTCAATTCTAGTTGATTCCAGTAATTACAATGTATGGCAAGTTTTAAAACTTTCAGAAATTGATGTTGAGCAAGTATGATCTCATTCAAGACAATCAAGTGGTAATCACTCAAATGCAAGGCATTAAATCAGAGGGACAAAACAGTTTCCAGAAATAAAGAAGATTTTTTTTTGGCAATAATTCAAACTGTTTTTAAGGCATGAATCAAATTCATTCTTTTTGGAATTCAAGCACAACATTTACAGCTTCAAATCAGGCCGATTTTATCAAGGCACCAAAGCTGAAGGAAATCAATACAATTAAGGAAACGCAAGAGAAAATCATGCACAAATTATTACAAAACCGACTAGTTTCAATTCAAGTTTTGAACCCGAGTTTTTATGGCAAGAGGTTTTAATTTGGTCAAAATTTGCAACCTGGCAAATCAGCAATATTTCCAAAAACTCACAGCAAAAATTGATTCCCAATATATCACGCGTCAATCAAATATACAAGGTAACAAATCGAGGAAATCAACACTTGCAAGGGGCCACAATATCATTTTGGTTTCCTGTTTTTACTTTCAGAAATCATGCAACAGATTGTGTCAAGTGGGACACGGTTTATTTAAATCAGACAAGAAAATATTTGGCAACAAATTCAAATATAAATGTCCAGAAGTTATCAAGGTCGAAAAATTAAAAAGGGGAGACCGCAAAATCAGTCAAGCCATTTATATTGAAATCAGAGATAAATTAGGATTTTTTAATCCTATATTTACACCAGTTACATCATCGGCTAGAGAGCATCGAAAACCAACAACAAAATCAAGAGCAATCAGAGAAACAAAATTCGAATAACTCACAATTTTCACAAGAGTTTCGATCGCCTGAAAGCCCCAAATCAGTGAGCAAGAACGCATCATAAAGCCACAACAAATCAAAGGGACAGAGATTCATTTCCACGAAGCAAGCGATTTGATTTGGGGAAGAAACCCTAGCCGCCATTTTTTAGAAACAAAGAGAACGGGCTGAACTAATTTGAAAAGGGTCGGCCAAGTGTTAAAATGAAAAGGGGATGACCCCTTAGTTATATTCTAGGGTTTTTTTTTCTATTTTATTTTTTTCTTGTTTTCTTTATTTTGTATTGTTTTTTCTTCTGTAAACAATTCTGAACAGTTTTTCTAGAAGTCTGTAAAATTCTAGAGTTCCAGTCCGGGTGTTGACTGGCAGTCCACTAGTGTAACGACCCAGAAAATCTGAACCAATTTAAATTTTTTTTAATTGGCTAAAATAATGGATTTTAAATATATAAAATAAATATTTTAAATGATGGCAATGAAAACTGAGTTCGAATCGACATTTGAAAACGAATATAATTAATTATAATTATATATAGAATTGAAAATGGCGCGGTAGTTCGATAATTTGATTTCAAACTTCAATTGAATATACCGGGTGCAAAACAATCCGGATTTTAGTGAAACCAAAAATATTTAAATCTGTTAGTGAATATCTTTCTAACGAATCCGACCAATCGAAATTTGATAGCGGGAATCAAAAGATATGTCCAGTTGAAAATTCTGAATAGTCGCTATGGAATTCAGGCCCTTAAAAATGGACATTTTGCAAATGACCTCGGATTTCGACGAAACCACTTTTGTTGGGTCCGCAGTGTCAAGTTATTGCTAGGTTTCAAATTTCATAATTTTTCGAATCAATATGTGAGCGTGGCAAAGGAAAACGCGTTTGACCGGTTTCAGTTGATTTTAATCGACTGGAAATTGGCCATTTTTCAAACGGTCTCAGAATTTGACGAAACTAGTTTTGTTAGGACCGTATCGTCAATACGAAGCTAGAAAATATTTTTCTGAAATTTTTCTAGTTAGTATGTGACCCCGGTAATTTGAAATGTACGTTTAAAATTCAATATAGTGATTTAAATGTAAATTCAACGGGAACTGATCAGAACGTTCGAACCAGCTTACGATACATATCCCGTTGTGTTCGGAATGGGGGTGAAACGCTAGGGATGACAGTCGTTGGGCTCGATTTGAGATTCGTATGTAAAAGTCAACATTTAGGAATTAAAATAAAAAAAAAGAGAAAAAAAGAAAGGAAGATCATCTCCTCTGGCCCCCCCCCCCGTTCATTTCAGTTTCAAAACGAGAAAAAAAAAGAAAAAAAAAACCTAGCGCTATCGCCAGCCCCCCCTCGAGCGAACGCCGCCGACGAAGATCAACGACCCCAACCCTCGCCGTCCAGCCTCCTCCTCCCAGTGTGCAACCCCCGAAGACCCCCTCCCCTCATACGTCGAACCCCAGCGACGCATCCCCCCCCCTCGAATCAAATCGAGCCCCCCTGAAGCCTCGACGCCACCACCACCGAAGAGCCTGCCGCCGACGTCTTCTTCCTTCCCCCCCCCCTTTTTCTTCGCAGGTAAATTGTTTTTATTTTATTTTATTTTCATCTTTGAATTTCGATTTTAAAAGGATTTTTAAACTGATTTTTAAAGGATTTCTAAACTGATTTTTAAAGGATTTCTAAACTGATTTTTAAAAGATTTTAAAACTGATTTTTTTAAAAGGAAATAAAAAAACTGATTTTCCAAAAGCATATAAAAACTGATTTTTAGAAAAAGGTTGGAACTTTAAATAGAAAAGGTTTAAACTTTAAAAAGAAAAAGGTTTTAACTTCAAAGAGAAAAAGGTTTGAGCTTTAGAATGGAAAAAGATTTGAACTTTAAAACTGGAACCGTTGGATCCGTTTTGAAAAGACCTTTCTAATGATGTAAATTTTGTGAAGATCCAACGGTTAGATTTTCAGATATGTGTAAATCAAATCTGAAGAAAAACAGTGCCACGGCCACGTTATGGCCCGAAACGTCGTTTTGAATATATTAGCTATTTTAAAATAAATAAAAATAGCGATAAATAGTTATAAAATATCATAGGCGATATGGAATAGAAATAAACTGAAATTTGCTTGATTTGTGTGGCTTTTGATGGTTGAATGTGTTTAGTGTGAAAATTACATTAAAGAACAATATTGGTGTTGTCGAATAATTTAACCATTGAAATAAATTGATTTGAAATTCTAAATATACGTGAATTATTTGAGAAGGCCGAGTTAATTCTCATTTCAAATAATTGACCGACGATTAAAAGTCGAAGATGAAGACGGTGGTCGAAGACCGGAGATCTTCACCTCGTTTGGATGGTAACCGAGGTCCTGATTGGGAGGCATCCCGAAATATGGATAATGAGTGGTGATCGTTCAGACGTACGTGTTGATCGAAGGGTTTGCGAGGTATTTAGTGCCTCCGGTTTCGTTCAGACCCAGAACGGACTTGTAAATGGACTGTGTGTCTGACATTGGAATTTATTCTGTGTTGATTGATTTCTGTTAAATATACATCTGTTTGGCGGCGGAGAATTTATTCTTTTGCTTAACGCCCTTCTCTGAGACGCACGAGCTCAGAGGTTGTATATCGATGGACATCAGTCGCATGGCATGAATTGCCTGTGTGGCATGTTAAGATGCAATGATCAGGGCTTCTGTTGAAAAGCAAAGTCTTGTGGTGATGATCAAAGCACCGCCTGTGTGGCGTAGCTTTGTGTATAACGAGAATTCGCGAGCCTCACACCCCGGTATGAACCTAAAACGGGAGAAGGACCTCAGGGAGGGCATGCGTTTCTTTCTAGCTAGGGTGGTGTCAGTGACCTACCAGCCCTGACATTTATATACTTTTCACCTATGTGGTTGTTGCTGTTGCGAGGCGCCTCGGTTTGATCGGACGATCCGGGTCCGATGGAGTCATTCGTTGGCTCGTTTACGCCCCAAAGGGCGGGGAAACGTATTGTTCAGGCATAATAATCCACATCGGTGGACCGGCCCTGACGATCTAAAGGCTTGCCTGCGCGCTTGCCTGTGGCTCGGGCTAGAGAGTCACGAATTCGGTAAGGACTATCTTTTGCCTTGGTTCATGACGGAAATCCAATTTCCAAATACGTGACGATGCGGTTTCGATTGTATATATACATTTGGCGACATAGTGGCATGGGACGCTCATGTCGCCTATGATTGATAGTTATGATTTGAAATTGTTTTCAAAACATATAAACACTAGTAATAATATCAAATGCCTTTGTTTTATTCGTATCAAGCATATCTTGGCCGTTATAAGGTAAAAACTCTATCCTCCGGTTTGCGTTGCATTGTGTGATGGGAACTGAGTCTTATAACGGCTTCATTTTTATAAAAAGCATAGCGATGTTTAAAAGAAAGATTTGTTTTAAAGCACTGGCGATCCAATGGAGTAAACCCGTTCCACGAAAGTGGCGTGGTCCTGTGATTAGCCAATTATATATGTATTGAGTGGATTTCTCATACCAGTCCCATGACTGACTCGTAGTTTGTTTCACTTTCAAACTCGGGTGCCCCTTTTTCTACACGGGCAGCCTTGTATTCAGGTTTAGCTGGTTGTTTCTGGATAGCTGGAGCTGATGATGGATTCTATCATTTATCTCTTTTTATGCTGTTCAGCTCCTATTGTACATATTTTGTTTATTTCCGCTGTAGACATTTATGTATAGCTGAACTCTATTTGTACTAAGTAAGATCCTGTATACTGTGTAACTCTGATGATTAATTTCATCCAGTATATTTTGTTGTTCATATCTGGTGTATTTATTTAATTCTGTTCTGCTATTGTATGTTTCTGTGTTATATTCCAAAGATAACCTTGTTTCCGTGAGAACGGGAAATCGGGTCGTCTCAACTAGAGTCTGTAAATTCTAGGGTTACGTGTTACGGGATTGTAATACGGGTAAATCTGGTCGAGGGGATATCGTCCAGTCTAGGGTTTTGAGCGTAGGGTTAGGACAAGAGCAGGCGTTGCGAGTGTACATGGTCTTGTATGTGGGATCTGTTTATAACACCTAGTAGAAACCTTAGGAATGCAGCAGTAGGCAGGGTTCTGCCGAAGCTGGGTATATCTGTGTGTGATTTATTTTTTGCATTTTTATTTCTGCTGCATTCTGTGATCTGTTTATTATTTTCATATCCTGTCAGTTAAACAAATTCAGTTTAAAAACTGTGATAAACCCTATTCACCCCCCTCTAGGGTTAATCTAGATCCAACAAGTGGTATCAGAGCAGGTATTTTCTTTAACTCTAGAGACATGGGTAATCCTAGTTGTCAGTTTAGTGAGAGTCAGTCCAGTTCATCTCCAACTATTTTCACTGGAACAGATTTTTTAAACTGGAAATCCAGAATGGAATTTTATTTAAAATCTGTTAATATTAAATGTTGGGATGTTATTATCAATGGGTACGTTACGGTAGATAATGTTTTTAATTCTCGTGCTACACATATTCTATATTCTTATCTTGATGATGATCAATACAGTCTGATCTCACATTGCTTAACCACGCAGGAAATCTGGATAGCTCTCAATACGAAGTATGGACAAATTGACAACTGTAGCTCAAAACCCCAGAAAGTCAACTCAGCTTCAGATGTATGCTTAACTAGTCTTACAGATGAAAATTCAGATGGATCAGTTGATGGAGAATTAACAAATGAGAATTTCTCATATGAAGATCTGGTTTACATGTGTCTTGATTTAACAAAATCTGTTGATAAACTCCAACTGAAAAATAAGTCTCTGAAATCTAAGAATTTTAAGTTGACCAGCAAAATTGATGATTTGGAATCACAACTTGAATATGTTAAAAATTCTTCAAATTCAGTTTGCAAAAATTGTTTGACATTGAAAACCAATCTTGTTCATCTCAATAAAAATATTCAAAAGTTTGAAGATGAAATTTTGATCTTAAATGAGAACAAAACTGAGTTATCAAATTTAAATAACCTTCTGCAAAAAGAATTTGAAAATTTTAAAACAGATATATATTCCAAATTTGAAATTGCTGAAAAGGAGAATTTGTTGAAATCCGATTTGATTTTGAAAGAACTGGAAAACGAGATTGAAAAATCCAAGAAATTTGGGTTTGAAAAACAAAAACTTTTTGAATCTGAGATTGCTGAGTCCCAAACCAAAATTAATCTGCTTAAAGATGAAAATTTGTTTTTGAAATCTAATTTTGAAAGATGTATGATCACTGAAATAAACTGTTCAGATTTATTAAAAGAAAATGGTGATCTTAAAACAAAAATTCAACAACTTGAAACAACCCTGACAAAATTTTCAAATGGTGAGAAATCTTTAAATATGTTGTTGAAAAATCAATTTTCATTAGGGAATAGAAGTGGACTTGGTTTTGGGAAATCTGAGTTTTCTGAAAGGAGAAGCTCAAATGATTTTAAAAATCCTTCAACTTTCTTCGAAAAAATTCGTCTTGATAATTTGAACTTTGTTAATTCCAAAGGATTTTTGAATCAAAAGCAAAATTTGAATTTGTTTTGTAATAATTCATTTAAACAATCCTGGATCCCAAAAAGAGATAAAACAAACCTCGTTAAATTCAATCAGATATGGGTTCCAAAGGAAACAAAGGTAAATTCAGATGGATTGTTATACAAGCAAATCTGGGTACCGAAAGATGTTAATAAAACTGAGAGTGGTTTTTCTAATTTTGTTAGACCACTCAATCCTCTCAACTGTTAGGTACCGAAGAAGGATGGCTGAGAAACTACTGTGCTGAAAAGAAATTTGAAATCAAGCCGATTTATACTTCTGTATCATTTACAGTTCCTTCAGCCAAAAATCTGTCGAGTTAGAAATTCTGATTTACACTGGATTCTGGTATGATCTCTAAACTCACCTCTGTAAATATTTTTCTGGTTTGACTCTTTTTCTTTTGTTTAATTCTTCTTCTTCTCCCTTCTATCTCTTTCTTCTGTCTATTCTGATTTGATTTATCACTACCATATTTTTTGTGCATCTTGAATTGCAGTACTCATGATATTCTGGAAATTTGCTTTGTGTGTATAAAACTCTGATGCTTTTTTAATTATTTCCAGATCTTGTACTTAATCTTGTAAATATCTGCAATTGTTTTGAAGTATATTTTTATTTCTGAATTTATAACAGTGTTGATGTATTCGTGCCATATCTTGAACACTGTTAATTTGAATTCTAATTTTTTTTGAAGATCTGAAAATTGGATGAAGTTTCACACACCTCAGCTGTTTTGAGTTTCTTCTAATTCATTTTAGAAAAGCTTCAAATATTATACTTATTACAGCACACTACTCCTTCTCAGTCGTGATAATTTCTTAAATTTTCAAATTGGCTTGAATATGTTGATTTATCTTGAATCAGTGATACATCCTGAAATTCATCCTTATTCATGATTATTATGGTTGAAATTTGCTTGTTTGCAATCATTTGAAATCCTTGATATTTTGAATCACACACACCTCCTAAAATTTGAAATCATCAATCTTGTGTGACTGATTCATTATATTTCAAAACTTGACATTGATTCAAGTGATTTCAAATAAATTATTTTGGATCATGAATCTCTATCAAACCTGATGTAAATGATTTGATTTTTTTTCTCTGGGCTTGTCAGAAATTCTTGTGAAATTTCTTTGAAAATATGGTCTTAAAATTCTTTATTATCTCATGGTTATTTGATTTTAATATATGTTTGTTTAAAATCATTTGAAATTATTGATTTATTGAATCACACACATATCTTGAATCTGAAATATAATATTGTGTGATTGATTCATTAAATCCTGATATATTCACATTTCGTCAAATGATTTAAAATAAACTAAATTTCATAATCATGGATCATGGAATATTTTTTTTGTGACCTTCAGAAACATCGTCTGACAAGTCTGCTGTGGTATTGATTTTTCTGTGCTGCTCTGATACTGTTTTCAAATAACTTCCTGCTTTAATCTGACTGTTGCTCTGATAATTGTGCCATATTTGTAATCTTGTCTGCTTGGGCATTGTGTTTGAAATTTCCTTAATCTGAGATATCTAGGGTGTAATTAAATTCCTCGATAAAGGAGACAACAAGTGGTATCAGATTAGGAAGTGCTGAAAAATCGTTTTTGGTCTTAATCTCATCATGTATATTTTTTTCTCTCTCTCTAAATTTCTCTTGTAATTGATTTTCAATTATAAAGTGATTTATTGATTATTCATTCAGAAATTGAAATCAATATCCAAATTGAACTGTATTTATAATTCATCAAAATTATTATCAGATTTTGAAATTGTGATGAATTGTGACTGCAGTATATTTCACAACAAGAGGAGATTTTATTTGGATTTTCATGATGGTTGAATATTTATTATAATATCTTTGAACTGGCAATTATTTCACGACCATCTCCTTTATCTATCACCCGTCTGCCATCCATCATGATTTTATATTAATGTGGGGAGTTTATTTTTTTAAAAAAAAATCATCTTGTTTTAAAACAGTGAAAATTATTTGTGATAGAAATGGGACTATATTATTATTCAGAATTAGTGATAATCGAAAATTTTCAATGATCCTGGTATAGTCGAACATATTTCATAATATAATTAATTTAGAAATTTATTTCACAGTCCATCTCTGTACCTACCCCATTTTCTATCATTCATATATTGGTTTTATATACTGAGGAGTTTTTCCTTTAAATGCTGAAAATAATAAATATAATTAATATATAAGTGTGTCTCTAACCTCATTTAAAAATCCAAGCTCTGGTCATGCATGGTTAAGAGACAACTTATAATTTAAGCTGCGACTGACCTCATTTAAAAATCCAAGCTCTGGTTATGCGTGGTCAGTGTGCTCTTAAATAAAAATAAAAGAAAAAGGAATAATGTGCTATAAATTGAAATAAACTTGAAATTCTCCTTTGTGTATAAAAACCAGCCTATCAATCCATTTTCTAATCTGTGAAATGTGTTAATATTTTATGACGTATTATGATTTGTTGATTGATGGGTATTGGGATTTGAGGTTATTCGATTTTGTCACTTAAATTGAATTATTAATTATAGTCCAAATTCCATCTTTGTTTTTGAACCTGATTTTTATAAAAATTCTTTGGAAAAATAATTTTTTACTCTCCCCATTTATGTAAAATTCATCGTAAATCCGTCATTCTCTACAATGTGAAATATGCAATCTGTTCTCAGAATATTATGATTTTTGTTTGACTAATTGAGATTTATAACTGTTCTTCGTCTTAAGCTGATATTGTATTTGTTAGTCATTCTTCATCTATATTTTAAATTCTATATCCTTTTGATGATAACAAAAGGGGGAGAATGGATTGAGATTTTGATTTATGAGTGAATATTTTATAAATATATTTTTTGAAAATTCATTCAATTTTCATGTTTTTTCACTCATGCACAGTTATAGGGGGAGTTTCTGTTATAGGGGGAGTTTCTGTTATAGGGGGAGCTAATAAATAGGGGGAGTTCTTTTTTCACTGTCAAACACAGTTATTGTATACAAAATCTTTTATTTGTTTATCATCATCAAAAGGGGGAGATTGTTGTATATAACGGTGTTGTATACACAATTATATGATTTTTGTTTGATGATAACAACCAAATAAATATTATTTTAATATGTTTGATACTGTACTGTTATTATACATCACAGACTGGAATATAATATTTATAATTGAATAAAATACGACTGTACAGAAATTCAAATATTAACACATTATTTTATTTAAATATAATATTTTATTTCAATATCAAACAGTACATTTCTTTTACTCCACTATTTGTACATCTCACTGATATTCTTTACTGTACAATCAATTTCATTCTATACAAAGCTCCTCACACATCACTACAACACCCACACTCAACTATACAGACACTTTGATTTTATATACATTCACATTGACTCATATATATACACATTTACTAACACTACACTCATTCACTGCTTTCTGTCTTCTTGTCTTCTGTCTTCACAGTTTTCAGTCTAGTCACTTCAGTCCAGTCTCATCCTCTTACCTGTCACATGAAACAGAAACACACAGTACACTGCAATAGAAATAAAACTGTATACATGCAAATATAAATTTTATTTTAAAAACAAAATAAATAAAAATAAAAAATTTGCCTCAGAATTTTGGTGTGTTTCTCATCATTTTTCATGACTTGATCTGATCTGTGTCTAGTCAGACTGTATATGTATAGTACAGGGACATGAAACCTTGTCTGATGGCTGCATATACACACGTGTATAAATATACACGTGTGCACTGCCTCGCCAACCAGCTAGCATCTGAGGAGTAGCCACAAAGACCATCTCGACTCAGTGCATATGAATATGGTCGAAAGCTCAAACAATTTTCAAAGCAAAGCTCAAGTATAAGATTAAATGTACAAGCATTGACATGGCAGCAAATGGTTCAGCTCAACATGAATAGAAACAACTTGGAAGGAAATGCAATGAAATCTGTTCATGTTCTAACCAATATATAAATGTTCACACAGGAATACAACATATTTCAAGTGAAGGTACAAAACAAAAAGTGGTCGAGGACAATGCTAATCAAAGCAGCAAACTTTCAAGTGAAAAGGTCAAAAGCTAAACTGGTTTTAGAAACAGCAGTTGAACAAAGAAGCAAAGTACATTTATCAACTAAGCTGCAAGTTTATTGGTTTCAGCATGTCATAGTATGAAGTGATTTAAACAGCAATGGATCAATATGTTCAGCTAATACATGTTAAAGCAGTGGTGCAAATGTGCACATATACAAAGAATGGCTACATGGTGAATGATCAACCAGCATGGTCAACCAGCATATGTCAAGCATACACATTAGTGTATAAGCAGGAAAGGGTGAAACATGTGCAACATGAATGGACAATGCTAACAGTGAAGTGAAGCATTAGTAATGGAGTGGAGCAAGCAATGTGTTCAACACGTGTAACATGGTGAACAAGACACAAAGTAAGGGACAAAACAGAGAACATGTGATGCATGGTGGAACAATAAGTGTAACAACCCGTATTTTCAATAACCTGTTATAACATAAATTGAGGCAGAATTAAACTGTAAAATCTGAATCAAGGGAAACGGGCTATGTCATTGCGTTCGTCTCGGAAAAATACGCGAAATAGAGTCCGAGTTTTCGAAAATCGGAGTCCGTATGACCAAGATATGGCCTCGCGAAGTTTCACGAAAAATTCCCAAATTAAAGTATACTTAATTAAGTGAAATGGGTTGCGCAGAGAAATATATATATATATATATTGATATATATATATATATATATATATATAATTGAAAATTAAATAAATAAATATGCAAAAATGTTCAAAACAGCGAATTGGGAGAGGGGAATAACCGAACCGGCCGATTTTTGAGGTCGACCCGAGCTTGCTGGGTCGACTAGGGGTTAATCCAGGGTGTTTGGCTATCAACCCGTGGGCCGATTCGCTCAAATGCAGATTTTGCATTTGGATGGTTCTCATGGTTCATCTTTAATCTAAAGGCCCTAGATGGTTCCTACACTTGACTTCTTCCCCAAGACATGCTTTGATGGCTTGGATTGAATCTAGGTTTAATCTTATGGCCTAAAACACTTGCCTAATCTATAAATAAGACCCTAACCTATCCTAAATCCTCATTATTCATTCATGCAACTAAACTATGGCAGAATTGCTCCTCTCATGGCCTCCACTCAAAATCCTAGCCTTCACTTCATTTCTATGAGAGGTTTCATGATCATGAGAGTGTTAGAGAGTTTCTATGTTAGTATGAGAGCCTCTCAAGTTGATTTCAAGGCTAAAGCTTTGATCTTTGTTCATAAAGATAGGGTTTTGATTGATTTGGAGCTTTCATTTTTGGGTTTTAGGATGATGATATGCATAGGCTTTGTCTCAATCTTTCATCTAATCGATTTGTGCCTTCATAGCAAAGTAAGCCCTTTCCCTACTCTTAGATATTAACTATGAAGTTAAATGTTCATGTTGCAAGTTTGGGTTTGATCATTGAGAATGATACATGCTATCATGTCATGCAAGTTTATGAAGTCATTATCTTGATCTCATGAGCTAAAAGCTACAACCTTTATGTTGAAATGTTGCATTATGCAACATGAGAACCTTCATAATCTTTATGTCAACTTGCATATGAAGTCATAACCCTTATATGATGATATATGCGAGTTACTAGTCATCATTCCATGTCTTTTGTCACCATGATTCGTTTATGTGCCAAGTTTGGGTTTATGCATGTTTTTGAGGCTTAAGAATGTAACATGCAAGCTAATGAACACATTTGTGCCTCATTTGCCACCATGATTAACTTGTGGCTTAATATCCATTTTTGTCATGCCTTTGTCAAGTCTCTTCTTTTAATCCATTACGTTGTTGTGAACGTATATGCGAGTTTAAAAGCGTTGGGGTCACATTATGGGAAAACATAATGACATGAACATGATGTGGGTAAATGGGTATAAACATGACAACGTGTAACGTTAAATATGACATGTGTTTATACTTGAAAACATGACTTGAAATATAACATGGAAGTTGACATGTAAGTATGCATAAAAACACAAGCTTGGGAATTTACCTATTAAGTTAGGTCTACCCTTTGGGAATTTACCTATTAAGTTAGGTCTACCCAAATGCTTGAAAAACTTGTAACATGTTTTGGAAACATGATGAACATGACACTTAGATAATATAAGTGTGGCCAACTCGAGGTTGGGTTGAGTTTGCAACGTAAAACTACCCGGAACCGACCGGCCTAACTAGTAGTTGCAAACAATAAGACCCAATGTGAGAAGTTGGTCATGTTGTGCTTGAACCCGAGGTTAGACCAAGTTGTGGTGTAAAGCTACCCGGAACCGACCGGCTTTACTAGTAACCACAACAAAGTCTAATGTGAGAGGTTGGGGTGCATTAAGTAATTAATGCCACATGATAGGGTTAAGTTAATTTGATTAATGACTCTTAACCAAATATGACATGAACAAAGGGGTTAAGTAAATTGATTAGGCTAATGATACTTAACAAAACATGACAAGGTTGGGTAGGTTAAGTAAGTTGATTTGCCTAATGACACTTAACCATTTTTATACGACTAGTGGACGGGGTTAAGTTAACCAACACTTAATCAATCCAACACGATAATTCGGTAAGATTAAGTAAGTTTTCTTAATGACACTTAACCGAAAGATACAGTTAATGGATGGGGTTAAGATTAGACTCAACTAGTCTAAACATGATAATCGGATGGGGCTAAGTTAGCCTAGACTTAATTAATCCCACTTGGTAGTTTAATGGGGTTAAGTTAAACACTTAACTAATCTAACTCGTTAATTTGATGTGGTTAAGTGGCCTATACTTAACCAATCTAACCCGTTAATTTGATGTGGTTAAGTGACCTAAACTTAACCAATCTAACTCGTTAATTTGATGTGGTTAAGTGATCTATACTTAACCAATCTAACTCGTGAATTTATTGAGGTTAAGTTAACCCATACTTAACCAATATAACGTGAAAACATGATAAGGCTAAGTCATGAATTGCTTGAATACACTTGACCGGTTTGACTAAGTAATTTGATAGGGTCAAGTTAATATATACTTAACCAACTTGAGCATGATTTGTAGGGTTAAGTCTTGAACTTGGATACTTAGCTAATTTTGACATGATTTGTAGACGGGTTAAGTCTCGAACTTGGATACTTAGCCAATTTTGACATGATTTGTAGACGGGATTAAGTCATGAACTTAAGTGACACTTAATCTGTTATATAAACCCTAATTCGGAGGATTAGGTGGGTAACCGTAGTTAACAAGGATAACGGGAATAAGGCTAAGTGTTAAACCTTAGTTGAAGAATAACTAAGTAATGATTCTTAGTCAAGGAAATTTGGACCAGTTCATAGATAAATGAGTAACCTGATACGATAGGTCATCGTTTAAGTATACGAGTAGGAGCAAGTATCTGATTTAGATAAAGGCTCCAGCGAACTGGGTAGCGAAGCAGCGGCTTCGGGGGAACGTGAGGATATTCTTGGGATCCCTCTGTGAGCTGCCAGGTGATCATACTAGGCTCATGAGAGGTTAAGGTATGCGTTAGAAGAACCAAGAGTATGCCTTGGTTGCTATACGAGCAACCTAAAGACGGGGATGGATAGGGGATAGTCGACGATACACGGTCGTACCCTAGATAGCATTTTCGTCAGGCTACCTACCATCTTTGGTCAAGCGTGTACGTACGGAAAGGCAGAGAACACCCAATAGACCATAATTGCTATCTAATTATGGTTGCGGTAAGGCTTGGATGTGGGTTGGCCAGTGTTGTGTTCTCATACAGGATTTATCTTGTCTTGTCTTTCACTAGTTGAGGGAGGGGTCGCGTGGGACCATAACCACGTATAGAAAAACAGACCTTAGCATCTGCATCGGCAGATAAATCGAAAGCTCCCGACCGAGTCCTGTATTTCCTGGTCTGCCCTGTGACAGGACTCGGATGGCACGATGTGATACATGTGCATACAGTCATGGAAAACGATTCACGATGAATGCGTGGGAAAAAGGGCGCGGTTGACGGTTAGCGTAAATCCCGGTGGCCCTGGGTGGTTGAACCAGAACCGAGATACGAAAACGTGCAATAGGTAAGCGTAATCCCTAGTAGCCCTAGGTAGCATAAGTCCTAGTTGTACAAACGATAATTCATGCTGGAAGACCCTAGCTAGGTTTAGGGTAATAGTCCAAACCGATCTTAAGGATCCTGGAACTATGTTAAAGTAGTATAGAACCTCATGGGAAAGCCCGTATGGTCTACGGCAAGGGACTGAACACTTTCATGGAATAAAACATACGAGTTGAGTAACCTACATATGCGATATATTAGGTTGACATGGACCATTATACGACTTTTGAGTAAGGGTCATTCACGGATAACACATGATATAGTTGGGATACTAGTACGGTAGGTGCAGAGCAGATGTACAGGCTAGATACCATGGGACGTTATACGTGATAGATATCTTGGGGATATTATACTTGATAGAAACCTGACGATGTGATACCTTGTTTTATCTTGACATCGTAATTTATCATGACACCTTAGTTTATCTGAGTTCAGTAGTTCATCCTGTTATTTTGATTTAGCTTATCTATCTTGTTATCATGCTTATTTTCATCTCAGTTTCTCATGTCAGTTAACTTTACTAGTTTTTATGCTAATAGTAGATAGGGCTTACTCAGTCTTTTTGACTGACCCGTTTTGTTTCGCCTCTATTCTTCCGTTTCCCCCCCAGGTTACAGGGAGGAAATACTGCTGTTTAGTTCGGACTTCTTTTGCTTGAAGGTCATCATGGATGGCTTGGACTTTCCTTGGCTATGGCTACTTTACTGTTTTTACTTGGGGAATAATTTATGAAAAAGTCTTTATGCTTCTTTATTATTGCAAGACAGATTTTGATGTACTCTGATGTAAAAGGCTTTAGACCTTAATTATTAATGTTTATGAAAGTTTGATTTTACTTCCGCTATGTTATATGTTCTGTCTTGTGATATTTCTGTGCATGTTTACCAATAATGCCCCTCTAAAGCTAGTGCATTCCTTTGCGAGTGACCCTAGCGGAGGCGGGGTGTTACATTTGGTATCAGAGCAGAAGGTTACCAGACTGGGCAAAATTTTTTAAAGACCTTCTGAAAACTATTTGAAAATCGTTTACAAAGAAGCATTTTTCAAGAAAATTTTCTTTTAAAAGAAAAAGGCTATTCCCCAAAGGCCATTAGCACTATCCTCGTTTCCTTAATTGAATCTCTTTTCCTTTCTTTCCTCCATCTGTAGTCACAGTGGTTTTAACTGCGACTAGTCTTTTCTATCTACGAAAGTGCTTTCCATGCGATGGAGGTGGTTCTCGGGAGACCAGTGGCCGCGTTATAAGGAAGGATAGTGAGAAAGAGGATAAAGGATACGGGCTTAAGGATGAGCAACTTGTTCGTATGGCTTAGTCCTCAAAGGAGGGAGAAAGATGAACAACGAAACCCATGACGAGAGAGTACCTTTGGCATGGTAAAACGGGGGTGGATAGTTAAGTATTATGGGACAAGGACAAGATCATCGGGAGGGCAGTAGTATGCTCTCATTTCTAGAGTACCTCGGAAGGAGGGTAACGATCTTGTTAAAGGTTTAGCTTTTCTTCTCTATCATCCCGTTAGGACTTCGTTGTTCATATCATTTAAGTCTGCTTCGATAGTTGAGTCTCTGCACCTTAAGTACTAGCGTAATAGAGAATCCCATTTTTGTCTCAAAGTCCTATTGGAGAATCAGTCCATTTATACATGACTTGTTTGGATTTGGGAATGTCTATGCCAAGTGTTGAGTTTGGAAATAATGCTTATGTTTATAAGCTATGGATGGATTCTAGGGATGAAGTGGTTATCCAGTAGGGGGTGCCACTCTCGGTTTTTGATAGGAGGGTAGTTAGACCATTTGACTAGCCTTGGTAATACCCTCGAAGTATCGTGTAACCTTTTTGAGGTTCTGTCATGACTAGTTACTTAGAATCCCTTGATGCCTTTATTGGAAATTTGAAGCCCGATCGAGTGGTGTTCGCCGATAAGACGGATGGTTTACTTCATTTATGCATGGGTTATAGAGATCACCCTAGTAAGTGCGCTTGATAACCTGGTTGGCATCTGTTTACTTTCAAGAGGAAGTTCTTCTACGAGAAATACCCTGTGGTACGAGGTCCGAGATTCACTAGTGAATTTTGGAAAGCTTGCATGGGATGATGAGTACGCAGTCATATTTGCGTCAAGTATTCTAGGAAAAGGATAAGTGCAAGTGGAACGAGAGGCGACGAAGAAATGAGTTCCAGCTCATGTTATGGAAACAGGAATAAGAAGCTACAAAATCGCGAAGTTAAAAGACGACTTTGATGGTCAAAGACTAGATACGCGCATGATATCTCTTTTTGGGAGTATATCCTTGATCCCTGTTTTCTGTAGAGCTTACTTGTAGGCTATCTTTTGTGGACATCCTCTCGGTCCTATTTTTTGTTACAAACCCCATAAGGAGTTTGTCCTGTTTATCTTCTCGACCCTGTTTTAGGGAATCCTAGGTAGAACCCTATGGATGTAAACATGTATTTGAAACATGTTATGATTGATATGGTTGCAAGTGGTTGCTCGTGGATGCGCGAATACACATTAGATACTAGCTCGACTCGGTCACATTTCATATTGCATATGCACGAGTATTTATACTTGTTTATGGATGAAATCGAATGTATTATCATGCGGTTTTCGCATATGAATGAATGATTGTGCACACATATAGTATCTATATGGCTAGGACTATTTGCATACATGTTGGATTCATGGCACTATACATATTTTGCATTAGAAAGATTATTCAGGCCTGATCATTAGCATTAGCTAAGGAACATGTACACACACGTTTTGCATATATTCATACAGCATTAGAAATCATCTAAGGACAATGGTTGCTTGTGGATGATGATTTGAGTAGATGGATGATGGATGGTAGGATATGTTCTTCCTAACTTGGAGATTTCGGGGACGAAATCCTAAAAGGTGGGGAGAATGTAACAACCCGTATTTTCAATAACCTGTTATAACATAAATGGAGGCAGAATTAAACTGTAAAATCTGAATCAAGGGAAACGGGCTATGCCATTGCGTTCGTCTCGTAAAAATACGCGAAATAGAGTCCGAGTTTTCGAAAATCGGAGTCCGTATGACCAAGATATGGCCTCGCGAAGTTTCACGAAAAATTCCCAAATTAAAGTATACTTAATTAAGTGAAATGGGTTGCGCAGAGAAATATATATATATTGATATATATATATATATATATAATTGAAAATTAAATAAATAAAATATGCAAAAATGTTCAAAACAGCGAATTGGGAGAGGGGAATAACCGAACCGGCCGATTTTTGAGGTCGACCCAAGCCCGCTGGGTCGACTAGGGGTTAATCCAGGGTGTTTGGCTGTCAACCCGTGGGCCGATTTGCTCAAATGCAGATTTTGCATTTGGATGGTTCTCATGGTTCATCTTTAATCTAAAGGCCCTAGATGGTTCCTACACTTGACTTCTTCCCCAAGACATGCTTTGATGGCTTGGATTGAATCTAGGTTTAATCCTATGGCCTAAAACACTTGCCTAATCTATAAATAAGACCCTAACCTATCCTAAATCCTCATTATTCATTCATGCAACTAAACTATGGCAGAATTGCTCCTCTCATGGCCTCCACTCAAAATCCTAGCCTTCACTTCATTTCTATGAGAGGTTTCATGATCATGAGAGTGTTAGAGAGTTTCTATGTTAGTATGAGAGCCTCTCAAGTTGATTTCAAGGCTAAAGCTTTGATCTTTGTTCATAAAGATGGGGTTTTGATTGATTTGGAGCTTTCATTTTTGGGTTTTAGGATGATGACATGCATAGGCTTTGTCTCAATCTTTCATCTAATCGATTTGTGCCTTCATAGCAAAGTAAGCCCTTTCCCTACTCTTAGATATTAACTATGAAGTTAAATGTTCATGTTGCAAGTTTGGGTTTGATCATTGAGAATGATACATGCTATCATGTCATGCAAGTTTATGAAGTCATTATCTTGATCTCATGAGCTAAAAGCTACAACCTTTATGTTGAAATGTTGCATTATGCAACATGAGAACCTTCATAATCTTTATGTCAACTTGCATATGAAGTCATAACCCTTATATGATGATATATGCGAGTTACTAGTCATCATTCCATGTCTTTTGTCACCATGATTCGTTTATGTGCCAAGTTTGGGTTTATGCATGTTTTTGAGGCTTAAGAATGTAACATGCAAGCTAATGAACACATTTGTTCCTCATTTGCCACCATGATTAACTTGTGGCTTAATATCCATTTTTGTCATGCCTTTGTCAAGTCTCTTCTTTTAATCCATTACGTTGTTGCGAACGTATATGCGAGTTTAAAAGCGTTGGGGTCACATTATGGGAAAACATAATGACATGAACATGATGTGGGTAAATGGGTATAAACATGACAACGTGTAACGTTAAATATGACATGTGTTTATACTTGAAAACATGACTTGAAATATAACATGGAAGTTGACATGTAAGTATGCATAAAAACACAAGCTTGGGAATTTACCTATTAAGTTAGGTCTACCCTTTGGGAATTTACCTATTAAGTTAGGTCTACCCAAATGCTTGAAAAACTTGTAACATGTTTTGGAAACACGATGAACATGACACTTAGATAATATAAGTGTGGCCAACTCGAGGTTGGGTTGAGTTTGCAACGTAAAACTACCCGGAACCGACCGGCCTAACTAGTAGTTGCAAACAATAAGACCCAATGTGAGAAGTTGGTCATGTTGTGCTTGAACCCGAGGTTAGACCAAGTTGTGGTGTAAAGCTACCCGGAACCGACCGGCTTAACTAGTAACCACAACAAAGTCTAATGTGAGAGGTTGGGGTGCATTAAGTAATTAATGCCACATGATAGGGTTAAGTTAATTTGATTAATGACTCTTAACCAAATATGACATGAACAAAGGGATTAAGTAAATTGATTAGGCTAATGATACTTAACAAAACATGACAAGGCTGGGTAGGTTAAGTAACTTGATTTGCCTAATGACACTTAACCATTTTTATACGATTAGTGGATGGGGTTAAGTAAACCAACACTTAATCAATCCAACACGATAATTTGGTAAGGTTAAGTAAGTTTTCTTAATGACACTTAACCGAAAGATACAGTTAATGGATGGGGTTAAGATTAGACTCAACTAGTCTAAACATGATAATCGGATGGGGCTAAGTTAGCCTAGACTTAATTAATCCCACTTGGTAGTTTAATGGGGTTAAGTTAAACACTTAACTAATCTAACTCGTTAATTTGATGTGGTTAAGTGACCTATACTTAACCAATCTAACCCGTTAATTTGATGTGGTTAAGTGACCTAAACTTAACCAATCTAACTCGTTAATTTGATGTGGTTAAGTGATCTATACTTAACCAATCTAACTCGTGAATTTATTGAGGTTAAGTTAACCCATACTTAACCAATATAACGTGAAAACATGATAAGGCTAAGTCATGAATCGCTTGAATACACTTGACCGGTTTGACTAAGTAATTTGATAGGGTCAAGTTAATATATACTTAACCAACTTGAGCATGATTTGTAGGGTTAAGTCTTGAACTTGGATACTTAGCCAATTTTGACATGATTTGTAGACGGGTTAAGTCTCGAACTTGGATACTTAGCCAATTTTGACATGATTTGTAGACGGGATTAAGTCATGAACTTAAGTGACACTTAATCTGTTATATAAACCCTAATTCGGAGGATTAGGTGGGTAACCGTAGTTAACAAGGACAACGGGAATAAGGCTAAGTGGTAAACCTTAGTGGAAGAATAACTAAGTAATGATTCTTAGTCAAGGAAATTTGGACCAGTTCATAGATAAATGAGTAACCTGATACGGTAGGTCATCGTTTAAGTATACGAGTAGGAGCAAGTATCTGATTTAGATAAAGGCTCCAGCGAACTGGGTAGCGAAGCAGCGGCTTCGGGGGAACGTGAGGATATTCTTGGGATCCCTCTGTGAGCTGCCAGGTGATCATACTAGGCTCATGAGAGGTTAAGGTCTGCGTTAGAAGAACCAAGAGTATGCCTTGGTTGCTATACGAGTAACCTAAAGACGGGGATGGATAGGGGATAGTCGACGATACACGGTCGTACCCTAGATAGCATTTTCGTCAGGCTACCTACCATCTTTGGTCAAGCGTGTACGTACAGAAAGGCAGAGAACACCCAATAGACCATAATTGCTATCTAATTATGGTTGCGGTAAGGCTTGGATGTGGGTTGGCCAGTGTTGTGTTCTCATACAGGATTTATCCTGTCTTGTCTTTCACTAGTTGAGGGAGGGGTCGCGTGGGACCATAGCCACGTATAGAAAAACAGACCTTAGCATCTGCATCGGCAGATAAATCGAAAGCTCCCGACCGAGTCCTGTATTTGCTGGTCTGCCCTGTGACAGGACTCGGATGGCACGATGTGATACATGTGCATACAGTCATGGAAAACGATTCACGATGAATGCGTGGGAAAAAGGGCGCGGTTGACGGTTAGCGTAAATCCCAGTGGCCCTGGGTGGTTGAACCAGAACCGAGATACGAAAACGTGCAATAGGTAAGCGTAATCCCTAGTAGCCCTAGGTAGTATAAGTCCTAGTTGTACAAACGATAATTCATGCTGGAAGACCCTAGCTAGGTTTAGGGTAATAGTCCAAACCGATCTTAAGGATCCTGGAACTATGTTAAAGTAGTATAGAACCTCATGGGAAAGCCCGTATGGTCTACGGCAAGGGACTGAACACTTTCATGGAATAAAACATACGAGTTGAGTAACCTACATATGCGATATATTAGGTTGACATGGACCATTATACGACTTTTGAGTAAGGGTCATTCACAGATAACACATGATACAGTTGGGATACTAGTACGGTAGGTGCAGAGCAGATGTACAGGATAGATACCATGGGACGTTATACGTGATAGATATCTTGGGGATATTATACTTGATAGAAACCTGACGATGTGATACCTTGTTTTATCTTGACATCGTAATTTATCATTACACCTTAGTTTATCTGAGTTCAGTAGTTCATCCTGTTATTTTGATTTAGCTTATCTATCTTGTTATCATGCTTATGTTCATCTCAGTTTCTCATGTCAGTTAACTTTACTAGTTTTTATGCTAATAGTAGATAGGGCTTACTCAGTCTTTTTGACTGACCCGTTTTGTTTCGCCTCTTTTCTTCCGTTTCCCCCCCAGGTTACAGGGAGGAAATACTGCTGTTTAGTTCGGACTTCTTCTGCTTGAAGGTCATCATGGATGGCTTGGACTTTCCTTGGCTATGGCTACTTTACTGTTTTTACTTGGGGAATAATTTATGAAAAAGTCTTTATGCTTCTTTATTATTGCAAGACAGATTTTGATGTACTCTAATGTAAAAGGCTTTAGACCTTAATTATTAATGTTTATGAAAGTTTGATTTTACTTCCGCTATGTTATATGTTCTGTCTTGTGATATTTCTGTGCATGTTTACCAATAATGCCCCTCTAAAGCTAGTGCATTCCTTTGCGAGTGACCCTAGCGGAGGCGGGGTGTTACAATAAGTGACATAGAAGCATGTATGTGTGTAATCAACAATTCAAGCATGGCATAAATCCCTTCCAGATTTAGTTAACCATTTTATTTGGGGAAAGAATCAATTTCGAATTTAAAATTGATTCTCAAATATACATTGTGAAATTTAAAGAAGGCAACACATTCAATTCTGGTTGATTCCAGTAATTACAATGTATGGCAAGTTTTAAAACTTTCAGAAATTGATGTTGAGCAAGTATAATCTCATTCAAGACAATCAAGTGGTAATCACTCAAATGCAAGGCATTAAATCAGAGGGACAAAACAGTTTCCAGAAATAAAGAAGAATTTTTTTTGGCAATAATTCAAACTGTTTTTAAGGCATGAATCAAATTCATTCTTTCTGGAATTCAAGCACAACATTTACAGCATCAAATCAGGCCGATTTTATCAAGGCACCAAAGCTGAAGGAAATCAATTCAATTAAGGAAACGCAAGAGAAAATCATGCACAAATTATTACAAAACTGACTAGTTTCAATTCAAGTTTTGAACCCGAGTTTTTATGGCAAGAGGTTTTAATTTGGTCAAAATTTGCAACCTGGCAAATCAGCAATATTTCCAAGGTAACAAATCGAGGAAATCAACATTTGCAAGGGGCCACAATATCATTTTTGTTTCCTGTTTTTACTTTCTGAAATCATGCAACGGATTGTGTCAAGTGCGACACGGTTTATTTAAATCAGACAAGAAAATATTTGGCAACAAATTCAAATATAAATGTCCAGAAGTTATCAAGGTCGAAAAATTAAAAAGGGGAGACCGCAAAATCAGTCAAGCCATTTATATTGAAATCAGAGATAAATCAGGATTTTTAATCCTATATTTACACCAATTACATCATCGGCTAGAGAGCATCGAAAACCAACAACAAAATCAAGAGCAATCAGAGAAACAAAATTCGAATAACTCACAATTTTCACAAGAGTTTCGATCGCCTGAAAGCCCCAAATCAGTGAGCAAGAACGCATCATAAAGCCACAACAAATCGAAGGGACAGAGATTCATTTCCACGAAGCAAGCGATTTGATTTGGGGAAGAAACTCTAGCCGCCATTTTTTTTAGAAACAAAGAGAACGGGATGAACTAATTTGAAAAGGGTCGGCCAAGTGTTAAAATGAAAAGGGGATGACCCCTTAGTTATATTCTAGGGTTTTTTCTATTTTATTTTTTCTTGTTTTCTTTATTTTTTATTGTTTTTTCTTCTGTAAACAATTCTAAACAGTTTTTCTAGAAGTCTGTAAAATTCTAGAGTTCCAGTCAGGGTGTTGACTGGCAGTCCACTAGAGTCTGTAAATTCTAGGGTTACGTGTTACGGGATTGTAATACGGGTAAATCTGGTCGATGTGATATCGTCCAGTCTAGGGTTTTGAGCCTAGGGTTAGGACAGGAGCAGGCGCTGCGAGTGTAAATGGTCTTGTATGTGGGATCTGTTTATAACACCTAGTAAAAACCTTAGGAATGCAGTAGTAGGCAGGGTTCTGCCGAAGCTGGGTATATCTGTGTGTGATTTATTTTCTGCATTTTTATTTCTACTGCATTATGTGATCTGTTTATTATTTTCATATCCTGTCAGTTAAACAAATTCAGTTCAAAAACTATGATAAACCCTATTCACCCCCCTCTAGGGTTAATCTAGATCCAACAGGTTGTGAACTCGAAAGGTTGTTTGGCCGTAAAATGAGTTGGTGAGGTACTAGTATAAGCCACGGTGGGATGTTAGCCCGCTGACTTGGGGGTTTAAGGATGATTGAAAAGCTAGCTGATAAATAGCAAGATCCAGTCTCGAAGAGAAATGTTTGAATAAGAGTTAGATGAATGCAGTGTTTGGGTTGTTGTAACGATGTTTTACATAACATTCGTTTTAACCAAAGTAAGTAGAAATTTGGAAATATAATAATAAATAGTTCCTAATATAGAAATGAATGGTCATGAAACGGAGAAGTAATTGGAATATTTTCCAATTATTAATAGAAGATATTTTCTAAGTATAGAAAATAAAAGAAGGCGAAATATGGCAATATTTTCCTAATAGCGAAAAAGCCAAGATGATTGTTAAAAATATTTGGCTGACAAATATTAATAAGGAAATGGAGTAGTGATTTAACTAATGAATGAAATATCAATTAAATGGCCCAGTTATTTGTTTGATGGTTTGAATGTTTGTTTATTTTTCTTCGATAGTTAAATAACCGACTATCGAAGTATCGGCCAATATCATTGTCAATATGGAGAGACCAGTTGGATTTTTTTCCGAGAACCACTCCGTATTGGCAGTAATGTTGCGAATACGATTATATGAAGATGATTGAAGACAGAGTAAAATGCAAGGACTTTTCTATTTATAGAAATTGTCCCTTCGGTTTCGTTCAATCCCAGAACGAGTGTAAATGGACGAATGTCTGATAGAGTATTTCCAATGATCGCATATGTTGGTCTGTATAGATATATATGGTGGCGGAGAATTTATTCTCTTAGCATAATATCTAGAATATATTTGTGCAAATCAATTTAATGATTAACGAAACTGACAATGTGGCATTCAAAGTGATTGTGCTATAAATGAATGATAAGAAATCGTAGCCTCAGGCCTCAATAACCGGGAAATGACAAAAATCGGGCAGGCAGCATGGCTATGTGGGTCGCTCCCACTAGGGTGTATAATCACCTATCTAGAGAAATTCCTTTTACTTCTTTAATCCATCGATGTTGTCCCTTGTCGGGAAACGGTTGCTGATCCCAACCGTTGGTAATATACATTCGATACACTCAGGCGAAATGAGTGGTTGGTCGTGAGTGGGCCGGGTTGCAAGATGTTCTTGTTGAACCCAGTGTATTCCCCTCTAGATTACACTGACTGGAAGGTGGTTCCATACCTTGTCATGTTGGAAATCCAATCTCCAATAAGCGCCATGCGGTTTTTGATTTTATATTATATATGGAGCGTGAGATGAAAGCGTTCCGCTAGATTCTATTTATTTGATGTAGACATTATTATAATATCACTAGATTTGATATCAAAAATATTTGGGTTGTCGTATGGTAAAAACCATCCGTGTTTATGTGTGGATCAGTCTTACGATTATCATTTCTTTCGAAAAGATTTTGAAAGTTAAACAAATGGTTGGAGTTTACTCACACCAGTCCCATGATTGACCCAGACTTTATTTATTTTGTTTTCCCTAAACTCTTGGGTGCCCAAATTTGTACGGGAAGTCAAATAGTCGGATTTTACAGATTTACTTTGAGGAGTTTGAAGCAGGAGGCTTCACCAGCTAGCTATAGACTATCATATATTTCCGCTGTGTACTATGTGGTATCTGGAAGCAGATGTTTATAACTATTCCAGGAATAACTGTTGTGCTCTGATGATGGTATGTATATAAAGTTACCGATTTGTATTTCAAAAAGTTATGTTACATAATATATTTTATTCGTTCTGTTGTGAGATTTGCCTTCTTTGTTTTCTTCTATTCTAATAATTCTTTCTTTCTATTTCTCATCATCTAACTTCTTTCTAATAATGATTCGTATTTCTGTGCAATTTGGGTTAGACATGTGGTGTTATTAGTCAACTTAGATAGTACGGATTTGCGGGCCGTTATAGTTGGTATCAGAGCTTAGGTTGAGCGAATAACTAGGCTTTGGTGGGATGTGCACATTAGAGATAGGGTCAGCATTACCCTAGAATGAGTTGAATATATATATACGAGAGAGTGTATTGGCTAGTCTGTTGAGTGGTTTATGAACACTGATCGAATCGTGGGACGCCATGAAGTCGATAGGAATTTCTAAACACTTGAACAGTGAAATTAACACAATATTTTTTTTAAGTGGGTAAATGAAATAATTTTACTCAAAATTCTATTTTTGATAGAAAAGGAATAATTTTCTGAAATTATTATACTATAGGGATGTGTTGGTTGTTAAAATTATAATCCAATAAGATTATAAAGTCGTAATGGTTATATATAGCCAAATAAAATTTGTATATGAATAAGATATACAAATGAGATGAATTAAAATTGAATTCAGAATTTGAATTAGAATTAAGATTATAAAATCCTGGGAAGTTGAAAAATATTTTTTTCAAAGTATATTAAAATAATATAGCTTTTTTTGGAAGGATTTTTGAATAAAAATCATTTTGGACGGATTTTGAAAGTGTTAAAGCACAAAACTCACTTCAGTGGCTGGGAAATAATTCTGATGATGACTGCAGCATCATCAGTTTTCATTTTCGAGTTTCTAAGTGATGGTTTGCTACCTTAGAAAAGTTTTTGTTGGAAATTTGCTTGAAAGAAAACTAGTTGGTTTTAAAATTCAAATGTTTTGAATTTGGAATGGAAATAAATATATGTATATGTTTATGGGATTTCAAAAGGATTGTAAATGAAAACCCGAGAATTTAAATTCTGAAATTTAAAATTTAACTTAAACATGTTAAATGAATAAAAGTGAATAAATTGAATTAGAATCAATTTGAATGAATTAGAATGCATATGAATGGAAACTAAAAGTTTTGGTTGGAACTATATTTGTAAAAATATGAAAAGTTGAGTTTGAACATAAATAAGTTTGGAAAAGTAAATTGGTTTGTAAAATTTTTGCTGCCTTAGTAATTTCGGGGACGAAATTCTTTTAAGGAGGGAAGAATATAACGACCCTAATTTTTTGGTCGATTCATTTTAATATTTACTATTTAATTTAATTGTTGTGTTGATAATATAAATGAATTATATATTGATTTATTGATTTAATAATCGAAATACGATTTACTTTGAATATATATCGTAATACAAAAATTTGAAATAATTTAATTCGAAATTAAAACTGAGTCAGAATGATTCAAATGATTTACAGAAATTATATTGGAAAATAAATCAATGATAATAATTATTTATTATCAAGGAATTAATTGTTTTGAATAAATTTTATATCGATCTGAATAAATATCTTCTCCATATGATCAAATTAGACTTCAGATCTTGTTTCATTGTGTTCAGAATAGTGGTTAAATCCTAGAAACGTCAGTTGTGTTTCGATTGGAGTTCGTGGTGGGACTACGAATATTGCGCGTTCAACGACATATAGCGGTAGCTGAAATAGAATTAAATAAACACCGTACCAGTTAATACCTTCCCTTAATAACCTCTGTACGTATTGAAACCTACCTCAGAAAAATCCTTCCCAGTAAAACACCTACCTTCGTTTCCTTAACCGTGAAGCATCTCTATCTATAAAATCACAACTTACCCTTTTCGTTCTCTTTTCATTTTCGTTCATTACACAGAAAAGGAATGAAGCCACCTCTTTTTAATTTGCTCAGAAATTCATACGAACTAATACCAGGCCAAATCCAAGCCTCGTATCAAATTGAAGTACCACACCACGTTTTCATTTTCTTTTGCAAAATCAAATGTCGATCCTCCAGGAGAAAAAAATAGCCGTTGTTTCCACACGTAAAAAAATGAAACGCGACTTTCCTTCTGATCCTATTTCATTCGCAAATAAATTGATGGCCTCCACCTCACTGTATGCGATCGACAGTACTCAAAGTCGAACCAGCGACAAGCAGGGGCATCACGACATGGCAGACAAGATTGGAAAGCAACTGTCGAGATTTGGGGACAACGCGAATCACGAGCTATGGTTTTTCGATAGTGCGGTTAAGGGTTTCACGAATTCAGAAATCGAGTTCAATTGAGAAGTATTTGCTTTTGATCGACTCGTCAAATTCCCAGAGTTCAGTGAGTATTGGAGCCTGCGGAGGATTTAACAGGTAGCAGGCATCGCTATTTTCAGTGGTGCGAGTGGTGTTCGACTGTTGGTGCGTGGAGGATGACATCGGGAATCAGGTGCAGTGTCGATGTGGGAAAAGCAGTGCGAGGTGTTTGCGTTGATTTTGGGATCGAAGATGATATTGAATGGTAGTGAGTTAGATTGGGGAAAGGCTTTTGTAGAAGTTGAATTACTGTAGTATAGTTCTGAGGAGAAGTTTGGGATCAGAAATGGTGATTTTGGCAGTGCAAGCTCAGATTTTTCAACAAGGATATATGTGATGAAAGAGATAGAGCGTTTGACAGAAAACATGGATAAAGGTATAACTAAGTAATTAATTTAGTTGGTTACGTTTAAAATTTATATACATATATAGTATACAAACCTATAGTAATTAAGTCCTAATCTAACCGTTAAGTACGAAATTAAGGAAAGGTTAATTAATTTATTTATTTTATCATTAGGAATTGTTGATTTAAACAAGGTATGTTTAATTATACAACGTTGGAAGATCATGAAGTAGGATATTGGATCCGTAATTTCAGATCTTGCAATCAGGAAAAAAATGGAATTGGAATAGATCGCAATTAGATATCAAGGTGAGTCAATCTCACTCAAATTTTATTTAGGATTATTTTTATCAGTTAAAAATAATAATTTTTCATTGGTTGTTTGCTTGCATTAGAATTTTATTATGGCTATATTAAATATATATTAGTTATTTAGGTTTGGTGTGTATGGCTATTATATATATATTGGTGATTGGTTGGATTCCCGCAGTACCCTTAGCGGATGCCCGCGGTATCATTAGCGGATGACCCTATACGCCCACGCTATGATAGTGGATGACCTTCTATACCGTGATATCCTTCCTCGAAGCAGGATGGGTATTATTTATGTTAGCTAACGTCTGTGGATGCAGGGAAAACAGGTTGGAGGGATCCAACTGGATTCCTCAAAAATATTATTATTTGTTTGTTTGTTTTCACATTTATTATCATATATGATATGTTGATTGATAATTGGGTGGTTTGATTGTTTAATTATCACTAGGGCCTGAATGTTGATCTATAAAAATATTGTAAAAGAGATTTTGAGATTTTATACGGGAAATTTTATTTTTCTAAAAATAGAATTTTAAATTCGAATGGACTAAAATATTGACTTGTTTCGAATAAATAAAACAAGTATTGAATTTATAAACGATGTTTATAAATTGAATAAGGTGGGGATTGAAGTAAAATTTATAAACAGTGTTTATATATAAAATGGAATGATTTTCACTGAATAATGCAGAGAATTGAAATGAATTTATAATCAGTGTTTATAAATAAAGTGGGAAAATTTTCGTTGGATAATTTGAATATTTAAATTCAAATGTTAATTTAAAAATAGAAATGGTGAATCGTTTAAAGAAATAAACGATGGAATTTATTCTGATGTTCAGAATATAAATTGAACTAAAATAAATCTGTAAGGGTTTATGATTTGAATTCAATTAATTCGAATTTATTTAAATAGAAGTTAAATTGAATATGAAAATAAATTAGGTGTTGTATATATAAGTTATTATAAATAGAAATTTCCAAAATAAGATTTTGGTTTTTAAATAGATTTCGAAATAAACTTGTTTAAATATAAAACAAGGAAATTTATAAAATGGTATTATAAATATAATGAATTAATTATCAAGAGATAATTTGAATATTTAAACTCAAATATGAATTTAAAAATTGAATTGAAAATAGAATTTGAATATAGAGAATTCCAATAGAATTAGAAATAGAATTTGAATGTAGAAAATTCAAATGGAATTTGAATATAGAAAATTCAGATAGAATTGAAAATAGAATTCGAAAATAGAGTTGAAATCATTTGGAAATGGGAACGACGAAATATATTTCAGAATGCGGATTTTTAAACAGAATAGAAAATAAATCCAAAGGATTTATAATTTGTAAAAGGAATTGGAATTTAATATAGAAGATCGAAGTATAAATAAATATATTACCGAGTAAGGAAAAATCGACAATTATAGAAAATCGAAAATATTATGTTGAATTGGGAAACTGATTTGATATATATTAAAAATATATCAGAATGGAGTTGAATTTATTACAAACGAAGTTTAAACATTTATATATATAAATATAATTAAAACGAACACAACACAGCGTGGCAGTTCGTAAATTGGCGTTTCGAACTTCAACTGAGTATATAGAACTCAAATTAAGTCGGAATTCTTTGAAACAAGAATCATCAGGACCGGTTGAATAATAGTTTTCTAATAGAAGAGAAAAATCTGGATTTCGTCTGATAGATTTTGAGTTATGTCAAAATCAAATTTTCATAAAAACAACGCCATAACCATTTAAAAACCATAACAGTTTACTTAATTTTATAAAAGGTTTTTAAGCGAATAAAATTCGAAATTTCTATTTAGAAAATTTTAGATTTGAGTTGTAAATTATATGTGAACTCAAGTGGAGTAATGAATTGATTTTTGAAATAGAAACCAGATTTCTAATTATTGAATAGAATTAACTAATTTGAATAGTAATTAGTTAATGAGATTTTGAATTGATATTGGGCTTTGAATAAGTGAATTCGATTTGGAAATTTATATTCGAAATCGTAAAGGAAACTTGAATTGAAATTGGAATTCAATTTGGTTATAAGCAAGTTAAATATTTTATTTGAACATGTTATGTTCAAACAAAGAAGTGAAATAGGCAAAATAGCTAATTATAAAATAAATTAGCGAATTGGGTTAAGACGAATGGAGTGAGTTGAAACCAAATGGGAATATTTGGATATGTGTTAAGCAGTTTGGAATGAAGTATATGAAGATATATAAATTGAAATGCCCGACAAAAAGGTACACATTGAATTCCATATGAGGTTTTATGCGCCGAATCGGCAAGCCACTTGGCTTTTGGATTTTCTTTTTGAATGGAAAGGGCCTAGAGAGGCGAGTTGATGTTTGAACTGTTGACCGGTACAAAGGAGGTTATAGCGAAATTTTCCGGAAATTTAAGGAGTTAGAATATTTTTAAGATAATTTGATAATTAGAAATCTATATATCAATATATATAGAATCCGATAAGGAAACGAATTTAAAATAGAATATTATAAAAAAAAGAAAATCAAAAATCTAGTAACAGAAAGAGAAATATATATATATATATACACACACGTTTTAAAATGAATAATTGGCTTTATAAGATGTGGATTATTCGAGGTAAGTGGTTTTGTCTGTTTTGAAGTTAATGATGTTATTCAGTCAAGGTCTGAGAGGTAATTATACCCCAAGTTGATTGATTTCATTATTAGCTGATAAATAGCAAGATCCAGTCTCGAAGAGAAATGTTTGATTAATTGTTAGATGAATGCAGTGTTTGGGTTGTTGTAACGATGTTTTACATAACATTCGTTTTAACCCAAGTAAGTGGAAATTTGGGAAATAATAATAAATATTTCCTAAGTATAGAAATGAATGGTCGTGAAACAGAGAAGTAATTGGAATATTTTCCAATTAATAATAGAAGATATTTTCTAAGTATAGAAAATAAAAGAAGGCGAAATATGGCAATATTCTCCAAATAGCGAAAAAGCCAAGATGATTGTTAAAATATTTGGCTGACAAATATTAATAAGGAAACGGAGTAGTGATTCAGTTAATGAATGAAATATCAATTAAATGGCCCAGTGATTTGTTTGATGCTTTGAATGTTTGTTTATTTTTCTTTGATAGTTAAATAACCAACTATCGAAGTATTGGCCAATATCGTTGTCAATATGGACAGACCGGTTGGAATTTTATCCGAGAACCACTCAGTATTGGCAGTAACGTTGCGAATCAGATTATATGAAGATAATCGAAGACGGAGTAAAATGCAAGGACTTTTTCTATTTATAGAAATTGTGCCTTCAGTTTCGTTGAATCCCAGAACGAACGTAAATGGACGAATGTCTGACAAAGTATTTCCAATGATCGCATATGTTGGTCTGTATAGATATATATATGGTGGCGGAGAATTTATTCTCTTAGCATAATATCCAAAATATATTTCTGCAAATCAATTGAATGATTAACGGAGCTGACAATGTGGCATTCAAAGTGATTGTGCTATCAATGAATGATAAGAAATCGTAGCCTCAGGCCTCAACAACTATGAAATGAAAAAAATCGGGCAGACAGCATGGCTATGTGGGTCGCTCCCATCAGGGTGTACAATCACCTATCTATATAAATTCTTTTTACTTCTTTAATCTATCGATGTTGTCCCTTTTCGGGAAACGGTTGCTGATCCCAACCGTTGGTAATATACATTCGATACACTCAGGCGAAATGAGTGGTCGGTCGTGAGTGGGCTGGGTTGCAAGATGTTCTTGTTGAACCCATTGTATTCCCCTCTAGATTACACTGACTATAAGGTGGTTCCATACCTTGTCATGTTGGAAATCCAATCTTCAATAAGCGCCATGCGGTTTTTGATTTTGTATTATATATGGAGCGTGTGATGCAAGCGTTCCGCTAGATTCTATTTATTTGATGTAGACATTATTATAATATCAGTGGATTTGATATCAAAAATATTTTGGGTTATCGTAAGGTAAAAACCATCCGTGTTTATGTGTGGATCGGTCTAACGATTATCATTTCTTTCGAAAAAGATTTGAAAGTTAAACAAATGGTTGGAGTTTACTCACACCAGTCCCATGACTGACCCAGATTTTATTTTGTTTGTTTTCCCCAAACTCTTGGGTGCCCAAATTTGTATGGGCAGTCAAGTAGTCGGGATTTTACAGATTTACTTGGCGGAGTTTGAAGCAGGAGGCTTTACCAGCTAGCTATAGACTATCACATATTTCCGCTGTGTACTACGTGGTATCTGAAAGCAGATGTTTATAACTGTTCCAGGAATAACTGTTGTGCTCTGATGATGGTATGTATATAAAGTTACTGATTTGTATTTCAAAAAGTTATGTTATATAATATATTTTATTCGTTCCGCTGTGAGATTTTTCTTCTTTGTTTTCTTCTATTCTAATATTTCTTTCTTTCTATTTCTCATCTTCTAACTTCTTTCTAATAATGATTCGTATTTCTTTGTGTTAGACCAAAAAGTGGTTCTAACACCCAAATTGACTAAAAGTAGAATAAAATAAGATCAAAAGTAAAATGAACACACAGGATTTATAGTGGTTCGGCGAAGAAATGCCTACGTCCACTTGTCTTTCACTATTTTCAATGATGTAGTTGCAAATTACAATGAAATATTCACTGAACATCTCTCACAACTCACTTATATTCACTCAATTGTCTAAAAACAAATGATGAAAGAAGATTTGGATTTTCCGGGAGTGCTGAAATTCGGGTTATGAAGGTGGTTGAACTCTCGAAGTGCCGGAAAAAAGATCCTTTTCTTTGCCTCCAGACGGGGTATTTATAGGTGAGAATTTGCTCAGAACCCAATCCGGATTGGAGCCACATGTCATCCATCCCATCAGCCTCGGGTTCGTATGAATTTCTATGTTGACAACGCATCAGAGTAGTGGACGTTGAGGGTAGGAACTGGTCACAGCCGATCCGAATAACCAGGCGCTCATGCAGGAGAGTGACGTGGAAGACAGGCTCGGGTCGGAGGGGTATGCACAAGGGGTTCGGATCGGAGTACCCGATCCGACCCGGATTGACTTAGGACTAATTCCTGTGTTTACTCCGCTCCGCTCAGATCTATTGCTCTCCGCTCCAGCTGGAAATAGGGGTCTCTCCGATCCGAACAGACGTGCCTCTCTAATTCCAACAACAATAGCTCACTGATCCGAACAGCAGACTTTATCCGATCCGACCCGCTTCAGTGTTTTTCAAGCTCTTCAATATTTCACATCTTGACTTTGTGTTGCCCAGTTCACAAAGTGGGCTAACATTTTGCCCCCTCAAAGGATGCTTCTGTTGGAGACAGAGCATGCTTTGATTATCATTGCACAGCGCTCTTCGAGGTGATTTTTCTTTTGATTTTCCTTGTGTTTTCATCTTTTTCTTCAGATTTCAATTTAATTCGTTGCTGAGCTAAAGAACTCGGTTCGGTTCGGATTCCGATCCGAACAGATCCCTTCTCCTTTCTACTTTTCACTGGACTGTTGGGCCAAGCTTCGCTTCTGGGCTGTCCATCCGATCCGAATGAGAATTCTTCTACTGGGCTGCCGATCCGAATGGGGAGACGAATAGACACTCTTCTCTTCTATATAAACACTGCCTTCTTCCTCCTTTCATTTTTACTGTTTTACTCCCGAAGTTCTGCAAAATGAGAGGAAAAAAAAAACTAATTCGTGAAGCATCAAAATTCCTTTTAATTCTCGAAGTAATTACATCGGTAGGTTATAAAACTTTGAACAATTCCTTCGTTAATCATTCTCGATTCGGATTCGTGAGCGATTAGGATGATTTGAGTATGAAACTCTGATGACCTTGCCACCGTGACCCCCCCCTCGTCATCGTCGCCAGTAGACTCGTCGCCATCTTGAGGTTGGAACGGAGGGGATGAGAATCCGTAGTTGAGTGCACCAGCATATAATTGCTTGGTTTTGATTTGAGTGACTGGCACGAAATTGGCCTTGGGGTCGGTTAGGGAAGAAAGAGGGTGAAGGAGAAGAAGAAGATAATAGGGAATCGGTTCGGTTCTGAGGGATATAGAAGGTGAAAAAACAAGGGAAGAAGGAAGGAAATTCAGGAGGTCGGACCGGGTCGAGGCAAGCAAAAAAAAAGAAAAAAGAAAAGAAATCCAGGAGATCGGATCGGGTCGGAGCAAGTATTTAAGGAAGGGGGAAAAGAGCCTACCTAACCGGATCGGGTCGGACCGTAAGATGATGGAGGAGAAGTATAACTACGTGATCCGATCCGAACCATTAGGGGACTTTGCCTCCGATCCGATCCGATTTTGATTTTTGAGTTTCAATGAGATATCCAAGCCTAAGGCCACGCCCTCGATCCGATCCCAATGAATGCACCCGAACCGAACCGAAGCACAGTCTACCTTAACGCATAAAAACTCGTCTAACTGGCCCAATCAACTTTCGGCATGATCTTCAATTTAATGGACAGTTAGGATAGTGCCTTGCGAACGTAACTGGACATCAAGAATTACTTCAACTCTTTATATTTTGCCAAACTTTTTCGTCGCACTTTTAAACATTCACTTTGCACTTTCCGTATACACTGTCTACACTTTAGTTTGCACACATACACGGGGGGATACGGGCTAATTTGCTCTAATTTGTGCTATTGCTTCTTCAATAGTTTTATGACCATGAGACCCAGACGCTCTTCCAGACTAGCTGAGAGGAAAGAAGCCCTGGAAACCTCTAACAAGATTACTCTCGAGGACATATCTTCTCCGTCGGATCCAGAATGGGATAATGAGGGTTCAGACTACGAAGTCGGAAATCGTAAAAGTGACGAGGTGTCTTCAGAGAATGAAGTTTCTCTAGGTTTTGAGGAGGAAGGAGGGATTGGTGACGACCGAGCTCCTGATGAGTTTGAATCGGCTGCCATATTGGAATCGCCCCAAGATTCCGTTGAATCAACAATCGATAATGACCGACTTACCCGAATTTGTTTGAAATACGGGATAATGAAAAGGGACACTCTAGTGCCTTCAAGATCTGACCGTCCTCACAACCCTCCAGAAGGATATATGGCGGTCACTAAGTTGATGTGTATGGTCGGTGCTATCCCTTCATTTTCTCCCTTCATCATTGATTTTCTAAGACAAATGCGGATTGCCCCCATGCAGCCGCATCCCAATTCTTATGCCTACTTGCACACTTTGTACATAGCATACCGTGAGATCTTAGGCATAGAGCTCACTTTCGATGACGTTCATTTCTTCTATAACTTCAAGCATCGGACTCGAGAGACTCCATCTTTCTGCTATTTTGAGTCTGTTCCTAAGAGGAAGATAATCTCGGCGCCATTCAGCAGTAAAGCTGGAGATTCCAGACTGGAATGGTTCTATGTGAAGCGACAGCCTGGATGTGCCAGGAGGTGGACGAAATCAAGTAAAGCACTGATTTTCTAAATCCGGGCTCTATACACTCGAGTCATCGCCTTAACTTGTTTTTCTTTTTGCTTGCAGTCGACAACCCGAAACAAATATCAGATCAGGTGTTCTTTGACCGGATGCACCAGCTTCTTAATGGCGACCAGAAATTCCTGACTATTGATGAAGTCCTTAAGGACGAATATCTTCACTTTCATGGGCTGTTATCCGTTTTTCGTAGTATCGGTCATGGGACGGCTCCATACGTATATATTCCTCCAGTGGATGTAGTTCCAGAGATAGGAGAAGGTTCTGGAGTTCCTGCAGTGCCTCTTCAAACTTCACCTTCTCCATCTTCTACTCAAGATGACGAATTGGCTAACCTGGCTGAAAAGCATCGTGAAGGATATACTGCCCCCGAGGAGGCTACTTCTCTGGAAAAGTCAACATCCTCCAAAGAGTCGCCACTTAATGCTTCCGAGGGAGATGTCCCTAGTACTGATGACCCAATATTTCAGGGTTTGGGGGATCTCCCCTTACCTGAAACTATATACACTTCAGAGGATTTTAGGAAGGATCCTTTAGTCTTCACCTCTTCTGAAGAGACCACTCCTGCTAAGGCCAAAGAGCCTTCCCGTACTAGTCTAGCTTCAGACTCGGGTTGGTTGGGGGGAAACATACCACTTAGGGCACACTTTATACAACAGCATTAGCATTCATTGCACCTCTTTCTCTGTGAATCCATTGATTCTGAATTTCATTTATCTTATTGTGCAGGCACGATGTCTCGATCTTACTATGATATCAGGAAGCTTCGCCGCAGCATGTCTAATCGACCTCAGGATATCGAGTATGATCGCCGCGATGATCGCGGTAGGGAGGAGAGAAGGCCTTATGATCCCTACCGATCTCGACCCTCACGTTCTCGCTCTCCCGTTCAGTCGGATCAAGAGAAATACAAAGGTTATCAAAGCCGTAGGGAAGAGGACAGGCCACAATCGAAAGACTCCACCTCTTCCCACGAAAAGCATAGCAGAGAGAGAAGTCCTCCAAAAGATACTGAGTCTCGAAGTAAACGCAAGGTCCCTGCTGCTAAACGACCTAGGACAGAAAAAGAAACTATTGAATCCTCCACACACAAGGACACTGAATTAACGATCCCCGCTCCTCCACCACTAGATGCGGAGGCTGTAATCAAGCTGGCGTATTTGGGGGAGCAATTTCCTGAACATTACTTCGAGACTTTGACTTTTTTACCTGCCCTCGAACCTATTTCTTCCAGGTGGGCAGACGAGGCCAAAGCAAAGATAGACGCAGTTGAAAAACAGTATTCTGAGATGTTTAAATATTCAGGCAACCTTTCCAGAATTATCCGTACTCTAATCACGAATGCTGATTCAATGCAAAAAACCGCGGAAGAAGATGCAAAGGCCTTAAAGAACCTAGGTAAAGATTTGGAGGACACACAGGCCCAGCTTGCTATTGCTCAGAGGGACGCTACCAACTTCAAACAACAATTTGAGGATATGCAAAAACGTTATCATGACTTGCTTGAATCTCACACTCAAGAGCGTTCTGAGTTAAAAAAGCAAGCTGATGATGCTAAGTCAGAAGCTGCTAAGACGCGCCTTGCTTACACTGACCTCGAACGGAAAAATGCCGAGTTAGCAAAGAGGTATGCTGAGTTAGAAAAGAAAAATGCTGACTTGGCTTCAAAGCTACTGGAGGCAGAGAACAGAGCTGCCCTGGCGGAGGGCAACATTGAGTGTGCTATCAAATCTGCGGAGGAGGCCCGCAAACAATTGTCAGAGGTGGAGGCAGAAATTCAGGGTTTCGGCGAATTAATGATTGAATTCTTCGCACATATCATCCGTCGCCGAAACATTTCTTGGATCGAGGATTACCCATCCACTCTTGTTCAAGTATGGAATCAGATCGTCGAGTGGGAAAAAGAGGAGCTCAAGGTCGATTCCATCGATGAAGATAAGCTAATGGAAAAATACTTGAGGGATGATGAGCCAGAACGCCTAGCTGAAGGGCGCCGCCTCATTGCTGAGGCTATGGAAGAAGAGAGGCGGAGGACTAAACAGAAAAACATTCCCGAGACTGGTTCCTCTTCTGCTGCCCCCGCAACTCCTGAAGTAGAGGGATATGATCCTGAACACCCGGGACTCCCTCGAACAACTCTGCTATCCCCAATCTCTGAAATGGCATCAGAGACAGCGGTTACCGCTGCTGAGAAGTCTTCGGAAGGTATCCCTACCTTTTCTCCTCAATTTGCCAAGGCTATTTCTACCTTTCGCCACGTGATTGAGCAATCGATGAAAAACCCATTATTTTCGCCTGAGTTGATAATTGTTGCTTCTCACTCTGTAGGTATTGAGCCATCCGAAAAGACTAATGTGACTCAAGGAGCCGCCTCTGGGGCAGAGCCTACGGAAAAGGCAAAAGGAGGGAAGGACAAAGTTGCTCCTATAGACTTGGGAGAAGGAAGCGAGCCATCTAAGGCTGACATTCCCCATGATGAAGAAATGATAGCATCTTTAAAGGATAATGGCGGTGACGGAGGACATGAGGAAGATCCAGAGGTAGCAATAGTCGGGGAGTCAAAAAATGTTGATGATGTTACTTTGGCTGCAATGAAAGCTGATCAAGATAAACCTTTGCAATTAAAAGCCGAAGAACTAGACCCTGAAGCCCTCAAGCCTCTCGCAGTTGTGGATGCGGGATCAAGGTTAGTTGTTAAGCTCTCAACTAGATCTATTACAGAGGAACTCGCTAAAAAATCTTCTCTTGATTCCAGCGCTCCGCCCTCCGGGAAGAAGTCAACCGGTTCCAGCACCGCATCTTCAGGAAAGAAGAAATCAAAACGAATCTTGACAGAGGCCGAGAAAGAGGCAAAGGATGCGGAGAAAGCCGCCAAGAAGTCCAAGGCTCACTCGAAATCTAAATAGTGGGTTGCCTTGTGTCGCTTTAGCATTTAGTGAACCAACAATTGCTGCTACAAGGGTGTCTCTTGCACCTTCTTTTTTAGCTATTTTCCTGTACAAATTCATTCATTCGTAAATAAATAATAAATAATTCATTCTCTGCAATGTCTGTTTGTCAGTAGTTCTGTACTTATGCAAAAATGCATGTCTTACTATAGTTATGAAATGAAGCTATGGAGGGAGGAAATATGTGTATACATATATGCCCCCAGTCGATTCTCACAAATTATTTAAGGCTTAATCAAGCAATCTGAATGCTCCCGATTTTCTGACGGGATAGCATTTTCTGTGTCGTCAATGCCTGTCGTTTTTTCTGGCATTTCTTTTATACTCTCCTGTCTCTCTGGAAAGTTAGAGTTCGAGTTCAGCAATCTATTCATTCCCCGGTCTTTCAGCGGGAAAGGATCTCTTTCTCAACGCTCAGTCGGAGACGCTTTTATACTCTCTCTCTCTCTTTAGAGAGTTAGAGTTCGAGCTCAGTAATCTATTCATTCCCCAGTCTTTCAGCGGGGAAGGATCTCTTTCTCAGCGCTCAGTCAGAGACGCTTTTATACTCTCTCTCTCTCTCTCTTTGGAGAGTTAGAGTTAAGAATGTCGTTTTCTCATTCTTTTATGTCTTGTCGCACAAATAGCCGTTGTGCTTTTTCTTATGTTTAAACTGTCTTCAACCTTTTCAGGTTTTGAATCATCTTGTATTCCATAATCACAACAGAATAATCGATGTATGTATATATATAATGCATAAAAGTAAATAACACACGATATTTTTATAGTGGTTCGGCTAAGTCGTAGCCTACATCCACTTTATAGTCCTTTATTCATATCATCAGATTTTCCCAAGGCAAGTCGTGCCTTATTACAGAGTTCATAAGAAAAATAACAAAAAGTACAACATTTCTAATCCAAATATCGCATTAAGTGTTGGGCATTCCATGCTCTAGGGACTTCTTCGCCATCTACGGTCGTTAACTTAAAGGTTCCTTTTTCAAGTTTCCGTTGGATGACAAAGGGTCCTTCCCACTTTGGACCGAGGTGAGGAAGGGATGGAAAGACTCTCTTTAGCACCAAATCTCCTGGTTCAAAAGTCCTGAGGCGAACTTTTTTGTCGTAATAGCGTGCCATCTGACGTCGATGTCTTGCCGCATGCAAATCTGCTTCGTCCCTTTTTTCTTCGACTTCATCAAGAGACTCAAGTAAGAGTGCCCGATTCGTCATCGGGTCATAATATGTCACCCTGTGGGAAGGAACTTCTAGCTCAACTGGAATTACTGCTTCTGAGCCAAAGGAGAGAGAGAAAGGGGTGTGACCAGTAGCCGTCTTAAATGTTGTCCGATATGCCCACAAAGCTAGGGGTAACTCGTCAACCCATTTTGCCTTTGCGCGCTCTAACCATTTCTTAAGGATGGATTTTATTACTTTGTTTATTGCCTCAACTTGCCCATTCGATTGCGGATAAGCAACCGTAGTGTATCGCTTGTCGATCTTATATTTCTGGCAGAAATTTCTGAATTCAGTACCATCAAACTGGGTTCCGTTGTCAGTTATAATGGTCCTTGGGATACCAAATCGGCATATAATATTTCTAACCACGAAACTTATCACTTTTCTTGCCGTGATTTTGGTCAAGGGCTCAGCTTCCACCCACTTCGTAAAATAGTCCACAGCGACTATTGCATATTTTGCTCCTCCTTTAGCAATCGGTAGAACTCCAATGATATTAATTCCCCACGTGGCAAATGGCCAAGGACTCACCATTGACTTGAGTTGGGTCGACGGTGCTCTGGGGATTTTGGCGAATCTTTGGCACCTATCGCAGCGTCGTGAATAATCAGCTGCATCTTTATTAATTGTGGGCCAAAAGTATCCATATCGCAATATCTTTTTTGCTAAAGTCTGACCTCCTATATGATCTCCACACTCACCTTCGTGCACTTCTTTTAATACAAGTTTGATGTCGTCGTGTGCAATACATCGTAACAGGGGCATAGAAAATCCTTGTCTATAAAGAATATCATCTTGTATGACATATCTGGTAGCCTTGCGAACTATAGCCCTATTCTCACTCTTCTTTGATGGGAGTGTTCCATTCTTAAGGAAGTTCTTAATTGGGGTCATCCACGACTCCTTCTCCGGTTCCGCTTCGAAAGCGAACTCAATTTCCATTGACTCAAAGCTTGGCGATTCCAATGTTTCAATTGGAATTATTTCAGTTTCTTCTGGATTGTCGGAACTAGCTAGCTTTGCCAACCTGTCTGCCTTCTGGTTTTCGGCCTTTGGGATATGTGTTATATTGTACCGCTCCAAGTTGCTCAACAACTCTCTCACTTTCCCGAGGTAGGCGATAAGTCGAGGTCCCCGAGCTGCAAATTCCTCTCGCACTTGGCAAACAACGATTTTAGAGTCACAGAATATGTCCAACATTTTTACTCCGAGGTCTTTAGCAAGCTTCAGCCCGGCAATCAGGGCTTCGTATTCAGAGTCATTGTTAGTCGCCGAAAATTCTAATCGTAGAGCGTAATATAACGACCGTCCTTCAGGAGTGACTAAGACGATTCCAGCTCCGGACCTTCGATCGTTCTTGGCTCCATCTGTGTATAGCTTCCATGGATCTATCTTTAACTCATCCTCGGACTTAACCACTCTGTCATTGATTACTTCCTCCTCTGGGATGGTGAATTCTGCTATAAAGTCTGCCAGAGCTTGCCCCCTGATCGACTTTCGTGGTTGAAAATTTAAATCAAACTGACTTAATTCTATATTCCACATGATCAACCTTCCCGATGCTTCAGGTCTCTGCAACACCTGCCTCAGGGGCTGGTCAGTGTATATGGTTATTGGATGAGCTTGGAAATAATGACGAAGTTTTCGGGATGCGATTAGGAGGCTGTAAGCGAGCTTCTCAATCTTTGGGTAGTTGCGCTCTGCCGCTGCTAATTTCTTGCTTACATAATATACTGGCTTTTGCACTTTGTCTTCTTCTCGGACCAAGGCTGTGCTAACGGCGTGAGCTGAGACTGCCAAGTAAACAAACAATTCTTCGTGATCCACTGGCTTTGACAAAATCGGCAGTTTTTCTAGTAGTTCCAATAAATTTCGAAAGGCCTCAACACAGTCCGGAGTCCACTCGAAGTTCTTCTTTCCTCTTTTAATCAAATCAAAAAACGGAATGCATTTATCTGTGGCTTTAGAGATAAATCTACTCAACGCAGCTACTTTCCCCGCAAGACTTTGGACGTCTTTAATTCTCCTCGGCTCTTCAATGTTTCTAATCGCTGCTATTTGGCTAGGATTGATTTCAATTCCTCGGGAGCTCACAATGAAGCCTAGGAACTTTCCCGATGCCACTCCAAATGAGCATTTCAAAGGATTCAACTTCATCCGATACCTTCGCAGGATACCAAACATTTCCGCCAAGTCTTGCGTATGGCTGGAGGACTATTTCGATTTGACAAGCATATCATCCACGTAAACTTCCATAGTCTTCCCTATTTGATTATAAAACATTCTGTTCACCAAGCGCTGATAAGTGGCTCCGGCGTTTTTCAATCCGAATGGCATTACAACATAACAATATAACCCCAAATTCGTAATGAAGCTCGTATGCTCTTGATCTGGCACGTGCATAGGAATTTGATTGTATCCGGAATATGCGTCCATGAAAGAGAGAAGTTCATGACCTGCTGTCGAATCTACAAGCTGGTCAATCCTGGGAAGTAGGAAACTATCTTTTGGGCAAGCTTTGTTCAGATCTGAAAAATCAATGCACGTCCGCCACTTTCCATTCGGCTTCTTTACCAAGACGGGATTCGATATCCAGTCGGGATATGTTGAATCTCGAATAAACCCATTCTGCTTCAGCTTCTCCACTTCCTCTTTGAGAGCAGCCGACCTCTCTGGGCCCAGCATACGTCTTTTTTGCTTCACAGGCGGATGTTTCGGGTTTACATTTAATTTGTGACTTATAATGGATGGCGATATCCCACACATGTCAGCGTGGGTCCAGGCAAACATGTCCAAGTTTGCCTTCAAGAAGTCCATTAGTTCTTTGGCTCGACGTGGATCCAATTGAGATCCAATCTTCAAAACTCTTGTTGGATCAGCTTCATCAATGGGAATCTCCACTGTCACTTCATTAGGAGTTGCATTTCTAGTCTCTGGTTCCTCGTCTTTTCTGGGATCCAGGTCTTCAAGCGTTCCTTTGGGCAACTCCTTCGGGGTCGATTTCTCTAATTGCTACGCCGAGCCCTCCTTTGGGGGAGGCGAGGCATCTTTACTCTCGATGTTAAGTCCTTTCATCAACATCTTTAATTCGGCAACATAGCAGGCCCGTCCGGAAACTTGATCTCCTCTCATTACTCCAGTTCCGGCTTCGGTTGGGAACTTAAGCGATAAACACCAAGGGGCGATACAAGCTCTGAACTCAGCAAGGGCAGGCCTCCCCAAAAATGCATTATAGGGCGAATCTACGTCCAACACTACGAACTGAAGCATCCGCACTCTTCTGCGTTCTCCTTGCCCCAAGGTCGGGCAATTCTATGTATCCCATGGGAGCTGTTGATGCCCCATTGAAGCCTCTGATCCATCCTTCACATGGCTTCAAATCTTCAGATTCAAGCTTCATCTGATCGAAAGACTTTTTAAACAAAATATTAACGGAACTTCCGTTGTCTACTAACACCTTATGAACCAAGGCCGGCCCAATGGTGGTAGTAATGACCAACGGATCATCAGTGGGTGATTGAATCCCAGTATTATCTCTGCTGCGGAATACCACGTCGTCAAACATTGTCTTCTGTTGTTTTATGGGGGCGATATCTTCCAAATCATCACCTTCATTCACATCTACGTGTTTGGCAGCATTTACATATTGATCCATTGCTCTAAAGCTACGGATTGCCGGGTGAGGTCCACCCACTATGGAGTTGATAACAATTCCCTTGCCTTTCTGCTGCGCTGTAGGCTTGGGAGCAGGTAGAATCTGTTTTGGAGCCTGCTCTCCTTGCCCTCTGTCCCTCGGGGCAACTTTATATTCATCCAGTTTCCCTTCACGCAGCAGCTTCTCAATCACATCTCTCAAATGCCGACATTCATTGGTTGAATGCCCATGAGTTCCATGAAACAAACAAAACTTCCCAGTTGCCATTTCTTTCTCGGTCGAATCACGAGGTGGCGGTCTTTTGTATTGCAAAACATTGTACGTATCCAGGTAAATATTCTCCAAAGTCTCCTTCAACGGTGTATAGTTCTCATAAGTCTGGAATCGGGGCCTTTTGCTAGGATCACTTCCCCTATTCCTATTTCTTCTGTTACCATTCGCATTACGGTTATTGTTGTTGCCCCCGTTTCCAGAATTGTCGTTTCCACTCTTGTTTCCAACATTCACTTCAACTTTTCCGGAACTTTCCCCAGACTGCTTCACGGCGACGTTACTCTGAACATTTTCTTTTGATGCCGCTTCAGACTTTCTCTTTCGGTTTGCCCTGGCTTCCTCTCGTCTTAAATAAATATCGGCCTTTTCATAGAATATCTCTCTCGTGGAGGGAGTCTTCCCAGAAAGGTAATCTCCAAACTCGGATTCAGGATCGACTCCTTCCTTTAATGCCATCAGAATGGTGGGCTCATGTGGGTCACTAACTTCAGTCACAGCTAAGTTAAAATGGTCAAGATATGACTTCAAAGACTCTCCTGGCGCCTGCTTAATTCTTGATAATTCAATAAAACTTTTGGACTTTCGGGTATGGAGTCGGAACTGATTCATAAAACGTTCGCTCAGTTCCCTATAATTCGAAACCGAACGAGGGGGAAGTCGGGTAAACTAGAATAGCGCTACATCTTCTAAATAGATCGGGAATGCTTTACACTTCACTGCATCAGGGGCAGCAGCAGCATTCATGAGCCACGAGTATCGCATCAAATGATGTCCCGGATCAGTTCTCCCATTGTACTTGTCCATCTGCGGCAGGTTAAAACACCGGGGAAACTGAAAGTCGAGGATATCGTCAGTGAAAGGAGTATGGCTTCGCTCAATGCCATAATCTTCATTGGTATAGTTCCGGCTTTCGGACATAATCTGGCGCACCATTGCCTGTACATCAGCATTAATTAGGGGCCGTTCAGGTTCCCTGGCCCTGGTATCTGGGTTCCTTCTGGGCTCTTGTTCAGAAGATGCACTTCTTCTTCGAGCTGCTTCTGCTCTATTCCGTTCCCTACGCTCCCGGTCGATCTCGGGAGGAGGGGACTGGAGACTTTGCCCCTGAGTAGGATCATTGTTTCCTAGTGCTCGTGCAATATCCTCGCGAGATCCCAAAGATCCGAATGTCAGCTGCTCCAAATTCTAAGGTCGTTCGAGCGGCCTTCGTTCACGGGGCCGCTCTTCCTCGGAAGAAGAAGACTGATCCACTAGTGTGTGACGAACAGGTGAGGGGGTTCTCTGTCTACGGAGTTCGCTAATCTCCCTGCTCATTAGTCTCATATTCTCCTGCATCATGAGATTGGTGCGCTCGTGGACTTTCATAGCCTCCCTAGTACTCTCAAGCATGTCAAGTAGGCGCGAGAAATCTCCTTGAGTAATGGTCGCAGATGGATTGACCTGATCACTGACCCTGGTGGCTGGAATCGGAGCATTCGTAGGGACTCGTGTAGAGGTTCCAACATCACCAAGTGTCGGATCGGATCGGAGATAGGAGATCGGGTCGGTTCGGAGCTGGGGAGCCTGGTCGGGTCGGTACGTGGCAAGCTGCTCGGGTCGGTTCAGGTTGGGGGAATGCACTGCTTCAGAATCTCCTACCCGGATCGGATCGGAGCTCTCCCCCTGAAGGCGGTTCGGGTTTCCTGCATCGGTTCGTCCTGCTGCTGAACTCTGCCCACGAGACCTTGTCACAACCGCATTTTGCTGACCTTCGCCAGCTCCATTTCCTCGACCAGATTGAACTTCTTTGCCTTTTCCTTTGGCCATGGTTTCTTCAACAATCACTTCGACAAATATCCAAGAGCGTCGAAACTTGAGGATTAACTTCTTTGAACTCAACAGTCCAAAAAGTAGAACGATAATCCCGAAAAACAAAGAATTCAGATGATTTCTCAGTGAAAGCACCAAAATGTTAGACCAAAAAGTGGTTCTAACACCCAAATTGACTAAAAATAGAATAAAATAAGATCAAAAGTAAAATGAACACACAGGATTTATAGTGGTTCGGTGAAGAAATGCCTACGTCCACTTGTCTTTTACTATTTTCAATGATGTAGTTGCAAATTACAATGAAATATTCACTGAACTTCTCTCACAACTCACTTATATTCACTCAATTGTCTAAAAACAAATGATGAAAGAAGATTTGGATTTTCCGGGAGTGCTGAAATTCGGGTTATGAAGGTGGTTGAACTCTCGAAGTGCCGGAAAAAAGATCCTTTTCTTTGCCTCCAGACGGGGTATTTATAGGTGAGAATTTGCTCAGAACCCGATCCGGATCGGAGCCACGTGTCATCCATCCCATCAACCTCGGGTTCGGATGAATTTCTATGTTGACAACGCATCAGAGTAGTGGACGTTGAGGGTAGGAACTGGTCACAGCCGATCCGAATAACCAGGCGCTCATGCAGGAGAGTGACGTGGAAGACAGGCTCGGGTCGGAGGGGTATGCACAAGGGGTTCGGATCGGAGTACCCGATCCGACCCGGATTGACTTAGGACTAATTCTTGTGTTTACTCCGCTCCGCTCAGATCTATTGCTCTCCGCTCCAGCTGGAAATAGGTTGCTCTCCGATCCGAACAGACGTGCCTCTCTAATTCCAACAACAATAGCTCACCGATCCGAACAGCAGACTTTATCCGATCCGACCCGCTTTAGTGTTTTTCAAGCTCTTCAATATTTCACATCTTGACTTTGTGTTGCCCAGTTCACAAAGTGGGCTAACACTTTGCAAATTGGGTTGGACGTGTAGTGTTATTAGTCAACTCAGATAGTATGGATTTGCGGGCCGTTACATTTATATTATATTTTGTTCCGCTACGATGTGAGGCTCTGTGTTGTGTTAGTTTTTCTTCTTCTTCTATTCTAATATTTCTTTCATTCTTATCTCATCGTCTAATTTATTTTTAATAACTATCTGGTGGTTTCGGTACTTGATTTCTGGTAAGTAATACGGGATTTGTGTATTATTGTCGGAATTCGACATCGAATTCCCTTGGGTCGTTACTGGTTAGGAGTTCCGTGGGGTTAGCGGGTTATTACAGAAATGTCATTAAGGACATTGCACGGATATCAGCTCCGCTCACCAGTCTGATAAAGATGAATTTGGTTTTCGCTTGGAGCATAGATTGCGAGGATGCATTCCAATGGTTAAAGAGGGTTCTGACATCGGCCCCAATTCTGACTCTTGCAGATGGTAGCAAAGTGTTTACAGTCTACATGGATGCTTGTGGCATAGAATTAGGTATTGTGTTAATGCAAGAAGGTAGGGTGGTCTGCTATTGGAGTATGCAATTGAGAGTTCATGAGAGGAACTAACCTACCTACGATTTGGAGTTGGCAGCTATAGTGTTTGCACTCAAGTCTCAACGACACTACTTACTTGGTGAGAGGTTCGAGCTCTACAAGGATCACAAGTCGCTCAAGTATTTGTTCTCACAGAAGGATCTCAATTTAAGGCAACAATGATGGATGGAGTTCCTTGCGTCCTATGATTTTGAGATAGCGTACACCTTAGGCAAAGGGAATGTGGTTGCAAATGCATTGACTAGGCAGAGGATGACCTTGATTCCACTATTCATAGGGAGGAAGATCTTGGTGTTTATTTCGACATTTGGTTTTAGGCCATCTACGGATTTTACGCCTGGTTTGTTGGCATCATTGGAGGTGTGACCAACTCTTATAGAGCGCACTGGATCCACACAACAAGAATATCAGGAGTTAGTGGACATCTTGGATAGACTCAATGAAGGAGTGACCTCTAGTCACCTAGCGATATATTCTGTTGACTAGCGAGATATTATGTGGACGAGATGGGGTGGCTACGTCGAGATGGAAGGCTGTGTGTCGCTAGAGTCGGAGACTTGCTGAGGACAGTTCTTGAGGAGGCTTATCACTCTCGGAAGACTATCCATCCGGACGATGATAAAATGTACCGAGATATGAAGAGGGTTTTTCATTGGACTATTATAAAGAAGGATGTTGCAGAGTTTGTGTCTTGATGTTTGACTTGCTAGTAAGTAAAGGTTGAAAAAGGAAACCTGGCAGATTGCTTCAGCCCTTAGATATTCTGCAGTGGAAGTGGGAAAGCGTCTCTATGGATTTTATTGGCGAACATCCCAGATCGAGGAAGAGCAACACCAGTTTATGGGTTGTAGTAAATGGATTAACTAAGAGCGCTCACTTTGTCCTAGTCAGGAGCGAGAGGACAACAACTTGGTTAGCATCGGTATACCTTAGAGAGATCGTCCGACTTCATGGGGTACCTTCCAATTTAGTTAGTAATCATGACCTCATCTTCATGAGTGAGTTTCAGAGGAGCTTGCAAGAGGCACTAGGTACACAGTTACGACTTAGCATAGCCTATCGCTCTCAGATCGATGGACGGGCTGAGAGGGTCAATAGGGTTCTCGAGGATTTATTGATACTTTGTATCCTAGACTTCGGAGGGACTTGGGAGGAGTATCTCCCGTTGATAGAGTTTACCTACAATAATAGTTATCTGTCAAGTATTTGTATGGCATCGTTCGAGGCACTTTATAGATGACCTTACAGATCGCCGACATGTTAGTGGGGTCTACACACAGACTTCGACTTGGGTTTGAGATAGTAAGAGAAACATCTGAGAAGATAAACCTTATTCGCAGACATATGAAAGCATCTCAGGACATGCAGAAGCCATATGTTGATCAAAGGAGGACTGACTTAGTGTTTGAGGTAGCAGATTTGGTCTTCATCCAGGTGTTGCCTATGAGGAACGTTGTTCTCTTTTTCTCGGTAGGGAAATTGGCTCCAAAGTTTATAGGTCCATTCCCCATAGGTGAGAAGATGGGTCAGATGACCTATAGAGTTAGGCTCCCAAAGAGGCTGGCAGGAGTTCACGACGTATTCCATGTTTCCCACTTAAGGAAATGTCTATATGTTTCAGCAGAGGTAGTTGAGCCAAGTACACTTGAGGATGTTGAGTTGAGAAGGAGGCATCGTGATGATGCGACATGGGAACCCAAAGACAAAATTCATGTTTCTTACACTTTTCTCTTTAAGAGTACGCTCTTAATTCCTTTCTATGATTTTGAATTCGAGTTTGTTTTTCCTATCGTTCGAATCTTGATCCTTAGGTAGAAGCCTATGGTTGAAAACATGTGTTTGAGACATGTTATGTTTGATGGTTGCAAGTGGATGCAGGTGTTTGCTAGTGGATGCGTATACACACATATTAGGCACTAGGTCGGCTCAAGCACTTACATATTGCATATGGATGTGTGCGCATTTTTTTAGTTTTCAATGGATGAAAATTGTTGAATCATAACATGTACGTTGCATTTTGGTGAATGTTTGTGCACAGATATAGAACTTATATGTACTGTTAGGATTGTTTGGCATACATATTGGATAAATGGCACAAACATATATTGCATAAAGGTGGTCAACTGAATCAATAAACCACCTGATTTTTGCATTAGTATAGGGACATATACACAACACATTTGCATATGTTCATACAAAGCATTAGAAATTTTAAGGACAGTGCATGCTAGTGATTGATGGATGAGTAGTAAGGCATAGGTTCTTAACATTTATAACAATCTTCTTAACTTGGACATTTCGGGGACGAAATCATTTAAGGTGGGGATAAAGTAACACCCCATAATTTAATATACCATAATTATATGAAAAAGATAATAAAATGAATATTAATTAATAAAATATTCAAAACAGAGTAAAACAGACTTACCGTTGCGTTCATTACGAAATTATTGTTAAGATAAACTCTTGGTTTTCATAAATCGAACTAAATATGAAGAAGTTATGAACTTAAAAAGTTCAAACAAAATTAAATAATTTATTAAATAAATTCACAAAAGAAGCAACTATTAGTGGTCGACCTGATCCTACATTGGCCGACCCCTATGTCAACCCATGTGATAGGTGGGTCAACCCACCTTTGAATAGCAGAGGCCTGAACCTGGACATATTTATGTGTTTTATTCTTATGCTGACTTAGCATGATGTGTCTTTTAAGTTTTGATTTTAAAACATAATGTCCTATGGTTTATATTGTCCTAACATATCTACAAATAGGCTATCAACCTCACCATTTTCTTACACATACATTTCTTCATCTTCTTCCTCCTCTAAGTTATGTTCTAAAATAAAAATTAAGAAAATGTCGAGGTGCTGCCAGAACATAAATTAAAGGGATAATTCTTGTTTTTCTTCTACAACAATTTCAAAGGCCTTTTCTGGATCTAATACAAATCACTGTGAGTTTCATGTTATTTTTAGATCTGCTATCCTAAAAAGGATTTTAATAGTAAATACATACTGGATCTGAAAAGTAACAGTGCTTATAAGTTTATTCTTATATGTTATTATTCTTTTAATACTGCCAATTACATGTTCATTTTTAGTTATTACATATCTATTTGTACATCTATCTTCCTTATTCCCTTTCTATTAATGTTTTATTTATAGTCTTATTATGCCTATTTTATCAGATTGTTCATATCTAAGTTTGGTTATATTTCTCCTTTTCCTTTTTATTTTGCGTTGAGCCTAGGCCATCGAGAGCCTAGGCCTTTTCCGTTAGAATTGCGTAAAATGGCGATAAATTGGATTAATATGTAATAACAGCAAAAAAGAGATTAGACATATTGGAATTTGACTGTACAACTAGGATAATTATAAAAGGAAGAATATGCAAACGTGTTAATTTGAATAGGTAGGACTTAATTCCATATTAATTATAACATGTTATGAGTAGATATGTGAATCAGATGTAAGTTAAGTAAAATATGTTACTATAATCTATATACATCTGAGCAGGTGCTTGTATGAGTTGAGGAAGGGTTGTTACATTTAATAAATGTCATTTACAACCTGGAAATATAACATAGGGTTATATAATGCTTATTAATAATCTTAAACCTAATAAGTTAAACCTATTTGATTAATAAGCTAAGAGGTTCCACATCTGATGTTAATATTTCTTAAGAGGAACTCTTAAATCCTAGATTACTTAGGGGACAAAGCCTAGGGGTGGCTTGTGTCAATCTGCTATTTGCTTGGAATCCATATGAATCAGTACCTCCTGTTATCAAAGGAGTCCTGCACTAGGTAGGGTCTATGGCACGCTTTACTGATGAAGATTGCAAGAGGTTCAAATCTTAGAGGTGGGTATGGTCGTATTCCAGTGGAATCATGAGCGTGCATGGGCCCGATAGAGGAAGATAAGACGCTATAACACCGGCGGATAGTGCTGTGTCTTTTAAAGTTGATGGGTTCGGGATTGATATCCCTGACTACCATAGTTGGCGCAGGTGATTCGCGTCGGTAGGGAGCCAATTACCTGGTAGTAACTAGGGTAAAACCTAATCCTAATATTCTGATAGTTGGTGCAGTAATTCTGTTTTGGGATAAGAAAGAGAAGCTTACTCGATCTTACCTTATTTTGTTTATCTCTTACTTGCATATTTTACTGTATTTTCATTTCCAGTATTATTGATCTATCTTGATACTTCTTTACCTTATTCTTATGTTAAAAATCACTGGAACTCTCCAGAATTTATGTTTGACCTATTTTGTTTTTCCTTCTCTCCCCTCCTTTCCCCTTAGGCTCTTAGGGTGATGGATTGCAGCAACGACCGTGATTCTTTGATTCAGCTTGGACTTGGATCATTCCTCATTATATGTATTGCTTCAGTTTTTGTTCTATGTTTATTGTTATGACTCACGAGGGATATGATTTTATGGTTTTGCACTTATACACTAATGATTTATGTTTCCATGAGATAGATGGTTAGGATTATGACTTATGTTAGTTGAAATTATAATGTTTGGTTTGATAATAAAAGTTTGAAATTTTTCCGCTGCATTTTATGTTCTATCTTGTGAAATTAGTCTTTGTATTATTGATGTGCTTCACAGAATTAAATGTGTCCTCATATGGGTGACATTAAGGGACGTGGGGTGTCATAAAAACAAAATTCATTTTAATCCAACGATTTATCCTTGATAGCAAGTTCTTACCTAGAAACTCGAAAATGAACAAATGATGCTGCAGTTATCATCACATTTATTTCTCAACGACCAAAATAAGATCTATGCTTTTAAAACTCTTTAAAATCCATTTATTTTCGTAAACACCTTTAAAATATTCACAATATTCCTTTTTGAATCTTGAAAACCCATTTTCCAAAGTTGCCGGAGTTCAAATCCTTTAATTCACAATTCAAATCCACTTCCTATTTATAAACCTCATTTAAAAATTACACTTATATTGTTCTAGCTCTATATAGAATTACTTCACCTAAGTTCTTCCTCATTTAAATTCATATTAAACAACTTACTTTGGTTCAATTCTTGCCCAACATCCTCATCGAATGCCATATAGTCAAATCGTGAAAATGAATTACACAGTATTTGTTTATAAGCTTTTTTCTAATTAAAAACCTACCCAACCCATGTAAGAAAGTGATAAGATTTTTTTTCTAAACAAAATAGTTAACACCATAAATGGTCGGGTACAACTACAAATCAATCAACACTAGTCAACGCTCGAAAGTGAGCACGACTAATCAAACAATAAATACAATAATAGAATATTATCATTTCAAATCAAAATAATCATCCATATAACTATGCTTAGTTTGAAAATTCTTTTATATATAAAAATATATAAAATCTTGGTAAAATTATTTTATTTACCAACTCTTTTGAACAATACTATATTGATTTTCCTTGTTCAAGTGCATAGAAATTTTTATCGATAACATCGGCCAAACGCATCAATATGGAATTTATATGTCACTTAATAGATAAACAACATAATACAAAATATTTTATAATACTAACAATTACACGCTCTCATATATATACACTCAAACTCAAAACAAAGCAATCCACTACCTTATCTCTTATTGAGTTTATGCCTCGAGCCAAGGTTATCACTTAACCTTCAGCTCTGATACTACTATAACGAACTGGAAAATTCGACGCTCGAATGTTGACACTAATACACTCTTTGTATTCACGTGCCGAAACTCAAGCATCAAAAACCCAGAAAGTTGGATGAAAGAAGTTAGAGGGTGAGAAAGAAAAGTTAAAATAAAAGAAGAAGAACATAAACACATTAGAATTAGAAAAGATTGGAATCTCACAGCGAAATGAATAAAATAAAATATACCAATACTCTTTACACAAGAGAAAAAGGTATATATAAACATGAATAATAATCATAGTACACAATTACGGTCATAACAATCTGTCGGTACAAAATTGATAAATGGAGCACACATAACGGAAGTAAATTAATACAGTAAATATGAGAATACCTCTCGACTCCAGCTTCACTTCTACAGCTCTAAGCAAATCCTATGCAACCTGAAAATTATAGCTGGTATGACCCAAGCATATTTTGAGGGAAAGCAAAACCAACCGAACCAGTCTGGATTACTTACCTGTGAAACATACATCACAAACAACTTGCTTAATTTTTGAAAATATTTTTTCAATAGAATGGAACTCTCATAAGACACGACCACACATAAACATGGCATGTGTTTTTCCCTTACGATAACCAAAACAATTTCTAGAAGATCCCATGATATTCTAATAATGTGTAAAATACAAATGCTTATCAATATAGCCGAAATTGTTACATTTACTAAATTCCAGCATACTAGATATACAACTAATATTGTAAAAGGCTCGTATTAGAGTTTGAATTTCCATACAATGATAAGGCAATGGGGTATCATGTGTTATGGTACCTCTTTAGATAAGCATACCGAGAGCCTCGCATGGACGCCCTACGAATCATGATCGGCCAACCCCTCTCTAGATTGGACTGAATATTTCACCACTTTGGTTGTGCTCTGCAACCAAACCTTAGCATACAATAATCAAAAGAGTCATCCGTTCTAGAATCAGGTGGTGACAATACCCTAATGGGTGTGACCCATATAGCCCTGAAGAATATTCGTTGTTTTGGTCATTACCGGCAGATGAGGCTAGGGGCTACGTTTTTACCTTTCATACATGGCACATTCCTACCTTTGGATGCCACATCGTCAATCCATCAATCACTAATTGACATCCACAAAAATACAACCTCCAATCTCATACATCATAGAGAAGGGAGTTAAGCTAAGAGAATTTGCCTTCTCCACGATCAAATAGAGGTATATTTGTAAAAATCAACGTGTATGATATAAGAAATGCAATGTCAGATATCTGTCCATACATGTTATACAGGTAAGGATAAATCGAAGGTGCCCTTTTACTACATCTGTTTGCAAACAAATTGAACAATTGTAAACAATTATAAAATTCGTTTGGTTTTCCTAAACAACAAAGATTGTTGTAAATGATGTCAAACTCTAGGACCAAAATTATTTTATTTAATAAATTAAATCAAATTTGTAACAACCTGGAAAATCTAAGCCAATTTAATTTTTTTTATTTTGGCCCTTTTAGTGAATTTTGGACATTTAAAATGAATTATTTTAAATAATTACGGCAAGAAATTCATTTTGAATAGAATTAGAACGTATATTTTTATTTGAATCGACGTTAGAATATAAATATTTATTTTTAATTATAAAAGGAATTGAAAATGGCGTGGTAGTTTGAAAATTCAATTTCAAATTTCAAATTTCAAATGAATGTACAGGATTCAAAATAAACCGAATTTTAGTGAAACCAAAAATATCAGGATCTATTTGAAAATATCTTTCCAACTAATCCGAAAAATCCAAATTTCATAGCAAGAATAAAAAGTTATGCCAAGTTGAAAACTCAGAATTGTCGCTATGGAATTTTGGCCCTTAAAAATGGAAATTTTGCAAATGACCTCCGTTTTCAACTAAACCACTTTTGTTAGATCCAGGATGTCAAGTTATTGCTAGATTCCAAAATTCGTAATTTTTGAAGTCAATATGTGAGCGTGGCGAAATAAAAAGTGTTTTTCAGTTCCAGTCAATTTGGATCGACCAGAAAATGGCCATTTTTCAAACGGTCTCCAAATTTGACGAAATTAGTTTGTTAGGAACGTGTCATCAATATGAAGCTAGAAAATATTTTTTGGGAAATTTTAGAGTCCGTATGTGGCCCTGGTAAATTGAAATGTTCGTTCAAATCCCATATATAGATTTATATTTTGATTTGGATGAAAACCGATCGAAACAGCCAAACTGGATGATGATACATATCCTATTGTGTTTGGAATGGGGGTGATTAGCTACGGACGACAGTTGTTCGGTTTAATTTGGGGTTCGAACAAAAATAGATAACTTTTTGGATTTAAAAATAAAATTAAAAATAAAATTATATTTTCTCCTTAACCCCCCTACCTTCCCCGGTTACTACAGAAGTGAATAAAAAAGAAAAAACGATCAAACTGTGCCCTCCAGCCCTCCGTCCACCGCCGCACACCACCACTCCGGCGAGACTACCCCCCCGGGCCCTCTTCTCCTCCTCCTATTCTCCCTCTTCTCGCCCAAACCGCGCCAAAGCCACCCTCCGCTTCCCTGAACCACCACGATGGGATCTGCACCCAAATCGAGCACCACCTCCGGTGCTACAGCAGCCCAACGCCGCACCCAACGCCCCTTGTACCTCTGACAAACTAAAGTGAGCATTTTACCCCTTTCTTTTTTTGATTTGATTTAAAATTAAATAGCATAGGATTCATTTTCTATTTTTTATAAATGAAATCGCAATAAAAGTATAATTTTTAGAGTATAAAAATTCGATTTTTCTTTGGATTTCTATATGTAATATTAGCGAGGAAAGGTTGAATTTTTACATATGATATTAGCGAAGAAAGATTTGATTTTTATTTTAAAAGAAAGCTTTGATCTTTTCATATTGATAAAGATCATATTTTTAATTATGGAAAGATTATATTTTTCTAAACAAAAGGATTTGACTTTTATAAAAGTAAAGATTAGATTTTTAGTTTAGAAAAGGTTAGATTTTTAATTATATAAAGATTCGATTTTTAGCGACATAAAAATATGAACTTTATTTATATGAATATCATATAAAATATGATTTTTATACATATAAATTTGAAACAAAAATATGATTTTTATCATACAAAGGAAATATTTTTAGTAAGCTAAAAATATGATTTTTATCTAGAGTACGACATGAAAATATTTTTAAAAAGGTAAAAATAGGATTTTTAGCCTATGTACACTATTAATAAAATAGTCATGTTATGGAATAACTTTTAATTCGATAAAAATATGATTTTCAAATTATATATGTGATGGATAAAACGTAGCGAAGATTTTTTACATAAGGAGAGTCGCGACGTTTGGTTTAGCTTCTAGGTGAGAACTTCTCACTTTTATTTTATTTTCTAGTTAAAATATATACTAGGATGCAGATGGTGCTAAGTAGCACCCGACACCCATCGTCCATAGACCATGGACGACTTTTTTGTTTGTTTGACTGTGCTATGAAAATTGATTGTGTGATATGGAATAGAATAAAATATTTAATAGTTAAAAATATAATTTTTAACGTGTATATGAATAAAATAAATATTTATAAACAAATCGGACGATTTGTTTATGTACACACATTTGACTGATATTAATTGGGACGATAAATTTTACACATCGCCCAACTACACAAATAAAATCTGTGTTTGATTGATTGAAACCCTACACGGGTATTGAGATGATATATGACATACACTAGTCCCAATAGTTAGATGTATGTCGATGGATTGATTGACCGGCTGTGTAAGCATTAAATATTTATATTTGATGCTTATGCAGTGTAGAATGCACTCCGGATGTTGGTTGATTGTTTATCATTGTTGTTATACACATGTATTTTATGAAATCCATATAATCAAATTATATGGTAATTGACTGTGTCTGATTCCAGTTCAGAAAGAATGAATATTTTAAAATAACGATTATTTTAAAATAACGAATATTTTAAAATAATATTCAGAAAAGAATCAAAATTTGATTTTTGATGTCCTATTTGGGATGGACACGAATATATTTAAATATATATAAAGCCGTGTTGATTAGATTAACGCCATTTTGACGTGAACATTATTTATATCGATTTTATTCATTTTTATAATGAATATCGAAAAAGAATTGATTTCAAAATCTAATGTTTTGAAAATACTATCATTTATATATCGATGATATGGAATATTCAATTTTGATTTGAAATTAAATATGAAGTTGAAATCATTTTGAAAACGGATTTAAAACAATTTATAAAATATGTTTTAAATGGAAATCGACGAAATATATAATATATATATATAATGGCCTGAATAGAACGCGCCGCGCTGCGGTAGTTCGCGAATTTCGACCATTGACTTTGAACGGACATTACGGGCGATCCGACCATCGGATTCCCCTAAAACAGGAACCGTTGGGCTCGTATCGAAAAGAGCTTTCTAACGAATATGGGAGATTTGAAATCTAATGGTTGGATTTGGAATAGGTCCAAATCAAATTTGAAAAAGGTCGTTGTAAGTGCAGTTCGATGGCCGTTTATGGAAATCGACTGTACGGGTCTTCAATTTTTTTTTAAAAATATCAATTATTTGTGTAAAATCATAATAAATGATTTGGAAAGAATTGGAATGAAAAATTCCATATTTGAAAAGATAAAAATATATTTTTGTCGAAATGAACTAGTTTTGAACTAGAATTATAATCCAATATTTTTAAATAAATTGGATTTTAAATGGTTTTAAAAATAACCAGAATTTCCAATATATGAATTGGAATGGATTTGAATCGAAATTATCTTCGGAATATTTCATTATTGGATTTCGTGATTACACGGATATTGTGGAGGAATGTGGAAAATATATATATCGTTATTCCAATACGATATTTGTTGGTTTCAGAATTTGATATTGAATATAAGCTGATATATTTTCTATTCAGAGCCTTGTATTTAATATCAAATTGGATTTTGGGTTTGTCGTGAATGGTATCTTTATAATACTGTTGTTGAACCGAATGGAGTTAAGAAAATTAAAACTGACTTGAGATTAGTTAAGTTGAATGGTTTCCTGGGTATTGATCTGATGTTGGTTTCGGCCTACGGGGTTAATACTTAGGGGATTGTTATCTTACTAATTTACGGTTAGAGGCTAATATGAATTGGGTTTATTGTGAACTGTGTTTTTAACGACATTCATTCTTTAACCCGATTTACAGTTAAATGGGATTTGGAATTTATAAATCTTTTTATTAGGATTTAAGAGGAGATTTTCCAAAGTAAAGCTTTCCAATTTAATATATATCAAATTGGAATTGAATGGAATTCGATTGATAATAATCGAAATGAACTTCTGTGAAGGAAGACTGTTAATACATATGGAATTTAAAAGGCTTTGCCGTTATTCCATTTATATTATTGGTCAGATACAGAAATTTATATCGATTATATATATATATATATCAATTTGGTTTCCATGAAGATTCCATTTTTAATGGAATGCGATTTTGGGTTGTCGTGAATGGTATCGTTAGTAATACTGTTCTTAGACCCAATGGAGTTAAGAAAATCAGAAAATAACTAGAGATTAGATAAGCTAAATGGTTTCCTGGGTATTGATCTAATGTTGGTTTCGGCCTTCGGGGTTAATACCTAGGGAATTGTTCACTTGCTAATTTACAGTTAAAGGCTGATGGAATGGAATGTGATTTTGGGTTTGTCGTGAACCGTGTTTTAAATGACATTGGTTCTTTAACCCAGTTAAAGACAGGATATGGTTTCCCAAGTTGAACAATCGTTAATATTGATTTTTGGGAAGATTAAAACCAAGTGGAGTTTTAATGCATCTTTAATTAGATTGAAATGATATCCAAAGGAAGATTAAGGAATAAATTTAAAGAATTTATCTTTGATAAAATTAATGGGAACCTTTACCTAAGTATAAAAATATTTGAATAAAGGAATATTCTAGATTGGAATAAGGCATATGTTGTGTTTTTGTAGCACTTGTTTATTATATACGCGAGTTATTCGGAAAGACCGGGTTTATCCCATTCTGAATAACTGATTCGACAATATGTCGAGGATGAAGACGGTGGTCGAAGACCGGAGGTCTTCACATCGCTTGGATGATTACTGATGTCTTGATTGGGCTGTACACCCAAGGCGAGGTAATAAGTGGTGATCGTGCAGACGTACTTGGAGATCGACGGATATGCGAGGGCCTCTCCCCTGTATTGGACATATGGGGGAGGAATAAGGTGCCTCCGGTTTCGTTCAGACCCAGAACGAACTTGTAAATGGATGTGTGTCTGACATCGGATTTCATTCTGTGTGATTGACAGACATCGGTTGCATAGCATGAATTACCTGTGTGGCATGCTGAGATACAAATGATCAAGGCTTCTGTTGAAAAGCAGAGTCTTGTGGTTGATGATCAAAGCACGGCCTTTGTAGCATAGCTTTGTGTAGCGTTAATTCACGAGCCTCACACCCTGGTGTAAACCAGAAATGGGAGAGGACATCAGGGAAATGGACATATGCTGGTTTCTAGCTAGGAGTGGTGTTTTAGGTTTTACACGCCCGGACATTTTACTTATGTGGATGATGGATAGCGAGGTGCCTCAGTTATATCGGTCGATCCGGGGCCGAATGAGTCATTTGGCTCATTTATGCCCCATAGGGCAGACTAGCATATCGTTTACGGTCTTATTAATTTACTCCGTGTGGATTGGCCCTGACGATCCAAGGGTCGATGCGTTCTGACCCTGAGGCTCGGGCTAGACAGTCTCGAAGCGGTAAGGACGATCCCTTGCCTTGGTTCACAGATGGAAATCCAACTTCCAATACGACATCTTGCGGTTTTGATTGTAAACCTATATATGGCGACATAGTGGTATAGGGCACTTATGCCGTCTATGATTGATACTTATGATTAAAATTGTTTTGACACTATACACTTATAGTAATAATAAAAGATGAAATTTCACGTAACAAGCATTTTTGACTATTATAAGGTAAAAACTCTATATCCTTCGGCTTGCGTTGCATTATGTGATGGGACCTGAGTCTTATAATAGCTTCGCTGTTCTTTATTTAGCATTGCACTGTTTGTTCATGCACTGGTATTTTCGGGAGGAAACCCGTTCCGTGTTATACGGTGTGGTCCCTTGATTTGCTGAACTTTAAAATAAAGATTAATAACTGTTTTAGTTCTCACACCTGTCACATGACTGTCCTGGAGTTTATTGTTTTAACCTAAACTCTGGGTGCCCCTATTTCTACACGGGCAGCTAGTAGTTTTGGTTTTGCAAATTTATATTCATAGGATCCTGGTTTACAGCTGGAATAATATTCGTAAAGCTCTGTATCCGTATATCTCTTTCAGTTGTGTTTTTGTATTATTTTCCGATGCATTGTAACTTGTAAATCTTTGATGTTTAGTAAATGTGTAATATTTATTCATATTCTGTATATTCTGGTATTCTGATGAAATTATTGTAATAAGCAGTGAAATGTTCTTCTGTTTGTGTTCTGATTTGTCGTGTTCTCTAAGTCAATCCAGGCTTTCCTTCACGGGGAAGTTCGGGTCGTACCATTTTGGTATCAGAGCTCTGGTTTACAGAGCTCGAGAACAAGACACATTAGAACCATACGAAAGAACTCATCAGAGTTTAGATTAGTAATATTCGATGAGAATGACTCGTTAGAGATGGGATCATTACTATCCTAGAACGAGTGAGAAGAGTAGTGTTTTTAAAATAAAAATGAAAACAAATTTTGTCTTGAAAATTTAAACCATTTTATACATATTTGGTTATTTTATTGGTATTGAATTTGGACAATCCAATATATAAAGATTTTGCATATATGCCTTGCAAAAGTATATTCGAAGTTTTAATATACTAGATAGATATAGAATCACACTCTAGTCTCCCGGGGATAATCCTGATGATGATGCATCATCATTAGTGTTTGTGTTCGAGTTTCGAAAGTGGGATATCTATATGATTCCATTAGACTAGTGTGAGAACCAAAAACTAGATAGGGTCTATTGTTGTGAATTGGCATCAAAAATCTGATTTTTGGACTATGTATCAAAGTTATGGATTTTAAAAGCTAATCAACTAAATGATTGATGATTGTGTTGTGTGATTATTTATTTAAACCAACATGTGCAATTTAGGCCAAGTTGGACCAAATATTGAACTGAGTTGAAATTTTCTTGAAATTTGCATATATGTACATGCATATAAATTGAACAGGTCATAGCAGGGAAGCTAAGCAGTGGAATAAAATTGTTTGCCCGACAAATAGGTACATGTTTATTGTATTTTTTTGGGGTTTTCGATGATTTTATGAGCCGATTGGCTAGCCGCTTGGATGTTTCTTTTTCTTTTTGGATTGGAAAGGCTTGTATGGTGATTTTGGGATTTTCCCGGTGCTCCCGTACAGGGGAGGTTATGGCGAATTTTTTTTAAAATTTAGGGTGTTAGCCAAATTTTTGAAAAATTTGAAAAGTTCTTAGAAACGGAAAAGTTGAAGAACTTAAGCCATAATGAAAAGAATGAAAGTTGAGTTGATTAGTAAAACAACTTTCAGCTCCGTTCCTTTTCGAGGACGAAAAGATTTTAATTTGGGGAGATTGTAACAACCCGGAAAATCTGAGCCAATTTAAAAAATTTATTTTGGCCCTTTTAGTGAATTTTGGATATTTAAAATGAATCATTTTAAATAATTACGACGAGAAATTCATTTTGAATAGAATTAGAATGTATATATTTATTTGAATCGATGTTAGAATATAAATATTTATTTTTAATTATAAAAGGAATTGAAAATGGCGCGATAGTTTGAAAATTCGATTCCAAATTTCAAATGAATGTACAGGATTCAAAATAAACCGGATTTTAGTGAAACCAAAAATTAGAATCTATTTGAAAATATCTTTCCAAAGAATCCGAAAAATCCAAATTTCATCGCGGGAATAAAAAGTTATGCCCAGTTGAAAATTCAGAATAATCACTATGGAATTTTGGCCCTTAAAAATGGAAATTTTGCAAACGACCTCCGTTTTTCAACGAAACCACTTTTGTTTGATCCTGGAAGTCACGTTATTGCTAGATTCCAAAATTCATAATTTTTGAAGTCAATATGTGAGCGGGGCAAAGTAAATCGTGTTTTGTCATTTTCAGTCAATTTGGATCGACCAGAAAATGGCCATTTTTCAAACGGTCTCCAAATTAGACGAAAATAGTTTTGTTAGGACCGTATCGTCAATTTGAAGCTAGAAAATATTTTTTGGGAATTTCTAGAGTCCGTATATAGCCCTGGTAAATTGAAATGAGCGTTCAAATTCCATATATAGATTTGTATTTTGATTTTGACGAAAACCGATCGAAACGGCCAAACTGGCTGGCGATACATATCTCATTGTGTTCGGAATGGGGGTGATTAGCTAGGGACGATAGTCGTTGGGTTCGATTTGGGGTTCAAACGAAAAAGGTAACTTTTTGGATTTAAAAATAAAATTAAATATAAAAATATATTTTTCCTTAACTCCCCTACCTTCCCCGTTGACTTTAGAAGAGAAAATAAAAAAAGAAATAAAACGAAAAAACGATCAAACCGCGCCCTCTAGCCCTCCGTCCACCGCCGCACAGGAGGCACCGCCCACCATCACTCCAGCGAGACCCCCCCCCCTCGGCGCCCTCTTCTCCTCCTCCTATTCTCCCTCTCCTCAGCCAAACCGCGCCAAAGCCACCCTCCGCCTCCCTGAACCACCACGACGGGATCTGCACCCAAATCGAGCACCACCTCCGGTGCTACAGCACCCCGACGCCGCACCCAACACCCCCTCTACCTCTGACGAACTAAAGTGAGCATTTTACCCCTTTCTTTTTTTGATTTGATTTAAAATTAAATAGCATAGGATTCATTTTCTATTTTATATAAATGAAATTGCAGTAAAAATATAATTTTTAGAGTATAAAAATTCGATTTTTCTTTGGATTTCTATATGTAATATTAGCGAGGAAAGGTTGGATTTTTACATATGATATTAGCGAAGAAAGGTTTGATTTTTATTTTAAAAGAAAGCTTTGTTCTTTTTATAATGATAAAGATTATATTTTTTTAATAATGGAAAGATTATATTTTTCTAAAGAAAAAGATTTGATTTTTATAAAAGTAAAGATTAGATTTTTAGTTTAGAAAAGGTTAGATTTTTAATTACATAAAGATTCGATTTTTAGTGATATAAAAAAATGAACTTTATTTATATGAATATCATATAAAATATGATTTTTATACATATAAATTTGAAACAAAAATATGATTTTTATCGTATAATGGAAATATTTAGTAAGCTAAAAATATGATTTTTAACTAGAGTACGACATGAAAATATTTTTAGAAAGGTAAAAATAGGATTTTTAGCCTATGTACACTATTAATAAAATAGTCATGTTATGGAATAACTTTTAATTCGATAAAAATATGATTTTCAGATTATATATGCGATGGATAAAACGCGGCGAAGATTTTCTACATAAGGAGAGTCGCGGCGTTTGTTTAGCTTCTAGGTGAGAACTTCTCACTTTTATTTTATTTTCTAGTTAAAATATATACTAGGATGTAGATGGTGCTTAGTAGCACCCGACACCCATCGTCCACGGACCATGGACGACTTTTTTGTTTGTTTGACTGTGCTATGAAAATTGATTGTGTGATATGGAATAGAATAAAATATTTAATAGTTAAAAATATAGTTTTTAACGTGTATATGAATAAAATAAATATTTATAAACAAATCGGACGATTTGTTTATGTACACACATTTGACTGATATTGATTGGGACGATAAATTTTACACATCGCCCAACTATACAAATAAAATATGTGTTTGATTGATTGAAACCCCACATGGGTATTGGGATGATATATGACATACACTAGTCCCAATAGTTAGCTGTATGTCAATCGATTGATTGACCGGCTGTGTAAGCGTTAAATATTTATATTTGATGTTATGCAGTGTAGAATACACTCTGGATGTTGGTTGATTGTTTATCATTGTTGTTATACACATGTATTTTATGAAATTCATATAATCAAATTATATGGTAATTGACTGTCTGATTCCAATTCAGAAAGAATGAATATTTTAAAATAACGATTATTTTAAAATAACGAATATTTTAAAATAATATTCAGAAAAGAATCAAAATTTGATTTTTGATGTCCTATTTGGGATGGACACGAATATATTTAAATATATATATATAAAGCCGTGTTGATTAGATTAACGCCATTTTGACGTGAACGATATTTATATGGATTTTATTCATTTTTATAATGAATATCGAAAAAGAATTGATTTCATAATATAATGTTTTCGAAATACTATCATTTATATATCGATGATATGGAATATTCAATTTTGATTTGAAATTGAATACGAAGTTGAAATTGTTTTGAAAACGGATTTAAAACGATTTATAAAATACGTTTTAAATGGAAATCGACGAAATATATATATTATATATATAATGGTCTGTATAGAATGCGTTGCGCTGCGGTAGTTCGTGAATTTCAACCATTGACTTTGAACGGACATTACGGGAGATCCGACTGTCAGATCTTCTAAAACCGGAAACCTTGGGTTCGTATCGAAAAGAGCTTTCTAACGAATATGAGAGATTTGAAATCTAATGGTTCGATTTGGAATTATGTCCAAATCAAATTTGGAAAAGGTCGCTGTAAGTGCAGTTCGATGGCCGTTTATGGAAATCGACTGTACGGGCCTTGATAAAATTATTAAAAATATCAATATTTATGTAAAATCATAATAAATGATTTGGAAAGAATTGGAATGAAAAATTCCATATTTGAAAAGATAAAAATATATTTTTGTCGAAATGAACTAGTTTTAAACTAGAATTATAATCCAATATTTCTAAATAAATTGGATTTTAAATGGTTTTAAAAATAACCAGAATTTCCAATATATGAATTGGAATGGATTTGAATCAAAATTATCTTCGGAATATTTCATTACTGGATTACGTGATTATACGGATATTGTGGAGGAATTTGGAAGATATATATATCATTATTCCAATACGATATTTATTGGTTTCAGAATTTGACATTGAATATAAGCTGATATATTTTCTATTCAGAGACTTGTATTTAATATCAAATTGGATTTTGGGTTTGTCGTGAATGGTATCTTTAATAATACTGTTCTTGAACCGAATGGAGTTAAGAAAATTAGAAACTGACTGGAGATTAGTTAAGTTGAATGGTTTCCTGGGTATTGATCTGATGTTGGTTTACGCCTTTGGGGTTAATACTTACGGGATTGTTCTCTTACTAATTTACGGTTAGAGGCTGATGTGAATTGGGATTATTGTGAACTGTATTTTTAACGACATTCGTTCTTTAACCCGATTTACAATGAAATGGGATTTGGAATTTATAAATCTATTTATTAGGATTTAACAGGAGATTTTCCAAAGTAAAGTTTTCCAATTTAATATATATCAAATTGGATTTGAATGGAATTCAATTTGATAATAATCGAAGTGAACTTCTGTAGAGGAAAACTGTTAATACATATGGAATTTAAGAGGCGTTGTCGTTATTCCATTTATATTACTGGTCGGGTACAGAAATTGATATTGATTATATATTGATTTGTGTTTCCATGAAGATTCCATAATTAATGGAATGTGATTTGGGTTGTCATGAATGGTATCTTTAATAATACTGTTCTATAACCGAATGGAGTTAAGAAAATTAGAAACTGATTGGAGATTAGTTAAGTTGAATGGTTTCCTGGGTATTGATCTGATGTTGGTTTCGGCCTTCGGAGTTAATACTTAGGGGATTGTTCTCTTACTAATTTACGGTTAGAGGCTAATGTGAATTGGGTTTATTGTGAACTGTGTTTTTGATGATATTCGTTCTTTAACTCGATTTACAGTGAAATGGGATTTGGAATTTATAAATCTTTTTATTAGGATTTAACAGGAGATTTTCCAAAGTAAAGTTTTCCAATTTAATATATATCAAATTGGAATTGAATGGAATTCGATTGATAATAATCGAAATGAACTTCTGCGGAGAATGACTGTTAATACATATGGAATTTAAAAGGCTTTGCTGTTATTCCATTTATATTATTGGTCGGATACGGAAATTTATATTTATATTTATATATATATATATATATATATATATATATCGATTTGGTTTCCATGAAGATTCCATTGTTAATGGAATGCGATTTTGGGTTGTCATGAATGGTATCTTTAATAATACTGTTCTTAGACCCAATGGAGTTAAGAAAATCAGAAACTAACTGGAGATTAGTTAAGCTGAATGGTTTCCTGGGTATTGATCTGATGTTGGTTTCGGCCATCGGGGTTAATACCTAGGTAATTGTTCACTTGCTAATTTACGGTTAAAGGCTGATGGAATGGAATGTGATTTTGGGTTTGTCGTGAACCGTGTTTTAAATGACATTGGTTCTTTAACCCAGTTAAAGACAGGATATGGTTTCCCAAGTTGAACAATCGTTAATATTGATTTTTGGGAAGATTAAAACCAAGTGGAGTTTTAATGCATCTTTAATTAGATTGAAATGATATCCAAAGGAAGATTAAGGAATAAATTTAAAGAATTTATCTTTGATAAAATTAATGGGAACCTTTCCCAAAGTATAAGAATATTTGAATAAAGGAATCTTCTGGATTGGAATAAGGCGTATGTTGTGTTTTTGTAGCACTTGTTTATTATATACGCGAGTTATTCGGAAAGACCGAATTTATCCCATTCTGAATAGTTGATTCAACGATATGTCGAGGATGAAGACGATGGTCGAAGATCGGAGGTCTTCACATCTTTTGGATGATTACCGATGTTTTGATTGGGCTGTACACCCAAGGCGAGGTAATAAGTGGTGATCGTCCAGACGTACTTGGAGATCGACGGATATGCGAGGGCCTCTCCCCTGTATTAGACATATGGGGGAGGAATAAGGTGCCTCCGGTTTCATTCAGACCCAGAACGAACTTGTAAATGGATGTGTGTCAACCATCGGATTTCATTCTGTGTGATTAATAGACATCGGTTGCATAGCATGAATTGCTTATGTGGCTTGCTAAGATGCAAATGATCAAAGCTTCTGTTGAAAAGCAGCGTCTTGCGGTTGATGATCAAAGCACGGCCTTTGTGGCATAGCTCTGTGTAGCGTTAATTCGCGAGCCTCACACCCCGGTGTGAACCAGAAACGGGAGAGGACATCAGGGAAATGGACATATGCTAGTTTCTAGCTAGGAGTGGTGTTTTGGGTTTTACACGCCCGGACATTTTACTTTAGCGGATGATGGATAGCGAGGCGCCTCAGTTATATCGGTCGATTCGGGGCCAATGGAGTCATTTGGCTCATTTATGCCCCATAGGGCAGACTAGCATATCGTTTACAGTATTATTAATCCACTCCGATGTGGACTGGCCCTGATGCTGAGATGCAAATGATCAAGGCTTCTGTTGAAAAGCAGAGTCTTGTGGTTGATGATCAAAGCACAGCCTTTGTGGCGTATCTTTGTGTAACATTAATTCGGTAGCCTCACACCCCGGTGTGAACCAGAAATGGGAGAGGACATCAGGGAAATGGACATATGCTGGTTTCTAACTAGGAGTGGTGTTTTGGGTTTTACACGCCCGGACATTTTACTTATATGGATGATGGATAGCGAGGCGCCTCAATTACATCGGTCGATCCGGGCCGGTGGAGTCATTTGGCTCATTTTTGCCCCATAGGGTAGACTAGCATATCGTTTACGGTATTATTAATCCACTCCGTGTGGGCTGGCTTTGACAATCCAAGGGTCGATGCGTTCTGACCCTGAGGCTCGGGCTAGACAGTCTCGAAGCGGTAAGGACGTTCCCTTGCCTTGGTTCACAGATGGAAATCCAACTTCCAATACGACATCTTGCGGTTTTGATTGCAAACCTATATATGGCGACATAATGGTATGGGGAACTTATTCCGTCTATGATTGATACTTATGATTGAAATTGTTTTGACACTATACACCTATAGTAATAATTAAAGATGAAATTTCATGTACCAAGCATTTTTGGCTATTATAAGGTAAAAACTCTATCCTCCAGCTTGTGTTGCATTGTGTGATGGGACCTGAGTCATATAATAGCTTCATTGTTCTTTATTTACAATTGCGTTGTTTGTTCATGCACTGGTATTCTTGGGAGGAAACCTGTTTCGTGTTATATGGCGTGGTCCCTTGATTTACCGAACTTTAAAATAAAGATTAATAGTTGTTTTATTTCTCACACCAGTCACATGATTGGCCTGGAGTTTATTGTTTTAACCTAAACTCTGGGTGCCCCTACTTCCACACGGGCAGCTAGTAGTTTTGGTTTTGCAGATTTATATTCACAGGATTCTGGTTTACAGCTGGAATGATATTCAGAAAGCTTTGTATCCGTCTATCTCTTTCAGTTGTGTTTTTGTATTATTTTCCGCTGCATTGTAACTTGTAAATCTCTGATGTTTAGTAAATGTATAATATTTATTCATACCCTATATATTCTGGTATTCTGATGAAATTATTGTAATAAGCAATGAAATGTTCCTTAGTTTGTGTTCTGATTTGTCGTGTTCTCAAAGTCAATCCGGGCTTTCCTTCGCGGGGATGTTTGGGTCGTACCAAAATTATTCCGAAGGTTTGGTTGTTTGAAAATGATAGAAAATAATTAAAAAGTGAGTTTTTTTAATAGTAAATGAAAACATTAATAACCAAATAAATTAAGATAGATGTAATTCATGTTTCTGTCATAAATATGAATCAATGATAATTAGGTTTCTAGAAACAAATAGGTGAATAACGACAAGTATAACTTATGCAGGAGCTAAGCTCTTAAACAACCATAGGCTATCAGGATAGATTCACTATTTTATTTCTAAAACCCAAAAAGTTAGATCTAAATCTGATAAGTGTTAGATTGATCTTGAATATACCATGTGAAGGAGCATAGCTCTTAAACGACACAGAGTATGAAGGTCCAGATCTAACCCTTGGTTAGATCTATATAAATAAAGTCATAATCTTTTTGGCTATGGGATTCATATAGAATCTATTCTAAGTGTCATCACCCCCTAATTAAAGGGGATTAGCTAGACATAGCTAAATTAGAAAGGGAAAAAGAAAAGAAACAACATAAACATAAATAAAATAAAATAACAACTAAGAAGAGAAGGAGAAGAATAGTTTTATTCCAAGAGAAGAGTTATAGATTAAAACCCAATGTAAATACAAATGAAGGAGATATAGTGTATTTATAGTTGCTATGGCCAAGACTATAAGGCCAATTACACCATGTGGGACAAAAGCATTTTCCAAATTAACATATAAACCAAATAGCTAAATGTGAACGCGTGTGAATGGACATGCAAATGTCATAGCTTGTGGGCATCAAATGGAATCAAGTTCAATTGTTTTGAGCATGAATAAGAATTCCATAACATCTGAGACAATCGATCTTTATGAAAAGGCATTCGATCTTTAAAATATGTAGCAGAAGGTGGTTGAACAACAACATTTCTTTTGGTCTTCAAGCTTTAATCCAGCTCTAAAAATCAACACTCTTCATATAATGACCCGATTTTTACACCTATCACCGATACAGATATTGATTGATCGTAAGTACGTATTTTCAAATACGATTTAAAATCCAGACTTTGAATTCCAAAACATGTTGACTCTTGTATAATAGCATGTACACAGTTGTATATCACAACATTTACCAAAACCCATTTTTAGACATTTATATATGATAACAGGTGTTTGATAGCGTTTGTTTAAATTAATTTTATACATGTATGAATGATAACACTTTTTAATAGCAAGTTTTTAATGCCATTTTTATTTTACATGTTAGTTCATCTTTTTAAAGGATTTAAGAATTTGAATTTTTGTAAACTTCTGATTTAAAAACTCTTAACACTTGAATTAAAATAGGTCAAAACCCATTTTGTTGTCAAAAGCAAGTTCAAAAGCATGCATTAAAACAAGTTTAAAATTCTCATTTACATCAACACAAAACAAGAAATACCATTTTCATATGCAAGCATGTTCATGAACATAATGTAAGGATGCAACCTACCTTAGAAAAAGCTAGAGAGAGGATCTAAAGAAATATTTGTTCACATGGCAAATCAATTTAGATTATGTATTTTCAGTTTTAGAATCATTCTCTTTTCTCACAAGATTTTTTTTGAAAACATCGCTTTCTTTTGCATTTTCAGAAAAGCATGATTTATTTTGTCAAAAACATGTGCCAAGGATCTTGCCAAATCTTGCATATGTAGCAAGGATTTCACCTACACTAGTTAAACACTAAAAGCATATAGATTTGTCAACATTTCCATGTCTATTTCATCACATGGCCGAGATCAAAAGGTACAAAGATTTTCAGTTTTTTTTCATTTCTTTGAAGGCAAGTAAATATATTTTATGTGTTCATGTTACATCAAATTTTCATGTAAGATTTTGGTTTGAAACACCCTATGCAAAACTGATTTCATGTAGTACTAGAGAGGAGACTAAAATTTGAGTAAACCAAGAAAAAGATTGTGAAGAGCATGGACGAGATCATTTGCATTTAAGGGATGTTTCATAAGAACCAATGGGGAAAAGGGAAGGTCATGTGCAAGGTTTTTTTAGGGGTGATGATGGCTGATCTAAGCCATGTGAATGGAGGGTGGTTTGATTTTTTGTGAGTTGTCCATCATTTATCAACAAGGAAATCTAAAAACTGATTTTTGTGTTACTTTATATGCGCCAATATTTAATAGTTTCCACCTCTATAAATAGGACCTAAGCACACACATCTCACTCGCACAAACACAAGTCTTTCATACATGATCAGTGAAAAATAAAGCTAAGGGTTTTAAGTTTTAAGGTGAGTAAACTTGATTTAAAATTTTCTGTTTTAAATCCCTGCATTTTCTTCTTGCTGCTTGAATTATATGTTGGACTTAAATCTTTGAGGTTTGTTCTTGTTCAACTAAACATGCCATGAATGTTTTGCTTGGTTGATATGATGATGGAATCATTGAATGTTGATGAAAAACTTAAGTACCATGGTAGTTCCTGATATTGTTTCCAGACCTATTGATTTTGGTCTGGATCCTACAAATATAGATGGATCAACAAAAATCTATGTTGGCTGATTAGAATAAGGTGTTATAATATGTTTTCAAAACCTTTACATAGTCATTTAATTGTTCAAATAAAACAACACCTTACCAAAACCCTTAGTGGCACTTGAAAAGCAAACAACAGGATACTCTCTGTTTCAAAATTTCAAAGTGAATTTTCAAACTACTTAAAACTGGATTTGATTACATAATCATGATAAGGAAACCAAATGATGATTTTTAAAAGAAAAACCAAGATTTTTAAGAGTGTAAATCTCGAGAAATAAGGAAATGGACAAAAGTTCAACTTTGGTGAACTGGCGGTGGAGCACTCGATTGGAAGAGGTGGCGCTTGACCAGAAGGGATGGGAGAGGTCATAGATCATGGGAAAAATATTGATTTAATTTTTAATTAAGTAGATTTCAAGAATAAAGTGAAAATAGGGTTTAAAACTAGTTTTTGGGTTCGGTTTTTGTTCAACGAACTGCTCGTCGACGGTGGGCCTAGGGGGCTGCAGTCCAAGGGGGTTCGTGGCATCTGGAAGAGGTGGTGGCTTGGCGAGACGAGGCGAGGCGCAGGGGGCATTTCTTGGATGGTGCTTTTGGGCTGGTAATGACAGTGAACAATGAAAAACCACCGTGGCTGTGGAGGTGGCGATCCAGGCATGGGTGGATGATCAGCAGGTGAAGGGTGACGTGGCTGGGTGGTCATCGGTGGTGGGTGTTGGCCGTATAGGCTGTGCACATGCACAGGACTGGGCAGATCAAAAGGGAAGGGGGACACTGTGTTTTTGGGTTGATCAGGACAGAAATCGTGTGATCCATGGGGTGGTAGTTTGGCACTTAGGTACTTTGTCAGGATTGTGGTATTTTGCGGAAACCATGGGAACCAGGCTGGATCTTACGTGTACACACCACGAGAAGGAGGTGGTACTTTAGGGTGATGTGGTAGTTTGGCTAATTTAAAGTGGTGCTTCGCAAAACATGATGACCGAGGCTGTTTTCCTGAGTGCACACTGTGGTTTTCAACCCGGTACTTTACCAAAGTGGTATTTTGGTAATTTAAGTTTTTAAATGAAGAATTTAAATATATTTTTAATTCAAACTAGTTTTTAATAAAAAAAATGGTTTAAATAAAAATAACATTTTTATTTGATTCGCAAGAGAAATAGAAGGAGTGAATCAGGATTGAAATACAGTTTTTGTCAGGAACTGGAATTTAAACACAAAAGCTGAAATTTTAAATTAAATTAAATTAAATTTAAAATGAGAATTAGAAATGATTTTCTAACGAAATATTCAAACTGTAAAGCCAACGAGAAGAAACTCGATGAAGCGTGAAAGATCATACGTTGTTCTGACAGACGTCGAGAAGTCAGCACAGAAGTTGTAATTTTATTAAATTATAAATTTAGTTATAATTTAAATTAGAATTTATTTTCTAATGAAATATTTAAATATTAAACAAACAAGGTAAAGAAAAATCGTATGCAACACATACGATGAGTTTGTCAGTTTTAAACTGTAATTTTCCCGGTACCTGTAACTGATCATTTACAGTTCCGAAATTTATAAAACAGGAACTGTAAGTTATATTTTGATCATGTTGAGATGGATAAATTAAAAGAGAAACTTTATTGGTAGGAGTAAATCGAGTATAAGATATAGAAGGGGAATTTAGCAAAAACGATACAAAGTGTAAAATCTGTCAAATAGATTATAGATCATAAATTTAACTCATTTATGGATAATTAGATCAAAGAGTGATCATGAGGAATAAAGTTTTTGAAAATAGAGTAAGTATTCATTTAAAAATAACGACCAAAACGGAAAGAAAAACCGTGTGCGATGCACACACTAAAATTGGTCGTTTTGAAAAGATGATCAAAATACCAGATATAGACAAGATGTTCACATACTATGTAGTCTGACTGTAATTATCTATGCAGATTAGATTATAACCATGATAGATCAATAATTTAAAAAGAAAATGTTCGTTAATCATTTCAAAGAGGCCGAAATAAATATTTCACTTTGATTTGATTATACGCCGCGCGTCAGAGATTTTTAAATTGAAGACGGTGATATACAAGGACTATTTTTGAATAGTGCCTTCGGTTTGTCCAGTCCCAGGACAACTTGTATGGACAAATGTCTGACAAAGTATTTTCAAAGGAATCACGTACGTTGTTTTCTTCAAACGTACCAGTTGCTGGCACAGAAGGGAACTTCTTTAGCCTGTCAACCAGAGTATTTTTGTGGAAATCAATTAGTGTTTTCCGATGGATTTGACGATGCGGCATTCAAAGAAATTGAACAATGATGATGAAAAGGTAAGTCTAGCCTCAAGCCTCACATCCAGGAAATGAGAAAAATCGGGAAGGCAGCATGGCTATGTGGGTCGCTCCCATTAGGGTGTAGCATCACCTATCTAGAGAAATTCATTTTGTTTCTTAATCTATCAATTCTGCCCATTCGGGAATGGTTGTCGTACACAACCATTGGTGATATACACTCGATACACTCAAGAGAAATGAGTGGTCGGTCATGTGTGGGCCGGGTTGCAAGACGTTCTTGTTGAACCCAGGTGTATTTGCCTCTAGAGATACATCATCGGAAGGTGGTCCCATACCTTGTCATAGTTGGAAATACAATTTCCATAAGCGCCAAGTGGTTTTTATTTGTATACTATATAGCAGAATGTGAGATGCAAGCATTCTTCTAGAGTCTAAATTATTTGTGAAAACACCCAGATACTATGATAATATCTGATTTCAAGTATACAAAGTGTTTTGATCTCGTAAGGTAAAAACCCGTTCCGTATTTACGGTGTGGTCTTATGAGATATTTTTATTTATTTTAAACTGTTTACTCATACCAGTCCCCTGACTGACCCGAAGTTTATTTTTCTGTGTTTCCCTTAAACTCTTGGGTATTCATGACACTTCTTATGAATAGACAAGTGAATCAGGATTGGATAAAACTCGAGAAGCTGGGATGGAACTTCTTGTGTGCTGATCTACTTATCATGTCGACTGTATAATTAAGTCTGCAAGATTTGTCGTCAATGATATGTATAATTAAAGATGTACTATGAATGGCTTGTATTACTAGACCTATGATGCTCTGATGTAATATATTCTGCTATGTACTATTATGAAGTATTATCTTTTGTGAAAATTCCGCTATGAGATTCTGATGTTTTTCTGTGATTTTATCTCTATCTATTCTTATTCTTATTAATGGCACGACTTGCGATGTGTTTGAAAGTCGAGTCGTTACATTCATGCACCTATTCTTCAAGCTTTTCAACAATTAAGTGCATCAATCCATTTATCTTAAATATTCTGAAAACACAACTATAAATACATATTATCAATTATTTTAAATAGAAAACAAGATAAATGAGTGGATAAAATATACACTTTTATGTGTTTATCAAATACCCCCACACTTATTTTTTTTATTCATCCTTGAATAAGCTAAACTATGATATATCACACTTTCGTAGGAAACACGATTGCATTTAGCGTATGCAACAAGCTGTTAAACCCCTAGATGTCCCTAGTGGGACGAGTGTTGTCTCGTGAGGGTTTTCAGCAGATACTACCCACAAAATCCAAAGCATCTTATGTACGTGGATTAATCAAATGATATATTTAAGGTCTTTCACATTCCAAGGACTTCACCTAACTACACTAACAACGGTTTAGTCCTAAATTGTCCATCCCATTACTGGTGCAAAAATGAATAAATTTTTTAAGCTGAATCGTAATTCGTTGATAACACTTTAATTACCTTGAAGGTTAAGAGCGTGCTGTCAACCAAAGTTCTACACATCGACAATGTGCACCCAATAAGTTTTTTTTCCTCTTTTTTTTTAACGAATTTTTCACAAGTGTAATTGTAATGTATTGGATGTCAGTTATGCATAGATAAAGGAGAATTTTGTAAGTTCTAAAAATATTCTAGATAAGAGGGCAAGTGTATTAGTTGAACTTCAAGCTACAGAAGATAAAGTAATACTAAGGCACATATGGAAGTTCTGTTTCCTTTCATCTCCTCTACTACAATCCTTGTTTCTACGTACGGTATGATGGATGTGGATGGAATGGAAATGAATGCTTTAGTCAAGAATGATGAATAACCATTTTATTCTCAGAGATTTTCTCCTCATTCCATTTTTTCTTTTCTTTTTTTCTTTTTTATTTCTTTTTTCATGATGAATGATGAGTGGAGATGGAATGGAATGATACCATATTATCTCATTTGATTTCTCCTCTACTAAGCGAATCATAATTAACACTTCATGAAAGGAAAGTTTTGTGCCCTAATTACTCTACTTCTATAACCCTAATTCAACACACAAGTTTATATTGATGTTACATAAAAAGCTGAAAGATAAGCAAAGTTTCGTAAGATAGATAACCCATATAAAATAAGATGTGGTATATGGTTATTCTACCTTAAAATAAGAACGGAGTGGGTAGTGTAATATTGGTATATAAAGTGACGTTTTTAATCCTTCGAAAATAAATCAGTACAAGGTTCTATAGTATACCAATATAAGAAAAAATTATCGAAACATGGATGTAAGCCGACTAAAAGTTGGGTTTAAATAATGTGGGGTATCGAAGAAGAACGCTACAATGAGTCATTTCTCCTTACGTGGACCAAGTGGAATTTAGAGCTTACAAGTTTTAAATTTTGAGTGGAAAAAAATATTATGCATTAAAACGAACTCAGAAAATCCAACAAATGTAGGTGCAAAATCATTTTTATTTAATGATTTTTTTTTTACTTGCACATTCTAACATGTGTAACAAGGGTTGACATGCTTACTCAGAACACAACTAACGTCTGCACAATCTTAAGCTAACATCTTAAAAAGACACATTATGACTCAATGAATAAATAACGTTCATTCCCATCACCCAACAATTCAACTTATCAATAAATAAAAAAGGTGTTATTTATGAATTTTAAGTTTGTACTTGTTCAACGAATGACCTAGTTCATAAAATTTGATTGCTGATGCAATGTAATTCCCCCCTCCCCCCCCCCCCCCCACACACACTTGAGTGTGACTCATGGAGGTCCATCTTACAGAATGTAATGTGGCTCATGGAGGTCCATGAGCACTTCCTCTTGGTTGGGTATTGGTTCCAAGTAAGTTTAAGTCATTGACCATTGACCTTATAAGATGATCCATCGATTGGATTCTATATTTCTACTGCACCATACCGAAAAACGGTCCATATAGTGTAAGGTCATGTCCATTTGGATTTAAACTTACCCGAAAATAAATGCAATTTTGAGTCATACAACAGAACTTTTTGACCTGGCACGAAAGTTTTATGTAAAATTAATTTATCATGAAAAACTTTTATTTTGTCCTTATAAATTTGTTCGTTTTCATAAGCATCATTTCGAATTTCATCAAGTTCATTTAGTTGAAGCTTTCTAAGTTCACTTGCTTGCTCTAAGTCAATATTTAGAGTTTTTATTGCCCATAATGCCCTATGTTCTAGTTCAACTGGCAAGTGACATGGCTTACCAAAAATCAACCGATAAAGAGAAATGCCTAAGTTTGTTTTGAAAGCGGCGCGGTAAGCCCAAAGAGCATCGATTAACTTTTCGGATTAATCTTTACGATTTCGATTCACAATTTTCTCAAGGATTTGTTAAGTCTTCCTATTCGATACTTCAACTTGCCTACAAGTTTGAGGATGGTAAGGAGTGGATAACTTATGGGCTATCGAATACTTTCTCACGAGGGCTTCAAAAGAACGATCACAGAAGTGTGTTCCGTTGTCACTGATTATCGTGCGAGGTGTGCCAAACCTAGAAAAGATTTCTTTTAAGAAGCACATGACAACCTTGTTATCGTTTGTTTTGCATGGAACAGCTTCCCCCCATTTAGAAAGATAATTAACAGCTAAGAAAATATAAAGGTTCCCAAAATAATTAGGGAAGGGTCCCATGAGGTCTAGACTCAAAACGTCAAAAATTTTGACTTCTTGAATGGGGTTTAGGGGCATCATCTTTCATTTACAATTTTCTCTAAGAATTGACATTGATCGCAAGTTTTGCAAAACTCGTAAGCGTCTTTAAAAAGGTTGGGCCAGTAGAAACCCGATTGGAGAACCTTTTCGGCTGTCTTTTTAGGACGGAAGTGACCACCGCGTGCTTGGTCATGACAGAAAGAGAGGACAGTGCGAGTTTCAATGTCGGGAACACACCTTCGTATGATTTGATCAGAAAAAATATTTGAAAAGATAAGGATCGTCCCAGAAAAAATGTTCCGCTTAGGAAAAGAATTTTTGTTTATCCTGCTTGGACCAAAAAGAAGGGGTCTGCTTGGTAACTAAGTAGTTGACAATGTCAGCGAACCAAGGATCAGTGGATAAAGAAAAGAGTTGTTCTTCGGAAAATTATTATTGATCGGAAGAGAAGAAGACGGGGCATTTGGAAGATTAGACAAGTCGTCCACAATAACATTGTTGAATCCTTTTTTTCCCTTAATGGTAATGTCAAATTCTTGAAGTAGAAGGATCCAACGAATGAGACGAGCCTTAGTATTCCTTTTTAGAGAAAAGGTACCTAAGTACGGAGTGATCGGTATGAAAAGTGATGTGTGAGCCAAATAGATAAGGTCCGAATTTTTCTAGAGTGAAAATAACTGCTAAAAGTTCCTTTTCAGTGGTCGCATAATTGATTTGAGCATCGTTCAAAATCTTACTCGCTTAGTAAATGGTATGAAGAATTTTATCGATCCGTTGTCCTAAGACAACGCCTACAATGAAATTCGAGGCATCACACGTGATTTCAAAAGGCAGCTTCCAATTAGGAGAGCAGATGATCGGGGCAGAGACAAGTTCATTTTTAAGATGCTCAAAAGATGAAATACGACCAAAGTTAAAGTCGAAAGGCACATCCTTACTAAGAAGATTAGTCAAAGGTGGAGTAATTTTGCAGAAATCCTTTATAAAGCGATGATAAAATCCAACATGACCTAAAAAGGATCGGATGTCCTTAGTGTATTTGGGAATGGGAAGATTAGAGATAACTTCAATTTTGGCTTTGTCAACTTCAATTCCTTTATTAGAGATGACATGTCCTAAAGCAATGTCATGTTTGATCATGAAGTGACACTTTTCCCAATTAAGTGTTAAGTGTTTATCTTTGCAACGGTTAAGAACAAGATCAAGGTAATGTAAACACTCAGTGTAAGAGTCCCCAAAGATGGAAAAGTCATCCATGAAAACTTCCAAAAATGGCTCCATCATATTAGTAAAAATGGCATCCCTAAAAAGTTGCAGGTGCGTTACAGAGACCAAAAGTGTAGTGTCCCGAAATTCCGATCCAATTTGAGCTGACCAAATAACACAAGTCCAACTCAAACTACACTAGAAACCAGAAAACTAATAGAAAGAAAATAGACGTGAGAATAGATAAGATAGAAACTTAGAATAGAAGAAGAAGAAGAACACAACATTAGAGTAACACGAATCTCACAGCGGAACGAATAAAATATAACATAACTTTAAAATAAAAGATTGTACTTGAATATACATATCATTATCAAAGTGCAACACTTACAACATAGCGGAAATAAACCATAGCTATATAAACGCTGCCGAAGCCTCCTGCTCTAGCTTTCCAAGTATATCTGTAAAATCCTGACTACTTGACTACCCATACAAAATTGGGCACCCAAGAGTTTAGGGAAAATAAAACAAAATAAACTCTGGGTCAGTCATGGGACTGGTGTGAATAAAACAGTTTCAAACAGTTTGAGCAGTAAAACGGTATCTCATAAGACCACGCCGTATAACGGAATGGGTTTTTCCCTTATGAGAATCCAAAATAATCTTTATATCAAAATTCTTTTGATATTATAATAGTGTCTATCAACCACAATATAATAATCATCTAGCAGAACGCTTTCATCTCACGTTCTATATACATAGTACACAATCAAAATCGCAAGCACTTATTGGATAATGGATTTCCAACTATGACAAGGTATGGATCCACCTTCCGATCAGTGTACTCTAGAAGCGATACACTGGAGTTCAACAAGAACATCTTGTAACTCGGCCACACATGATGGACCACTCATTTCGCTTGAGTGTATCGAATATATTATCACCTTACAGTTGGTAAATCAACATAACCATTCCCGGGAGATACAGAATTGAAAGAAGTAACAAATATGAATATTCTCTAGATGGTGACAATATACCCTACTTGGGTGCGGCCCACTTAGCCATGCTGCCTTCCTGATTTCTGTCATTTCCCAGTTGATGAGGCTGGAGGTCATAACGTATCTTTCAATAAATTACCCATTCATTACTTTGAATGCCACATCATTATACCCAACAAATCACAAATTGATTTCCCTAAAAATAACACGGGTATAAGCTAGGAGAAACGAATTCCTCCGCTACCAACGTAAATACGTTTGAAACGATCAACTTACATGATCTACCACATATACTCTGTCAAACATTCGTCCATTCAAGTTGTCCTGGGACTGGACAAATCGAAGGCACTATTCTGTAAATCCATCTTAGACAATTTCTACCTAAGATTGCCAAAATAACCCTTGTATGACCTACGTCTTCAATTTATCTTCGATCTATTTGATTCGAAACGCTAATGCCCATACGGAGTGGTTCTCGGATAATAATACAACCGGTCTCTCCATATTAACAATGGAAAAATGGTCAAAACTTTGATAGTTTGTGATTTAACTATCAAAGAAAAACACGTGTGCAAACAACCATATTATTTCCAGATGGAAATTTTATCGATCAATCATCATTTAACATTTATCTCTTTAGTTCATTAATTTACTAATCTCTTGTTTCCATACATTCTAAATTCTTATTTTCTATTATCAGAAAACATTTCTGATTCTTATTTGGAAAACTTTTCCAAAACTCCTTCACTGGATTTAAACTGATGTTTAAATCAAACATCGCCATGCCAACTCAAACAGTTCACTTATTAACTAAATTCACTTAACCATCCTTTACTATCAAACCTTAGCCATTCCTTAGTTAAGAAGGAAGTCAATCAAGTTGGGGTATAATTACCTATCAGACCTTAACTGAACAACGTTTTAACTTCGGAATAGACAAAGTTTATCTTTCAAACCTTTAACAAACTTCCTTACGTAACTCTCGGATTCTATTTAAGTATCAACTTCTTTATTGAAAACATTGATTTTACTATAGCGTTATAATCCCTACTTTCAAAATATCTAACTTTGAATATAACTTTTATTCTTTAATTTGAATAAATAAATAAACACTTAATTTATAAACAAATAAATCTTGATTTAAAAACCAGAAAGTATAAATACTTTCCCGAATTCGATATAATCTAATTCGACGATTTACTCTCTTCGAATAACTAATATTCGATTGACTCACTTTGAATAACTAATATTCGATTAACTCAAGTTGCTTCACTTATTCGAATAACTAATATTCGATTAACTTCTATTGATTGACTCTAGATCGCAGCGATCACAATGGTTACGCCTGATTCCCTCAGGAAACATCCGACCGCCGTAGGCTATCTGCAGCCCTGCGAATTACGCTGGCAGCCTTGCTAAATGGCAACTCATCCTGAATAACTATGTTTTGTTTTAACTCTATCTCGAATAACTGTATTAGATTTAACTTATATTTGATTAACCCTATTTAATTAACTCTATCGATTAATTCTAACTGATTAACTCTAATTGATTTACCCTAACTGGTTAACTCTAACTGATTAACTCTAACTGGTCAACTCTAACTGATTAACTCTAACTGGTTAACTCTAATTGATTAACTCTAACTGGTTAACTCTAACTGATTAACTCTAACTAGTTAACTCTAACTGATTAACTCTAACTGGTTAACTCTAACTGATTAACTCTAATTGGTTAACTCTAATCAATTAACTCTAACTCAAATCGATTAATTCTAACTCAAATTTATTAACTCTAACTCTAAACGATTAATTCTAACTCTAATCGATTAACTCTAACTCTAATCGATTAATTCTAACTCTAATCGATTAACTATAATTCGATTAACTCCTTTGATTAACTCCTTTGATTTACACTACGTCCATATTCAGTCTCAAATATCGATGTTGAAATCGATTCTTACTTCTCTATATAAGTCCTGACTTATATATTCTATTTATCCAATGATAAACATTTTATTTAATTTATAAAATATTATTTATAACTTTATCTTCTCCACTTATCTGTTAAAATAGATTTCTATTTAAAATCCATTTTAAATTCATATTCGGTTATACCATGTGCGAAGCACGGGTCTAAACTTTCCTAGTGTAAAATTCTCTTTTTATACACTTCTTTCATTTTTCAAGTATTTCCTTTTATAATCTATTTATTTTCTAAATAAATATTTCCTTTATAATCTATTTATTTTCTAAATAAATATTTCCTTTATAATCTATTTATTTTCAAAATAAATATTTCCTTTACATTTATTTTACAAATATTTTCCTTTATATTTGTTTTACAAATATTTCCTTTTTTATATGTTTCACAAATATTCTCCTTTTCTATATAAAATCCATTGATTTTATATAAATAATTCATTTTCAAAATACACTTTGAAAATCCCCTTTTCTACATTCTGGTATTTCTTACGGTATTTAAAATACCCAAATAACAATGATCGATATCATTCAACACCCGTAATCAACACAGATTATATATCACATCATATATTACAATATATGAAAAACAGTAAAATAAATGTTGAGGAATCCAGTTGGATTCCTCCGATCTGTTTCCCTGCATCCACAAATGTTAAACATTATAATTAACATAACTTTCATTTCAACATGAAATATTCTGATCAACAGAATCCATATTTGATTAATGATATATATATATATATATCACTAGATCTATAATTTCAACCAATCAATTATTAGTTCAACCAAACAGTCAACACACAACAATCAGTCATCATTTAACAATTCTAAAAATACGTTATAAAAATATGAACTGATAGAGTTGGTGAGTTTTACTCACATTTGTCGATAATCGTCAAATAACGATAATCGATCGACCGTCCAGTTCTGACTTTTTTCTGTCATCATTGGAGACTAGCTCCGCATCACCTTAAACTAGTTTGTATGCATACTATTTTCTGATACAATTCCAATGGAGCAGGTTTCACTGAATTCTGTTGACGTATGAATTTGTTTTGATCATTACAAGTTAATCTACAATTTAAATTACAAGTAAAACTTAATTATTTTCAAATGGGGCTTTAACCTTTTCCTTAGCCCAACACTTCATGATTTAAGAACTCACGGCCCATCGGAGATCCACGTTATTCTTCCCTAAATCACGTTCTTCTCTGCTATTAATGAACTCCCGTCGTTCCCAAAAACATAGCCATTCACACCTTTTTCTTCACACAGCACCCCCTGCTTACGTTCAACAAAAACATGCCAATCCCAGAAACGCAATAGTTCATTCCTTCTTGAATGAAACACTCACTGACTTCCTCCAGTAAATCCTTCATCAACTCTCATGTCCTTTCTTCACCCTTTATACTTCCGAACACAACTCCTATACCCCTAACGATATTGCACACTCAACTAAAGTTGCACCAATCTCCTTCCATCTTGAAATAGAAAGACCTGCTCCCATATTCCACTTCTTCTTGCATGTATTCACACAAAAAATCCCCTTTCACTTAAAACAACAACTCACGGTTCCTTCCCAGTGGACCCGAACTACTCCTAATACGAATATTCGACTGTTCCTCTCTTGTCCTTTTGTTTTCATGTTATGCCACTTCCATAATTCAGTATTAGTCCAACCCAAACCCATACATAATAACCCAGACTCCTTATTCACCCAACCATATTTGATGTTGCTCCAGTATTACCATTAAACTCCCCCATTTCCTTTCGATTCTCCCTCCTCTCCAAATGTAAAGCATGCTGCTTCTATATATTTTCCCTTATCACAACATTTCTGCACCAATCTTACATGCTGAATTCACCATCGTACTCAGCATCTTTGTACACAGTTAAAAATCAAGCCAGAACCACAACAAGCCTTGTTGTTCTGCTTTACTTCGCAAGCACCTCCCTCTCTCACCATCGTTCGCAACTGAATACCCCTACCAAAAATCGCGACGCTGAAACCTTGGCTCCAATATAGGCTCGCACTTGAATTGAAGCATACAAGAGTATGAGGCTAAACTCTTGAGAAGGAAGAACGATGGATTAGAAACGGTGAATTTATATTTGATTTTGATTTTCCCAAAACCACGTTTTGGCCTGAGGAAGAATATGACTGGCGGATATTCTGTGTTGACTATCGAATGAATGAAATTAGGTTAGAATGTATGCTGTATTTATAGGATAAGGGTTGCTGTTATGATTTGTTCTCACACAGCTGTGTGGTTGAAAAAGAGAAAACATGGCCTTGTTTTGATCGGAGAAATGAATGGCTAGGTTTTAGGGATACGATACTTTAAGTTATAACATTTTGGTGACCGTTCTATATGAAGTTCTATTCTCATCCGGACAGCCAACGACAGAAATAAAAATACTGTTGTGCCGAGCAATTTACCCTGATTCCAAAAATATAATAATATCGATAGGTTAACTCATATTGTGAAACCACAAAATATTGATATAGGGTGCAAAATACTTCAAATAAAAAGTTACGTATTTAATTACTTAAAAATTACAGTAAAATTCTAAAAATTAAATTATAACTACGTCTAGGAGGATTTGTTCAAATTCAAAACCAATATTTAGTTATAATTAAGTATTTCGTTATGGCCTATAAACGTTCCATAGCAACTTCTGGAATTTTGATTTGACCATAACTCACAATCTATAAAGCGAAATCTCCATTTTTCTCTTCCATTAGAAAAATATACTTCAGCAGCTATGAACGTTTCTTGTTTCACAGAAATCCAATTTAAAACGGACCCTGTATATTCAGTTGAAGTTCAAATCGCCAAATAACGAACTACCGCGCCATTTCGAGCTCGATTTTAATTATATTATAATTATACATTCAACTGTCATTTATATAATATATTCGTTATTCGAATTCAATTCCAAACTGAATTATATATTTTTTGAATTGTCCAGCTCACATTATATTGTCAACTCACTATTTCTGATTATTTCAAAATTAAATATATTATTTTGTTATTTATTTTAATTAAATATTCAATATAATTTAATTAAACAACCATTTTCACTATTTAAATAAATTAATTATATATCGCTGAAAATACGGGTCGTTACATTCTTCCCCCCTTAAAATAATTTCGTCCTCGAATTTGCTAAGGTAGAAAAACCTCTATTAACTGGGTTTAAAATTATTTGTTTACTTATCAACTTCAGTTTCAACTGAACAAATAAAATTCAATTTAAAATATTAATTCATTCCTATTAACGAAAATTTTCAAAAATCTTGATCTAACACCTTAACTTTTCAAAATATTTCGCCAGCACCTCCTTTGTACTGGTCAATAGCTCAAACTCCAACTCGCCTGTCTGGGACTTCACCATCTCAAAAGAAAATCAAATAGCCAAGAGGCTTGACAAACAGGCTCATAAATCTCATGCCCAATTTAAATATAAACTTGTACCTTTTTGTCAGGTATATCAACTCTTTCACTTTCAGTCTGCTATAAAGTCAGCATATATAAATGTATCCCCAATAAATTTCCAGTCAGTGCATTCTCAACAGAATCATTCGCTTATCCAAGCCAAATTTCATTCTCACTTAGTATTCCACAAATCCAAATTTCTCGATATCCTTTTAATCCAAAATAACTCTAATTTGCTTTTGCAAATTTCAATTCAATTTGGTTTTAAATCAAACAATCTCTCCTTGGGAATTTTAAATAACTTAGCTTTTCCAAAATCAAATATCCCTTTTTGAAATTCAAAACAACTTGCTTTTCTCAAAACAATTCAAAAATCCTCTCTTTGGTAGTAATCCGTCACTTACACACTCGAAAATGAAAACCGATGATGTCATGATCATCATCGAAGTCTATTTCCAGCTATCGAAGTGAGTTCAATACTATATCACTTTCAAAACCATATCTAAACACTTCTATTTTGAAATTAGTTAAAATATCATTTGCAATGCTTTAAACAATTTAAAATCTCCCAGGATTTTAAAATTCATATATATTTAATCCAATTCCATTTACAAACACTTCTCCAACTTTTAATTCCAATTCTGATTCTAAATTCAGATTTGATCCATCTAATTCCATATACTACACTTATATGAATTCTGATTGGTTATTTACATAACCACTCAATTTATAATCTTACTCGATTATAATAACAACTAATATATCCAATATATTATAATTCTAATATGTATATTTACCCTATAGCAAAATATACTTTGGGTAAAATTATTTTCATTTACCTTTTTTTTAAAACATATCGTGTCGACCCATTATATTCAAGTGTTTATAAACCCCTACCGATACAATGGATCAAAATAAATCTCCATAATATAAAATCACTTTATATTGAATAACAAATACGCGCGCATATATATACACTCAAACTCAATCTAGGGTATTACTAACCCCATCTCTACTGAGTTACGCCATAGAGCCAAGGTAATTACTTAACCTTAAGCTCTAATACCAACGTAAATACGTTTGAAACGATCAACTTACGTGATCTACCAGATATACTCTGTCAAACATTCGTCCATTCAAGTTGTCCCAGGACTGGACAAACAGAAGGCGCTATTATGTAAATCCATCTTAGGCAATTTCTACCTAGGATTACCAGAATAACCCTTGTGTACACTCCGTCTTCAATTTGTCTTCAATCTGTTTGATTCGAAACGCTAACGCCCATACGAAGTGGTTTTCTAATAATAATCCAACCGGTCTCTCCGTATTGACGACGGAAAAACGGTCTAAACTTTGATAGTCGTAATTTAACTATCAAAGAAAAACACGTGTACCGTCCCGTATTTTTACAGATAATAATTAATTAATTTAATTTTTTAAATAGTGATTCAGAGAATTTAAATGGTCGCTGAATTAAATAATATTGAATATTTAGTTAATTTAAATAATAGAATAATATATTTGTTATTCCAAAATAGTCGGAAATAGTGAATTGACAATATAATGTGAACTGGACAATTCAAAATATATATAATTCAGTTTGGAATTGAATTCGAATAACAAATATATTACATAAACGACAGTTTGAATGTATGAATTATAATATAATTAAAATCGAGCATGAAATGGCGCGGCAGTTCGTTATTTGGCGATTTGAACTTGAACTGAATATACAGGGTCCGTTTTAAATCGGATTTCTGTGAAATAAGAAACGTTCGGAGCTGGTGAAGTATATTTTTCTAATAGAAGAGAAAAATCGGGATTTCATTATGTAGATTTTGATTTATGTCCAAATCAAATTTTCGAAAAGTCGCTATGAAATTCCTTTATAAATTATAGCGATTTATTTATATTATAAAAGGATTTTTCAATATAAATTGAATATCGATTCAACTAGGATTTGAATATCAAGTTATAAATCCAATTGGACCTATACGACATTCTGTGTGAATATATATATGATAATATATATTTATTTATATTTAATTTAATTATTTTTAAATATATTTATATATTTAAATGGGTTATTTAGAGCTTTGAAAATAGCCAGTTTTGCAAACTACCTCCGTTTTTGACAAAACCAATTTTGTTGGATCCGCAATATTTAATTGTTGCTAGATTTCAATTTTCATGATTTTTAGAGTCAGTATGTGGCCGTACGGATTTTTAATGTGAAAAACAGTCAGTATTTTGATGGTTAAAAATACGCTGTGTGAGCAAACGGAGTCGGAATTCGATGAAACTAGTTTCGTTGGGTCTGTACTGTCAAACTGAAGGTGTATGTCCATTTTCGTAATTTTTGGGTATCGTATTTGATTATAGGAATTTTTAAACAGTAAATACATATAGTAGTTGATTATAATTCAATATAATATTCGAATAAATAAATATTTAAATATCCTATAAATACCCTCCCATACCCTTTAACCCTAATCAATTTCCTCTTTGGTCAAAGAATTTTCCGCCGTCACTATTTCATTTTTGTTCTCCAGCAAAAAAAAACCATTTGCCGCTTTTAAAAATCATAAACAAATCTTATAAAAATCTCTAAAATCTGAAATCAAATCCTGTGTATTTCTTAAAGCTTGTACTCTTTCCCCTTTGAGTTTAGGATGGTGCAACAGTAGGTTTCAGATGCTAGAAAACCTACAGGGAAGCTAGGGTTCGGTCGCAGGTAGAATTAAGGCATCTAAAAGTGTTTTGGAGTTTAGATTTGGATTTGTCGTTGTGTTTACCACCTGTGTACAAAATATGGGAGGATTCGGTTACTGTTTTGGCCGATGTCGATCGGCACAGTGTCTTCGAAGTGGTCAAGTCGGGATGCGTGGAAGGGCATCGAGAGGGATGAAAATGGTATGTGTGTGCGGAAAATTTGAAGAGAGAGAGATTGGCATTGTTCGTTTGAATTTTCGTTGAAGAGTGAAAGAGCTGTAGAGTTGTGAAATGTCGACTATGGTGGAGGAGCGAATACTAGAGTACAGGTTTTTGAGCTTACGGGAAAAAAGGTTCTTTTATGAGGATGTTGGGCCAGCTTAGGAAAGGGTGAGGGCCAAAATGCTTAAGGATAATATAAGTTGGTTTTATTTAGTTAAAATTACAAATACAAACTTGTAATCCTTATAAATTGAACATATGATATCAAAATTGTGCAAAACAAGATCCGTTGGGATCGTATGGACGGACACTACAAAATGGAACTGACCAGGAGTGAATTGGAGCTCGTTTGGATTTATGGTGAAATTAAATGCCTGAACCAAATCTTTGACCAATTATTGTAATTTTACGATAACCGTCCAATGTGAGTAAATCTCTCTAACTCTGCTCAATTTACATGTTTATAAAATATTTTTAGAATCTATAAATGATGGTTGTTTGCTGTGTGTTGGTTGTTTGGTTGAACTGCTAGTTAATTGGTTGAAAATATAGATAACGATATATATATATATATAAATAGTAAATCGAATATTAATTCAGTTTATTAGAATATTTCATATTCGTGTTATTCATGTGATTAACATCTGTGGATGCAGGGAAACAGGTCGGAGGGGCCCAACTGGGTTCCTCAACATTTATTTTACTGTTTTTCATATATTGTGATATATGATGTGATTTATAATCTGTTGTTGATTATGTGTGTTTGATCATTGTTATTTGGTACTTTTAAATACCAAAGGAAATACTGGAGTGTGAATAGGGAAATTTCAAAACTATAATTTGAAGTAAAATATTTATATAAAATCAAAGGATTTTATATAGAAAGGAAAATATTTGTAAAACAAATAGAAAAGGAAAATATTTGTAAAACAAATAGAAAAGGAAAATATTTGTGAAACAAATAGAAAAAAGGAGGTATTTGAAAAACAATTATAAATAGAATTGAAAAGGAAATATTTGTAAAACATTTACAAATAGATTATAAATAGAAATATTTATCTATGAAATAAATAGAGTTATAAAAAGAAATATTTGTTTAGAAAATAAATAGAAATATAAAGGAAATGTTTATTTCGAAAATAAATATATTATAAAAAAAGAAATACTTGAAAAATGAATAGGATTTTACACTAGGAAGGTTTAGAACTGTGCTTCGCACACGGGTATAACAGAATATGAATTCAAAGTGAACATTTAAGAGAAATCTGTTTTAACAGATAAAGTAAGAAGACTAATTTACAAATAAGGTTTTATAAATTAAGAAAAATATTTATCATTTGATAAATAGAATATATAAGTCAGGACCTATATAGAGAAGTAAGAATCGATTTCAGCATCGATATTTGAAACTGAATGTGGACGAAGAGTAGATTGGATAGGGTTTATCAGTTAGAGTTAATCAGTTAGAGTTAATCAGTTAGAGTTAATCAGATAAAGTTAACCAGTTAGAGTTAACCAATTAGACTTAACCAGTTAGAGTTAACCAGTTAGAGTTAATCAGTTAGAGTTAATTGAATTAGAGTTAATCGAATAAGTGTTATCGAATAAGGTTATTCGAAGAAGAGAATAAATCGAATAGAGATTTTTCGAAAAGAGGTTATCGAATATTAGTTATTCGAATAGAGTTAAAAAGAGGTTATCAAATATTAGTTATTCGAATAGAGTTAAAAGGAGTTATCGAATATAGTTATTCGAAGAGAGATTATCGAATATAGTTATTCGAAGAAAGAGTTATCGAATATAGTTTATTCGAAAGGAGATTAATCGAATGTAAAACATTTGAAGAGAGTTAACCGAATATAGTTATTCGAAGAGAGATTATGGAGTATAGCTATTCGAAGAAAGAGTTATCGAATATAGTTTATTCGAAAAGGAGTTATCGAATAGAGATTATTCGAAAGAGAGTTATATGTTGAAATTCGATTATATCGAATTCGGGAAAGTACACTTTCCGTTTTAATCAAGATTTAATGATTTCTTCATAAATTGTCTATTTAGTTATTTAATTAAATTAAGGAATAAAAGTTATATTTTGAAGTCAGATATCTAAGAAGAAGGGATTGTAACACTATAGTTATAATCAATGTTTTAAAATAAAGAAGTGGACCGAGTTAAGTAAGGAAGTTGGTTAAAAGATTTAAAAAGGTGAACTTTGTCTATTTCGAGGTTAGGAATGTTGTTCAATTAAGGTATGAGAGGTAATTATACCCCAACTTGATTGGCTTCGGTTTTAACTAAGAAATAGGTAAGGTTCGATAGTGAAGGTTGGCTAAGTGAATTTAGTTAATGAGTATAATGGTTTGGATTGGCTTAGTGATGTCTTATTTAAACATCTATTTAAATCAAATGAAGTAGTTTTGGAAATGTTTTTCCAACAAGAATCAGAAATGTTTTCTAACATAGAAAACAAGAAATGGGAATAAATATGGAGATGTTTTCAAATGATTTATAAAGTATATTTTCTAAATTTAGAAAATAGGAATTTACAAATATATAAAAATGGGAAATGAATAAATTAATAATAAATTAAATTAAAAGGGGTAAGTGTTGATTGATGATTGATCGATCGAATTTCTATCTGGAAATAAGATCGTTGGTTGTATACCTATTTTTCTTTGGTAGTTCAATCACCGACTATCGAAGTTTTTGACCATTTTTCCATCGTCAATACGGAGAGACCGGGATCAGATTCATTATCTATAAACCACTCTGTGTGGATGTTAGCGTTGCGATCAAATATGATGAAGACAATTGAAGACGGAGTTATGCAAGGGCTATACTGTTTACAGAATAGTGCCTTCGGTTTGTCCAGTCCCAGTACAACGTGAATGGACGAATGTCTGACTGAGTATATCTAACGGATCGTGTAAGTTGTTCTCTTCAAACATACTTACGTTTAGTGGAGGAGGAATTCGTTTCTCTTAGCTTTATACCCATGGTATTTTTGGGGAAATCAATTTGTGATTTGGCAGGTATGACGATGTGGCATTCAAAGTGAATGGTGGTCAGGTGTTCCAAAAGAGACGTTATGACCTCAAGCCTCATCAACCGGGAAATGACAGAAATCGAGCAGGCAGCATGGCTAGCTGGGTCGCTCCCATTAGGGTGTATATCACCTATCTAGAGAAAATCTATTTCATTCTTTTATCTATTTTCGATGATGTCCCTTTTCGGGTAACGGTGGGTAGCTCCCAACCGTTGGTGATATACATTCGATACACTCAAGCGAAATGAGTGGTCGGTCATGTGGGGTCGGGTTGCAAGAAGTTCTTGTTGAACCCAGTGTATTCGCCTCTAGAGATACACTATCGGCAGGTGGTCCCATACCTTGTCATAGTCAGTATCCAATCTCCAATTAGCGCCCGCGGTTTTGTTTATATACTATATATGTGGAAAGTGAGATGCAAGCGTTCTGCTGATTACTAATTACTTGTAATTAGACACTATTACAATATCAGAGAAGTATTGAGTTCCAAAACTGTTCTAGGTTATCGTAAGGTAAAAATCATCTGTTTTTATGTGTGGATTGGCCTTACGATTACTTTTTCTATTGAAAAGGATTTTGAAAAGTTAAACAAAATGGTTTGAGTTTACTCACACTAGTCCCATGACTGACATAGAGTTTATTTTGTTTTGTTTTCCCTAAACTCTTAGGTGCCCAAATTTGTACGGGCAGTCAAGTAGTTCAGTCTTTACAGATATATTTGGAGGAGCTTGAAGCACGAGGCTTCAGGATTATATAGCTATTGTTATTTCTGTTGTATGTAAGTGTTGTACTCTGATAATGTTATTCTATATATATATATACTGTTTTATTGCAAAGTTATGTTATATATTATATTTTATTCGTTCCGCTATGGGATTTGTATTACTCTGATTCTGTTCTATAGTGATCTTCTTCTTCTTCTATTCTTATTTTCTATCTTATCTATTCTCACCCTCTAACTTCTTTCTATTAATGATCAGGTATTTCCAATGTATGAATAGTCAACATGGAAGTTATGTGTTGATTTTCGGAGTTGAAAGTTCCAGTTCATTATAGTGGTATCAGTGCTGAAGGTTAAGTGATTACCTTGGCTTTGTGGCGTGACTCAGTAGAGATGGGGTTATTAATGCCCTAGATTGAGTTGAGTGTATATATACGAGTGAACGTATTTGTAGATTTTATAAAAAATTGTTTTATATTGTGGAGATTTATTGGTTGAGTTGTTTATAAGTTCTGATTGATTAGTTTGATCCACTGTATCGATAGGAGTTTCTAAACGCTTGAATACGATAAACCAACACAATATGTTTTGAAAAAGGGTAAATGAAATAATTTTACCCAAATTATATTTTGATATAAACAAAATATTAATATTTGAAGTATTATAGTATATTGGATGTGTTAGTTGTTATATAAATCAAATAAAGCTTAAAGTTGAGTTGGTTATGTATATATATCCAAATAAAATTCATATAAGTGTTATGAAATGAATTAAATCATAATTTGAATTAAAATTCTTAAAAATTGGAAAAGTGTTTATAAATGAATTTGGATTAATTATATGAGAATTTTAAAATCCTGGGAGATTTTAAATTGTTTTACAAGCATCATGAATGATATTTTGAAATGTATTTCTAAATGAAAATGTTTAAATATGGATTTTGAAAAGTGATATAGTATTGAACTCACTTCGATAGCTGGGAAATAACTCTGATGATGCTGGCCACATCACTAGTGTTCAACTACGAGTTCTAAGTGACGGATTACTACCAAAGATTTGTGTTGGATTGTTTGAGGAAAACAAGTTGTTTGAAATCCGAAAATGAATATTTGGTTTTAGAAAAGCTAAGCTGTTTAAAAACTCCCAGAAAGAAACTGTCTGAATTAAAACAAATTAAAGAAAATTGGCGAAAGCAAATTGAAATTGAATTAAAACCCAAAATGGAAATCAAATAGAAATTTGTGAATGCAAACTGGAATTGAATTAAAACCAGTAAGGGGAAATTGAATTGAAATAGAACGATATCGAATAAAGTTGGATTTGTGAGTTATGAATTTGTTCAAGTATATTGAACGGGTAAGTAAGTGTTGAAATTGGTAATGGGATTTGAGATTGAGAATGAGATTAGGTTTGAAAATAGGATGACTGGATTTGAGAACAGATGATTGGAGATTGATTGGGATGACTTTGGTATATGCTGAATTGGCAGCAGAATGAAAGGATTTAATGATATGCCCGACAAAAAGGTACATGTTTATTTTTATGGATTTGGTGATTTATGGGCCGATTTGGCAAGCTACTTGGCTGTTTGATTTTCTTTTGGATTGGAGAAGACCTAGAGAGGCGAGTTGGGGTTTGATCTATTGACCGGTACAAAGGAGGTGCTGGCGAAATTTTCCGGAAATCTAGAGTGTTAGAAAAGTTTCAGAATTTTTGAAAATTTTCGTTAATCGAAATGAATTAATATTTTAATGGAAATAAATTAATTTATTGAAATTGAAATTAAAGAAGTAAAGAATAACTATAAACCAGTTAATATGGTTTTTTTCTACCTTAGCAATTTCGAGGACGAAATTATTTTAAGGGGAGAAGAATGTAACGACCCGTATTTTTACGGATAATAATTAATTAATTTACTTATTTAAATAGTGATCCAGAGAATTTAAATGGTCGTTGAATTAAATAATATTGAATATTTAATTAATTTAAATAATAGACTAATATATTTGTTATTCCGAAATAGTCGGAAATAGTGGATTGACAATATAATGTGAACTGGACAATTCAAAATATATATATAATTCAGTTTGGAATTGAATTCGAATAACGAATATATTATATAAATGACAGTTTGAACGTATGAATTATAATATAATTAAAATTGAGCTTGAAATGACGTGGCGGATCGTTATTTGGCGATTTGAACATCAACTGAATATACAGGGTCCGTTTTAAATCGGATTTCTGTGAAATAAGAAACGTTCAGAGCTGGTGAAGTATATTTTCTAATGGAAGAGAAAAATAGGGATTTCATTGTGTAGATTTTGATTTATGTCCAAATCAAATTTTTGAAAAGTCGCTATGGAATTCCTTTATAAATTATAGCGATTTATTTATATTATAAAAGGATTTTTTAATATAAATTGAATATCGATTCAACCGGGATTTGAATATCGAGTTATAAATCCAATTGGAGCTATACGACATTCTGTGTGAATATATATACGATAATATATATTTATTTATACTTAATTTAATTATTTTTAAATATATTTATATATTTAAATGGGCTTTTAGAGCTTTGAAAATAGCCAGTTTTGCAAACGAACTTCGTTTTCGACGAAACTAATTTTGTTGGATCCGCAATATTTAATTATTGCTAGATTTCAATTTTCGTGATTTTTAGAGTCAGTATGTGGCCGTATTGATTTTTAATGCGAAAAACATTCAGTATTTTGACGGTTAAAATTACGTTGTGTGAGCAAACGGAGTCGGAATTCGATCAAACTAGTTTCGTTGGGTCTGTAATGTCGAAATGAAGGTGTATATCTATTTTCATGATTTTTGGGTATCGTATGTGATTAAAGGAATTTTTAAACAGTAAATACATATAGTAGTTGATTATAATTCAATATAATATTCGAATAAATAAATATTTAAATCTCCTATAAATACCCTCCCATACCCTTTAACCCTAATCAGTTTTCCTCCTTGGTCAAAGAAATTTCCGCCGTCACTTTTTCATTTTTGTTCTCCAACAAAAAAAAACCTATTCGTCAATTTTAAAAATCATAAACAAATCTTATAAAAATCTCTAAAATTTGAAATCAATTCCTGTGCATTTCTTAAAGATTGTACTCTTTCCCCTTTGAGTTTGGGATGGTTCGACAGTAGGTTCCAGATTCTAGAAAACCTACAGAGAAGCTAGGGTTCGATCGCAGGTAGAATTAAGGCATCTAGAAGTGTTTTGGAGTTTAGATTTGGATTTGTCGTTGTGTTTACCACCTTTGTGCAAAATATGGGAGGATTCGGTTACTGTTTTGGTCGATGTTGGTCGGCATAGTGTCTTTGAAGTGGTCAAGTCGCGATGCGTGGAAGGGCATCGAGAGGGATGAAAATGGTATGTGTGTGTGGAGAAGTTGAAGAGAGAGATTGGCATTGTTCGTTTGAATTTTCGTTGAAGAGTGAAAGAGCTATAGAGTTGTGAAATGTCGACTACGGTAGAGGAGAGAATACTGGAGTACGGGTTTTGGAGCTTACGGGAAGAAAGGTTCTCTTATGAGGATGTTGGGCCAGGTTAGAAAAGGGTGAGGGCCAAAATGCTTAAGGATAATATAAGTTGGTTTTATTTAGTTAAAATTACATATACAAACTTGTAATCCTTATAACTTGAACATACGATATCAGAATTGTGCAAAACAAGATCCATTGGGATCGTATGGACGGACACTACAAAATGGAACTGACCGGGAGTGAATTGGAGCTCGTTTGGATTTATGGTGAAATTAAATGCCTGAATCAAATCAATGACCAAATATCGTTATTTAACGATAACCGTCTTATGTGAATAAATCTCACTAACTCTGCTTAATTCATATTTTTATAAAATATTTTTAAAGTCTATAAATGATGATTATTTGCTATGTGTTGGTTGTTGGTTGAACTGCTGGTTAATTGGTTGAAAATATAGATAACAATATATATATATATATATATATATATATATCGCAAATAGAATATTAATTCAGTTTATCAGAATATTACATATTCGTGTTGTTCATGTGATTAACATCTGTGGATGCAGGGAAATAGGTCGGAGGGACCCAACTGGGTTCCTCAACATTTATTTTACTGTTTTTCATATATTGTGATATATGATGTGACTTATAATCTGTTGTTGATTATGTGTGTTTGATCATTGTTATTTGGTACTTTTAAATACCAAAGGAAATACTGGAGTGTGAAAAGGGAAATTTCAAAACTATAATTTGAAATAAAATATTTATATATAATCAAAGGATTTTATATAAAAAGGAAAATATTTGTAAAACAAATAGAAAAGGAAAATATTTGTAAAACAAATAGAAAAGGAAAATATTTGTGAAACAAATAGAAAAAAGGAGGTATTTGAAAAACAATTATAAATAGAATTGAAAAGGAAATATTTGTAAAACATTTACAAATAGATTATAAATAGAAATATTTATCTATGAAATAGATAGATTTATAAAAAGAAATATTTATTTATAAAATAAGTAGAGATATAAAGGAAATATTTATTTCAAAAATAAATAGATTACAAAAAAAGAAATACTTGAAAAATGAATAGAATTTTACACTAGGAAGGTTTAGACCCGTGCTTCGCACACGGGTATAACAGAATGTGAATTCAAAGTGAACATTTAAGAGAAATCTGTTTTAACAAATAAAGTAAGAAGACTAATTTACAAATAAGGTTTTATAAATTAAGAAAAATATTTATCATTGGATAAACAGATATATAAATCAGGACTTATATAGAGAAGTAAGAATCGATTTCAACATCGATATTTGAAACCGAATATGGACGAAGAGTAGATTGGATAGGGTTAATCAGTTAGAGTTAATCAGCTAGAGTTAATCAGATAGAGTTAACCAGTTAGAGTTAACCAGTTTGAGTTAATTAGTTAGAGTTAATTGAATTAGAGTTAATCGAATAAGAGTTACCGAATAAGGTTATTCAAAGAAGAGAATAAATCGAATAGAGATTTTTTGAAAAGAGGTTATCGAATATTAGTTATTCGAATAGAGTTAAAAAGAGGTTATCGAATATTAGTTATTCGAATAGAGTTAAAAGGAGTTATCGGATATAGTTATTCGAAGAGAGATTATCGATCATAGTTATTCGAAGAAAGAGTTATCGGATATAGTTTATTCGAAAGGAGATTAATCGAATGTAAAACATTCGAAGAGAGTTAATCGAATATAGTTATTCGAAGAGAGATTATCGAATATAGTTATTCAAAGAAAGAGTTATCGAATATAGTTTATTCAAAAAGGAGTTATCGAATAGAGATTATTCGAAAGAGAGTTATACGTTGAAATTCGATTATATCGAATTCGGGAAAGCACACTTTCCGTTTAATCAAGATTTAATGATTTCTTCATAAATTGTCTATTTAGTTATTTAGTTAAATTAAGGAATAAAAGTTATATTTTGAAGTTAGATATTTAAGAAGAAGGGATTATAACGCTATAGTTATAATCAATGTTTTAAAATAAAGAAGTGGATTCATAAACAGAATCCAAGTTACGTAAGGAAGTTGGTTAAAAGATTTAAAAAGGTGAACTTTGTCTATTTCAAGGTTAGGAATGTTGTTCAGTTAAGGTCTGAGAGGTAATATTACCCCAACTTGATTGGCTTCAATTTTAACTAAGAAATAGGTAAGGTTCGATAGTGAAGGTTGGTTAAGTGAATTTAGTTAATGAGTATAATGGTTTGGATTGGCTTAGTGATGTCTTATTTAAACATCTGTTTAAATCAAATGAAGTAGTTTTGGAAATGTTTTTTAAAAAAGAATCAGAAATGTTTTCTAACATGGAAAACAAGAAATAGGAGTAAATATGGAGACGTTTTCAAATGATTTATAAAGTATATTTTCTAAATTTAGAAAATAGGAATTTACAAATATATAGAAATGGGAAATGAATAAATTAATGATAAATTAAATTAAAAGAGATAATTGTTGATTGATGATTAATCGATCAAATTTCTATTTGGAAATAAGATCGTTGGTTGTACACCTATTTTTGTTTGGTAGTTAAGTCACCAACTATCGAAGTTTTTGACCATTTTTCCATCATCAATACGGAGAGACCGGGATCAGATTCATTATCTGAAAACCACTCTGTATGGACGTTAGCGTTGCGATCAAATATGTTGAAGATAATTGAAGACGGAGTTATGCAAGGGCTATACTGTTTACAGAATAGTGCCTTCGGTTTGTCCAGTCCCAGGACAACGTGAATGGATAAATGTCTGACAGAGTATATCTAACGGATAACGTAAGTTGTTCTCTTCAAACGTACTTACGTTTGATGGCGGAGTAATTCGTTTCTCTTAGCTTTATACCCATGGTATTTTTAAGGAAATCAATTTGTGATTTGGCGGGTATGACGATGTGGCATTCAAAGTGAATGGTGGTGTGAAAACCCGTAACTTCCCCGTAAAGGAAAGCGACGGATAGTTCGAGAACAAGCCACAAAAGAACACATACAGAAGAACATTTCATTGTATATTACAACAATACATCAGATTACAAGAATATACAGAGTATGAATGAATATAGACAGAAATATCAGAGATTTAAATTACATTTAAATACATCGCAGCGGAAAATAATACAATACACAACTAGAAGAGATATACGGATACAAAGCTTTCCGGATATCGTTCCAGCTGTAAACCAGGATCCTGTGAATATAAATCTGCAAAACCGAAACTACTAGCTGCCCGTGTCAAAATAAGGGCACCCAGAGTTTAGGTTAAAACAATAAACTCCAGGTCAGTCATGTGACTGGTGTGAGAACTAAAACAGTTAATCTTTATTTTTAAAGTTAGGTAAATCAAGGGACCACGCCGTATAACACGGAACGGGTTTCCTCCCAAGAATACCAGTGCATATGAGTAAACAACGCAATGCTTTTCTAAAAATGAAGCTATTATAAGACCCAGGTCCCATCACACAATGCAACGCAGCCGAGGATAGGGTTTTCCCTTATAATAGCCAAACATGCTTAGTACGTTTAAAAGAAATCATTTGATACCATTATAAGTGTATAGTGTATAAAACAACTTCAAATCATAAGTATCAATCATAGGCGGCATGAATGCCCCATAACACTATGTCGCCAGATATAAGTTTACAATCAAAACCGCAAGACGTCGTATTGGAAGTTGGGTTATCATTTATGGTATGAACCGAGGCTAGGGGCAAGATCCTCACCGATTCGAGACTGTCTAGTCCGAGCCTCAGGACCCAGACTCAGGTGGGCCCTTGGATCGTCAGGGCCGGTCCACCGATGTGGATTAAAATGCCTGAACATGCGTTTCCCCGCCCTTTGGGGCGTAAGCCTGGCCCGTCAGCCGACCAGAAGCATCGGCCGAAACCGATATCACGAGGTGCCTCGCTTTTCAGCAAGTAATAATAAGCAACATCCACATGAGTCAAACTCGTCAGCCAGTTCAAGCACTGACGCCACTCCTAACTAGAAAGAAACGCGTGACCTCCCTGAGGTCCGTCTCCCGTTTTTGGTTCATACCGGGTGTGAAACTCGCGAAGTGAACGTTACACAAAGCTACGCCACAAAGGCCGTGCTTCGATCATCAACCACAAGACTTTGCTTTTCAACAGAAGCCTTGATCATTTGCCACTTAGGCATGCCACACAGGCAATTCCCTCCATGCAATTGATATCCATCAATATATAACCCCTGAGCTCGTACGTCTCAGAGAAGGGCGTTAAGCAAGAGAATAAATTCTCCGCCGCCAAGCAGATATATATTTAATAGAGATCAATCACACGGACTAAAATCCAATGTCAGACACACGGTCCATTTACAAGTCCGTTCTGGGGCTGAACGAAACCGGAGGCACCTAGTACCCCGCATATCCATCGATCTCCAAGTACGTCTGGACGATCACTAACTGTTTCCATCTTCTTGGGTGTACAGCCCAATCAAGATCATCAGTAATCACCCAAACGACGTGAAGACTTCCGGTCTTCGACCATCGTCTTCATCTTCGACTTATCGTCGTATCAGTTATTCAGAATGGGATAAACCCGGTCTTTCCGAATAACTCGCGTATATTTTAAATAAGTGTTACACAAACACAACATACGCCTCATTCCAATTCATTAGTCACTAACCGTAAATTAATCAAGAGAATAATTCCCCAAATATTAACCCCGAAGGCCGAAACCAACATCAGATCAATATTCAAAAAACCATTCTGCTTGGCTAACCGACAGTTAGTTTCTAAATTTCACATTCATAGGGAAAGGTTCCCATTAATTTTATCCAAGATAAATTCCTTGAATTTATTCTTTATTCTATTTTTGAATCTCAATTCAAACTAGTCGGGATTAGCGAACCTTACCGAAGTAATTATTTATTTTAATTTCCCCATCCCAACCTATTCATCCCATGAAGTAAAACTGGTAATACTTCATATCTAACACTACAGTGTTATCGGTAAATTCAATTACCATTTCACGTTCAAATCTAATTAAAGATTTAACTATCGCCTGGAGCAAAACTGGTGATACTCCATTTTCGATCATTTTAATCTAATTAAAGATTCATTAAAACTCCACTTAGTTTTAATCTTCGACTGGGTTAAAGAATCAGTGTCATTTAAAACACGGTTCACGATAAACCCAAAATCACATTCATTAATTATCGGGTTAAAGAACGAGTGTTATTTAAAACACTGTTCACGATAAACCCAAAAATCAATATCGATTCAATTCCAATTAAATATTATTTAATTGGTACACTTCGTTAAATCTAAACAAAAAGATTTAATCTTTTCTCAACTGGGTTCAAGAACAGTGTTAGTGAAGACACCATTCACGACAAACCCAAATCACATTTGAGATTCAATACAAGGCTCTGAATAGAAAATATACCGGCTTATATTCAATATCAAATTCTACGACTAACAAATATCGCATTGGAAATAACGATATATATATATATATATCTTTCAAATTTCCATAACAACATTTGTATAATCACGAAATCCAACATCGAAATATTCCGAAGACAATTTCGATTCAAATCCATTCCAATGCAATCATTGGAAATTTTGGTTATTTTCAAAACCATTTCAAATTCAATTTATTTATTTAAAAATAAATAGAATTATAATTCTAGTTCAAAACTAGTTCATTTCGATAAAAATCTATTTTTATCTTTTCAAATATGGAGTTTTTCATCCCAATTCTTTCTAAATCATTTCTTATGATTTTACACAAATTAGTACTATTTTTAATAATTATATCAAGGCCCGTACAGTCGATTTCCATCAATGGCCATCGAACTGCACTTATAGCGACCTTTTTCAAATTTGATTTGGACATAATTCCAAATCCAACCGTTAGATTTCTAATTTCTAATATTCGTTAGAAAGCTCTTTTCGATACGAACCCAACGGTTCCGGTTTTAGGAGAATCCGACGGTCGGATCTCCCGTAATGTCCGTTTGAAATAAATGGTCGAAATTCACGAACTGCCGCGGCGCGGCGCGTTCTATTCAGGCCATTATATTATATATAATATATATATAATATATACTTCGTCGATTTCTATTTAAAACGAATTATATAAATAGTTTTAAAATCGTTTCAAAAGCAATTTCAACTTTCTTTTCAATTCAAATCAAAATTGAATTCTTCTTTATAAATTCGTTTTAAAATTCATTTCTATTCAATTCAAATTTCAATTCAATTTGAATTCATTTCAATTCGCTTTCAATTCAATTTGAATTCGTTTTCAGTTTAATTCAATTCCAAAGTCGTTTTCTATTCGATTCAATTCAAATTGGTTTTCTATTCGATTCAATTCAAATTGGTTTTCTATTCGAATCAAATTCGTTATATATTCAATTGAAATCACATTCGTTTTCTATTCAATTCATTTCGAAATCGTTTTCAATTCAATTCATTTCGAAATCGTTTTCAATTCAATTCATTTCGAAATCGTTTTCAATTCAATTCATTTCGAAATCGTTATCAATTCAATTCATTTCGAAATCGTTATCAATTCAATTCATTTCGAAATCGTTATATATTCAATTCATTTCGAAATGAATAAAATCGATATAAATGTCGTTCACGTCAAAATGGCGTCAAACTAATCAACACGGCTTCATAAATTTCTATTTTCAAATATTCTATTTCAAATATTTCTTTTTCAAAATAGTTGTTATTATCAAAATATTTCGTTCAACACATGACCAATCTCAATGGATGAGTACTGTCAACACATGAACTTTTATTTTATATCGATAAAGATGTAAATTTTATTACTAAAATATTTCGTTCAACACATGACCAATCTCAATGGATGAGTACTGTCAACACATGAACTTTTATTTTATATCGATAAAGATGTAAATTTTATTACTAAAATATTTCGTTCAACACATGACCAATCTCAATGGATGAGTACTGTCAACACATGAACTTTTATTTTATAATATTCTTTATTTTTCAAATTGGAATGAGGCCCAATCAATTACCATATAAAGTTAATTATATGGATTTTCATACATTACACACATATAATAGCATTGAAAAATAATCAACCATCAACCAAAGTGCACTACACTGTATAAGCATCAAATATAGATATCTAACGCTTATAACAGCCTGTCAATCAATCGATCGACATATTTAATCAATCAGGATGAGTGAACTTCAAATTTCATCCCAACACCCGTGTGGGGTTTCAAACAATCAAACGCATATTTTATCTGTGCTGTTGGGTGATGTGTAAAATTTATCGACCCAATCAATGTCCTTCAAATAGGTGTACATAAACAAACCGTCTGGTTTGTAAATGAATATTTATCTATTCACATTCACGTTAAAAATTATATTTTTAACGACAAAACATTCTATTCCAACATATGAATTTCTATTCAGTTCATTCTTTAAATAAAATGATATTTTTATTTTTCTAACTTATTTTAGAAAATTTCGGCGGCATAACGACACGATACTAGAAACGGGACAAGGCCTAGCCTTATCCCCGGTCTAGTGAAGGCCCACGCCATTCACACATCAATCAAATTCACCAAACAACCAAATTCAAATCAAATCATCTTACTAATTTATGCAACCAAACAAACAAGTCCATGGTCTGTGGACGATTGTGTCGGGTGCTACTAAACACCGTCTGCATCCTAGTATATATATATATATATATGACTAGAAAATAAATTGAAAGGTGAGAAATTCTCACTCATAGCTATCCAGCTCCACGACACTTCATTTATAAAAATCTTCTTCATTCTCGCCTTTTTATCATCTTCGTTGCCCGTAGTCACTACATATATAAAAATCACACATTTTTATATTTTGATGTCTTTAAAATAAAAGTCACTTTTTATTTGTTCACTCTTAATTTAAAAATCATATTTTTATAATCACTTCATATATTTAAAAATCGAATTTTTACTATGCTATTCTATATATAAAAATCGAATTTTTACATTAAATCCATATGGATAAAAATCGCATTTCCATACCGCTAATATATAGATAAAAATTCTATTTATATAACGCTATTCCCTTTATAAGGATTTCGCCCCTTCATAAATAAAGTCTTAGCCTTTATAAAAATAAAGTTTTCGCCTTTATAAAAATAAGGTTTTCGCCTTTATAAAAATAACATCTTTTTACTTTATAAAAATTCGATCTTGCTAAATCAAAATCATATTTTTACTTCGTTTTCATATGATAGTAAAAATCATATTTTCACATACTTAAAGATCCTACCTTTACGTGTTTAAAAATCAAAACTTTCTCTAATAAAAATCATGGCTTTCATAAAATAAAAAATCCTAGCTTTCTAAAATTAAAAATCCTAAACTTTCTATCTTTAAAAATCATAACTTTATAAACTAAAGGTCACAGCTTTGTACATAATAAAAATTATAGCTTTGAACAATGTTTTAATTATAAAAGTAAATAAATAAATAAAAAGGGCTCACTATTCATTCGACGTTGAAGCAAGAGGAGGGTTGTTCCTGGCGCGCGGTCGAAGGCGGACCCTGGCGTGGCGGCTCAGTTAATCCCGGGGTGGCTGGAGGTGAGCGCGCCCCTCAATCTCGCGCTCGTGGTCTTCGTCGGAGGCTTGGATGGCTCGGAGCTGTAGGGGGGGGGAGGGAAGGAGGAGCCGACGTCGTGGGGGAGGTGAAGTTCGCCGTCGGCGATGAGGTGGAGGGAGGGAACCGCGCTTGATCAATTTGGGGTTTTTCTTCTTTTTTTCTTTCTTTCTTTTCTTTGAAATGAACGGTAGAAGGGGGGCCTGAGTGATAAGGGAAGAGATTTAATTTTTTTAATTAATTTAATTATTTTATTTTGCAAAATGTTGACTTTCACATACAACCTCGAAACGAGGCCCACCGCCTGTCGTCCATAGCGTTTTACCCCCATTCCGAACACAATGGGACATGTATCGTAGGCTGATTCGACTGTTTGAACCAGTTTCTGTTAAATTTACATTTAAATCACTATATTGAATTTTAAACGTACATTTCGAGTTACCGGGGTCACATACTAACTCTAAAAATTCCCGAAAAATATTTTCTAGCTTCGTATTGACGATACGGTCCTAACAAAGCTAGTTTCGTCGAATTCTGAGACCGTTGGAAAAGTGGCCAATTTCCAGTTGATTAAAATCAACTGAAACCGGTCAAACGCATTTTCCTTTGCCACGCTCACATATTGATTCAAAAAATTGTGAAATTTGTAACCTAGCAATAATTTAACATCACGGACCCAACAAAACTAGTTTCGTCGAAATCCGAGGTCGTTTGCAAAATGTCCATTTTTAAGGGCCTGAATTCCATAGCGACTATTCAGAATTTTCAACTGGACATATCTTTTGATTCCCGCTATGAAATTTCGATTATTCGGATCCGATAGAAATATATTATCAATTAGATCCTATCATTTTTGGTTTCACTAAAATCCGGATTGTTTTGCACCCGGTACATTCAATTGAAGTTTGAAATCAAATTATCGAACTACCGCGCCATTTTCAGTTCTATTTATAATTATATATAATTATTTATATTCTAATGACGACGCGTATAAAATATATACGTTCGAATTATATTCAAAATAAATTTCTCGTCGTTTTTATTTAAAATAATTCATTTTAAATAATCAAAATTCGCTAAAATTGCCAAAATAAAATTTTTAAACTGGCCCAGATTTTCGGGTTGTTACAATCTCCCCCACTTAAAACTTTTCGTCCCCGAAAAGGAACAAAGTCGAAAGTGGTTTGATTAATAAGCTCTACATTCGATCTGGCTTCCATTCTCCAACTTTTCAGTTTCTGAGAATTTTCAAATTTTCAAAAATTTGGCTAACACCCTAAATTTTCGAAAAAAATCGCCATAACCTCCCCTGCACCGGGAGCATCGGGGAATTTCAAATAGCTTCCCCGGTCCTTCTGATCTCAAAAAGAAAAAGAAAAAGCCAAGCGGCTAGCCAATAGGCTCATAAAATCATCATCACCCAAACAAAACAGTAAATTATGTAGTAAACATGTACCTATTTGTCGGGCAAACAAATTTTATTCTCGGCTCTAGCCTCCTTGCTATGACCTGTTCAATGAAAGTATATGCATATGCAAGCAAATGCGACCAAATTTCAATATAATTCATTATCCAATCAAATTAGGCATAATGGTTCAAAATTATCAACCAAATAAACAAACAACACAAACATCAATAAATTAGTGAATTAGAGTCTCAAATTCATAATTTGATATATATACAAAAATCATGTTTTTGATGCCAATTCACAACAATGTGTTCTAACTATATAAGTTTTGGTTCTCACACCAGTCTAATGGAAATATATAGAAAATCACACCTTCGAAACTCGGACATAAATGTTGATGATGCGATCGCTATCATCAATATCATCTTCGGGCGACTAGAGTGTGATGCTATATCTATCCAATATATTAAAACTTTGAATACACGCGGATCAGACGTATACGCAAAATCTATATATTCTGGATTGTCCACATCAATATAAATAAATAATCAAATACGAATAATTGATTTAAATTTTCAAAACAAAATTTGTTTTCATATACTCTTCACACTCGTTCTAGGATACTACTGATCCTATCTCTAACGAGTCATTCTAATTGGATATTACTAATCCAATATCTGATGAATTCTTTCGTATGGTTCTAATGTGTCTTGTTCTCTAAGCTTTGTAAACCAAAGCTCTGATACCAACTGTGAAAACCCGTAACTTCCTCGTAAAGGAAAGCGACGGATAGTTCGAGAACAAGCCACAAAAGAACACATACAGAAGAACATTTCATTGTATATTACAACAATACATCAGATTACAAGAATATACAGAGTATGAATGAATATAGACAGAAATATCAGAGATTTAAATTACATTTAAATACATCGCAGCGGAAAATAATACAATACACAACTAGAAGAGATATACGGATACAAAGCTTTCCGGATATCGTTCCAGCTGTAAACCAGGATCCTGTGAATATAAATCTGCAAAACCGAAACTACTAGCTGCCCGTGTCAAAATAAGGGCACCCAGAGTTTAGGTTAAAACAATAAACTCCAGGTCAGTCATGTGACTGGTGTGAGAACTAAAATAGTTAATCTTTATTTTTAAAGTTAGGTAAATCAAGGGACCACGCCGTATAACACGGAACGGGTTTCCTCCCAAGAATACCAGTGCATATGAGTAAACAACGCAATGCTTTTCTAAAAATGAAGCTATTATAAGACCCAGGTCCCATCACACAATGCAACGCAGCCGAGGATAGGGTTTTCCCTTATAATAGCCAAACATGCTTAGTACGTTTAAAAGAAATCATTTGATACCATTATAAGTGTATAGTGTATAAAACAACTTCAAATCATAAGTATCAATCATAGGCGGCATGAATGCCCCATAACACTATGTCGCCAGATATAAGTATACAATCAAAACCGCAAGACGTCGTATTGGAAGTTGGGTTATCATTTATGGTATGAACCGAGGCTAGGGACAAGATCCACACCGATTCGAGACTGTCTAGTCCGAGCCTCAGGACCCAGACTCAGGTGGGCCCTTGGATCGTCAGGGCCGGTCCACCGATGTGGATTAAAATGCCTGAACATGCGTTTCCCCGCCCTTTGGGGCGTAAGCCTGGCCCGTCAGCCGACCAGAAGCATCGGCCGAAACCGATATCACGAGGCGCCTCGCTTTTCAGCAAGTAATAATAAGCAACATCCACATGAGTCAAACTCGTCAACCAGTTCAAGCACTGACGCCACTCCTAACTAGAAAGAAACGCATGCCCTCCCTGAGGTCCGTCTCCCGTTTTTGGTTCATACCGGGTGTGAAACTCGCGAAGTGAACGTTACACAAAGCTATGCCACAAAGGCCGTGCTTCGATCATCAACCACAAGACTTTGCTTTTCAACAGAAGCCTTGATCATTTGCCACTTAGGCATGCCACACAGGCAATTCACTCCATGCGATTGATATCCATCAATATATAACCCCTGAGCTCGTACGTCTCAGAGAAGGGCGTTAAGCAAGAGAATAAATTCTCCGCCGCCAAGTAGATATATATTTAATAGAGATCAATCACACGGACTAAAATCCAATGTCAGACACACAGCCCATTTACAAGTCCGTTCTGGGGTTGAACGAAACCGGAGGCACCTAGTACCCCGCATATCCATCGATCTCCAAGTACGTCTGGACGATCACTAACTGTTTCCATCTTCTTGGGTGTACAGCCCAATCAATATCATCAGTAATCACCCAAACGACGTGAAGACTTCCGGTCTTCGACCATCGTCTTCATCTTCGACTTATCGTCGTATCAGTTATTCAGAATGGGATAAACCCGGTCTTTCCGAATAACTCGCGTATATTTTAAATAAGTGTTACACAAACACAACATACGCCTCATTCCAATTCATTAGTCACTAACCGTAAATTAATCAAGAGAATAATTCCCCAAATATTAACCCCGAAGGCCGAAACCAACATCAGATCAATATTCAAAAAACCATTCTGCTTGGCTAACCGACAGTTAGTTTCTAAATTTCACATTCATAGGGAAAGGTTCCCATTAATTTTATCCAAGATAAATTCCTTGAATTTATTCTTTATTCTATTTTTGAATCTCAATTCAAACTAGTCGGGATTAGCGAACCTTACCGAAGTAATTATTTATTTTAATTTCCCCATCCCAACCTATTCATCCCATGAAGTAAAACTGGTAATACTTCATATCTAACACCACAGTGTTATCGGTAAATTCAATTACCATTTCACGTTCAAATCTAATTAAAGATTTAACTATCGCCTGGAGCAAAACTGGTGATACTCCATTTTCGATCATTTTAATCTAATTAAAGATTCATTAAAACTCCACTTAGTTTTAATCTTCGACTGGGTTAAAGAATCAGTGTCATTTAAAACACGGTTCACGATAAACCCAAAATCACATTCATTAATTATCGGGTTAAAGAACGAGTGTTATTTAAAACACTGTTCACGATAAACCCAAAAATCAATATCGATTCAATTCCAATTAAATATTATTTAATTGGTACACTTCGTTAAATCTAAACAAAAAGATTTAATCTTTTCTCAACTGGGTTCAAGAACAGTGTTAGTGAAGACACCATTCACGACAAACCCAAATCACATTTGAGATTCAATACAAGGCTCTGAATAGAAAATATACCGGCTTATATTCAATATCAAATTCTACGACTAACAAATATCGCATTGGAAATAACGATATATATATATATATATATCTTTCAAATTTCCATAACAACATTTGTATAATCACGAAATCCAACATCGAAATATTCCGAAGACAATTTCGATTCAAATCCATTCCAATGCAATCATTGGAAATTTTGGTTATTTTCAAAACCATTTCAAATTCAATTTATTTATTTAAAAATAAATAGAATTATAATTCTAGTTCAAAACTAGTTCATTTCGATAAAAATCTATTTTTATCTTTTCAAATATGGAGTTTTTCATCCCAATTCTTTCTAAATCATTTCTTATGATTTTACACAAATTAGTACTATTTTTAATAATTTTATCAAGGCCCGTACAGTCAATTTCCATCAATGGCCATCGAACTGCACTTATAGCGACCTTTTTCAAATTTGATTTGGACATAATTCCAAATCCAACCGTTAGATTTCTAATTTCTAATATTCGTTAGAAAGCTCTTTTCGATACGAACCCAACGGTTCCGGTTTTAGGAGAATCCGACGGTCGGATCTCCCGTAATGTCCATTTGAAATAAATGGTCGAAATTCACGAACTGCCGCGGCGCGGCGCGTTCTATTCAGGCCATTATATTATATATATAATATATATAATATATACTTCGTCGATTTCTATTTAAAACGAATTATATAAATAGTTTTAAAATCGTTTCAAAAGCAATTTCAACTTTCTTTTCAATTCAAATCAAAATTGAATTCTTCTTTATAAATTCGTTTTAAAATTCATTTCTATTCAATTCAAATTTCAATTCAATTTGAATTCATTTCAATTCTCTTTCAATTCAATTTGAATTCGTTTTCAATTTAATTCAATTCCAAAGTCGTTTTCTATTCGATTCAATTCAAATTGGTTTTCTATTCGATTCAATTCAAATTGGTTTTCTATTCGAATCAAATTCGTTATATATTCAATTGAAATCACATTCGTTTTCTATTCAATTCATTTCGAAATCGTTTTCAATTCAATTCATTTCGAAATCGTTTTCAATTCAATTCATTTCGAAATCGTTTTCAATTCAATTCATTTCGAAATCGTTATCAATTCAATTCATTTCGAAATCGTTATCAATTCAATTCATTTCGAAATCGTTATATATTCAATTCATTTCGAAATGAATAAAATCGATATAAATGTCGTTCACGTCAAAATGGCGTCAAACTAATCAACACGGCTTCATAAATTTCTATTTTCAAATATTCTATTTCAAATATTTCTTTTTCAAAATAGTTGTTATTATCAAAATATTTCGTTCAACACATGACCAATCTCAATGGATGAGTACTGTCAACACATGAACTTTTATTTTATATCGATAAAGATGTAAATTTTATTACTAAAATATTTCGTTCAACACATGACCAATCTCAATGGATGAGTACTGTCAACACATGAACTTTTATTTTATATCGATAAAGATGTAAATTTTATTACTAAAATATTTCGTTCAACACATGACCAATCTCAATGGATGAGTACTGTCAACACATGAACTTTTATTTTATAATATTCTTTATTTTTCAAATTGGAATGAGGCCCAATCAATTACCATATAAAGTTAATTATATGGATTTTCATACATTACACACATACAATAGCATTGAAAAATAATCAACCATCAACCAAAGTGCACTACACTGTATAAGCATCAAATATAGATATCTAACGCTTATAACAGCCTGTCAATCAATCGATCGACATATTTAATCAATCAGGATGAGTGAACTTCAAATTTCATCCCAACACCCGTGTGGGGTTTCAAACAATCAAACGCATATTTTATCTGTGCAGTTGGGCGATGTGTAAAATTTATCGACCCAATCAATGTCCTTCAAATAGGTGTACATAAACAAACCGTCTGGTTTGTAAATGAATATTTGTTTATTCACATTCACGTTAAAAATTATATTTTTAACGACAAAACATTCTATTCCAACATATGAATTTCTATTCAGTTCATTTTTTAAATAAAATGATATTTTTGTTTTTCTAACTTATTTTAGAAAATTTCGGCGGCATAACGGCACGATACTAGAAACGGGACAAGGCCTAGCCTTATCCCCGGTCTAGTGAAGGCCCACGCCATTCACACATCAATCAAATTCACCAAACAACCAAATTCAAATCAAATCATCTTACTAATTTATGCAACCGAACAAACAAGTCCATGGTCTGTGGACGATTGTGTCGGGTGCTACTAAACACCGTCTGCATCTTAGTATATATATATATAACTAGAAAATAAATTGAAAGGTGAGAAATTCTCACTCATAGCTATCCAGCTCCACGACACTTCATTTATAAAAATCTTCTTCATTCTCGCCTTTTTATCATCTTCGTTGCCCGTAGTCACTACAGATATAAAAATCACACATTTTTATATTTTGATGTCTTTAAAATAAAAGTCACTTTTTATTTGTTCACTCTTAATTTAAAAATCATATTTTTATAATCACTTCATATATTTAAAAATCGAATTTTTACTATGCTATTCAATATATAAAAATCGAATTTTTACTTCAAATCCATATGGATAAAAATCGCATTTCCATACCACTAATATATAGATAAAAATTCTATTTATATAACGCTATTCCCTTTATAAGGATTTCGCCCCTTCATAAATAAAGTCTTCGCCTTTATAAAAATAAAGTTTTCGCCTTTATAAAAATAAGGTTTTCGCCTTTATAAAAATAAAGTTTTCGCCTTTATAAAAATAACATCTTTTTACTTTATAAAAATTCGATCTTGCTAAATCAAAATCATATTTTTACTTCGTTTTCATATGATAGTAAAAATCATATTTTCACATACTTAAAGATCCTACCTTTACGTGTTTCAAAATCAAAACTTTCTCTAATAAAAATCATGGCTTTCATAAAATAAAAAATCCTAGCTTTCTAAAATTAAAAATCCTAAACTTTCTATCTTTAAAAATCATAACTTTATAAACTAAAGGTCACAGCTTTGTACATAATAAAAATTATTGCTTTGAACAATGTTTTAATTATAAAAGTAAATAAATAAAAAGGGCTCACTATTCATTCGACGTTGAAGCGAGAGGAGGGTTGTTCCTGGCGCGCGGTCGAAGGCGGACCCTGGCGTGGCGGCTCAGTTGATCCCGGGGTGGCTGGAGGTGAGCGCGCCCCTCAATCTCGCGCTCGTGGTCTTCGTCGGAGGCTTGGATGGCTCGGAGCTGTAGGGGGGGGAGGGAAGGAGGAGCCGACGTCGTGGGGGAGGTGAAGTTCGCCGTCGGCGATGAGGTGGAGGGAGGGAATCGCGCTCGATCAATTTGGGGTTTTTCTTCTTTTTTTTTCTTTCTTTTCTTTGAAATGAACGGTAGAAGGGGGGGCCTGAGTGATAAGGGAAGAGATTTAATTTTTTTAATTAATTTAATTATTTTATTTTGCAAAATGTTCACTTTCACATACAACCTCGAAACGAGGCCCACCGCCTGTCGTCCATAGCGTTTTACCCCCATTCCGAACACAATGGGACATGTATCGTAGGCTGATTCGACTGTTTGAACCAGTTTCTGTTAAATTTACATTTAAATCACTATATTGAATTTTAAACGTACATTTCGAGTTACCGGGGTCACATACTAACTCTAAATATTCCGGAAAAATATTTTCTAGCTTCGTATTGACGATACGGTCCTAACAAAGCTAGTTTCGTCGAATTCTGAGACCGTTGGAAAAGTGGCCAATTTCCAGTTGATTAAAATCAACTGAAACCGGTCAAACGCGTTTTCCTTTGCCACGCTCACATATTGATTCGAAAAATTATAAAATTTGAAACCTAGCAATAATTTAACATCACGGACCCAACAAAACTGGTTTCGTCGAAATCCGAGGTCGTTTGCAAAATGTCCATTTTTAAGGGCCTGAATTCCATAGCGACTATTCAGAATTTTCAACTGGACATATCTTTTGATTCCCGCTATGAAATTTCGATTATTCGGATCCGATAGAAAGATATTATCAGTTAGATCCTATCATTTTTGGTTTCACTAAAATCCGGATTGTTTTGCACCCGGTACATTCAATTGAAGTTTGAAATCGAATTATCGAACTACCGCGCCATTTTCAATTCTATTTATAATTATATATAATTATTTATATTCTAATGACGACGCGTATAAAATATATACGTTCGAATTATATTCAAAATAAATTTCTCGTCGTTTTTATTTAAAATAATTCATTTTAAATAATCAAAATTCGCTACAATTGCCAAAATAAAAAATTTAAACTGGCCCAGATTTTTGGGTTGTTACAGGTGGTCAGGTGTTCCAAAAGATACGTTATGACCTCAAGCCTCATCAACCGGGAAATGACAGAAATCAGGCAGGCAGCATGGCTAGTGGGTCGCTCCCATTAGGGTGTATATCACCTATCAAGATATAATCCATTTCATTCTTTTATCTATTTTCGATGTTGTCCCTTTTCGGGAAACAGTGGGTAGCTCCCAACCGTTGGTGATATACATTCGATACACTCAAGCGAAATGAGTGGTCGGTCCTGTGTGGGCCGGGTTGCAAGATGTTCTTGTTGAACCCAGTGTATTCACCTCTAGAGATACACTATCGGTAGGTGGTCCCATACCTTGTCATAGTCGGAATCCAATCTCTAATAAGCTCCCGCGGTTTTGTTTGTGTACTATATATGTGGAACGCGAGATGCAAGTGTTCTGCTAGATTGTTAATTACTTGTGATTAGACACTATTATAATATCGGAGAAGTATTGATTTCCAAAACTGTTTTGGGTTATCGTAAGGTAAAAACCATCCGTTTTTATGTGTGGATCGGTCTTATATTTACTTTTTATTTTCCAAAGGATTTTGAAAAGTTAAACCAAATGATTTGAGTTTACTCACGCCAGTCCCATAACTGACCCAGAGTTTATTTTGTTTTGTTTTCCCTAAACTCGTGGGTGCCCAAATTTGTACGGGCAGTCAAGTAGTTCAGGTCTTTACAGATATATTTGGAGGAGCTTGAAGCAGGAGGCTTCAGGATTATATAGCTATTGTTATTTCCGCTGTATGTAAGTGTTGTACTCTGATAATGTTATTCTATATATGTGTGTATATATATTGTTTTATTGCAAAGTTATGTTATATATTATATTTTATTCGTTCCGCTACAAGATTTGTATTACTCTGATTCTATTCTGTGGTGATCTTCTTCTTCTATTCTGATTTTCTATCTTTTCAATTCTCACCCTCTAACTTCTTTCTATTAATGATCAAGTATTTCTGATGTCTGAATGGTCAACATGGCAGTTGTGTGTTGATTTTCGGAGTCGAAAGTTCCAGTTCGTTACAACACATGTGCAAACAACGATATTATTTCCAGGTGGAAATTTTATCGATCAATCATCATTTAACATTTATCTCTTTAGTTCATTAATTTACTTATCTCTTGTTTCCATATATTCTAAATTCTTATTTTCTATTATCAAAAAACATTTCTGATTCTTATTTGGAAAACATTTCCAAAACTCCTTCACTGGATTTAAACTGATGTTTAAATCAAACATCGCCATGCCAACTCAAACCATTTCACTCATTAACTAAATTCATTTAACCATCCTTTACTATCAAACCTTAGCCATTCCTTAGTTAAGAAGGAAGTCTAATTACCTCTCAGACCTTAATTGAACAATGTTTTAACTTCGGAATAGACAAAAGTTTATCTTTTAAACCTTTAACAAACTTCCTTACGTAACTCTCGGGTTCTATTTACGTATCCACTTCTTTATTGAAAACATTGATTATAACTATAGCGTTATAATCCTACTTTCGAAATATCTAACTTCGAATATAACTTTTATTCTTTAATTTGAATAAATAAATAAATACTTAATTTATAAATAAATAAATCTTGATTTAAAAACCGGAAAGTATAAATACTTTCCCGAATTCGATATAATCGAATTCGACGATTTACTCTCTTCGAATAACTAATATTCGATTGACTCACTTCGAATAACTAATATTCGATCAACTCTAGTTGCTTCTCTTATTCGAATAACTAATATTCGATTAACTTCTAACTGATTGACTCTAGATCGCAGCGATCACAATGGTTACGCTTGATTCCCTCAGGAAACATCCGACCGCCGTAGGCTATCTGCAGCCCTGCGAATTACGCTAGCAGCCGTGCTGAATGGCAACTCATCCTGAATAACTATGTCTGTTTTAACTCTATCTCGAATAACTGTATTCGATTTAACTTATATTTGATTAACCCTATTTAATTAACTCTATCGATTAATTCTAACTGATTAACTCTAACTGATTTACCCGAACTAGTTAACTCTAACTGATTAACTCTAACTGGTTAACTCTAACTGATTAACTCTAACTGGTTAACTCTAACTGATTAACTCTAACTAGTTAACTCTAACTGATTAACTCTAACTGGTTAACTCTAACTGATTAACTCTAACTGGTTAACTCTAACCGATTAACTCTAATTGGTTAACTCTAGTCAATTAACTCTAACTCAAATCGATCAATTCTAACTCAAATCTATTAACTCTAACTCTAATCGATTAACTCTAACTCTAATCGATTAACTCTAACTCTAATCGATTAACTCTAACTCTAATCGATTAACTATAATTCGATTAACTCCTTTGATTAACTCCTTTGATTTACTCTACGTCCATATTCAGTTCCAAATATCGATGTTGAAATCGATTCTTACTTCTCTATATAAGTCCTGACTTATATATTCTATTTATCCAATGATAAACATTTTATTTAATTTATAAAATATTATTTATAAATTTATCTTTTCCACTTATCTGTTAAAAGATATTTCTATTTAAAATCCATTTTAAATTCATATTCTGTTATACCCGTGTGCGAAGCACGGGTCTAAACTTTCCTAGTGTAAAATTCTCTTTTTATACACTTCTTTCATTTTTCAAGTATTTCCTTTTATAATCTATTTATTTTCCAAATAAATATTTCTTTCATAATCTATTTATTTTCTAAATAAATATTTCCTTTATAATCTATTATTTTCTAAATAAATATTTCCTTTATAATCTATTTATTTCCTAAATAAATATTTCCTTTACATTTGTTTTACAAATATTTTCCTTTATATTTGTTTTACAAATATTTCCTTTTCTATGTGTTTCACAAATATTTTCCTTTTCTATATAAAATCCATTGATTTTATATAAATAATTCATTTTCAAAATACACTTTGAAAATTCCCTTTTCTACATTCCAGTATTTCTTACGGTATTTAAAATACCCAAATAGCAATGATCGATATCATTCAACACATGTAATCAACACAGATTATATATCGCATCATATATTACAATATATAAAAAACAGTAAAATAGTTGTTGAGAAATCCAGTTGGATTCCTCCGACCTGTTTTCCTGCATCCACAAATGTTAAACAATATAATTAACATCACTTTCATTTCAACATGAAATATTCTGATCAACAGAACCCATATTTGATTAACGATATATATATATATATATATATATCACTAGATCTATAATTTCAACCAATCAATTATCAGTTCAACCAAACAGTCGACACACAGCAATCAGTCATCATTTAACAGTTCTAAAATTACGTTATAAAAATATGAACTGATAGAGTTGGTGAGTTTTACTCACATTTGTCGATTATCATCAAATAACGATAATCGGTCGACCGTCCTGTTCTGACGTCTTTCTGTCATCATTGGAGACTAGCTTTGCATCACCTTAAACTGGTTTGTGTGCGTACTATTTTCTGATACAATTCCAATGTAGCTGGTTTCACTGAATTCTGTTGACGTATGAATTTATTTTGATCATTACAAATTAATCTATAATTTAAATTAGAAGTAAAACTTAATTATTTTCAAATAGGGCTTTAACCTTTTCCTTGGCCCAACACTTCATGATTTAAGAACTCACGGCCCATCGGAGATCCACGTTATTCTTACCTAAATCACGTTCTTCTCCACTATCAATGAACTCCCGTCGTTCCCAAAAAAATAGCCATTCACACCTTTTTCTTCACACAACACCCCCTGCTCACGTTCAACAAAAACATGCCAGTCCCAAAAACACAATAGTTCATTTCTTCCTAAATGAAACACTCAATAACTCCCTCCAGTAAATCCTTCATCAACTCGCGTGTCCTTTCTTCACCCTTTATACTTCCGAACACAACTCCTGTACCCCTAACGATATTGCACACTCAACTAAAGTTGCACCAATCTCCTTCCATCTTGAAATAGAAAGACCTGCTCCCATATTCCACTTCTTCTTGCATGTATTCACACGAAAAAGCCCCTTTCACTTAAAACAACAACTCACGGTTTCCTTCCCAGTGGACCCAAACTACTCCTAATACAAATATTCGACTGTTCCTCTCTTGTCCTTTTGTTTTCATGTTATGCCACTTCCATAATTCAGTACTAGTCCAACTCAAACCCATACATAATAACCTAGACTCCTTATTCACCCAACCATATTTGTTGTTGCTCCAGTATTACCATTAAACTCCCCCATTTCCTTTCGATTCTCCCTCCTCTCCAAATGTAAAGCACGCTGCTTCTATATATTTTCCCTTATCTCAACATTTCCACACCAATCTTACACGCTAAGTTCACCATCGTACTCAGCATCTTCATACAAAGTTAAAAATCAAGCCAGAACCACAACAAGCCTTGCCGTTCTACTTTACTTCGCGAGCACCTCCTTCTCTCACCATCGTTCGCAACTGAACCCCCTACCAAAAATCGCGACACTTAAACCTTGGCTCCAGTGCAGGCTTGCACTTGAATTGAAGCATACGAGAGTATGAGGCTAAACTCTTGAGAAGGAAGAACGATGGATTAGAAACGGTGAATTTATATTTGATTTTGATTTTCCAGAAACCACGTTTTGGCCATGAGGAAGAATATGACTGGCGGCTATTCTGTGTTAACTACCGAATGAATGAAATTAGGTTAGAATGTATGTTGTATTTATAGGATAAGGGTTGCTGTTTTGATTTGTTCTCACATAGCTTTGTGGTTGAAAAAGAGAAAACATGGCCTTGTTTTGATCGGAGATATGAATGGCTAGGTTTTAGGGATAGGATATTTTAAGTTATAACATTTTGATGACCCTTCTATATGAAGTTATATTCTCATCCGGACGGCCAATGACAGAAATAAAAATACAGTTGTGCCGAACAATTTACCCCGATTCCAAATATATAATTATTTCGGTAGGTTAGCTCATATTGTGAAACCTCAAAATATTGATATAGGGTGCAAAATACTCCAAATAAAAAATTGAGTATTTAATTACTTAAAAACTATAGTAAAATTCAAAAAATTAAATTATAACTATGTCTAGGAGGATTTGTCCAAATTCAAAACCAATATTTAATTATAATTAAATATATCGTTATGGCCTATAAACGTTCCATAGCGACTTTCTGGAATTTTGATTTGACCATAACTCGCAATCTATAAAGCAAAATCTCCATTTTTCTCTTCCATTAGAAAAATATACTTCACCAGCTCTGAACGTTTCTTGTTTCACAGAAATCCGATTTAAAACGGACCCGGTATATTCAGTTGAAGTTCAAATCGCCAAATAGCGAACTGCTGCGCCGTGTCGAGCTCGATTTTAATTATATTATAATTTTACGTTCAACTGTCGTTTATATAATATATTCGTTATTCGAATTCAATTCCAAACTGAATTATATATATTTTGAATTGTCGAGTTCACATTATATTGTCAATTCACTATTCCTGATTATTTCAGAATTAAATATTATTCTATTATTTATATTAATTAAATATTCAAATAATTTAATTAAACAACCATTTTCACTATTTAAATAATTAAATAAATAAATTATATATTGCTGAAAATACGAGTCGTTACAAAAAGGCATACGATGGTACATAAATGTACCTAAAGGACAAGTGAAAGTGGTTTTCTCTTGGTCCTCAAGAGCGATAGGGATTTGATTATAGCCCAAGTACCCGTCAAGAAAATAGTAGTATTCGTGACTAGCTAGTTGTTCTAACATTTGATCGATAAATGATAGAGGGAAATGATCCTTACATGTTGCAGCGTTAAATTTCCTATAATCAATGCAAACACGCCAACCCGTCTGGGTGCGGGTTGGGACAAGCTCTTTAGCTTCATTTTGGATCACAGTTATCCCTGATTTCTTAGTAACTACATGAATCGGACTAACCCATTGACTATCGGAAATTGGGTAGATGATTCCATTGTCAAGACATTTAAGGATTTCATCACAAACTGCTTCATTCATAATGGGGTTTAGTTGACATTGGGGATCATGAGTGGGTTTGGCATCATCCATAAGGTGGATTCGATGTTGGACTATCGAAGGACTAATCCCCTTAATATCAGCCATGGACCAATCAATTGCTTCCTTATTTTTCTAAAGGATGGGAATGAGAAATTGTTCCTGCTCTAAAGTAAGATCAGAAGCGATAATGACAGGAAGAGTTTCATTTTCTCCTAAGTAAGAATACTTAAGATGACTGGGAAGCACTTTAAGTTCGGATTGGGGAGACGACATGACCAGAGAAATTAGTTGAGGGATAGACTCAACTGTGAGTGGCTCGACAGGAGTTGATCCAAAGACATTTTCAAGGATATCTTGAAACAAAGTTTCGTAAATCGATTCAATTTCGTTGTTCAGATGGTCGAGCTCAGGTTCATTGTCATGGACTGCATGGATTTCAGAAAACTTGTCAGAACTTGTAACTTCCCCGGTAAGTAAAGCCCATATACTTCGAGAACAACACACAAAAGAACGCAGACAGAAGAACATTTCATTGTTAATTACAACAATTCCATCAGAATACAAGAATATACAGAGTATGAATAAATATTACACAACAGAAAAATATCAGAGATTACAATACATTACATAGCAGCAGAAAAATAATACAAAACACAACTGAAAGTAATACACGGATACAGAGCTTTCCAAGTATCGTTCCAGCTATAAATCAGGATCGAGTGAATATAAATCTACAAAACCAAAACTACTAGCTGACCGTGTCAAAATAAGGGCACCCAGAGTTTAGGTTAAAACAATAAACTCCAGGTTAGTCATGTGACTGGTGTGAGAACTAAAACAGTTATTAATCTTTATTTTAAAGTTAGGTAAATCAAAGGACCACGCCGTATAACACGGAACGGGTTTCCTCCCAAGAGTACCAGTGCATAAAACAAACAGCGCAATGCTAAATAAAGAAGAATCAAGCTATTATAAGACCCAGGTCCCATCACACAATGCAACACAAGCCGGAGGAAGGGTTTTACCTTATAATAGCCAAAGAATGCTTGATATGCTAAATTTCATCTTTTATTATTACTAAACTGGTCCACATCAGAGGAAGGAGAGTTTTCGGTTCTAAAAATGTTTAGTTCGATGGTCATGTTACCGAAAGAAAGTTTCATGGACCCATTTTTGTAGTTGATAAGCGCATTAAAGGTTGCTAAGAAGGGTCGTCCTAAAATCAAAGGGATCTGGTTCGTAGGATTGCTTACTTGTTGAGCTTCTAGGACAATGAAGTCGATTGGAAAGATGAATTCGCCAACTTTTATCAATACATCCTCGATTTCGCCTATAGGTCTCTCAATTGAACGGCCAGCAAGCTGAAGGGTAACGTTGGTGGGTTTTAGTTCTCTTAGTCCTAATTGGCGGTAGACAGAATATGGAAGAAAGTTAACACTAGCATCCAAGCCTAGCAGGCATCTATCGATTTTCTTGTCCCCAATAGTACATGATATTGTGGGGCAGCCAGGATCTTTGTATTTCACCGGAATTGATTGGGACAAGACTTCACTTAGAGTTGCCGCTAGAAGCACTTTCTTAGGTACATGTGTATGATGTTTTTTAGTGCACAAATCTTTTAGAAATTTCGCGTACTGTGGAACTTTTTGTATAATATCTAAAGAGGAATGCTCGCTTTAACTTGCTTAAATATTTCTAGGATCTTTCTAACTAATCCATCTTTTTTCTAGGTCAGAGTCTATGAGGAAATGGACCAAACTACGTAGTAGGCTGGGCTACTTGAGTTTGAGGATGGTCCTAATCAGAAATTGGCTCAATATTTTGATCCGAGTTGGCCAAATTTTCGGTAGGGATTGGAACATCGTCTAGTAAATCTTTTTGGCCGAACACATGGTTGTCAATCTTTTTGTCGGATCTAAGAGTCGTGACCGCATTTAAGTGACATACGTTTGAATCTTGAATGAGGTGAATTTGGTTGGAGTTTGAATTTTGTACTCTAGGGTTTTGGATGGGTTGACTTGGAAACGTACCACTTCCCTTTCACTTAATCTAGTGTTAAGTTGAGACATTTGATTTTGAAGTTCTCTCATTTGTTGATTTGTGTTTTGCATATATGAGTGTAACGAGATTTTATTTTCAATACTTTGCTCAGCCATTTGCTCTAGTTGTTTACCTACCTTAGAAAAACTCCCCTAAATCGTAGAAAGGCGATTTTCATTTTAAGGTACGACCATTTGATGAGATTTTTGGAAAGGCGCCTGGTTCGAATTGTACTGATTCTGCCTAAAGGGAGAGTTCGAAGCATTGTTTGGAAATGCTTGATTCGAAGGTCTATTCATTAGGGGGTATTTGGACCATAGGAAAGATTTGGGTGGTTGTTAGGTCTGTTGAAAGCATTCACCTGCTCACGGGATTGGGGACAGTCATCAGCCATATGATTAGAGTCTAACATATGTGACACATGGCTAAGGAAACGTTATTAATTTGAGTGTGTGTTCTGACAACGATCAGTGTGACATCAACAAGAGTATTAGAAGAAGAGGGTTTGATAGAATTACTACTGGAACGCGAATAGAGAAATTTTTTATTGGTTCATTCCCATTGTTTTGATTTTTCTGCTAACTCGTCTAGAAATTCCAAAGCTTCTATGTCATTCTGTTTTAGGAAATTGCCCTGACACATAGACTCTAACATTTGCCTAGAACCATTATCGAGTCCATCATATACAGTTTGACTTAATGACCATGTTTCGTAACCATGATGGGGACAACTTAATAACAGTTCTTTAAATCTTTCGAAATATTGCCAAAAAGATTCACCCCCTTATTGGTGGAAATTAGTGATTTCGTTTCGGGCTCTTGCTGTTTTTTCTAGGGGTAACTTTTTTAAGGAAAACTGCTATAAATTCTTTCCATTTTCTTAACGAATTCGGAGGCAAGCAAAGAAACCATTTTTCTGCGGAGTCAATTAGTGCTAACGGAATCAAATGAAGTTTAATACCATCCTCACATAACTGTTGTAATTTAAAGGTTGCATAAGCTATTCAAATTTCGTTAAGAAACTATATGGTTTGTCATGAGAAAAAATACTGAATTTGGGGAGGATGCTTACCTGACTCGATCAGATTTCGAAGTGGTTACCCATAGGATCGAGTAACTGAATGCAAGAAGGGATAGAAGCTCTATCAGAAAGGAATTTGTCCATCAGGGTAAGACGTGCGGATTCGTTAGTCATTTCTAAGGGTTGTTCAAGTAAAATGGTTTGTAGGGATAGAGAAAGTGGCCGGACTCTAACTAAATGACGAGATTCTTGGTCACGGATCCAAGTTTGCATGCACCAGAAAGAAGAAGAAGTCCGCCAAAGAAATTTAAATAATGGAGAAGTTCGGAAAGAGGTGAGAGAGAGAGGAAAAAGTTTTGAAAATGGGAGTTTCAGAAAATTAACGAGGACTAAAGAATAAAAAAATTGATTTTTTTTATTTTTCAATTTTTTTTCGTTTTTGAGGAGTTTGAATTTTTTTATGGCAATTCACAAAACAATCAAACACAGAAATTAGCTGCAATAATTTTTTTTGTCCTTAATAGCTTCTAACTGAAAATTTATAAACCTAATAATTTCAAACTACACAAGCAACGAGTCTCAGCCAGATCGGGACACGATTTATCAGTGCACCACGAATCACCATAGCAATGCAGCTGGAGTTTTAAGAACTTGATTGAGTATTCAAAACTCCACCCTTTATTAAACACTGGGAGAGTTAGCTAGTATTGTCCTAGTTATTAAGAAAATAAACTTTACCCTAATTGAGCTCGTGACGCCCTTAAGTCCAGAGTCTACAATTTTTTTTATTAATGCAGCTTTTTTTTAGTATCAATGCAATATTATAGGCCAAGGAAAGGTAATGTCCCCCTTCCCCACCTCCCCCGCCTTATGTGAATTGGGTTGTGCCCTTAACAGAATGAATAAAGATGCATAAATAATAATTGTAGAAATGAAAAGATTTTACAAGCAAGCCGCTACCCCTATAAAAAAATTTACAAGCAATTTCTATATATTTTTTCTTTGCAGTGGAGCACCTATAGAGTTTAGAAAATTCTCACTTAGATCAGCAGTCCGTCCAGTGCAACTGAGTAGCACTAGCGCGTTCGCACCCCACTTGGTGTGCAACCGCTCCAACAATTCAAATTCTGCTAATTGCAAATTGTTTGACCTCTGAAATCCAAGTTCGTTTTCTTGAACTCTGTTCTTGCTTTTGGTTTTGATTTTTTTTCTTTTAGAAAGAAAACTAAAATGCCACTATAACAAAAACAAAAGAAAATTAAGACAAGTGAACCAACGAACTAGAAACAAACGAAAAAATAAATCCTAACTTAAAAAAAACAAAAGAAAGCTAAAACAAAAGAGATGATTTTTTTTATTTAAAAAAAACTAGAAACAAACGAACAAAAACAAATCCTAACTGAAAGACAAGTGAACTAAAAATAAAACAAGCCCAATTTTCTTTTAAATAAACTGCACAGCCCTATAGAATTTAAACAAGAGGCCTCAATTTAATTCGAGCCCAGCCCTATATAAAACAAAATTAAGCGACCCTATCATAAAATCCACCGCCTCAGTCTCTCTCTTTTTCTCTCCTTTTTCTTTTTTTCTAGAAGATCAAAACAGCTCAAAAATTCAAATCCATTTGAAATAAAAAAAGTGGTTCTTCGAATCTCTCAAGTTGGTGAGGCTGTTCGAGTCGGGTAAGAAGGAGCTGATAACTCGCATTTGGTGAATTGAGGGATTTAGCATTCAGGGGTTTCGGGTTTGTTGCGTTGTTCGTAGTGGATCATGAAGGGGCACGTGAAACTTGGTTGATGATGGTGTGACAGGGATGATCAAATTGTTTGAAACTTTGGGCAGATGGGTTGAGAACTGCATTGGAGTTTCAGGAATTAGTCGGTGATGAAAAACTGGGTGAAAGAGGCTGATTGTCGTGATATGCTAGGAGATTGATTCTGGTGTGCAGATTGTAGTAAATGGGGGAAGATTTCTTGTGTGGTTTTGGTTTTGATGGTGTGGTATTAAATCAAGGTTTAGGAAGAGGTTGCATTGAGATTGAATGACGGTGAGGACTTTGTTGTAATGGTTTGAACAAATGAAGATGACGAGGTCTGGTTTTGAGTTGTGAGGGGAGTGAATGTGGCAGTAAGCAATAAGGTACAGAATTGAAAAGGGAATTCTGGCGTGATAATGAATTGGTAATGAAGGAGACGAGAGGGTATGAGTTTATAGTTGAGGAAAGATTGTTGTGTGGACTGTTAACTTGTGATTTGTTGCTGGTTGATGAAGTGGGTTAGAACGTGGGATATAAAGGCAGTATGGCTTTGGTAATGGTGAGAATAAGGATTGTCAAAGTAGAAAGAAACAGCAAGAAGAAGATCAAAACAGAAGAAAAGGAAATTGCCAACAAGGATTTTTTTTTTTAATTGTTGTATAAGCAAAAAAATATGTAAAAGAGGAAAATTTGAAAAGGAGATGTTACAGGAAAGGACTAACAGAATAAAAAACAAGAAAGAATTGGAAAAGAATTTTTTTAATTTTGAAAAGAAATTGTAAAAAGAATGTAGGAAACAAATCGAAAAAGGAATGGCAGTAAACACACAAGAGGGACCCAACAAATGACAAAAATGCAAAAGATTTTTTATTTTTATTTTTTTGAAATAAATTGAAAACAGGAAAGAAGTAGCAAGAAAGAAAATTGGAAAGGGGTTGAAAGTAGAAAGAAATCAAGAAAAATGGTAAAAAATTGAAAAAAATGGCAGTTTTTTTTCTTGTCTTATAGATTATGGTATCAGTGATCAAATAACAAATCAACTAACAAGAATTTTTTTCTATCTATACAAGAAAACAAAAGGAAAAAATAAAATAAAAATATTTTTGTGTGTATTTTTTAATAGAAAAATAAGAAAATAAAAATATAACCCGAAGGATTTACTAATAAAAAATACTTTGGTCCCTGGCAACGATGCCAAAATTTGTTTGCGAACAAATAGAATAATTATAAACAATTGTAAACAATTATAAAATTCGTTTGGCTTTCGTAAACAACAAGGGTTGTTGTAAAGGGTGTCGAACTCTAAGACCAAAATTATTTTATTTAATAAATCCGATCAAATTATTTTGAAGGTTTGGTTGTTTGAAAACGACAGAAAATAATTAAAAAGAGAGCTTTTTAATAATAAATGAAAGCAATTAGGGAGTAATGACATAAACTAGATTAATATGAATTAATAACCAAACAGATTAATATAGATCTAATTCATGTTTCTATTACAAACATGAATCAACGATAATTAGGTTACTAGAAACAAACAGGTGAATAACGACAAGTATAGCCTATGCAGGAGCTAAGCTCTTAAACAACCATGGGCTATCAAGATAAATTCACTATTTCATTTCTATAACCCTAGAAGTTAGATCTAAATCTGATAAGCATTAGATTGAACTCGAATATACCATGTGAAGGAGCATAGCTCTTAAACGACACATAGTATGAAGGTTCAGATCTAACCCTTGGTTCAGATCTATATAAATAAAGTCCTCATCTTTTTAGCTGTGTGATTCATATTGAATCTATTCTAAGTGTCATCACCCCCTTATTAAAGGGGATTGGCTAGACATAGCTAAATAAGAAAAAGGAAAAAAGAAAAGAAATAACATAAACATAAATAAGATAAAATAACAACTAAGAAGAGAAGGAGAAGAATTGTTTTTATTCCAAGAGCAGAGTTACAGAATAAAACCCAATGTAAATACAAATGAAGGAGACACAGTGTATTTATAGTTGCTACGGCCAAGACTAAGTGGCCGATTACACCATGTGGGACAAAAGCCCTTTTCCCAATTAACATATAAACCAAATAGCTAAATGTGAATGCGTGTGAATGGACATGCAGATGTCATAGCTTGCGGGCATCAAATGACATCAACTACAATTGTCTTGAGCATGAATAAGAACTCCATAACATCTGAGATAAGCGATCTTTATGAAAAAGCATTAAATCTTTAGAATATGCAGCAAAAGGTGGTTGAACAACAACATTTCTTCTGGTCTTCGAGAATTTAATCCAGCTCTAAAAATCAACACTCTTCATACACAAATTCTTCAAGCTTTTCAACAATTAAGTGCATCAATTTGTTTATCTTAAATAATCTGAAAACACAACTATAATTACACAGTATCAATAATTTTAAATAGAAAATAAGATAAATAAGCAGATAAAATATACACATTTACGTGCATATCAACATCCTACTAGGAAAATCCCTAGGATTAGTCACAAGAAGTCCTCGCATCATGCAGAATCCCAAAACGTAAGGACTACTATTATAAGTATAACCCTGGTAGCTAACTAGAGACATCAACAAGCAGTTCTTTCCATTTAAAGACCTACGCCTTCAATTCATCTTAATACGCATAAGTATACCTGCAAATTCAGTTTCGAACGCAAAGTCAGTTCAAAGAGGTTTTTGATCCAATTCCAATCTCGGTTCCTCGAAGGCTCGAACCAACACGTTATAAGTTAAAAGAGAATCGACTGATAGTCGGTTCTTTAACTATCAATATATAGTTGTACAATTAAGTAAACCATCACATTAGTTTTAAATCTCTTTTATAAACCTTATTTATAAAACTTGGATTTATTATAAAATCCTTTATAAAATTTCAAATAAATCTCATTACAAACTCGATTCTCTTTTCTTTATAACTTCAAATATTATCAATCTTGCTTTGATTTTAAAAACCAAATCACTTAAAATTAGCTTTAAGTCATTTAAAAACTTTCTACGAATATCTACTTCCCATATATTTCAATTTTGAAATCCAATATCAAATTCTACGTCTTTTTACAAGTTCAACAAAACTATTTATTAAAACTTGTTCAAAACAACTGAAAATCACTTATAAACTCAATTACTTATAAACTCAATTACTTATAAAACTCGGAATCTTCAATTATAAAATTCATTTATAAAACAAAGATTTCGCTTCTCAAAAATGTTTTATAATTCAAATATAAAATCCAATTATAATTAATGATCTTTTTATAAAACCATTATTTTATATATAACCTCTATAAAATAAATTCAAAACCCTTGCTTTTAGTATAAAATTAAATTGTATTACTTCAAAACTTAGTCGACTCACCATATGACAAATCAACGTCTTAAAAATGGAATTTAGGCCATTTGCTGCCAATCACTGAAACAATACTGTTAATTGATTAAGAACACATCAATGTTAAATTTAATTCAACAATCATCATCCAAATCAGATTTTGAATGTTTCTTACGTTAGATAGTTCATATGTGTCAAATATGAATGCAAGTAACATCCAAAACATTGAGGAATCCTGTTGTATCCCTGTAACCTATCCCTCTGCATCATAACTCATGTATCAGTTTATATATGATATAAATTAGATAATCTAATCTAATTTATTTAAGATGAACTTCTGCTTAACAGCATGTAGTGTCAAAGGTCATCCTTTCATAAACGAGAATTATATATCAATAATCAACAACAAAGCAATAAATCATCCAAACAAACAATTTATATACTAACAAAAATAATATTATTATATAAAATAACAACACAAGTACTACAGAAAGCGTGATATTTGACTCACAATCCGTTCCATTTTAAAGATTTTGCGTCGTTTTATCTAATTTTAAACAAGCATTTACAATTAGATAAAATTCTAGTGAACTCCAAATCATTCCAAACCATTTCCTACACGTAGTATTCGTCGATACAATTCTAGTGCAACTGATTTCATCGAAATCCGATCACATATGAACAATATACACATGTTACAAGTTTGTACACAATTTTATATATTTAAACTTCATTAATCCACTAATTACTTGATTAAATACCTGATCCCCTCCCTTAATTATCTTCTATAAATCAAATTCTCCAACCTGCCTCGTGCTACAACTCCAATTCCAACTTCACCGTTGTCTCCCTCTTTGCAAGCTCAACACAGCCACCACCACGACGTCCAACTCATCGCCCCCCTCTGATTTCCGTTCTCCCAGTCCTCCACGCAAAAGCAATTAGAGAGTGCAACTTTTTTTTCCATTAAACCCTACAAAACTTCACACAAGATGCTACTCCTCCTCACAAACTCAAAACTCAACTTCGTTTTGCAAATCGATGACAAAACTTCACCTAAGATTGAACCCTAGCTACAAAAACTCACACACCTCAATGATAAAATTTCAGCACCCATCTAATCATGCACGCAAGCAAAACTAAGGGTATGAAATGGGAGCTACTCAAAACAAGCACAAAGAAGCATGCTTTTGGTTTTTAAGAATTTTATTTGATATTGTTTTGAATTTTAAAGCTCTCTTTTCCTTTGGGTTTCAACAAGAACCCACAGCATGGACAAAAAGAAGAAGAAGAGAGAGGTGAGTGAATTGTCTTATTTTAGGCACAGGAGGCATTGTATTTATAGCCAAGTTTATTAATATTATAGTTTCTTATTTTAACTATTAACGATTATAGCTCACACCATCGTATAACACATTAGTATGATATGAAATTTGAAATCCTATAATAATTTAATATTCCGGACTCAATGACACTGGTTTCGTCAAACTCCGAGACTGTTTGCAAAAACAACTATTTTAATTGTCAAACCATTAACCGATACGCATTTATATCGCGCATGATCAAATAACAACTACGATTGACATGAAACTTGAAATCTAACAATAATTGGCTATTACGGATTTTATAAATTTGGTTTCGTTGAAATTTAAGGTCGTTTGCAAAATACTTATTATCACATGTTAGTAATATCAAATAAATAATTAATCGATTCCAAAACACTCACATTCATCGATAATATTTTCCTATTATATTTTGTACTTAAATATAATTTTCCATAGCTTCAAAATAAATTAAATTTGAAATATAAACTCAATATTTCAATCTCAAGTCAATTCTATAACCAAATTTTTATTTAAAATTTAACTCAAGCAATTAATTCTTAAAATTAACCATTTCAAATATTTATATTAATTAAATATTTTTATACATAAATCCGGGTTGTTACAGAAAGTAACACATAACTACTTCTAGATTCGAGAATCAGATCGAACTCCAATTAGGTGGGCTTTTCTTTGAAAAGAAATATGAGAAGCACCCATTAATATCGGAGTTCATATCTAGTAGTAGACATTGATTATGAGGAGATTTGGAAATGTCAGGAGTCGTTGTTGGGGACCACATGGATGGATCAAAGTACGTGTATGGTAGTTCCATACACATCAGGACAAGTAGTTGTATTAATCGTCATAAGGGATTGAAGAAGCTGGTAGGAAACATGGAAGATAAGAAACATTGGGTAGACTATTGTTGTTAAGCCCTCCAATTTTCAAGATTCTTCAATGTAACTTAATTCCAAAATTCTATATGTGTGTATATATGTATATGTATACATATACATATGTATATCTGTGTGTGTGTGTAGGGGAAGTCTCTTTGGACACAAAGTGGTGACACGAATTTAGACACAAACAATCTCAACCACTAGATTTTCCCCCTAAATTCCACAATTCACATAAAGACAAGCAAATCTAACGGTCCAAAGATTGTGTCTCCAATTTTGTGTTAAAATTTGTGCCTCAATAGTCGCTCCCTCCCCCACCCCCCCACCCCCCCCACACACACACACATATATATATATATATATATATATATATATATATATATATATATATATATATATAGGCCTCGAACTCCTGACCTCTTATTAGACAGGAGCATGTCTTTCCACTGTGCCACACTATGTTGGATATATATATATATATATATATATATATATTGAAAATTGGTAAACTTTATTGCTATACCAATCATATGCTTTGTTTATATGCCTCATTAAAACCTTGTTCCCCCCAACCTAGATGGATACCACATAAAGGAAAAGAGTACATATAAACGCCATATATTGACAATACAAAAAAAACATCAACAACAAAATGGCACACATCTCCCAACAAAGAACCAAACAACAGCCAACTATACATGTATATATTAACCCAAATCATGAAGACCAATACCCCATTTCTTCAGTAAATCAACTTTCATCTGCGAATGAGTGCATGAACTACCATTATCTTTCACTAACCACATCACATCTTTTTCAATCATCTTCAGTCTAACTTCTTTAGGGATTTTCTTGTTACTAAAAATTTGTCCATTTCTCTCAGGCTAGAGATGATATACACCACAAGTAAACACTGCACAAGCTAGGTCTTGAGTTTGATCTTTGTCTTTGAAAAGATTCATAAGCTTCTCAGCTTCATACTCCATTGAACCAACAACATTACAAGACACGCCCAGATTTGATAATAAAGAAATCCAAATAAACTTTAAATACTCACATGCAAAAAACAAGTGTCCCACTGTTTCATCTTGAGCTTGGCAAAGAACACAAACTGCATCATTTCTAACACCGAATCTCATCAACCTGTCTTTTGTTGAAAGACTGTCAATAACTGCTAAATACGAGATCAATGCCATTCTCTTTGCATTTTGAATGCCAAATCAATTTAAAACAGATTTTTCCTTGTTGCTTATTTCTTACATGATTCCATGCCTTGTGGAATGAAAAAGCACCACCATCTTTCCATTCGTAGAAGTCTTCTCTAGCTTCAGAATTAATAGCAATTGAATTAACTTCGTTTTGAATCTCTCTAGTAGTAGGGTGAATATTACCATTAATCCTTCCTTCAACAATCAAAGAAGAGACTAATTCGTTACTTCTACCAATGCTACTAAATCTAGAGAAACCCAATATATCAACAAGACATTTGGTGTTAATCCAAGGTTCAAACCAGACAAGAGTATTACTACCAGTAACGATAATTTTCCGAAATAATTGCTCACCAGTAGTTCTCCATCTTAAGATAGATTTCCAAGTGCATGATGAGTTATTATCAGCTCGCATGCTCCAAAACAATCTACCTGCACAATATTTGTTTTTCATCCACTGACTCCATAGAGAAGTTCCTTCTAAAAATTTCCACATTAGCTTGATGCTTGAAGCTTTTTTCAAATCAGTTAAGGATTTCATTCCAATACCACCCTCATGCTTTGGCAAACATAGCTTACCCTAGCTAACTTTATGAGAAGATCATCCCTAAAATAAATCCGAACACATAGAGTGTAATTTAGAAATGACATGCCCAAGTAATTGATAAACTGAAAGCCAGTATAAGATTGTGGGATTGATAACTGATTGAATCAATTCAGCTCTGCCAGCATAGCTTAGATATATAACATCCCATGGCTGAATTTTTGCTTGAATTTTATGAAGTAGAGATTGGCATTCACTAGAGTGTATATAATTTGGCAATAAAGGCACACCTAGATGTCTCACTGGCAAACAATCAACTTGAAAACCCAAAAATTAGAAATTTCATGAGTATACTTTGCTTTCAAACTGAGATATATCTTCGATTTAAGCACGCTAATTGAAACACCACAGAATTTCTTTAGTTATCAAAACAATCATTAATGCAGCAGCACAGTGCATGAAACATCTACCAAAAATCATAAGGTCATCTGCGTACATAAGATGAGATGCAACTGGATCAAAGCTGTGAACAGGTAGAAACTTTTCCATTGCAACAGCTTCATTCAAACAATATGAGAAATACTCCATGGCAATCAAAAATAAATAAGGAGAAAGAGGATCTCCTTGTCTAAGCCCGCATTAGATGATATAAAACCAGTAGGAATGCCTTGAATCAACATGGAGAAAGTCGGAGAAGAAATGCATTCATAAATGATGTTAATAGGATGAACGGGAAATCCCATTTTCAACATTAAGCGACAAATTAATCTTCTATTGATCATATCATAGGCTTTATGGAGATCAGCTTTCACATGGAATTTACTCACTCCACTCTTCTTAAAATCTATTAACAATTCATGTGCCAACATAATATTTTCACCAATATGTCTGTTATGAATATAAGCACATTGATTTGATGATATGAGATGAGGCATATACCACTTAATTCTGTTGCACAATATTTTACTAATTTTTTATAAAACATGTTGCAACAAGAAATGGGACGATATTGTGAAATATGTGTAGATCTATCTACCTTAGGAATTAAGGTAATAAAAGTGTGATTACTACCTTTTGGAAGTTTTCCAGACTCAAAAATATCCTGCATAGCCGCTACAAGATCATACTTTAAAGTTTCCTAGTGTGACATGAAGAATTTTGAGTTAAGACCATCAGGGCCAGGACTGGAATCGATATGAACTGAAAAAACTGCTTTCTTAACTTCCTCTATTGTAATAGCTTGAAGTAAATGCTGCTATCCAAATTCATTTATGGTAGCAATTGGTTGGAATGAAGGAAGCTCGGTAATGTTTTCACCATTGAAAAGGGACTGAAAGTAATTAATAGCTTCAGCCGCAACTTCATTTCACTTGTACAAGAGTGTTCCATCAGCTTTAAACAGAGCATTCAAATTATTGACATGTCTTCTAGCTGACATTTTGGAGTGAAATTTTTTTGAATTGGCGTCACCGTCTTTGTGACGAACTAGAATTTCGACTCTGAAAATCGACACAAAGCCCAGCGTCGACTGTTCAGACATCGAGAATACCGGATCATTAATAGAAAGAAATTAGAGGATGAGATAGAAAAGATAGAACTAATAGAATAGAAGAAGAAGAAGAACACAGCTGAACATAATCAGAGTAAACACGAATCTCACAGCGGGACGAATAAAATATATTATATAACATAACTTTGAAATACAAATCTGTTTTGTATAAGAGTACGACATTACATTTGATACAGCGGAAATAACTCTAAATAACCAATAGTGAAGACTTATGCTTCAAGCTCCTCCAAGTGTATCTGTAAAGCCTGAAACACTTGACTGCGCGTACAAATTTGGGCATCCAAGAGTTTAGGGAAAAACAAACAAAATAAACTCTGGGTCAGTCATGGGACTGGTGTGGGTAAATTCCAACCATACAGTTTAACTTTGAAAATCCCTTTTGAAACAAAAGGATAATAGTAAGACCAACCCACACATAAACATGGACGGTTTTTACCTTACTATAACCCAAAATATTTTGATATCAAAATCCAGTGGTATTATAATAATGTCTAATCAAGTAAATAACCAAATAGCAGAACGCTTGCATCTCACGCTCTACATACATAGTATAAAATCAAAAACCGCAGGGCTCTTATTGGAGATTGGATTCCAAATATGACAAGGTATGGAACCACCTGCCGTTAGTGTATCTCTAGAGGCAAATACACGTACAGGGTTCAATAAGAACGTCTTGCAACCCGGCCCACACATGACCGACCACTCATTTCGCTTGAGTGTATCGAATGTATATCACCAACGGTTGGGCTCAAAGCACCGTTTCCCGAAAAGGGACAGCATCGAAATAGATTAAAGAAGTAAAAGGAATTTCTCTAGATAGGTGATTATAAACCCTAATGGGAGCGACCCACATAGCCATGCTGCCTGCCCGATTTTTGTCATTTCCCGGTTGTGAAGCTTGAGGCTACGTCTATCTTTTAGAACATCTGACCACCATACACTTTGAATCCCACCTCGTCAAACCCATCAAATCACTAGTTGATCTTCCCAAAAATATTACGGGTATAAAAGCTAAGAGAAACGAATTTCTCCGCCGCCAGACGTAATACCTTGAAAAGTTCGCCTTATGTGACCGTTAGGAATACTCTGTTAGACATTCATCCATACAAGTTGTCCTGGGACTGGACAAACAAAAAAACACCATTCTGGAACATGACAACCCTTGCATTTCACTCCGTCTTCAATTGTCTTCAGCATAATCAAATTCACAGCGCTTATGCCTATGCGAAGTGGTTTCAGGATAATATATCCAACCGGTCTCTCCGTATTGACAACGATGGTCAAAACACTTCGATAGTCGATTATTTAACTATCGAAGTAAAAAAAAGTCATAACTAACATCACATAATCACGAGCACTTTTTATTTACCATTCGTTTCTATTATTTGAATTCTCATATCATACCAGATATTTCTCAAATCCTGTTTTAGCCTTTTCACACTTTTTGGAAAAACATTCCTAGAGATAGTATTATATATATATATCACGCTTAAGTTTGTGAACAACGTAAATTTATCGTTATAGTTCAAAACTAGTCATACGCTGTAACATTCCCCTTTATAACTAATCTCGACATAACAATCACACTTAGGCCTAGTCAACAGCATTTATTTTATCGTTATAGTTCAAAGGCTTGCAATACGCTGTAATATTCATCCTTTTATAACTAATTCCATACTCTACCATATCCTTACTTTGAAAACTCGGTTCTAAACATTAACTCTTCGCTTTGTCTTCATTATACCATCACATTTATAACTTCTTTTACAAAAATCCATTTACGTTCTTTGCCTTCTCACACTTTACTCTTATTTGAATCATTGTTCTTAATACATGTAACATCTCATTACTAACTCAATAACATCTTAATTGAGATCTATTTAAGAAACAATTATTTAATAATTAAATAATATTTTACTTTATCATTCTTGAAATAAAACAATTTACTTCATTTAAAATAACTAATTTTATTAGTTTGATAATCCATTATTAATTAATAATAATTAACAATAAATCTTTTTTAATTTTGATCGATTTTTTTGTAGGCTATTTTCATTAGATGAATTTAAGGTCAATTAATCTAATAATCAATTTCTAAATAAACAGTTGATTTAATCAACTTCAATCCACCGGTTAATTCGTTAACTGATTTAATTACTTCTCCTCGTTTGATTAATATAATTAATCCAATAATATTCTCTAACCGATTTGTATTAAAATAATTATTCAATATTTACCTGCCGAATAATTACAGTTTCATGACTTATCAAATAATCGTTTTTATGTACTTTATAAAAACGAACCATAAAATATCAGTTTATAATAGAACGTCTATTATAATCTAAAACTTCACTTTAATTATAAAAATATAATTGTTATAACCAACTTCGTTGATCCGCCTATCAGCAAATCAATTTCTTAACCACACGATGGATTTATGTCGGTTGCTGTCGTTTCCTTAACTGATATCGTTTATTGATTTAATCGAAATAACGTTGAATTTTCATTCAACATGGTACAACAGTGCACAAACAGTACATATAAATATTTAGGAATCTGGTTGAATTCCTCCAACCGTTTCCGCATCCACAGATGTTAGTCAACTCAGTATGCAACCAATGATGTGAACATATGCAACGATATATATCTATTCCAACCAAATTTAACCGTAATTTACCTAATCGACCATCACACAGCATTCAACCAATATTTAAAATAAAAGTATAATATTTTAAAATAGATCAGAGATAGTGAATTTACACACCTTGCGCGTTAACCGTTAAATAACGATTTGCGTCAGTCGATTAAACCCGGCGTTCAATTCGACCATAAAGACGAGCTCCAAACTACTTCAAAAACAACGACGACCTCCATCATTATTAGTCTGCCGCTCAACCCCACATATTTACGCCTCTGCTTCCATTTGCTTTTTAAATAAATAAATGTCGCTGTATATTCACCATTTACTCCACTCTTCTTAAAATCTATTAACAATTCATGTGCCAACATAATATTTTCACCAATATGTCTGTTATGAATATACGCACATTGATTTGATGATATGAGATGAGGCATATACCACTTAATTCTGTTGCACAATATTTTACTAATTTTTTATAAAACATGTTGCAACAAGAAATGGGACGATATTGTGAAATATGTGTAGGTCTATCTACCTTAGGAATTAAGGTAATAAAAGTGTGATTACTACCTTTTGGAAGTTTTCCAGACTCAAAAATATCCTGCATAGCCGCTACAAGATCATACTTTAAAGTTTCCTAGTGTGACATGAAGAATTTTGAGTTAAGACCATCAGGGCCAGGACTGGAATCAATATGAACTGAAAAAACTGCTTTCTTAACTTCCTCTATTGTAATAGCTTGAAGTAAATGCTGCTATCCAAATTCATTTATGGTAGCAATTGGTTGGAATGAATGAAGCTCGGTAATGTTTTCACCATTGAAAAGGGACTGAAAGTAATTAATAGCTTCAGCCGCAACTTCATTTCACTTGTACAAGAGTGTTCCATCAGCTTTAAACAAAGCATTCAAATTATTGACATGTCTTCTAGCTGACATTTTGGAGTGAAATTTTTTTGAATTGGCGTCACCGTCTTTGTGACGAACTGGAATTTCGACTCTGAAAATCGACACAAAGCCCAGCGTCGACTGTTCAAACATCGAAAATACCAGAACATTAATAGAAAGAAATTAGAGGATGAGATAGAAAAGATAGAACTAATAGAATAGAAGAAGAAGAAGAACACAGCTGAACATAATCAGAGTAAACACGAATCTCACAGCGGGACGAATAAAATATATTATATAACATAACTTTGAAATACAAATCTGTTTTGTATAAGAGTACGACATTACATTTGATACAGCGGAAATAACTCTAAATAACCAATAGTGAAGACTTCTGCTTCAAGCTCCTCCAAGTGTATCTGTAAAGCCTGAAACACTTGACTGCGCGTACAAATTTGGGCATCCAAGATTTAGGGAAAAACAAACAAAATAAACTTTGGGTCAGTCATGGGACTGGTGTGGGTAAATTCCAACCATACAGTTTAACTTTGAAAATCCCTTTTGAAACAAAAGGATAATAGTAAGACTAACCCACACATAAACATGGACGGTTTTTACCTTACTATAACCCAAAATATTTTGATATCAAAATCCAGTGGTATTATAATAATGTCTAATCAAGTAAATAACCAAATAGCAGAACGCTTGCATCTCACGCTCAACATACATAGTATAAAATCAAAAACCGCAGGGCTCTTATTGGAGATTGGATTCCAAATATGACAAGGTATGGAACCACCTGTCGTTAGTGTATCTCTAGAGGCAAATACACGTACAGGGTTCAACAAGAACGTCTTGCAACCCGGCCCACACATGACCGACCACTCATTTCGCTTGAGTGTATCGAATGTATATCACCAACGGTTGGGCTCAAACCACCGTTTCCCGAAAAGGGACAGCATCGAAAAAGATTAAAGAAGTAAAAGGAATTTCTCTAGATAGGTGATTATACACCCTAATGGGAGCGACCCACATAGCCATGCTGCCTGCCCGATTTTTGTCATTTCCCGGTTGTGAAGCTTGAGGCTACGTCTATCTTTTAGAACATCTGGCCACCATACACTTTGAATCCCACCTCGTCAAACCCATCAAATCACTAGTTGATCTTCCCAAAAATATTACGGGTATAAAAGCTAAGAGAAACGAATTTCTCCGCAGCCAGACGTAATACCTTGAAAAGTTCGCCTTATGTGACCGTTAGGAATACTCTGTTAGACATTCATCCATACAAGTTGTCCTGGGATTGGACAAACAAAAAAACACCATTCTGGAACATGACGACCCTTGCATTTCACTCCGTCTTCAATTGTCTTCAGAATAATCTAATTCACAGCGCTTATGCCTATGCGAAGTGGTTTCAGGATAATATATCCAACCGGTCTCTCTGTATTGACAACGATGGTCAAAACACTTCGATAGTCGATTATTTAACTATCGAAGTAAAAAAAAGTCATAACTAACATCACATAATCACGAGCACTTTTTATTTAACATTCGTTTCTATTATTTGAATTCTCATATCATACCAGATATTTCTCAAATCCTGTTTTAGCCTTTTCACACTTTTTGGAAAAACATTCCTAGAGATAGTATTATATATATATATATATCACGCTTAAGTTTGTGAACAACGTAAATTTATCGTTATAGTTCAAAACTAGTCATACGCTGTAACATTCCCCTTTATAACTAATCTCGACATAAATGTCACACTTAGGCCTAGTCAACAGCATTTATTTTATCGTTATAGTTCAAAGGCTTGCAATACGCTGTAATATTCATCCTTTTATAACTAATTCCATACTCTACCATATCCTTACTTTGAAAACTCGGTTCTAAACATTAACTCTTCGCTTTGTCTTCATTATACCATCACATTTATAACTTCTTTTACAAAAATCCATTTACGTTCTTTGCCTTCTCACACTTTACTCTTATTTGAATCATTATTCTTAATACATGTAACATCTCATTACTAACTCAATAACATCTTAATTGAGATCTATTTAAGAAACAATTATTTAATAATTAAATAATATTTTACTTTATCATTCTTGAAATAAAACAATTTACTTCATTTAAAATAACTAATTTTATTAGTTTGATAATCCGTTATTAATTAATAATAATTAATAATAAATCTTTTTTAATTTTGATCGATTTTTTTGTAGGCTATTTTCATTAGATGAATTTAAGGTCAATTAATCTAATAATCAATTTCTAAATAAACAGTTGATTTAATCAACTTCAATCCACCGGTTAATTCGTTAACTGATTTAATTACTTCTCCTCGTTTGATTAATATAATTAATCCAATAATATTCTCTAACCGATTTGTATTAAAATAATTATTCAATATTTACCTGCCGAATAATTACAGTTTCATGACTTATCAAATAATCGTTTTTATGTACTTTATAAAAACGAACCATAAAATATCAGTTTATAATAGAACGTCTATTATAATCTAAAACTTCACTTTAATTATAAAAATATAATTTTTATAACCAACTTTGTTGATCCGCCTATCAGCAAATCAATTTCTTAACCATACGATGGATTTATGTCGGTTGCTGTCGTTTCCTTAACTGATATCGTTTATTGATTTAATCGAAATAACGTTGAATTTTCATTCAACATGGTACAACAGTGCACAAACAGTACATATAAATATTTAGGAATCTGGTTGAATTCCTCCAACCGTTTCCGCATCCACAGATGTTAGTCAACTCAGTATGCAACCAATGATGTGAACATATGCAACGATATATATCTATTCCAACCAAATTTAACCGTAATTTACCTAAACGACCATCACACAGCATTCAACCAATATTTAAAATAAAAGTATGATATTTTAAAATAGATCAGAGATAGTGAATTTACACACCTTGCGCGTTAACCGTTAAATAACAATTTGCGTCAGTCGATTAAACCCGGTGTTCAATTCGACCATAAAGACGAGCTCCAAACTGCTTCAAAAACAACGACGACCTCCATCATTATTAGTCTGCCGCTCAACCCCACATATTTATGCCTCTGCTTCCATTTGCTTTTTAAATAAATAAATGTCACTGTATATTCACCATTTACTTCACTGTTCATTGAGCAGCCGGGCACCATGTCTTACTTCAGTAAATATCACAGCTCAATATCCTCATCTGTACATCCACTTGTACACCAAACAATAGAAACAAACGCCTCCCTCTTTAAACCCTTCTTTAATTTGGGCTATTTATTATTTATTTATTTCCTGTAATTGGCTTTTCTTTGAACACTGGCCCAAATCCTTGCATGAAAATCCATCCGCATTTGTACAGTGCCTTCCCAAATGATGAAAACGGTGACTTGCTCTTTACACCAACCTCGAATTCCATCTAAAACTAACGTGCTTCACGCCTGAACACCACTTAATACACATCAAACGGTTTTACGTCTCCTTCCACCCGTGACAAACCTCCTGCTACTCACGTTAACCACCCAATCGAACACCATGCGAGTTTCACTGACCCTTACTCCTCTCCCAAACAGCTACATCATTCCTTCCTTCGTACCCAAAACTGACTCAATACATTCCAAAAGCAACGTCCCCCTCTAGGACATGTTCCCCATGATACACAGCCCCATCCGAATAAAGCAAACAACACCTGCTCTATATTTGAACGCCCCTTCTATATTCCTCTATTTACACCAACTCCTCACGCTCTGAAACTCCGGCCTCACGCTGCTTCGAACAAAGCACTACTCCGGCCTCGCTTCATCTGAACACCATTTTGACCCACTTGCATTCAACGTTTCTCTTCTTTTACTCGCTCCTTTTCTTCACAAAACTTCACCAATCAAATGCCTACCTTCTCCTCATTCACTCCACTACTTCCGTGATCCTTCATGCCATTTACTTTGACTGTGTTCATCTCCTATCCACACCACACAGTACATAAAAAAGAATACATACCACACATGTTTGTCCCTTACGGTAATCGTGGTGAACTGTGTAGACTTAGAAACCCCATAGATTCATGTCACAATCCCACTGTATCACACGGCCATCTGCTCCAACACAAACACGTTCTGCCTAAACTTTCAACTTTCTTTTTTCACGCTGCAAAACTGAGGCAACCTTGCATATTTAACACAGCGCTCCACCAATTTAAAAACCCAGTCCACCGTGATTCCTCCTCCAGCACTAAACCCGCCCATACTTGTTTTCCCAGCGAAGAGAATGGATCCCGATGCGTGTGTGTGTATATATATATATATATACACACACACACACACACACTAACATGAACAAAGAACAATACGAGCTATATTTATTTGTTTTAGATCTGAACGCTATTTTTTCTTTGTTTTCTATGTTTGTTTTTAAGTGAAGTCAGGGACGGCAGACACAGTGTATTTATAATGTTTGGAATCCTTCACTGCCAAGTAATAGGTGTATAGGTCTGCACTGCTGCTCCTTAGCTCTGTGCAATATCACGAGTTATCTTTCGTGAAAAGTAGATGGTGACAATACGAGTTCTGGTGTATAATAGGGTAGGTTACGGCTATATGGTTTGATTTTACGAAAACTTCTTTTCGTGATGACCTGATTGTATTCATCGTTTAGGGTCAGTCTAGGGACATAGCACAGCTGCTAAAAAACTTAGGGTAGTGATTTGAATATTCATGGCAGTCTGTTTACTTTAACGTGAAGTAGCAGGAGTTGCTTATGTCTTTGATAGGAAAATACATAGTTGCGTGATCTTTTGTTTTGGGATAGCTGCAGATCTCGGTAGCATGGATGAAAGGACATATCAATACATTCTACTTCGGCATGAAGCTTTTGGAAGCTATAGGTTTGCAGATTGGAAATGGACATCACACATATAGTGTATGGGTAGGTCATGAATTGTCGGTAGCCTCTCTGTGTTTTGAAAATACACTGTTGTTGCTATTCGGTGTGTTTTCTTACCAAGGAGTCAGCCATGGTTTTCTTCACAATTAATAGAAAAGAGGGGTAGGACGTCAATTATGTACACAGAGCCTAGGATAGCCATGTGTATTCGTACCCTTTTGGGTAGCATGAAACATCTCGGCTCAACTTTAATTTATGTGATTTGGCCTTACTGCATGTATAGGGCAGCGTAAATTCGTAGCCATTCTTTGGTTTAAAATCCAATGTATAATCGGCATTTTCTTCCTTGGCCATGAAGTGCTTAAGACATGAGTCAAGATGACCGTAGCGTTTGTTATTGATAAGGACGTTGTTGTTGTTCATTAAACGTGAGGTTCATTTGCTGGTTTCTGTTCAACGGTGTGTTTGCTTCGGTTTGTTATTTAAAAGATTTCGGTATCCCATTACAAAAATTATGTTAATGTCCGAGCTATTGTGGACAGAAATAAGATTACGGTCGTGTTCAGCGAGGTGCCACGATCTCATAAATATAATAATATCGGTAGGTTAACCCATATTGTGAAACCCCAAAATACTAATACAGGGAACAAAATACCCCAAATAAAAAGTAGCTTATTTAATTAATTAAAAATTACAGTAAAATTCTGAAAATTAAATTATAACTGCGTCTCAAAAGAACCTTGTCTAAATTCGAAACTGATATCTAGTTATATCAAATAAACTGTTACGATCGATAAGAGATTTTACAGCGACTATTTGAATATTTGATTTGGACATAACTCACAATCTATAACGTGAAATCTTGATTTTTCATTTCTGTTAGAAAGATATTGTTCAACAGATTCCAATGTTTCTTGTTTCGAGGAAATCCAACAACTAACGGGTCCTGTACACTCAGTTGAATTTCATAACGTTAAATTACGAACTGCTGCGATATTACGGGCTCGATTATATTTAATATATATTATTATACATTCAACTTCATTTTAATTAATATATAAATCCACTTATATTATGAATTCAATATTTAAACTGATTTAAATATTCAAATACAAACCGATAAAAAATGCGGGATGTTACAGTCTTGAAGCCATGAAACCTTGGATTTTTGCCTATAACACAAAGACTTAATATGTTTTTGCACGTATAGAAATTGTTTGGCTTCGAGCATACTTTCGAATAAATTCAGATTTTCTAGATCAAGATCACATTAGCATAACATTAGCAATTATTATATGTGTTGTAAAGAGAGTTATTTGGAAGACTAAAGTTCTGTGAGGACATGCTCATAAGTGTGGGCAGATTACCTTTTTTGGCTTAAGTGGACCGAAGTCTATGTTTTAGGATTAACAATCTGGCTGGATTGGTAGATTTAGTGGATAAAATAGTCTGTTATTGTACGAGTAATATATTTATGTATTCATGTATTGTATTGTATTGATGCATGCACTACAATTTAGATATTGATAACTTAACTCATTTTCAAAAAAAAAAATCATTATCTTTATATACATATGTACTTGTATTATATTGTGTTGCACACATATATATGCATTTAGACAATATTTTTGTATCAAGAAGGTTAACATGTTCATTGTTGCGTAAATCATAACATCTAAATATAAGTATGTCAAATCATGAACACCCCATTATATTGAACATGCACTACACATAAATATGTATACGATACAAAAGCATTTTTTCGGCAAATCAACCGATTTTATATTTGACGTACCACTTATACTGTGACAACCCGCCCCGAACCAACCGACATTTACTCCAAAAGTGCGTTGTACACATGTCCAGTTAGCACGGGACGACCGTTAGAAGGGAAGGAAGAAGACGAAGAATCAACAATGAACCTGTAGAATGTCTCACAGCGCATGGAACAAAATATAATAATAATAACATACTTGACATAAACAGGTGAGACGGTGCATAAGCTGAAAACAAACTATCATAGCAGCGGAAAATCCAAAGTACAGCTTATGATCCAAAGCCAACATTATTACAACTTTAAAAATTGTCTCAAGAGTTAAACAAGAAAGGTACACTACTAATGCCCAAAGTAGTGACCAGCAACGACACAGGGAGAATATCTATACATATCATACGTGGAAGCCTCCTGCTCGTCTCTGAATCCGCTACTCGCGCATCCCCCAGCTAACCTGTCTCTAGTCTGCTCGTGTGAGCACCCAGAGTAATAAGAAGAGACATAAAACTCTGGGTCAGACAAAAAGTCTGGTATGAGCGATAAGCAGCTAAACAGAACAATAACCGGTACACTAAACCATACCTGAACCTGGACCTGCAACCAAAGAGTTAGCACTACATACTGTACAACACTCTAAGGTGCCACTAGCATATGGTGTACTAACATACGGGGGTGGGGGTGTGCATGTCATAGTGATGGCAAACAAATCAAACATAGCAATCATCCTCACATCTCTCACTCAGTGCATAAAGCCTACGATGTCCACCACTGTCAATCACTAGACCCATCGAAGTAGTGACGGAGTTCGACTTGTACAACTATTGCTACTACCAAGCTTACCACATGGAGTCATGACCAAATCTTTACAAATGACCCCACTTCATTGGTCTATAGCCCCTTAGTCGTACCTAGGCCACTATGGCCCTGAATCCGTTCACGTACTTCCTACACATAGTGATCCAAAGTTACGGACATCGACAACCCCTTAGCACACGTCCCGCAGCAAAGGCCGACTCATGAAGCCCACTCATTGGTTCCCAACTGGATCCTGAGTCAAAGCTCCTCATTTGGACTTCCTTTGCATCTCGGGTCTTGGTCGAATTGGAGTTGGTCTTCAGAAGAGTCGTCGCGTAGTAGTAATAGCATGTGTACAGTTCGGTTCGGTGTTCCTCTTCTGGCTTGGTTCGGTTCGGTGTACTCTTGCTCCATCGGTTTGGTTCGGATGCTTTGTGTCTGGTTCGGTGGTTGCTCCCTCCTAGATGTCCCGATCCAATCCGGTGCTTCGCTCCAACTCCAGCTCCAAGCTAGGTCCTCTGATCTGATCCCTATGCACTTGCCCCCGATCCAATCCCTATTAGTCTCTCCAATCCGATCCCCTTTGGTTTCTCTCCGATCCGATCCCCTTCAGTTTCTCTCCGATCCGATCCCCTACAGTTTCTCTCCGATACCCTACCCAACTCCAATTCTAAGCAAATGGCCTTCCTTCTCGCCAAGCCTCTTATGCTAAGTTCCAATCCGAATCGAGTCCTCTTGCCCAGTTCTCCTATCCGATCCGAGCCCAATTATTCGATCCGATCCGGTTCGGAACCCTGCATATTACCTGTGACTTTCCAACGACTGTTTTATGCCATACGACGGCGTTTTCGACCAATCTAACAATTCTAATCAATCACAAAACATACCATACAGTCATAGCAACATAGGGAATCAACCATAGACATCAAAACAACAACCATAGCATGTAATTTGGATCAAACCTACCCAAAATCCCATATTTTCCCTTAAGCATGTTTAGGCAAAACTAATGATATGATTAGCAAAACTTAACGAAATTAACCCAAATTCATACCAGAAGTCTAAAACATTATTTAAGAATTTATAAATATTTTTCCAGAATTTATTAATGTATAAATTCGCTAATCTTCACTAATTACCCTTAGTTAACCTTAATTAGTGAGGAACTATGCAAATCACTCACCTTGGCCACAAATAAAACCTTTAGAACTGAAATTCTACTGTTTGGGCGCGAATACCAATGCAACACAGCAGCTCTACTACTGATTTGGTGAAGATCTTCCTTGATTTGATGTTGATTAAGCCAAAACTAGATTAGAAAGTGATTAGAAGTTGATTTGGGTGTTTTTAGATGATGGAGGCCATTGTTGGTGTTTCAAGAATGGAAGTGGCTGCTAAAAGAAATGTTTTCTAACCCTGATTGTAACAACCCGTAAAATCTGGGTCAGTTTAAAATTTTTATTTTGGCGATTTTAGCGAATTTTGATTATTTAAAATGAATTATTTTAAATAATATCGACGAGAAATTTATTTCGAATATATTTAGAACGTATATATTATATACGCCGTCGTTAGAATATAAATATTTATATATAATTATAAATAGAATTGAAAATGGCGCGGTAGTTCGATAATTCGATTTCAAACTTCAATTGAATGTACCGGGTGCAAAACAATCCGGATTTTAGTGAAACCAAAAACATTAGGATCTAATTGATGATATCTTTCCAACGAATCCGAATAATCAAGATTTCATATCGGGAATCAAAAGATATGTCCAGTTGAAAATTCTGAATAGTCGCTATGGAATTCAGGCCCTTAAAAATGGACATTTTGCAAATGACCTCGGATTTCGACGAAACTAGTTTTGTTGGGTCCGGGATGTAAAGTTATTGCTAGGTTTCAAATTTCATAATTTTTCGAATCAATATGTGAGCGTGGCAAAGGAAAACGCGTTTGACCAGTTTCAGTTGATTTTAATCGACTGGAAATTGGCCATTTTTCAAACGGTCTCAGAATTCGACGAAACTAGTTTTGTTAGGACCGTATCGTCAATACGAAGCTAGAAAATATTTTTCGAGAATTTTTAGAGTTAGTATGCGACCCCGGTAATTTGAAATGTACGTTTAAAATTCAATAAAGTGATTTAAATGTAAATTCAAGCGAAAACTGATCGAAACAACTGAATCAGCTTGCGATTCATATCCCATTGTGTTCGGAATGGGGGTATTACCCTAGGGACGACAGTCGGTGGGCTCAAAAAGGAGTTCGAATTTCTAAAGTAACTTTTTGAAGATAAAATTAAATTAAAAATATAAATTAATATATATACTTCTTTATAATAACCCCCCCTTTCTTTGAATCGGTCAACAGAAAAAAAAGAAAAAAAAAGAGAGCAGACCCCCTCCCGTCGCCTTCTACCCTCGAACGTCGCCACCCTCCGATAAAGCGCCGCCGCCCCCAGCCCTCTACCTCGCCTTCCACCTCCTCCTCCCATCGCCTTGCCCCCTTCTCCTCCGCCTGCGCTTCAATCCCCACCCGAATCGAAACCCCCCTTTTCCCCAATTAGAGGTCGCGCCCATCTGAAGCGCCACCGAGCTCGACTGGATTGGAGGGTGTGGCCAAGGCGGAGCAATCGGCAACTTCTGATCGGCAGTGCCAAGCTTCGAGATGCGTGCGATAGTTAGAGTTCCAAGGCAGGCGGGTTTTCCTTTTTCACGATGATGCCTGGAACCAGTTTAGAACGGAGGAAGGTGATGCTCTTTATTTATTTCTTTAAGGATAATAACATTGCTGAAATATATGATTTTTTACTTTATAAAATTAGCTTTGTTTTAAAAAAATATACGTTGTTTTTAAAATATAAATAACATCAAATAAAAATGTGATTTTTATTTAAATAGCTGTGCAATAAAAATATGATTTGGATGAAATGGCTTTTATAAGAAAAAAATGAGATTTTTGTTGATATTGAAAATGAGATTTTCTTTGTATACAAATATATTGGTTTTTAAAAATAGAAGGATATGATTCGTCTATGTATATAAAAATTCGATTTTTATATATTGAACTTTGAAATAAAAATTCGATTTTTATATATTGAACTTTGAAATAAAAATTCGATTTTTATATATTGAACTTTGAAATAAAAATTCGATTTTTATATATTGAACTTTGAAATAAAAATTCGATTTTTATATATTGAACTTTGAAATAAAAATTCGATTTTTATATATTGAACTTTGAAATAAAAATTCGATTTTTATATATTGAACTTTGAAATAAAAATTCGATTTTTATATATTGAACTTTGAAATAAAAATTCGATTTTTATATATTGAACTTTGAAATAAAAATTCGATTTTTATATATTGAACTTTGAAATAAAAATTCGATTTTTATATATTGAACTTTGAAATAAAAATTCGATTTTTATATATTGAACTTTGAAATAAAAATTCGATTTTTATATATTGAACTTTGAAATAAAAATTCGATTTTTATATATTGAACTTTGAAGTAAAAAATTTGATTTTTATATGCTGAACTTCGAAATAAAAATTCGATTTTTATATATTGAACTTTGAAATAAAAATTCGATTTTTATTTATGGAATAGCGAAGTAAAAATGTGATTTTTACATAGGTAGTGAATGCAGGCGAAGAAAGTGACAAGGGGCAAGAACGACGAAGATTTTCTACTAAGAAGAGCCGTGGAGCTAGGATAGCTATATGTGAGAATTTCTCACCTTTCAATTTCTTTTTTTCTAGTTATATATATATACTAGGATGCAGACGGTGCTTAGTAGCACCCGACACAATCGTCCACAGACCATGGACTTGTTTGTTTGGTTGCGTAGATTAGTTGGATTATTTGATTGAAATTGATTGTTTGGTGAAATGAAATTGATTTGATTGATGTGTGAATGGCGTGGGCCTTCACTAGACCGGGGATAAGGCTAGGCCTCGTCCCGTTTCTAGTATCGTGCCGTTATGCCGCCGAAATTTTCTAAAATATGTTAGAAAAATAAAAATATCATTTTATTTAAAGAATGAACTGAATAGAAATTCATATGTTGGAATAAAATGTTTTATCGTTAAAAATATAATTTTTAACGTGAATGTGAATAAATAAATATTCATTTACAAACCGGACGGTTTGTTTATGTACACCTATTTGAAGGACATTGATTGGGTCGATAAATTTTACACATCGCCCAACTGCACAAATAAAATATTCGTTTGATTGTTTGAAACCCCACACGGGTGTTAGGATGAAATATGTAGTTCACTCATCCTAATTGATTAAATATGTCGATCGATTGATTGACAGGCTGTTATAAGCGTTGAATATCTATATTTGATGCTTATACAGTGTAGTGCACTTTGGTTGATGGTTGATTATTTGTCAATGCTATTATATACATGTGTTGTATGGAAATCCATATAATTAACTTTATATGGTAATTGATTGGGCCTCATTCCGATTTGAAAAATAAAGAATATTATAAAATAAAAGTTCATGTGTTGACAGTACTCATTCATTGAGATTGGTCATGTGTTGAACGAAATATTTTAGTAATAAAACTTACATCTTTATCATTATAAAATAAAAGTTCATGTGTTGACAGTACTCATTCATTGAGATTGGTCATGTGTTGAACGAAATATTTTGATAATAACGACTATTTTGAAAAAGAAATATTTGAAATAGAAGATTTGAAAATAAAGGAATATATGAAGCCGTGTTGATTAGATTGACGCCATTTTGACGTGAACGATATTTGAATCGATTTTAAAACGATTTCGAAATGAATTGAATTGAAAACGATTTCGAAATGAATTGAATTGAAAACGATTTCGAAATGAATTGAATTGAAAACGATTTCGAAATGAATTGAATTGAAAACGATTTCGAAAAGAATTGAATTGAAAACGATTTCGAAAAGAATTGAATTAAAAACGATTTAGAAAAGAATTGAATTGAAAACGATTTCGAAATGAATTGAATTGAAAACGATTTCGAAATGAATTGAATTGAAAACGATTTCGAAATGAATTGAATTGAAAACGATTTCGAAATGAATTGAATTGAAAACGATTTCGAAATGAATTGAATTGAAAACGAATTCAAATTGAATGGAAATTTGAATTGAATAGAAATGAATTTTGAAACGAATTTATAAAGAAGAATTCAATTTTGCTTTGAATTGAAATGGAAGTTGAAATAGGTTTTGAAACGATTTTAAAACTATTTATATATTCGTTTTGAATAGGAATCGACGAAATATATATTATATATATTATATATATAATAAAATGGCCTGAATAGAACGCGCCGCGGTAGTTCGTGAATTTCGACCATTTATTTCAAACGGACATTACGGGAGATCCGACCGTCGGATTCTCCTAAAACCGGAACCGTTGGGTTCGTATCGAAAAGAGCTTTCTAACGAATATTAGAAATTTGAAATCTAACGGTTGGATTTGGAGATACGTCCAAATCAAATTCGAAAAAGGTCGCTGTAAGTGCAGTTCGATGGCCGTTGATGGAAATCGACTGTACGGGCCTTGATAAAATTATTAAAAATAGTAATAATTTGTGTAAAATCATAAGAAATGATTTGTGAAGAATTGGGATGAAAAACTCCATATTTGAAAAGATAAAAATAGGTTTTTATCGAAATGAACTAGTTTTGAACTAGAAATATAATTCTATTTATTTTTAAATAAATAAATTGAATTTGAAAAGGGTTTTAAAAATAACCAAAATTTCCAATGATTGCATTGGAGTGGATTTGAATCGAAATTGTCTTCGGAATATTTCGATGTTGGAATTCGTGATTATACAGATGTTGTTATGGGAATTTGAAAGATATACATTTATATCGTTATTTCAATACGACATTTGTTAATCGTAGAATTTGATATTGAATATAAGCCGATATATTTTCTATTCAGAGCCTTATATTGAATATCAAATGTGATTTTGGGTTTGTCGTGAATGGTGTCTTCACTAACACTGTTCTGGAACCCAGTTGAGAAAAGATTAAATCTTTTTATTTAGATTTAATGCAGTGTACCAATTAAATAACATTTAATTGGAATTGAATCGATATTGATTTTTGGGTTTATCGTGGACAGTGTTTTAAATAACACTCGTTCTTTAACCCGATGATTAATGAATGTGATTTTGGGTTTATCGTGAACCGTGTTTTTAAATGACACTGATTCTTTAACCCAGTCAAAGATTAAAACTAAGTGGAGTTTTAATGAATCTTTAATTAGATTGAAATAATCGAAATGGAGTATCACCAGTTTTGCTCCAGGCGATAGTTAAATCTTTAATTAGATTTGAACGTGAAATGGTAATTGAATTTACCGATAACACCGTGGTGTTAGATATGAAGTATAACCAGTTTTACTTCATGGGATGAATAGGTTGGGATTAGGAAATTAAAACAAATGATTACTTCGGTAAGGTTCATTAATCCCGACTAGTTTGAATTGATATTCAAAAATAGATTATAGAATAAATTCAAGAAATTTATCTTGGATAAAATTAATGGGAACCTTTCCCTATGAATGTGAAATTTAGAAATTGACTGTCGGTTAGCCAAACAGAATGGTTTTCTGGGTATTGATCTGATGTTGGTTTCGGCCTTCGGGGTTAATATTTGGGGAATTATTCTCTTGATTAATTTACGGTTAGTGACTAATGAATTGGAATGAGGCGTATGTTGTGTTTGTGTAACACTTATTTAAAATATACGCGAGTTATTCGGAAAGACCGGGTTTATCCCATTCTGAATAACTGATACGACGATAAGTCGAAGATGAAGACGATGGTCGAAGACCGGAGGTCTTCACGTCGTTTGGGTGATAACTGATGATCTTGATTGGGCTGTACACCCAAGAAGATGGAAACAATTGGTGATCGTCCAGACGTACTTGGAGATCGATGGATATGCGGGGTACTAGGTGCCTCCGGTTTCGTTCAGACCCAGAACGGACTTGTAAATGGACTGTGTGTCTGACATTGGATTTTAGTCTGTGTGATTGATCTCTATTAAATATATATCTGTTTGGCGGCGGAGAATTTATTCTCTTGCTTAACGCCCTTCTCTGAGACGTACGAGCTCAGGGGTTATATATTGATGGATATCAAACGCATGGAGTGAATTGCCTGTGTGGCATGCCTAAGTGGCAATTGATCGAGGCTTCTGTTGAAAAGCAAAGTCTTGTGGTGATGATCAAAGCACGGCCTTTGTGGCGTAGCTTTGTGTAACGTTTGCTTCGCGAGTTTCACACCCGGTATGAACCAAAAACGGGAGAGGACATCAGGGAGGACTTACGTTTCTTTCTAGCTAGAAGTGGCGTCAGTGGTTTTACACGCCCTAACGAGTTTGACTTATGTGGTTGTTGCTGTTGCGAGGCGCCTCGGATTGATCGGTCGTTCTCGAACCGATGGAGTCATTTAGTTGTCTCGTTTACGCCCCAAAGGGCGGGGAAACGTATTGTTCAGGCACTATAATCCACATCGGTGGACCGGCCCTGACGATCGAAGGGGCAGTTGCGGCTGTTCCGGTGGCTCGGGCTAGAGAGTCACGAATCGGTTGGGGACTATCTTTTGCCTCGGTTCATAGACGGAAATCCAATTTCCAAATACGTGACATTTGCGGTTTTAATTGTAAAACTAGTATGGCGACATGATATATGGTACCCATGCCGCCTATGATTGATACTTATGATTTGAAGTTGTTTTATGAACTATGCACTTATAATAGTATCAAATGATTTGTTTTAAAACGTATCAAGCATTCTTTGGCTGTTATAAGGGAAAACCCTATCCTCGGCTGCGTTGCATTGTGTGATGGGACCTGGGTCTTATAACAGCTTCATTTTTCTTTATTTAGCATGGCGCTGTTGGCTTTATGCACTGGTATTCTTGGGAGGAAACCCGTTCCGTGTTATACGGCGTGGTCCCTTGATTTACCTAGCTTTGAAAATAAAGATTAATAACTATTTTAGTTCTCACACCAGTCACATGACTGACCTGGAGTTTATTGTTTTAACCTAAACTCTGGGTGCCCTTATTTTGACATGGGCAGCTAGTAGTTTTGGTTTTGCAGATTTATATTCACAGGATCCTGGTTTACAGCTGGAACGATATCCGGAAAGCTTTGTATCCGTATATCCCTTCTAGTTGTGTATTGTATTATTTTCCGCTGCTATGTATTTAAATGTAATTTAAATCTCTGATATTTCTGTGTAATATTCATTTGTACTCTGTATATTCTTGTAATCTGATGCATTGTTGTAATATACAATGAAATGTTCTTCTGTACGCGTTCTGTTTTGTCTTGTTCTCAAACGATAGGGCGTTTCGAACGGTCTGAGTCGGTTTAGCGACTGGTTCGGACCGAGCGAAATTCCTTGCCGTCACAGTTGGTATCAGAGCTTTGGTTTACAAAGCTAGAGAACAAGACACATTAGAACCATACGAAAGAATTCATCAGATAACGGATTAGTAATATCCAATGGGGATGACTCGTTAGAGATGGGATCAGTAGTATCCTAGAACGAGTGTGAAGAGTATATTTTTAAAATGAAAAAAAAATTTTGTTTTGAAAATTTAAATCAATTATTCGTATTTGATTATCTATTTATATTGAGTTGGACAGTCCAGTATATAAAGATTTTTCGTATACGTCTGATCCACATGTATTTGAAATTTTAATATATTGGATAGATATAGAATCACACTCTAGTCACCCGAAGATGATTCTGATGATAGTTCGAACATCATCAGAATTGGTATTCGTGTTTCGAAGGTGTGATATCTATATATTTCCTATTGATTGGTGTGAGAACCAAAATTAGATAGGGCTTATTGTTGTGATTTGGCATCAAAAATCTGATTTTTGTATAAGTATCAAAAGTATGAATTTGAAACTCTAATTCACTAATTGATTGATGTTTGTGTTGTTTGTTTAATTGTTTGATAATTTTGAACCATTATGCCTAATTTGATCGAATATTGAATTGTATTGAAAATTGGTCGCATTTGCTTGCATATACATATACTTACATTGAACAGGTCATAGCAAGGAGGCTAGAGCAGAGAATAAAATTTGTTTGCCCGACAAATAGGTACATGTTTACTACATAATTTACTGTTTTGTTTGGGTGATGGTGATTTTATGAGCCGCTTGGCTTTTTCTTTTTCTTTTTGAGATCTGAAGGACCGGGGAAGCTATTTGAAATTCCCCGATGCTCCCATTGCAGGGGAGGTTATGGCGAAATTTTTCGAAAATTTAGGGTGTTAGCCAAATTTTTGAAATTTTGAAAATTCTCAGAAACTGAAAGGTTGGAGAATGGAAGCCAGATCGAACGTAGAGCTGAATAATCAAACCACTTTCGACTTTGTTCCTTTTCGGGGACGAAAAGTTTTAAGTGGGGGAGATTGTAACAACCCGTAAAATCTGGGCCAGTTTAAAATTTTTATTTTGGCGATTTTAGCGAATTTTGATTATTTAAAATGAATTATTTTAAATAATATCGACGAGAAATTTATTTCGAATATATTTAGAACGTATATATTATATACGCCGTCGTTAGAATATAAATATTTATATATAATTATAAATAGAATTGAAAATGGCGCGGTAGTTCGATAATTCGATTTCAAACTTCAATTGAATGTACCGGGTGCAATACAATCCGGATTTTAGTGAAACCAAAAACATTAGGATTTAATTGATGATATCTTTCCAACGAATCCGAATAATCAAGATTTCATATCGGGAATCAAAAGATATGTCCAGTTGAAAATTCTGAATAGTCGCTATGGAATTCAGGCCCTTAAAAATGGACATTTTGCAAATGACCTCGGATTTCGACGAAACCAGTTTTGTTGGGTCCGGGATGTAAAGTTATTGCTAGGTTTCAAATTTCATAATTTTTCGAATCAATATGTGAGCGTGGCAAAGGAAAACGCGTTTGACCAGTTTCAGTTGATTTTAATCGACTGGAAATTGGCCATTTTTCAAACGGTCTCAGAATTCGACGAAACTAGTTTTGTTAGGACCGTATCGTCAATACGAAGCAAGAAAATATTTTTCGAGAATTTTTAGAGTTAGAATGCGACCCCGGTAATTTGAAATGTGCGTTTAAAATTCAATAAAGTGATTTAAATGTAAATTCAAGCGAAAACTGATCGAAACAACTGAATCAGCTTGCGATTCATATCCCATTGTGTTCGGAATGGGGGTATTACCCTAGGGACGACAGTCGGTGGGCTCAAAAAGGAGTTCGAATTTCTAAAGTAACTTTTTGAAGATAAAATTAAATTAAAAATATAAATTAATATATATACTTCTTTATAATAACCCCCCCCCCCCCCCTTTTCTTTGAATCGGTCAACAGAAAAAAAAAAAAAAGAGAGCAGACCCCCTCCCGTCGCCTTCTACCCTCGAACGTCGCCACCCTCCGATAAAGCGCCGCCGCCCCCAGCCCTCTACCTCGCCTTCCACCTCCTCCTCCCATCGCCTTGCCCCCTTATCCTCCGCCTGCGCTTCAATCCCCACCCGAATCGAAACCCCCCTTTTCCCCAATTAGAGGTCGCGCCCATCTGAAGCGCCACCGAGCTCGACTGGATTGGAGGGTGTGGCCAAGACGGAGCAATCGGCAACTTCTGATCGGCAGTGCCAAGCTTCGAGATGCGTGCGATAGTTAGAGTTCCAAGGCAGGCGGGTTTTCCTTTTTCACGATGATGCCTGGAACCAGTTTAGAACGGAGGAAGGTGATGCTCTTTATTTATTTCTTTAAGGATAATAACATTGCTGAAATATATGATTTTTTACTTTATAAAATTAGCTTTGTTTTAAAAAAATATACGTTGTTTTTAAAATATAAATAACATCAAATAAAAATGTGATTTTTATTTAAATAGCTGTGCAATAAAAATATGATTTGGATGAAATGGCTTTTATAAGAAAAAAATGAGATTTTTGTTGATATTGAAAATGAGATTTTCTTTGTATACAAATATATTGGTTTTTAAAAATAGAAGGATATGATTCGTCTATGTATATAAAAATTCGATTTTTATATATTGAACTTTGAAATAAAAATTCGATTTTTATATATTGAACTTTGAAATAAAAATTCGATTTTTATATATTGAACTTTGAAATAAAAATTCGATTTTTATATATTGAACTTTGAAATAAAAATTCGATTTTTATATATTGAACTTTGAAATAAAAATTCGATTTTTATATATTGAACTTTGAAATAAAAATTCGATTTTTATATATTGAACTTTGAAATAAAAATTCGATTTTTATATATTGAACTTTGAAATAAAAATTCGATTTTTATATATTGAACTTTGAAATAAAAATTCGATTTTTATATATTGAACTTTAAAATAAAAATTCGATTTTTATATATTGAACTTTGAAATAAAAATTCGATTTTTATATATTGAACTTTGAAATAAAAATTCGATTTTTATATATTGAACTTTGAAGTAAAAATTTGATTTTTATATGCTGAACTTCGAAATAAAAATTCGATTTTTATATATTGAACTTTGAAATAAAAATTCGATTTTTATTTATGGAATAGCGAAGTAAAAATGTGATTTTTACATAGGTAGTGAATGCGGGCGAAGAAAGTGACAAGGGGCAAGAACGACGAAGATTTTCTACTAAGAAGATCCGTGGAGCTAGGATAGCTATATGTGAGAATTTCTCACCTTTCAATTTCTTTTTTTCTAGTTATATATATATATACTAGGATGCAGACGGTGCTTAGTAGCACCCGACACAATCGTCCACAGACCATGGACTTGTTTGTTTGGTTGCGTAGATTAGTTGGATTATTTGATTGAAATTGATTGTTTGGTGAAATGAAATTGATTTGATTGATGTGTGAATGGCGTGGGCCTTCACTAGACCGGGGATAAGGCTAGGCCTCGTCCCGTTTCTAGTATCGTGCCGTTATGCCGCCGAAATTTTCTAAAATATGTTAGAAAAATAAAAATATCATTTTATTTAAAGAATGAACTGAATAGAAATTCATATGTTGGAATAAAATGTTTTATCGTTAAAAATATAATTTTTAACGTGAATGTGAATAAATAAATATTCATTTACAAACCGGACGGTTTGTTTATGTACACCTATTTGAAGGACATTGATTGGGTCGATAAATTTTACACATCGCCCAACTGCACAAATAAAATATTCGTTTGATTGTTTGAAACCCCACACGGGTGTTAGGATGAAATATGTAGTTCACTCATCCTAATTGATTAAATATGTCGATCGATTGATTGACAGGCTGTTATAAGCGTTGAATATCTATATTTGATGCTTATACAGTGTAGTGCACTTTGGTTGATGGTTGATTATTTTTCAATGCTATTATATACATGTGTTGTATGGAAATCCATATAATTAACTTTATATGGTAATTGATTGGGCCTCATTCCGATTTGAAAAATAAAGAATATTATAAAATAAAAGTTCATGTGTTGACAGTACTCATTCATTGAGATTGGTCATGTGTTGAATGAAATATTTTAGTAATAAAACTTACATCTTTATCATTATAAAATAAAAGTTCATGTGTTGACAGTACTCATTCATTGAGATTGGTCATGTGTTGAACGAAATATTTTGATAATAACGACTATTTTGAAAAAGAAATATTTGAAATAGAAGATTTGAAAATAAAGGAATATATGAAGCCGTGTTGAGTAGATTGACGCCATTTTGACGTGAACGATATTTGAATCGATTTTAAAACGATTTCGAAATGAATTGAATTGAAAACAATTTCGAAATGAATTGAATTGAAAACGATTTCGAAATGAATTGAATTGAAAACGATTTCGAAATGAATTGAATTGAAAACGATTTCGAAATGAATTGAATTGAAAACGATTTCGAAATGAATTGAATTGAAAACGATTTCGAAAAGAATTGAATTGAAAACGATTTCGAAAAGAATTGAATTGAAAACGATTTCGAAATGAATTGAATTGAAAACGATTTCGAAATGAATTGAATTGAAAACGATTTCGAAATGAATTGAATTGAAAACGATTTCGAAATGAATTGAATTGAAAACGATTTCGAAATGAATTGAATTGAAAACGATTTCGAAATGAATTGAATTGAAAACGATTTCGAAATGAATTGAATTGAAAACGATTTCGAAATGAATTGAATTGAAAACGAATTCAAATTGAATGGAAATTTGAATTGAATAGAAATGAATTTTGAAACGAATTTATAAAGAAGAATTCAATTTTGCTTTGAATTGAAATGGAAGTTGAAATAAGTTTTGAAACGATTTTAAAACTATTTATATAATTCGTTTTGAATAGGAATCGACGAAATATATATTATATATATTATATATATAATATAATGGCCTAAATAGAACGCGCCGCGCCGCGGTAGTTCGTGAATTTCGACCATTTATTTCAAACGGACATTACGGGAGATCCGACCGTCGGATTCTCCTAAAACCGGAACCGTTGGGTTCGTATCGAAAAGAGCTTTCTAACGAATATTAGAAATTTGAAATCTAACGGTTGGATTTCGAGATACGTCCAAATCAAATTCGAAAAAGGTCGCTGTAAGTGCAGTTCGATGGCCGTTGATGGAAATCGACTGTACGGGCCTTGATAAAATTATTAAAAATAGTAATAATTTGTGTAAAATCATAAGAAATGATTTGTGAAGAATTGGGATGAAAAACTCCATATTTGAAAAGATAAAAATAGGTTTTTATCGAAATGAACTAGTTTTGAACTAGAAATATAATTCTATTTATTTTTAAATAAATAAATTGAATTTGAAAAGGGTTTTAAAAATAACCAAAATTTCCAATGATTGCATTGGAGTGGATTTGAATCGAAATTGTCTTCGGAATATTTCGATGTTGGAATTCGTGATTATACAGATGTTGTTATGGGAATTTGAAAGATATACATTTATATCGTTATTTCAATACGACATTTGTTAATCGTAGAATTTGATATTGAATATAAGCCGATATATTTTCTATTCAGAGCCTTATATTGAATATCAAATGTGATTTTGGGTTTGTCGTGAATGGTGTCTTCACTAACACTGTTCTGGAACCCAGCTGAGAAAAGATTAAATCTTTTTATTTAGATTTAATGCAGTGTACCAATTAAATAACATTTAATTGGAATTGAATCGATATTGATTTTTGGGTTTATCGTGGACAGTGTTTTAAATAACACTCGTTCTTTAACCCTATGATTAATGAATGTGATTTTGGGTTTATCGTGAACCGTGTTTTTAAATGACACTGATTCTTTAACCCAGTCAAAGATTAAAACTAAGTGGTGTTTTAATGAATCTTTAATTAGATTGAAATAATCGAAATGGAGTATCACCAGTTTTGCTCCAGGCGATAGTTAAATCTTTAATTAGATTTGAACGTGAAATGGTAATTGAATTTACCGATAACACCGTGGTGTTAGATATGAAGTATAACCAGTTTTACTTCATGGGATGAATAGGTTGGGATTGGGAAATTAAAACAAATGATTACTTCGGTAAGGTTCGTTAATCCCGACTAGTTTGAATTGATATTCAAAAATAGATTATAGAATAAATTCAAGAAATTTATCTTGGATAAAATTAATGGGAACCTTTCCCTATGAATGTGAAATTTAGAAATTGACTGTCGGTTAGCCAAACAGAATGGTTTTCTGGGTATTGATCTGATGTTGGTTTCGGTCTTCGGGGTTAATATTTGGGGAATTATTCTCTTGATTAATTTACGGTTGGTGACTAATGAATTGGAATGAGGCGTATGTTGTGTTTGTGTAACACTTATTTAAAATATACGCGAGTTATTCGGAAAGACCGGGTTTATCCCATTCTGAATAACTGATACGACGATAAGTCGAAGATGAAGACGATGGTCGAAGACCGGAGGTCTTCACGTCGTTTGGGTGATAACTGATGATCTTGATTGGGCTGTACACCCAAGAAGATGGAAACAGTTGGTGATCGTCCAGACGTACTTGGAGATCGATGGATATGCGGGGTACTAGGTGCCTCCGGTTTCGTTCAGACCCAGAACGGACTTGTAAATGGACTGTGTGTCTGACATTGGATTTTAGTCTGTGTGATTGATCTCTATTAAATATATATCTGTTTGGCGGCGGAGAATTTATTCTCTTGCTTAACGCCCTTCTCTGAGACGTACGAGCTCAGGGGTTATATATTGATGGATATCAAACGCATGGAGTGAATTGCCTGTGTGGCATGCCTAAGTGGCAATTGATCGAGGCTTCTGTTGAAAAGCAAAGTCTTGTGGTGATGATCAAAGCACAGCCTTTGTGGCGTAGCTTTGTGTAACGTTTGCTTCGCGAGTTTCACACCCGGTATGAACCAAAAACGGGAGAGGACATCAGGGAGGACTTACGTTTCTTTCTAGCTAGAAGTGGCGTCAGTGGTTTTACACGCCCTGACGAGTTTGACTTATGTGGTTGTTGCTGTTGCGAGGCACCTCGGATTGATCGGTCGTTCTCGAACCGATGGAGTCATTTAGTTGGCTCGTTTACGCCCCAAAGGGCGGGGAAACGTATTGTTCAGGCACTATAATCCACATCGGTGGACCGGCCCTGACGATCGAAGGGGCAGTTGCGGCTGTTCCGGTGGCTCGGGCTAGAGAGTCACGAATCGGTTGGGGACTATCTTTTGCCTCGGTTCATAGACGGAAATCCAATTTCCAAATACGTGACATTTGCGGTTTTAATTGTAAAACTAGTATGGCGACATGATATATGGTACCCATGCCGCCTATGATTGATACTTATGATTTGAAGTTGTTTTATGAACTATGCACTTATAATAGTATCAAATGATTTGTTTTAAAACGTATCAAGCATTCTTTGGCTGTTATAAGGGAAAACCCTATCCTCGGCTGCGTTGCATTGTGTGATGGGACCTAGGTCTTATAACAGCTTCATTTTTCTTTATTTAGCATGGCGCTGTTGGTTTTATGCACTGGTATTCTTGGGAGGAAACCCGTTCCGTGTTATACGGCGTGGTCCCTTGATTTACCTAGCTTTGAAAATAAAGATTAATAACTATTTTAGTTCTCACACCAGTCACATGACTGACCTGGAGTTTATTGTTTTAACCTAAACTCTGGGTGCCCTTATTTTGACACGGGCAGCTAGTAGTTTTGGTTTTGCAGATTTATATTCACAGGATCCTGGTTTACAGCTGGAACGATATCCGGAAAGCTTTGTATCCGTATATCCCTTCTAGTTGTGTATTGTATTATTTTCCGCTGCTATGTATTTAAATGTAATTTAAATCTCTGATATTTCTGTGTAATATTCATTTGTACTCTGTATATTCTTGTAATCTGATGCATTGTTGTAATATACAACGAAATGTTCTTCTGTATGCGTTCTGTTTTGTCTTGTTCTCAAACGATAGGGCGTTTCGAACGGTCTGAGTCGGTTTAGCGACTGGTTCGGACCGAGCGAAATTCCTTGCCGTTACACTAATCAGCCCCTATACATCTCTAATCCCGAAATGGGTCATGGGCCCTCTTGCTAATCACCCTAATTAGGTCCGGTTAAGCTGTTTTTCACCTTCTAAACCTTGTTTCAGCCATATCTCCCAAATGGTGAGTCCGTTTGGCTAATCTGACCACTCTACAGAAAGGTAAACCATCATCCGAAGCCAATGGAAGTGGTTTCAGGTCAAAATTCCTTTCCAACCAAAAGTTATGGCCAAAACAGTACCAGCTAGGGGCAAAATGGTCATTTAAAAATCGGGAAAAATCAAGAACATGGGAAATGACCCCAATAGTCGTTTCCCAAAGTTACATGACCATACGCCTTCATATAAGAAAGAAACAAATATTCTACGATCTTCCGATGCGTAGAATGCAGGTTGTTACATATACACACACACACATAGGAAACAAGGTGTTTAGAACATCGTCTGAACGACCGTAGTTGGATTTAAAACAACCAGGCTAGTACCATTTCTTGGACAAGCTCCAAAATTGCTGGTACAACAATAAAATTATATATTTCATCTATCGATCAAATAAAATATTGATTTTATTTACCAGAAAATTCAAGAAATTTTAAATGAACCAGACTTTATAAGCCCAACATATATCCAAACTGTAGGCTTGAAGTTTACTCATTTACTATGCTATCTGCTGACCCAATCCCAACAATTTGTTCCTATCATCTTAGAAACTCTCAAATGAGTGATTGAGAGACATGTATGAGATAGTGAATGAAGCCATGCTGAGGACATGTAAAAGGCTTTTTTTCAGTATATAGGTGCAGTATTGCTAAGCAATATCGGTACGTAGTTGTTAGACCAAAAAATGGTCCTAACACCCAAATCGTCGTATTTTGAGCATAGGATATGAAGAAATAACTGAAAAATAGAGAAAAGAGCAAGATAACAGGATTTTTATAGTGGTTCGGCGTTAACGAGCCTACGTCCACTTTATATTTTCTCATTTCGCTCAGAGGTTACAATTACAATGAATATTGGCTCTCAATCACTTGAATTCAATGAATAATTCTCTCCGAATCCATTGAATTTATTTAGGAAGATGGTGGTTATTCATGGAGAAGTGTTGGCCATGGCAGCCATGGATGAGGAGATGCCAAAAAATCCCCTGAAAATGCCATCTGAAGGTGTATTTATAGCTGTAGGAAAGCTCCTGGGAGGACTGGATCGTGGTAGGACACGTGGCATGCGATCCGGAAAAGTAGGAGGTCGAATAGCCTTAAGAATAGGTCAAAACAGTGCATGTATCTGCAGGTTCGGCGATCGGTTCGTGGGTCTGGGCTCGGTTCGTGATATGGGCTTCACGATCTGAGGCTTGGTTGTGAGCTGGAGTTGACGGATCGTGGCTTGAGGACGCTCCGCGAACAGAGGGGGCGATCCGATCCGGTATCCACGATCCACGGTACGCGATCCGACCAGGAATGACACGAGTTGATGCTAATCTGGACCCGTTCACGGAAACGGGCATAACTTTCAAACCGTAAGTCCGATTGAGCCGAACCAAAGCTCAAACTGAAGCTTATTCAGAGGGCTACAAGAATATGATGTGAATAGATCCAAATGAGGTCGTTTGATAAGGGTTTCGGACCAGTTTATACTGGTGTTGTGATTTTTAACAAACTGCCTTGTGTCTTCTGACGATGCCTCCAATGTCGGAGAGTGATGTTATCCAGAGATTCCATATGAGGCAGCATTTACCCAGAGGTGTGCCAACACGATCTTTGCTTTGGGTAGCCTGGTCACAAAGCAGGCTAACATTTTGCCCCCCCAAAGTACATCTTATCGAAGATGAGATGTGCTTTGAATATGTTGAGGTAAATCTCTCTGGAACGTCATTTATCCTTGAGAAGGCTTTATCCAATTGTTGCATTGCTTCCATTGGAGCTAGTCAGGCCAAGTTCAAAAAGTCATGCTAAACCGTTGGCTCCCGAGCGTGATTCTACATGCACAGATCGTTGCCAAACAACGGCATCATTCCACACAAGTCATGCGCATGGTAGGATCGATCTTTCTTTTATATATGAGTCAATGTATGGAATAGTCACCCGAATAATGGAGTGTTTCAAGAATCTTCGGGCTCTAAGCTACCATCTGGACCATTGGGATGGAGCACGCCAAAATCATCATACGAGTTTGTCATTTGTACTCAAGTTTGGACTAGCCTGATATCTTGATATTGATTCAGGATCTTAAAATCGCATTGAATCGTAACAGTAAGGAATTCAAAAGCCATGATCACTCTGGATCGTAGTCGAGAGACTCCACAATTGTTACGGATCATTTCTTAATCCAATATTCACATATGAAGCAGGCAGTAAGGGATGTTGTTAAAATTATATGGACCAGTGCCTATAGGATCGTCACCATCGCAAGGTAGTAGATAGGTTTGCCACTCCTTCCATTCGATGTAGTTTGAGTCTTTAAGTTCACATTTGATCCACAAGCTAGCTCGCTTGGTCGGCAAAGATGAGTAAGGTTGTACTCCGGAGGCATGACATACATGTTTTGAATCCCATTTCATGCCTGGATTGTCTTTAAAGTTAGTCTATGAACCGACGCTTGCGCTCTCAGTGCCATCGGAGGACAAGCGAGGTCAGTATTTATGCCCCCAGTATCGATGGGGGTTGAGTTGAGTCAACAAGGCATTTAGTCTTGAAGATTTTATACTTCCTGTCGTTGCATCTGGTAAGAGTTGCAGGTTCAGCAATCTTAGTCCATCCAGATCATTCTGTACTGTTTCTCAATTTAGCAAAAATCGGAATTGTATATGCGAATGGTTGAACCACATTTGCTTTGATATCATCTCTTCTCTTTAGTCAGATAGTGAGGATTGCCTCATCGGGCATCAGCGACTTCGGTTACTCTCATCAGATCAGTTGTGGAGTTAAGTAAGGTTGTTGAATGCGAGTGAATAAATGTCGTTATGAAGTTAGTTGGGCCCCTCCGTTTATGCTTCGGCATAGTCCGAAATGGTTATCACAGTCTTATTGAGTCTCTTTCTCATGCTCGGTTCAATTGTGCTTGACAAATAAGATCATGGGCTCAATAAGTGGTATAGGTTCTCTTTGTAACTGCACATTTTTGTCATTCTTTTCCGGGGCTTTTCCTTTGTCCTCACCGTTTCAGGAATTGAAAGGTGCTCTATTTTTTAGTCGGAAAAGCATCTTGGTTATTCGTCTCGACGTTAACACTTTTTTTTGTCATAAAGGTCTATCCACCTCAGGGTTGAATTCGTCAGAGCCTCTGAGGAAGTCTCGTTGTGGTGAAGCATTGAAATATGTGGGAATAAGAGGATATTCTAATGTCCCATGTGAAGAGGCTATGATTGTCGTTACCCACATCATCTTGAGAAGAAAAGCTTCTTGAGAGGTGCCGAATCAAACTAGCGAGTAGGTTGCCATCAAAGAATTGATGCATATTATCAAGATCCTGGCTGGTGCCCCCAGCATCGAATCTGAGATTACAAAGGGGGTCTTTGCCGATTTCTTGTTTCCATGTCGATATTGCCCCCGGGTTATGGTTTGAGTCATTCGACCTGACCGGGTTCCTGTTTTTTGAGTTGTTGCGTTCTTTCTTGGAGCTGAGTATGAAATGTCGCTTGAGTATTCATTCGAGTTGGAACTAATGCTGGTCGTGCATGACCTGAGCTTGTTGCGATCCTTGTATTTTCATCCGGGTTATTGCAGGTAGTTGTTCCATTGCCCGTGTTTCCATCCATGATGTTATGAATCGAAGCTGCATGCTGCATGCCTGCTGATTGGTTTGTGTTCAACCCAGGCTAATGGTTGATATCTGACTATGCCTAGTTCGTCATTACTTGAACTTCAATTTTATCATTTCCAGCGAATTGATGATTGTTGCTCGGCCTTCCAGTTTAGTGCTGGCGCCCTCACCCTCGGGGGTTTGTTCTGAGTAGCGGACTTCAAATCCATATCTTTCATACTCCCTCTTCGCATCATGAGTTAGAGTTGGGTGAAAATCGATTTGTTGGTACGAAATCCACGCTAATCTTTTGTCCTTTATCCAGGCTCTGAGGATCGGCATCAAACGACGAAAGGTTAGACTGTGATCGTCCCGAGTGTTCCGGCTTGCTCCCTGCGTCAAGGGAAAGGTCGGAGATACGATGGTGTGTCACATCTAACGGTTGCATGAGATGTATCTAGTCTCATCTGAGCTTTCGAGTCTGGAAGTAGGTTAGGACCAAAAAACGTTCTCTTTGCATTTGTTTCCTAGTCCTCAAGGAGCCTGTCAAGATCACAGCATAAGTCAAATACAGGCATATAAGCTATGTCTTCTGTAAATATTTTCAATAGTCATGCCCCCAATCATAGGGTAAATGTGAAAGACATGCGGTCGGATCACTTCCCTTTTGAATTCAGACATGTAAACATGAGGAGAGGAAGTTGCTTTCAGTCTGACCCCCGAAACTCCGGCGGGGTAAGAGTTCTTGTGGCGCTAAGTCTCTAGCGCCTTTATACTCTCCCGTCCAAGCTCTGAGGACAGAAATCAAGCGGTGAAGAGTCAGATTGTAGTCGCCTCGAGTGCTCCCGTTTTCTCTTTGCATCAAGGGAAATGTCGGGGACGAAATGGTTGCATCATGTTCAATTATTACATGGGATATATCCAGCCTTATCTGAGCTTCCTGTTCTGGAAGTAAGTTGGGATGAGCAGATGCACATTCTCTTTTCATCTGCTTTCTGGTCTTCAAGGGGTCTACATCATCCTTCTGGATGCGACCCTTTGTTCGTTTTCCATTAGCATGTTGCCATTGTTGCGAATGAGGCCCTCGCGTTCTTGACTAGTTATCTTTTGTAAACCTGCGTTTAGTAATAAAATTTTTGTTTCTTTCGCATTGTCTTGTACCTGCGAATGGGCAAATAAGTCATGAAGCGCTATAAGTAGTCAATGCAATTATAAATGAAAATGCACTAAAGTAATATGTGTGTATAGGTATGCTTCCAATCAATCATTAACTTAGTGCCTGTCCAGGGCTTTGTTGAGGATTGATTAGGATCTTATTTGTTTTGCCCCCATGTCTGGGCATGGAGGATTCGGGCTCAAAGCTCAGTTAATCCCCCGACACTCCGGCGGGGTAGGAGCCCTCGTGGCGCTAAGTCTCTGGCGCCTTTATACTCTCTCTAGAGTTTAAACTCAGCGGTTCCCCGATCCTTCAGCGGGGTAGGAGTTCTAGTTCGTTTCATGGTATGCTAAGCGATCCTTCAGCGGAGTAGAAATTATGGGGGGTGCTGAGTCTCCAGCACATTTCTCAGCGCTCAATCAGAGGGCTTTTATACTCATTCTCAACTCTGGAGAATTAGAGTTCGAGCTCAGCAGTTCCGTCGCTCCCCGATCCTTCTGCGGGGTAGGAGCTCTTTCTCAGCGCTCAATCGGAGATGCTTTTATACTCATTCTCAACTCTGGAGAATTAGAGTTCGAGCTCAGCAATTCCGTCGCTCCCCGATCCTTCAGCGGGGTAGGAGCTCTTTCTCAGCGCTCAATCGGAGACGCTTTTATACTCTCCTGGCAGTCGCCGAGGTTAGAGTTTTGCTTAGGCGGCTCCGATCATGGTACACCGCCACGCCTTGTAGACGTCATCTTCGCGTCCTTTATACTCTCTCTCGGCTCTGGAGAGTTAGAGTCACGGATCAAGCGGTCTGCAATCTTGCATGCCCATCGAACTCGTCCTAGGTTTATATTTTAATCCAAGCTCTGAGGATTAAAACCAGTCGGACGAACAGTTGGAGCATTTGCCAAGGCTTTGAGTTCCTCCGAACAGTCTACGGGAGGGATGGTTGGCACCTGACTTCGGGTACCTGCATTATTCATATCGCATGAGTTAGTCATGTCAATAACTCGGAAAGCATGTGAAAGTAAATTGCATGATTGAAAAGTGAGCATATCAAGGGGCAGTGCCGCCTCCTTTATTCAGATTCGTGCGATTCAGTGGCGTCGAGGACAGGATCGAGCCATATGGGCGGTCACACTGCGTTCTTCTGGAGTCGGACTACGACTTTGCGATTCAATGATTTATGTACGATTGTTTTTTTTTTGTTCTGCCACGCGTGAGCCAAGGATTGGATGGTCGTTCTAGATCCACCTTGAGCTATATGATTTTCTTTAGATGGAGGGCGTGGTTTTGTAGACGAGCAGTTCAATCGAGCTCGTTATGGTTCTGTTCCATAATCCCATATGCGGGTGTCAGAAATCTGATCGGTATCAAATCCGGGGTACCTACACCATCCACATATTAGTTCATCTGAGTTAACTACATCAATAACTCATAAAGTATGCAAATATAAGAGTCATAGTTAAAGAACAGTCCTGTTAAAGGAATGAGCGTCATTATGAGCGAAAATGGCGTTGCATGTTCATTGCAGGTCCATTTTGCTTCGCCTTAGCTCTGCCAGTGAAGGGCTGCCAAAATCTTTTAGATGATGAAGGATATCTTTTCAAAATATTGTGGGGCGGCAGTCCCAAGAATGAATAGGCCTTGATCGGGGTCCTGAGATGGCAAAGGCAGTTAGGTGGGTACTATAAGTGAGTGATGAGGGCACGTCTCCCTTTAAATCGTCTCTTTGCCCCCATGCTGAGGGTAAGGATAGAGTGCCGGGGAGTCATGTTTGTACTGCTAATAGTAGCACGCCATCACATTGGTGTTAGGATGGAAGTTGGCACGAGAACAACGGATTCATGCTTGTAGAAACTTTTGCACTTTCTGTGCTAGGAAATAGAATATAGCAGCTGGAGAGATAGTCATATCCTGTAAATTCGCCGGTATGCCTTCGATCCTATGTCAGGGACAAGGGTTTGTGCGCAAACAATCAATCATCGCTCGGGTGCAAGCGTTCTAAACCCTCAACTTGCTGACCTTCAGGCAAGACTAATGCAATTTTCCATGCAAACTTTTGGTGTATCAACTTTGAATTAGGTGATGTAATCTCGAGTAATCCATGCTAAAATCTCCAGTTGCCCCCAGCATCTGGGGCATGAGTTTGCTTGGCATATAATCGATGAGGGGAGTGGAAGTGTGAGTCTTCACTTTCTAACTTCAGAACGCCATTGCCCAGAAGTTTCATTCATGTACATCTCCCATCTAATGGGTGGCTGACTGGTGATTTGGTCGAATCATTTAGGGCGGTGAATTTGGCAATTGCATTCGTTGGTGTTTGTTTTGGGACAACCTTCCAAGAGAAATAGGCAATGTCGAATTGCATGTCATACCTCGAGGCATAAAGAACGATTGCACGCCTTTCACTTCACCTTGTTAGATGCATTTTGTGCTGTAGGAAGTTTATCATGGAGTTAACCATGACTCTCTTCCGGGTTTGGTCTCCAACGTTGGATCAACTTCCATTTTATCAATGGTTGTATTTCATAGTGTCTTGATGGGGATCGTCTCTATCTTTTCTGGATTATCGGAACTTTCTTATTCGACCAGATGATTCGACTTTAGATCTTTTGTGTATGAAATATGAGGTATGTTGTAACGTTCCAATCCATCTAATAACTCTTCTGCCCATTCTAGGTAAGCTGCAAGTTGTGGTTTCTCCGACTGGAATTCCTTTCGAGTCGTCCTTCGGGGGTTATCTGCAAAACTTCGGCGTTGTGTTGCCGATCATTTCTTGCACCGTCTGTATACAACTTCCAAGTGGTTGATTTCATCTTTCATTTCGAATGGCAACTCCATATAAAATCCCGTGATAGTGAACTTACTGCATATGTCTTATTTGCTTGACAGGAGAACACTTCAGGTTTATACTCAAGAAATGACTCATAATTTGGGATTAAATCCCGCAAATATTAGCACTGGTTCAAACGAACACATCCAGGCTCGCCTACCGAAAGCATATAAGTTCCCTCGTTCGGAAGAGGTCTAAAGAAGATCCGATGTGAAGACCTTAGTCAGGGCGGCGTCACCAGTCGGAACACGTGCAGTTGCGTTATTAGATGTCACCCTTCTTCATCCCGAATCACCATCCTCTCTGGAATCTATGTCTTCGGGCAGGTCGTTTGGCAATTCCTTTTGCGATGCTCCCATCATTCGCAATATTGACACCTCCTTCACACTCCATTTCATCTGGAGGGGAAGCGTCTTTGGGTTTCACGCAATCTCTGTTGCGTAGTATATTACATCCTTCCTAATCAGTCGGCTTCTCCAATAACTTGGTCACCATAGACCAGTCTCACTCCGTCTTTGGTAGGGATATTTAACGGTTAACACCCATATGCTATGTAAGCTCTGAATTCCGCTAGACCTGGTTGGTTGAGACCACGATCAGATAAGCTTGAATGCAATAACATTGCTTGCAAGGCTTCAAGTAAGGTTCGTATATCCTATCATAACTGTTGTATGAAGTGGAGAGCTAATGGTTGATTCATATTTGCGTTGATCTCAAGTTCTCATTTCTTGACCAATGTCATAAGGTGGCTGGTGAGCAATCAAGTTGTTATCATCCCAGCAATGATCCATATATCCAATCACGGCCTGCGGAGGTTCAATTGGTTCCTAACTCTGGGGACCAAAGTACATCGATCTATCCCTTGGACACGTGGAAATCAATCTATCTCGATGCGGTTGACGGCAAATAGGTGAACTGAGACCATCATTATTTTGTATATTGCCATAGCCAGCGTGTCGAATCTTTTCAACAACTCCTCACATTCAATAACATCGGTAGATAGAGGTCATGGCTTCTAGAAAGAATACTCAGAATACCTACCGAATCTTGGTCGATAAGAATTTGTGATGATTGTGGGTCAGAATGTACTCCGAGCCGAAGGCGAGTCGTGCTCCGAGCCGAAGGCGAGGCCGTCAGCGGGTCCGGGCGCAGCGCCGGCGGGGGTCCGGGCACCGCACGATTTTTTCAATTTTGGAAGATAGAGCCTTTTCTGAAATGATCTGAAAATTACATTTTTTCCAAAATATGTCACTTTTTTGGGTCGGATCGCGACCCTTGTTCGTCACCACTTTTCTGGGTCGCGGTTCGCTACTGTCGTCTGGTTCGTGGCTCGGATCGTCAATTAATCAACGTCTTCGGATCGGATCGCGGATCCTACACCAGGTCGGGTCGTGAAGATCATTCTGGGCCCGGGTCGTGGAGGTCGTTCCGCGATCCGCGAATCGGATCGTGATGGCTCCTGCGATCCGCGAACCGCGAATCGGATCGTGATGGCTCCTGCGATCCGCGAACTGCGAACCGACCACCTGCTCTAACCTGCTCCTGTGCATTTTCTTTATAATCCTCATTCAGTTCTCAGTGAAAGCACCAAAATGTTAGACCAAAAAATGGTCGTAACACCCAAATCGTCGTATTTTAAGCATAGGATATGAAGAAATAACTGAAAAATAGAGAAAAGAGCAAGATAACAGGATTTTTATAGTGGTTCGGCGTTAACGAGCCTACGTCCACTTTATATTTTCTCATTTCGCTCAGAGGTTACAATTACAATGAATATTGGCTCTCAATCACTTGAATTCAATGAATAATTCTCTCCGAATCCATTGAATTTATTTAGGAAGATGGTGGTTATTCATGGAGAAGTGTTGGCCATGGCAGCCATGGATGAGGAGATGCCAAAAAATCCCCTGAAAATGCCATCTGAAGGTGTATTTATAGCTGTAGGAAAGCTCCTGGGAGGACTGGGTCGTGGTAGGACACGTGGCATGCGATCCGGAAAAGTAGGAGGTCGAATAGCCTTAAGAATAGGTCAAAACAGTGCATGTATCTGCAGGTTCGGCGATCGGTTCGTGGGTCTGGGATCGGTTCGTGATATGGGCTCGGTTCGTGATATGGGCTTCACGATCTGAGGCTTGGTTGTGAGCTGGAGTTGACGGATCGTGGCTTGAGGACGCTCCGTGAACAGAGGGAGCGATCCGATCCGGTATCCACGATCCACGGTACGCGATCCGACCAGGAATGACACGAGTTGATGCTAATCTGGACCCGTTCACGGAAACGGGCATAACTTTCAAACCGTAAGTCCGATTGAGCCGAACCAAAGCTCAAACTGAAGCTTATTCAGAGGGCTACAAGCATATGATGTGAATAGATCCAAATGAGGTCGTTTGATAAGGGTTTCGGACTAGTTTATACTGGTGTTGTGATTTTTAACAAACTGCCTTGTGTCTTCTGACGATGCCTCCAATGTCGGAGAGTGATGTTATCCAGAGATTCCATATGAGGCAGCATTTACCCAGAGGTGTGCCAACACGATCTTTGCTTTGGGTAGCCTGGTCACAAAGCAGGCTAACAGTAGTATTATCAAAGACTGTTTATTTGATGTTTATTTTGATTAAATGCACAAACTCTGCTATTTCTTGCCTTGCATAGCAATAATAAATCTGATGCACTTTGGTTTATCTTGGTTCATTTGTTTAGGTCAATGTTTCACATATATTATACCTATTTGCTATCATACGTTATATATGCATAATATTGCGAGATATGTGATAGGTTCTAGCTGAGGTTTATTTCTACTTTTTCCTTGAATATTTCCCTATATTGATCCAGTACTATTACAAGTAGTATTATATGTGTATTGGATATTAAATGTACGAAGTTCGTCCATAGATACTATTCAACATAAAATTAATGTCCAATTATTTTAGTTTACATAATACTAATTAATACTAAATGATGCTACACTGGAGATTTAAAATACAAAATACTATAAACTACCTTTATATAAAAACAATAAAATATCACTGCATGGTAGAATAATAAAAAGGCACTTTATTCGAATATAAATTGAAGTGATACTCCATGCTAACATTATAATATGATTCTTCTATGCAATAAAAAGTCACACACTTAATCTAAGAATGCTATATACATGATAAAAGGATACTTGAAATATGTGAATACTTGATTAAAAATTTCAATTCATAAAATGATACTACACCGAGCTATTGTAAAATGTAATATACTCCTCCAAATCCCATTATTCCTTTGATCAACATTATACTTTACCACCAGTAACATCTTCGTGTTAATTTTGGTTAGCATAGTCTCCCTTCATCGCCCGCCATCCATCCATCACCGTTGACATCGCCATTCCATCTCATTACCATCATTTTTTTACTATACCATGGTCAGACCTACTACCCTGCTATTCTAGCTTCCATACCAATGTTAAAGGGCATTGCACCCCTCCATCTCTCCATGTAATCCTGTATTATTACCAAAACTTCATCGTTTTGACAAAGTCCTTTCGACTATTGAAAAATCTTTGCTCTTATAATAAAAAAAACCGATTGAAATGTTGAACTTGTTGATTCAAATACTTTTTGAAGAGGAATGTAATTAGTTAATTGATTTGATTGATTAATTTTATCATAGAAGGAAAGAAATAAAGATTATATTCTGAAGATATTTTGAAGGGGAGATTTGGATATTTGCCTAGGTCTTATATTCTCATATATATGCAGCTTCTTGGTTAGATCAAAACACGAGAAACCATGTAAACATATCTGGAGAGGTTATGTGCCTCTAATGCTTGCGCCCTGGAGAGGAAGATGTAGGAATTATAGTTGAGAAAAGCTATTCCTATTTGCTGCTAATAAACACAGTTGGTACCTCCAGGTTGATTCAAGGGTTTGTTGTTATTCTTTATTGCGCTTCTTCTCCAACAATATTTCTAGTCATTTAGATATTTTTTCCCTTTCTCAATAATGTTATTGATTCAATTGGGGTTTGTTTATTTTGGCTTTATTCCATTGAGTGTAGACAAAATTTTAATGAATCAATAATGAGGGTTTTTAGGTGGAATATTTCTGTTATTTCCGATCTATTATGTTGTTATTTTCAATCAAATCCATCTTCAAATGACTGGGTAAAAAAGATCCCTTTTTTGGTGTTTTGTCTTTTCCGTTGTGCACAAATCCCCAACAGAATGATATCAAAGCATTTTGTGCAATTTTGCACAACAAATTTGTATCAGAGCTCAGTTCATCATATAACTTGGAGTGATTTTGGACTGAAGATTGTAGATGTCGAAGATGATATTGTTTTTGTAGATGACTATTTTTGATGGTAGATATTGATGGATTTGGAAACCTATGATTTTGGATGTTCCATGCCTCAATGGTCTAATTAATGGAGATGAGAAGAAGCCCTTTGATATGGATATGGGAAAATGGAAGAAGACGAACAGAAAGTATGGTCGTAGCCCATTTAAAATTGATTGGGTGTGATTGCAGCCGGGAAATCAATTCGGTCTCACTGTACTGCAGAAACAGGTAGGGTGTACCTCGTGAGCTCAAAATCGAGGGTTGTAATTTGGAGATGGAAAAGAGTTGGTGATGACTTGTTTGGTGATTGTTGGAGTTATGTGATATTTAAATCAAGGTGGAGTATTGAACTTGTTGATTCAAATATATTTTTTGGAGAGGAATGTAGTCAATTAATTGATTTGACTAATTGGTCAATTAATTAATTTGACTAATTGACCAATTAATTGATTTGACTGATTGATCAATTAATTGATTTGATTTGATTAGTTGATTTTATTGTAGAAGGAAAGAAATAAAAGATTATATTTTGGAGATATTTTGTAGGGACAATTTGGATATTTTTCTAAGTCTTCTATTCTCCTATATATGCAACCTTCTTGGTTAGATCAAAACATGAGAAACCATGTAAAATATCTGGAAATGTTATGTGCCTCCAGGGCTTGCGCCCTGCAGAGGAAGATGGAGGAATTAGGGCTGAGAGACGTTATTCCTATTTACTGTTGATAAACACAGTTGGTGCCTCTAGGTTGATTCAAGGGTTTGCTGTCGTTCTTCGTTGCTCTTCTTCTCCAACAATATTTGTAGTCATATAGATATTCTTTCCCTTTCTCAATAAGGTTATTGATTCAATTGTGATTTGTTTATTTTGGCTTTATTCCATTGAGTGTAAACAAAATTTTAGTGAATCAATAAAGATGGTGGTTGGGTGGAATATTTGTGTATTGCTTTTATTTCCAATCTATTGTGTTGTTATTTTCAATCAAATTCATCTCCAGTCGATTAGGTGAAAAAGATCCTTTTTTTTGTGTTTAGTCTTTTCCGTTGCGCACAAAACCCCAACACGAAGCTCGTCATCGACTGAGACAAAACCAGGATTTTGACTAGGGGGTGGGGAAATGGGGGTAGCAAATTTTTTTTATGTACTTGTTTGCAATATTTTACAATAAAATGAGTAGTCAAAAAGGCAAATAGGCTACTTATTTAGTCAAAAATTTGAGTACAACTCTACTCAAACCTGTCTAGAATATTTCACAATGAAATTAACTAGTCATAAAAGAAATTAATTAGTCAACCACTGTAAAAATTTGAGTACAATTCTACAACTATACATCATACGTAGTATCATGGACTAATCAACATTTTGTTGTTCTTCAGCTTATAGTGGAAAGATATATTCAAATAAGACGACTAAAGTTGTGCAGTTAAAACGTTTAATAGTTCTGTAGCAATGGAGGTGCAAAAAGGTGTAGCGGGAGAATGGCAGGGATATAACGAAAGTGCAAAAACGTTTATTAGATATAAAAGCAAGTATTTTAAAATCAATAAATTATCATTTTCACATCATTTATTTAGAAAAATTAATATTAATTAATCTTATATTAAAAAATAAGAAAATATCATGGTAACGTACATTAGATTTGACGATTATTATAGATTTTCACCATATATTAAACACTTATGTGTTAAAACTAACTCTTTACATTAACTTTATTAATTTTTTTTTTAAAAAAGAGAACTAGTCAAATCCAGCTTTGTATATTAACATTGCTAAAGTGGATGCTAAAAAGCCTTGATTTAGCGGTGCAGCGGAAGAAGATGGGGTTCATAGCGGATCTACTGTTCATCAACGCTAAATTGAAATTGTGTAGCGCTCGCATAATGCCACGGTTATAGCTAAGATTTAGCGGGGCTTTAACTGCATAACTTCATGATCTTTTATTTACCTCTCAAAGTATGCAGTGATACATCAACCATGCACTCTGATAGCACTTTGAAAGTTTGTGATAATACACGAGCCAAGGTTGGCAAAGAATTCCTTTTGTTTTTCCCTATACAGACTTTTAAAAGGTAGGCCTAGAATTCATTTTTTTTTCATTAGTGCTTAATCTTTTCAAAATCAAGGGGAAGGCCATGACCCCTGCTAGCGGCCCTAGTCCCCACCGCCCCGGGCCGGGAGACTACTTACCATATACTAAAGCAAAGCCAACTTTCCCTCCAAAACTGACCCTTTTTCCTCCACAACACCATTAAATAAATAAAAATCCCTCCAATTCCCTCCAAGACAAGATGCGCATCCCTATTAGTGATAATAAAAAAATAGCTGCAATTATTACTGTGTGATGACTTCCAAGGTACATCTTAATAATAAAAAAACACATGCTATCTCAGATCCCAATACATTCTTTAATTTATTTACCGTATTTTCTAGAGAACTTCGGAGTCTTCTTCTTCATTCAATATGATTAAGTTACCACCAGAATACACACGATGGCTATTTCTCCTGTCTCAACTCCTACCTTTCCTCATCTTCCTTTTTAATCTATTTTATTTTACACAAATCTAACCCTAAGTCCTACTCTCCACCAACGCCGGACTGTTCCTCCTTCCACCACCACCAGCATCTTGGACTTCTGATATGCACCGTATTATTTCTACTACTAAAAAGGTAAATTCTTTAACGTACTTTACTTGGTATCTTTATGAAGTCCCTAAATTACCCTTTTTACTTTATCGATGTTCAGTTTTCCAGCAGATCTGCTCTATTTTAATTAGCTCCACTTCAATAACTGCGCCTAAACATTCATCCGTCGGATCGATTTCAACAATATTTGAAGCCTGCTGTGGAAACTCATAAAACTTCTACTGTTCTCCCACTAGAGATTCAAGGCAACCGCTCTTTTCTGCAATTCACGATCAGAGAAATGATTCTCCTTTCTTCTGATATCAAACACTATCTATAAGGTAAGCTCTTAACTCCTAGACGCATTTTTATGCATGATTTATTAGATTTCTTATGTGAACTTGGTTGATTTATTGTCGGTGTTCCGACTAAATCCGGACTCTCTTATTCGATTTCAATTCGTTGTAATTTTATAATTGTTTTGTTTGGCTTAGATCCATTTATGTTGATTCAGTTGTTTAATCTCAACTCAGGGAATGATTTTTTAAAATGCTGTTTGAACATCATAATGTTGATTTAGATGCAGTGAATAGATCAGTTCGATTTACAACTTTGGAGGATGTTGATTTATTAATGTATTTATTTGATTGCAGACAGCTGAGTTTGGTTTGAATGGATCAGGTGGGCATTAGAGCCATTTTATTTAGTTTTGTGTGCGTTTAAATAGTACTGAGGCAATTTCATGTTTTAAAAGTAATGTGAGATATTTTTGTGCATTATTAGTATGAGAAAGTGGAGAAGATTCTACCTCCATTTGGAACTTTTAGGGCTCAACTCAACAATGAAAGTTTTTAACAAAATGGACTTAATAATTGCATTGTTTATTAGTGGGCACAGAATGACAAACAGATGGCCAGGTGTTTTATGAATTTTATAGAATTATTTTAGTTTCAACTGATGTATTCTATAGTTAGTGATTACTTATGGATTATTCCTAAATTATGGTCTGACCAAGTCTTCTAAGTATTTACCTTCAACTGTTAATGTTGCGATTACACTAGGACTAAAATTAAAGTTCATTTGTATATGTTGGTAGAAGTGCTTTCCACAAGGTATTTTTTTAATGTGTTACAGAATAGTTCATCTCTTTGTAGCAAACCTAATTATTGGTTTGTATATTTTATAACTTTTACTGTTCATTCTGTATTTGTTTTTATTTCTTTGCACAAAATGAGTTTTAGCATCTATTATTACAAAACATCCATTAATTTATCTTAATGGACAATATTATTTACTATATTGCTACATATTATTGTTGTACGCAAAAAATCTATTTTGCTGAAATTGAGTTTGAAAGGTGAAGAAAAATGTTCTAAACAATTTTATGCTATTTTCGTGTTGAGTTTGTGGTGTAGATTCGTAGAGCTATCTAATTTGTTTCTTTTTTTTTCAAATTTGCTTTCAGTTCGGGTATGGTTTGTTTGGATACGCTTAACAAGGCTTGGAGCCCGATGTCTAGTAAGCATCGTTACTATATGGCTTTTATTTTTGTGCAGGTGTAAAAACCATTTTATTTACCATGTAAGTCTGAAATAAGCAGTTGTGCTATTTTTTTTATTTTTTTTTAATTAATTAGTACCCCTACTAATTTTAATTAAACACTTTATTTTTAAGGTATAAAATAGGTGGGAAGTCACGAGTCTCACCCAAGACCCTATGGATATAAAAAGTAATCAGTGTTTTGCGAATTTTTCTTTAAACTGTCATACTTTCAATTGTTAACCAAAGTTGTTTCAAAATTTTATAACCTATAAATTGAATTTAACAACTCGAACTTTGTGGTTTTTTGGCAAGCAGAGACTGAGTTTTCAATTTTAAAGGCTTTAATCTTATAAATTTTGATCAAATTTATCAGCTTGAACTTTCTTTTTTAATTGTTTCAACATTTATGTTCACTGTTCTTCAAATATTTTGCATTAAATTTCTCAAATCTAACTTAACTTTTTCTACAATTTTGAATTCAACTTTCAATTTTAAATATTGCAATCCACTCATTTTAAGTTGAATTATTTCTATATGCTCCTAGTTTTAGTAGTTCACATGCTTTCCCGTTTTCTCTACTCTCATATGATACAATTTTCATGGCTCATTTTTTAAATCTTATATTATGATTAAGCATTTATTAAATTATTTATCTGACATGTGCTCAATTTTGATTAAATTTTTGGGTTTACTGGCTTCACATTAGGCAGATATAATAACATTTAATTTAGTTGGTTGCCCGTGCTATTGCGAGTATGTGTGTGCACATTATCATTGCATATTATAATCGTCGCATGTTATTGCAACTCTAAATCTTACAATGAACATCATCTTTGTTAAGTCTGCAGATTATATTATCTTTAATTTATGAAATTATGGGTTGCAATATGAAAATTCAATTCATTTGGTGTGATTCATCACATCAAGTATTATCAATACATCATTTGGGGTGATTCATTTGCTATGTTGGAGAGGTACATAAGTCTGAAAAGGTCCATTGACGATGATGCATTTGTAACAATGATTTGTTTGTTTCTCTTTGTTTAACCTTTTTTGTTCTTTTTCCCAGTACATCATCTATTAAACAAACTTACCTATTCTTCTGTAATGTGCCCTTACCGATTCAATCTTGGAAGAACTGCTGGCTCTACTTTTTCTATCATCTATTTTTCCAAGGTTAAATAGAAACTATGTTCCAGTTTTTGTTCATATATTTTTATTTTGATATTGCTAGATGCATGTTTGAACTTAGTGTATTGCTCAAAACCAGCACACACACCAAAACTTATTTAAATTAGTAATGAGACTCATGGCCAAAAGTTTTTTTTACTGATTACTTAAAAACTATGGTAACCATGTACAAGCACAACTGGACACATATTATGTACAGAATTGATTACTTATTAGATACTGCTATAATGTGACATCACATTTTTTTTGTTCTAGTGAGATAATTACATAGAGCTGTGCAAGAACCGAAGTGATGGGAGGGAGTAATTACATGGAGCCATGCAAGAACTAACATGAACGGGGGAGTAAAGCATGTAGCCGATGAAGTTATTTTAGTTGGTATTGATTTGAAATGTTATTGAGATTTTGTTTCTATCATAGCTTTTAATTAGTGAGCAACATTGTAACGACCCGGGTTTTTGTGACCTTGGTTATCGACATAAACTCAATGTCGACTATCCAAGCATCGGAAATACCGGATAGTTAATGAAAGAAGTTAGAGGGTGAGGATAGATAAGATAGAAAATTAGAATAGAAGAAGAAGAAGATTACAACAACATAATCAGAATAACACGAATCTCACAGCGGAACGAGTAAAATATAACATAACTTTGAAATAAAACCAGTATATGTATATAATAACATTTATCAGAGTACAACACTTACGACATAGCGGAAATAAACAACTACTATAAAATCCTGACTACTTGACTGCCCGTACAAAATTGGGCACCCAAGAGTTTAGGTAAAACAAAACAAAATAAACTCCGGGTCAGTCATGGGACTGGTATGAGTAAAACCATTTAAAATAGTTTGAGCAATTAAACGATATCTCATAAGACCACGCCGTATAACGAAACGGGATTTTCCCTTATGAGAATCCGAAACACTTGGTCCAACATTCAAAAACCTTTTGAAAGGAACGATAATCATTATATCAAACTCATTTGATATTATAATAATGTCTTTCAACCACAATATGATAATCATCTAGCAGAATGCTTTCATCTCACGTTCACATACATAATATATAATCAAAAACCATGGGGGCTTATTGGGTAATGAATTCCAACTGGCAAGATATGGGACCACCTTCCGACAGTGTATCTCTAGAGAGGAATACACCGGGTTCAACAACAACATCTTGTAACCCAGGCTAAACATGACTGGTCACTCATTTTGCTTGAGTGTACTAAATGTATTATCACCAACGGTTGGGATCAACAACCGTTTCCCGAAAGGGACAGCATTGAAATAGATTTTAGAAGTAAAATGGAATCTCTCTAGATATGTGACAGTACACCCTAATTGGCAGCTAACCACTTAGCCATGCGACCTACCCGATTTTATACCATTCCGGTTTGTGAGGCTTGAGGCCAAAACGGACAGATCACACCTTTATTTACTTTGAATGTCACATCGTCATACCCGCCAAATCACAAATTGATTTCCCTAAAATACCACGGGTATACAGCTAAGAGAAACAAATTCCTCCGCCACCAAACGTAAATACATTTGGAGAGATCAACTTACGCGATCTATTAAATATACTCTGCCAGACATTCTTCCTTACATATCGTCCTGGGACTGGACAGGCCGAAGGTACTATTCTGTAAATCTATCTTTGGCAATTTCTACCTAGGATTTACTGAACAACCCTTTCATAACTCCATCTTCAATTACCTTCATCATATTTGATTTGCAACGCTAATGCCATACGGAGTGGTTTTCAAATAATATATCTGATACTGGTCTCTCCGTACTACCAACGGAAAAATGGTCAAAAACTTCGATAGTCGGTGATTTAACTATCAAAGAAAAACATGTGTGCAAACAACGATATTACTTCCAAATGGAAATTCTATTGATCAATCATCATTTATCTCTTAAATTAATTTATCATTAATGTAATGACCCAAACTTCCCCGTAAGGGAAGTACGGATTGCTTTGAGAACAACACTCATCAGAACAGAAAACAGAAGAACATTTTATTGCTGATTTCAAAAATTACAACAGAGTACAAGAATATAACAGAGTATGAATAAATATTACACATTTAATAAATACAGTATCAGAGATTTAAAATTACATTTAAATAGCAGAGGGAAAATAATACAAAATACAACTGAAAGAAATACACGGATACAGAGCTTTCTGAATATAACTTCAGCTGTTAATCCAGGATCCTGTGAATATAATATCTGCAAAACTAAAACTACTAGCTGCCCATGTGGAAAATATGGGCACCCAGAGTTTAGGTTAAAACAATAAACTCCAGGTCAGTCATGGGACTGGTGTGAGAACTAAAAACAGTTATTAACTTTATTTTTAAAGTTGGGTAAATCAAGGGACCACGCCGCTATCGCGGAACAGGTTTCCTCCCAAGAATACCAGTGTATAAAATAACGCAATGCTTTAGAAAATGAAACCATTATAAGACTCAAATCCCTTGCAATGAAAGCCGAAGGATAGAGTTTACTTTATAATGGTAAAAAATGCTTAATACACGAAATTCATCTTTTATACTATAAGTGCACAGTGTAGAAATCAATTTTTGAATATAAATGTATCAATCTTAAGTGGCATAATATACTATGTAAGCAGCATAACATAATATGTCACCATATAAGTATAAAACTAAAAACCGCAAAGCTCGTATTGAAAAGTTGGGTTTACATCATGATGGCTCCTGATTCGAAAGACATATCGTGAATGTATCTCCACGGCTTACGTCTCGGCAAGAGAAAACACCGTAATACATACAACACGCACATTGGAAGAACAATCTAGTGTTCTATCCCCATGGGCTTCGGCTGATATCACTGCCCAAACTCCAGATGTGGAGCGACCACACCCAGCAACGCTCAGTTGACCCAATCCATGTATATATAAAGTATATTGGTCAACCTACAAATCAAACAAACCGTTCACCATCATACCAGGGTGTGAGGCTCGTGAAGTAACGATATACTCAAAGCTATGCTAATTGACGTCGATCTTCATCCTCAAGGCTCTGCTTTTCAACAAAAGCCTTGATCATATGCATCTTAGCATGCCCCATTGTCAGACCATAACATATCATTGATCATCTACCAATATATAACCGGGTGTTAAGTGAAGAATAAATTCTCCACCACCAAACAGTTATACGTTAAACAGATATCAACGAATACAATATAAAGGAATACAATGTCAGACACACAATCCATTTACAAGTCTGTTCTGGGTCTGAACGAAACCATATCCGGTAGAAGTCCAAATGCGTCTGGATGATCACCAATTATTCCCTCATCTTGGGTGTACGGTCCAATCAAGATATCAGAAATCATCCATACAACGTGGAACCCCCCCGGTCTTCAGCCACCGTCTTCATCTTCGAATTTTAATCATCGTATGAATCATTCAGAATGGGTTAAACCCGGTCTTTCCGAATAAATCGCGCATCTTAAAATCATGTGCTATAAAAACACAACCTATGCCTCATTCCAATCAAAAACATTCTTGTAATTAAATGATATTTTCTCTGGGAAATGTTCCCATTAACTTTATCAAAGATAAAATTCCTTTAAACATATAGTTTAATAATCTTTTGGATATCATTTTCAAAAGATTTAACCTTTTCTTATCTTAAATTACATTAAGTCTGATCCATCTAGTCGGGGTTAACGCCTTACCGAAGTAATCATTTATTTCATCATCCCAATCCCAACCTATTTATCCCATGGAGTAAAACTGGTGGTACTACATATCTAAACCCAATGTGTTACAGTAAGTTTAATTACCGTTTTATCGTTTGAATCTAATTAAAGATTCAACTATCGCATGGAGTAAAACTGGTGGTACTCCATTCTTGATTTCTTCTTAAATTCGGTAAATTTAATTACCTTATTCCCATTTCATTCTAATTAAAGATTTATTAAAACTTTATTTAGTTTTAATCTTCTAAAATCATTATTTAATGATTATTCATTTTTCAAGAATGTAATCTTGTCTTTAATTAGGTTAAAGAACAAATGTCACTGAAAACATCGTTCACGATAAACCCAAGAATCCTATTTCATTTAATTCCAGTTTTATATATTAAATTAGAAAACTTCTCTTTTGAAAATTTCATTAAATCTTATTTAAAGATTAATAAATTCCAAATCCAAATTTTCACAGTTAATCGGGTTTTAAGAACTAATGTCTTTTAAAAACATTATTCACAATCAACCCAAAATAAATTCCATTTTATCTCAATATTGGAAAATCTCATTTAAATCTTAATTAAAAGATTTATTTTTCCTCATCTTCAAGAATAGTGTTATTTAAAACACCATTCACGACAAACCCCAAAATCTTATTTGATATTAAATATAAGGCTCTGAATAGGAATTATCTCGACTTATATTCAATATCAAATTCTGAAACCAACGGATATCACATCGGGAATAACGATATCATATATCTTCCAAATTCCCAACACAATACCCGCGTAATCACGGAATCCAATATCGAAATAATACAAAGACCGTTTCCATTCAAATCCATTCCAATTCATATATTGGAAAACTCTGGTTATATTAAAACCATTTAAATCCTTTTATTTATTTATAAAATAAATAAATCACTCATTCTGATAAAAATACCTTTTATCTTAATAAACATGGAATTCTTCATCAAAAAACCCTTTTAAATCATTAATTATGATTTTACATAATTTTTCCCTATTTTTATTTATTCAAAAATAGGCCTATTCAGTTAAATGACGTTTCAGGTCATTTAACTGCACTGATGCTGTTTTTATTCAAATTTGAATTTGACATTTATAAAAATCTAACCGTTGGATTTCAAATCTCTTATTATCATATGAAATCTCTTTTTGATATGAACCTGTAGGTTCCGGTCTGAGAAGAATCCGACGGTCAGATCTTCCGCTACGTCTAATCAAAGTTAATGGTCGAAATTCACGAATGGTCACTGCGCGAAACGTTCTATTCAAACCATTATATAAATATTATATATATATATATATATATATATATATATATATATTCATCGATTTCCATTTAGAACATACTTTATAAAAACCTTCCTAAATTCCTACGACATTAAAAAGATGAATTTTAATGTAAATCAAAATATGTTCCTACATGACACTAAGAAAAATGAATTTTTAATGTAAAACATTCCATGTTCATACATGAAATTAAAAAATGAATTTTTAATGTAAAATATTTCATGTTACAACATTCAAATAAAAAGAATAACTTGTTATATTATAACATATTTCATGTTACTGCATTCAAATAAAAAGATTAACTTTTTATATTATAACATATTTCATGTTCATACATGATAATAAAAGACTTATTTCTTTAGCGTCTACAAATTAACGTCAAATTTCATATTTCCAAATGAAAACAAAAGGCTAATTTCTTAGCGTTAATCAACTTATGTTCATTTACATATTTCTAAATGTAAATAAGAGTATAATTTTTAGCTTCAATCAAATTATGTTCATTCACATAACCATAAAAAGATAATTTTTATTTAAAACATATCTTGACAAATTTCGTGTTCTTACATTCAAATAAAAGAATAACTTTTATTTTGAAAACATATCTCATGTTGTTAAATAAATAAAAGAGTGATTTTTACATAACAATAAAAAATGATATTTTTATTCTAGATCAAATCATGGCAATGTTTATGTTTATAACAATAAGAAGATTAAAATTTTATTGTAAACAAAATATGATAATTTTCATTAAAACCATATTTTGATTCATTAACTGAATATTTTATAAAAAAAACTTTTTATAATCCTAAATTGGAATGAGACCCAATCAGTTATCATATAATTTAAGTTATATGGATTTCACACATCGCATGAATACTATACTAATGATAAGTATCATTAAACATCCAAATATCCAAAGTGTATACTAATCCTGTATAAGCATTAAATAGAGAAATAATGCTTATAACTAAACACAAGGGAGATGTGTGAATATCATCCCAAGACCCATGTGGGGTTTTCAACCAACAAGTAACAAAGAATATATTATCATTCGTACACTTGGGCGATGTGTGAAAATTATCGTCCTAATCACATAAACAAGTCAGTTAACTTGTAAATGGCAGTGTAACATATTTAAATGATCATGATATAATAACGTTATTTAAACATGTTAAATATCGCAAATTCCATTCATGTCATAACATAACATAGCAACACAACATCCATGCCCTAAAGATAATCCAGCAAATATTTCATCACGGGCATTTAATTTACATTCAGTTATGAAAATAAATAAATAACTGTAGAAAATTGAGTGAGGAAAAAGTTCTCACCTTCGTTTCCACTCCGCCAGTTTTATTTCTGAACAGTTTGTATATTCCCGAAATTTCAACGTAATCTTTTCCACGTTGTTCATAGTAAAAATCACATTTTTAATACGTTGTTATTTAAATAAAAATCATATTTTCTATATATTGAAAAATCATTTTTATACGCCATGAAATCATATTTTAAAACGATGACATTTTTATCCTCTTAAAACAATGCTTTATTCTTCTTTTCAAAGTAATGCGATTTTTCTATTAAAAACAACGCAAATTTTCTATTAAAAAATGTGATTTTCATATTAAAAACAACGATCTTTATATTTTTATAAACAATGTTCTTTTTATTTTTATAAACCATGTTCATTTCTCTTTCTAAAACAATGTTGTTTTCTTTTCTAAACAATGATCTTCTTATATGCAAAACAATAATCTTCTTTTATTTTCCAAACAATAATTTTCAAAATAAATGTTAACTTTATTTTCAAATACGATGTATAGTTTATTTCAAAAACGATGTATAGTTTAATTTCGAAAACGATGTATAGTTTTATTTCGAAAACGATGATATGTTTAATTTAAAACAAACGTGATTTACATAACAAAGTAAACGTGATTTACATAACAAAACAAATGTGATTTACATAAAAAAAAATGTGATTTACAAAACCATGATATTTATTAAACCATGACTTTATATAACAATGTTTTTTTTATATAAAATGTTTTTATAATTTAAAATCTGAAATTAAACACATTTTTTTTATATATTTAAAAATCTGATTTTAAAACTAAGTATAAGTTAAACAAGAAAATAAAAACCTTTCTCTATTAATTTCAGTTTTGTTCCAGGTGTTCATGGAAGTAGCTCGCCCATAGGGTTTTCGCTGTGCCACCAACTGAGGCCATCGGAGGCCGATCAGCTGACGCCCCAAGGACCACGCCAGCGTCTCCACCATGCCCTACCAATGGCATCGAACTCGGTTTTGCCTCTTCGCTGAAAAAGGAAGCCGAACAGCGTTGCCTTGGTGCTCGAATGCGAGCCCGATCCTTCGCCAAAGACGATCAAAGTGGTACTTATTTGAAGATCTAAGTTTGCTCATCGATGTTGCCTCTGAATTCATTTATTAATTCTTAAGGGGTTGGGAGAATTTTAGGGATTTCTTTCGGAGGATTTTGGCCAATAATTTATTAGAGCGGCGGCTGTAGTGTTGATATGCTAGGGTTAGGAGAAATACGTCCATGTACAGTGTATTTATAATAGTATTTTTTATTTCTATTTCGTTTATTTATTCAATTTAATTCAAATACTACTAGTTTATCGTCACAAACTCTGAATCCAACCCAACGAGTATCGCCCCTAGCTAAATTCCTCTATTCCGGACACAATGGAATATGTCCGGTAAGCCAATACGATTGTTTCAATAAGGTTTTGTCAAAATTAAAATATAAAACAATATATATTTAATTTAAATGTAAATTTTGAATTACTTGGGCCACATACTGACTCTAAAAATTCCAGAAAAATTATTCCTAGCTTTGTTTTGACGATACGGTCCTAACAGGACTAATTTTGTCGAATTTGAAGACCGTTTCAAAAATGGCCATTTTCTGGTCGATCCAATTCAACTGAAATTGACAAAACACGTTTTGTTTTGCCACGCTCGCATATTAATTCGAAAAATTCTGGAAAATTAAACTTAACAATAATTTGACATTCCGGTTCCAACAAAAGTGGTTTCGTCGAAAACAGAGGTCGTTTGCAAAATGGCTATTTTTAAGGCCAATATATTTTATTAAAATATATATAAATTCTACAGCGACTTTTCTAAATTTTAAACTGTACATAACTTTTAATTTATAAAGTGAAATCTCTGTTTCTTACATTCTAGAAAGATATGATCAAACAGATTTAAATATTTTTGGTTTTACTGAAATCTGATTTATTCAGAATCCTGTACAGTCAGTCAAAGTTCAAATTCAAATTTCCAAACTGCCACGCTATTTCTAACTCCTTTTATAATTAAATTTATTTGTTTTAACTTCAATTAAAATAAAATTTTAGTCGTTATTATTTAAAATAAATTATTTCAAATATTCAAAACCCATTAAAATAATTAAAATAAAAATTTTAAATTCGGCCCAAAATTCCGGGTCGTTATAATCTCCCCCATTTAAGAACTTTTCGTCCTCGAAAACGAACGAGCTGAAAGTCGTTTAATTAACCAACTCAACTTTCAATTCTAATCGATTTCCAATTCAGTTCAATATTAAATTTGATTTAGCTAAATTTATCATTCTATTATATATTGGTTTTGTTAATTATCATTCCAATATTTTAATTAGTAAAACTAATTATCAAACATCACAACCAGCAATAAATTGGGTGATTAACTTTTCAAACATATATAGCTTTTATACATAGTCAAAAATCATATTTTTAGTGCAAATCACAGCAATAGACCCTTCCTAAGTTTTGGCTCTCACACCAGTTAATGGAAATATATAGATATCCCACTTTCAAAACTCGAACATAAATGCTGATGATGTCATGCTCATCATCAGAATTATCCCCGGGCGACCAGAGTGTGAATCTATATCTATCCAGTATATTTGAGGCTTCGTATACACGCTAGCTAGGCGTATATGCAAATCTCTATATACTCGATTGTCCAAAATAAAATAATATACTCAAATATGTATATTAAGATAAAATTTTCAAAACTAAATTTGTTATCATTTTTATTTTAAAGAAAATAGTACTCTTCACACTCGTTCTAGGATACTACTGATCCTATCTCTAACGAGTTATTCTTATTGGATATTACTAATCCAATCTCTGATGAATTCTTTTGTTCGGTTCTAATGTGTCTTGTTCTCAAGCTCTGTAAACCAAAGCTCTAATACCAAATGTAATGGCCCAAACTTCCCCGTAAGGAAAGTACAGATTGCTTTGAGAACAACACTCATCAGAACACAAAACAGAAGAACATTTTATTGCTGATTTCAACAATTACATCAGAGTACAAGAATATAACAGAGTATGAATAAATATTACACATTTGATAAATACAGTATCAAAGATTTAAAATTACATTTAAATAACAGCGGGAAAATAATACAAAATACAACTGAAAGAAATACACGGATACAGAGCTTTCCGAATATAACTTCAGCTGTTAATCCAGGATCCTGTGAATATGATATCTACAAAACCAAAACTACTAGCTGCCCATGTGGAAAATATGGGCACCCAGAGTTTAGGTTAAAACAATAAACTCCAGGTCAGTCATGGGACTGGTGTGAGAACTAAAAACAGTTATTAACTTTATTTTTAAAGTTGGGTAAATCAAGGGACTACGCTGCTATCGCGGAACAGGTTTCCTCCCAAGAATACCAGCGTATAAAACAACGCAATGCTTTAGAAAATGAAACCATTATAAGACTCAAGTCCCTTGCAACGAAAGCTGAAGGATAGAGTTTACTTTATAATGGTCAAAAATGCTTAATACACGAAATTCATCTTTTATACTATAAGTGCACAGTGTAGAAATCAATTTTTGAATATAAATGTATCAATCTTAAGTGGCATAATATACTATGTAAGCAGCATAAGATAATATGTCACCATATAAGTATAAAACTAAAAACCGCAAAGCTCGTATTGAAAAGTTGGGTTTACATCATGATGGCTCCTAATTCGAAAGACATATCGCGAATGTATCTCCACGGCTTACGTCTCGGCAAGAGAAAACACCGTAATACATACAACACGCACATTGGAAGAACAATCTAGTGTTCTATCCCCATGGGCTTCGGCTGATATCACTGCCCAAACTCCAGATGTGGAGCGACCACACCCAGCAACGCTCAGTTGACCCAATCCATGTATATATAAAGTATATTGGTCAACCTACAAATCAAACAAACCGTTCACCATCATACCAGGGTGTGAGGCTCGTGAAGTAACGATATACTCAAAGCTATGCTAATTGACGTCATGCTTTGATCTTCATCCTCAAGGCTCTGCTTTTCAACAAAAGCCTTGATTATATGCATCTTAGCATGCCCCATTGTCAGACCATAACATATCATTGATCATCTACCAATATATAACCGGGTGTTAAGTGAAGAATAAATTCTCCACCACCAAACAGCTATACGTTAAACAGATATCAACGAATACAATATAAAGGAATACAATGTCAGACACATATTCCATTTACAAGTCCGTTCTGGGTCTGAACGAAACCATATCCGGTAGAAGTCCAAATGCGTCTGGATGATCACCAATTATTCCCTCATCTTGGGTGTACGGTCCAATCAAGATATCAGAAATCATCCATACAACGTGGAAACCCCCCGGTCTTCAGCCACCATCTTCATCTTCGACTTTTAATCATCGTATGAATCATTCAGAATGGGTTAAACCCGGTCTTTCCAAATAAATCGTGCATCTTAAAATCATGTGCTATAAAAACACAACCTACGCCTCATTCCAATCAAGAACGTTCTTCTAATTAATTGATCTTTTCTTTGGGAAATTTTCCCATTAACCTTATCAAAGATAAAATTCCTTTAAACATATAGTTTAATAATCTTTTGCATATCATTTTCAAAAGATTTAACCTTTTCTTAACTTAAACTACATTAAGTCTTATCCAACTAATCGGGGTTAACGCCCTACCGAAGTAATCATTTATTCCATTATCCCAATCCCAACCTATTTATCCCATGGAGTAAAACTTGTGGTACTCCATAGCTAAACCCAATGTGTTACAGTAAGTTTAATTACCGTTTTATCGTTTGAATCTAATTAAAGATTCAACTATCGCATGGAGTAAAACTGGTGGTACTCCATTCTTGATTTCTTCTTAAATTCGGTAAATTTAATTACCTTATTCCCATTTCAATCTAATTAAAGATTTATTAAAACCTTATTTAGTTTTAATCTTCTGAAATCATTATTTAATGATTATTCATTTTTCAAGAATTTAATCTTGTCTTTAACTAGGTTAAAGAACAAATGTCACTGAAAACATCGTTCACGATAAACCCAAGAATCCTATTTCGTTTAATTCCAGTTTTATATATTAAATTAGAAAACTTCTCTTTTGAAAATTTTATTAAATCTTATTTAAAGATTAATAAATTCCAAATCCAAATTTTCATAGTTAATTGGGGTTTAAGAGCTAATGTCTTTTAAAAACATTATTCACAATCAACCCAAAATAAATTCCATTTTATCTCAATATTGGAAAATCTCATTTAAATCTTAATTAAACGAATTAATTTTCCTCATCTTCAAGAATAGCGTTATTTAAGACACCATTCATGACAAACCCCAAAATCTTATTTGATATTAAATATAAGGCTCTGAATAGGAATTACCTTGACTCATATTCAATATCAAATTCTGAAACCAACGGATATCACATCGGGAATAACGATATCATATATCTTCCAAATTCCCAACACAATACCCGCGTAATCACGGAATCCAATATCGAAATAATACGAAGACCATTTCCATTCAAATCCATTCCAATTCATATATTCGAAAACTCTGGTTATATTAAAACCATTTAAATCCTTTTATTTATTTATAAAATAAATAAATCACTCATTCTGATAAAAATACCTTTTATCTTTATAAATTTGGAATTCTTCATCAAAAAACCCTTTAAATAATTAATTATGATTTTGCATAATTTTTCCCTATTTTTATTTATTCAAAAATAGGCCTATTTAGTTAAATGACGTTTCAGGTCATTTAACTGCACTGACACTGTTTTTATTCAAATTTGAATTTGATATTTCTCGAAATCTAACCGTTAGATTTTAAATCTATTATTATCATATGAAAGCTCTTTTCGATACGAACCCGTAAGTTCGAGTTTCAGAAGAATCCGACGGTCAGATCTTCCGCTACGTCTAATCGAAGTTAATGGTCGAAATTCGCGAGCGGTCACTGCGCGAAACGTTTTGTTCAAACCATTATATAAATATAATATATATATATATATATATTCATTGATTTCCATTTAGAACATACTTTATAAAAACCTTTTTAAATTCCTACGACACTAAAAATATGAATTTTAATGTTAATGTAAATCAAAATATGTTCCTACATGACATTAAGAAGAATGAATTTTTAATGTAAAACATTCCATGTTCATACATGACATTAAAAGAATGAATTTTTGATGTAAAATATTTCATGTTACAACGTTCAAATAAAAAGATTAACTTTTTATATTATAACATATTTCATGTTACCACATTGAAATAAAAAGATTTACTTTTTATATTATAACATATTTCATGTTCATACATGATAATAAAAGGCTTATTTCTTTAGCGTCCACAAATTAACGTTAAATTTTATATTTCCAAATGAAAACAAAAGGCTAATTTCTTAGCGTTGATCAACTTATGTTCATTTACATATTTCTAAATGTAAATAAGAGGATAATTTTTAGCGTCAATCAAATTATGTTCATTCACATAACCATAAAAAGATAATTTTTATTTAAAACATATCTTGACAAATTTCGTGTTCTTACATTCAAATAAAAGAATAACTTTTATTTTGAAAACATATCTCATGTTGTTAAATAAATAAAAGAGTGATTTTTACATAACGATAAAAAATGATATTTTTATTCCAAATCAAATCATGGCAATGTTTATGTTTATAACAATAAAAAGATTAAAATTTTACTGTAAAAAATATATGATAATTTTCATTAAAACCATATTTTGATTCATTAACCGAATATTTTATATAAAAAACCTTCTTATAATCCTAAATTGGAATGAGACCCAATTAGTTACCATATAATTTAAGTTTTATGGATTTCACACATCGCATGAATACTATACTAATGATAAGTATCATTAAACATCCAAACATCCAAAGTGTATACTAATCCTGTATAAGCATTAAATAGAGAAATAATGCTTATAACTAAACACAAGGGAGATGTGTGAATATCAACCCAAGACCCGTGTAGGGTTTTCAACCAACAAGTAACAAAGAATATATTATTATTCACGCACTTGGGCGATGTGTGAAAATTATCGTCCTAATCACATAAACAAGTCAGTTAACTTGTAAATGGCAGTGTAACATATTTAAATGATCATAATATAATAACGTTATTTAAACATGTTAAATATTGCAAATTCCATTCATGTCATAACATAACATAGCAACACAACATCCATGCCCTAAATATAATCCAGCAAATATTTCATCACGGGCATTTAATTTACATTCAGTTATGAAAATAAATAAATAACTGTAGAAAATTGAGTGAGGAAAAAGTTCTCACCTTCATTTCCACTCCGTCAGTTTTATTTCTGAACTTCTGAACAGTTTGTATATTCCCGAAATTCCAACGCAATCTTTTCCACGCTGTTCATAGTAAAAATCACATTTTTAATACATTGTTATTTAAATAAAAATCATATTTTCTATACAATGTAAAATCATTTTTATACGCCATGAAATCATATTTTAAAACGATGACATTTTTATCCTCTTAAAACAATGCTTTATTCTTCTTTTCAAAGTAATGCGATTTTTCAATTAAAAACAATGCAAATTTTTTAATACAAAATGTGATTTTCATATTAAAAACAATGATCTTTATATTTTTATAAACAATGTTCTTTTTATTTTTATAAACCATGTTCATTTCTCTTTCTGAAACAATGTTGTTTTCTTTTCTAAACAATAAACTTCTTTTATTTTCAAAACAATAATTTTCAAAACAACTGTTAACTTTATTCTCAAATACGATGTATAGTTTATTTCAAAAAAAGATGTACAGTTTAATTTCGAAAACAATGTATAGTTTAATTTCGAAAACGATGATATGTTTAATTTAAAACAAATGTGATTTACATAACAAAACAAATGTGATTTACATAACAAAACAAATGTGATTTACATAACAAAAAAAATGTGATTTACAAAACCATGATATTTATTAAACCATGACTTTATATAACAATGTTTTTTTTATATAAAATGTTTTTATAATTTAAAATCTGAAATTAAACACATTTTTTTATATATATTTAAAAATCTGATTTTAAAACTAAGTATAAGTTAAACAAGAAAATAAAAATCTTTCTCTATTAATTTCTGTTTTGTTCCAGGTGTTCATGGAAGTAGCTCGCCCCTAGGGTTTTCGCCGTGCCACCAACTGAGGCCATCGGAGGCCGATCAGCTGCCGCCCCAAGGACCACGCCAACATCGCCACCATGCCCTACCAATGGCACCGAACTCGGTTTTGCCTCCTCGTCGAAAAAGGAAGTCGAACGGCATTGCCTTGGTGCTCGAATGCGAGCCCGATCCTTCGACAAAGACGATCAAAGTGGTACGGTTTTGAAGATCTAAGTTTGCTCATCGATGTTGCCTCTGAATTCATGGATTAATTCTTAAGGGGTTGGGAGAATTTCAGGGATTTCTTTCGGAGGATTTTGGCCAATGATTTATTAGAGCGGCGACTGTAGTGTTGATAGACTAGGGTTAGGGGAAATACGTCCATGTACGGTGTATTTATAATAGTATTTTTTATTTCTATTTCATTTATTTATTCAATTTAATTCAAATAATACTAGTTTATCGTCACGAACTCTGAATCCAACCCAACGAGTGTCACCCCTAGCTAAATACCTCTATTCAGGACACAATGGAATATGTCCGGTAAGCCAATACGATTGTTTTGATAGGGTTTTGTCAAATTAAAATATAAAACAATATATATTTAATTTAAACGTAAATTTTGAATTACTGGGGCCACATACTAACTCTAAAAATTCCAAAAAAATTATTTCTAGCTTTGTTTTGACGATATGGTCCTAACAAAACTAATTTCGTCCAATTTGAAGACCGTTTGAAAAATGACCATTTTCTGGTCGATCCAATTCAAATGAAATTGACAAAATACTTTTTCTTTTGCCACGCTCACATATTAATTCGAAAAATTCTGGAAAATTAAACTTAACAATAATTTGACATTCCGGTTCCAACAAAAGTGGTTTCGTCGAAAACAAAGGTCGTTTGCAAAATGGCTATTTTTAAGGCCAATATATTTTATTAAAATATATATAAATTCTACAGCGACTTTTCTAAATTTTAAACTGTACATAACTTTTAATTTATAAAGTGAAATCTCTGCTTCTTACATTCATTAGAAATATATAATCAAACAGATTTAAATATTTTTGGTTTTACTGAAATCCGATTTATTCTGAATCCTGTACAGTCAGTCAAAGTTCAAATTCAAAATTTCAAACTGCCACGCTATTTCTAACTCCTTTTATAATTAAATTAAATTTATTTGTTTTAACTTCGATTAAAATAAAATTTTAGTCATTATTATTTAAAATAAATTATTTTAAGTATTCAAAACCCATTAAAATAATTAAAATAAAAATTTTAAATTCAGCCAAAAATTCCGGGTCGTTACAATTAATTTATTCAGTTACCCATTCCTATATCTCCGTAAATTCTTATTTTATAAATTTAGAAAATATACCTTATTAACATTGGAAAACGTTTCCATTTCTGATTCATGCATCACTATCTCCTCGCATATATCAGTCTCTAACTGTAAAATAGTAAGAGAACAACCCCCTACGTATTAACCCCGAAGGCCGAAACCAACATCAGATCAATACCCAGACAGCTGTCCAACTTAACTAATCTCCAGTCAGTTCCTAATTCCTTTAATTCCATTTTAATTCCTATTTCAAACCCTATTTTCTTTATAAATATTTTATTATCAAAATATTTACTTAAATCCTTTATTCGCATTAAATGTAAATACTATTTCTTCTTTACAATCAAAACAGTTTGATTTCGTATTTAAAACAATATCCCAAAACCAATTTCTATTTATACTTCTAATTATAGAATTATTTATATAAAATCTCATTTTATTCTTCTAACACTTATAATCCCATTTAAAATCACCTTTATAAATGCTGCTCAAATTCCATTTGAAATATCGGTGTTTAAGCCGATTCCTACTTCTCTGTATAAATTCAGTCTTATATATTATGTTTATCAAATGATAAATATTTTATTTAATTTATAAAACATTATTTATAAATTAATCTTCTCAATCTATTTGTTAAAACAGATTTCTATTTATTTTCTATATAAATAATCCTTTTATACTTTTATTTATTTTATATAAATATATCACTTTCAATATTCACTTTGAAAAATTCCTTTTTACATTCCAGTATTTCCTATGGTATTTAAAATACCAAACAACATGACCAGTATCATCATAATCAATCACAAATTATATATCACAATATATGAAAACAAACAGTATTATAATATTGAGGAATCCAGTTGGATCCCTCCAACCTGTTTCCTGCATCACAGATGTTAAACAATATAAATAACATTGATTACATTTCAATATGAAATATTCTGATAAACATAATCAATGTTTGATTGACGATTTATATATATATATATATATATATATATATCATTATCTACAATTTCAATCAATAAATCAGCGATTCAACCAAACAATCAACACAGAACAATCAATCATCATTTATCAATACTAGATTATATTTATAAAAATTTAAATGGTACGGAGTTAGTGAGATTTACTCACATTGTACGTTAATCGTTAAATAATGATTACGGTCGTTGATTCAGATCAGACAATATATTTTTCTATAAATTGTAGCGGTCTCCAATTCACTCCCAGTCAGTTTCATTGTGTAACCCTCGTCCATACGATCCTAACGGATCTTGTTTTGTTGTATGAAATAGTTACGATATTTAGAAGTTAATATACATTTATTTTAAATAAAAACTTAGAAAATTCAATTTCCATTGGGCCTCACCCTTTCCTTGGCTCGTTTAAACCTTGTTTAAGCTCAAACCCAGTTAACATTCCTCTTCTTCCTCGTCAAATTCCTGCTCCTTATTCCCTTCATTGGCGACATTTCTCTCTTCCCTCTCGGCCTCTACAGACTGTCGTACACAATCCCGGCACCACCAACATGTTTCGCTTGAAAATCTCCTTCACCTAATATCCTTTACAACCAACTCAAACACCACCCTGTGAAAGCGACCTCAGCCTCGAGAACTCACCACTTTGAAACGCACGATACATTTGGTGACCAAATCCATCCAAACTCCTCCATAAGACGTTTAACAACATGCTGGAGCTCGTAACAAACCTTAATCATGAATCGAAGCATTAATTTCCCATAAGATCTAACCCTAAAACGCAACAACATGGCGTTGTACCTTTCAATGCGAGCAAACACACTTCAAACCTATTGAAATTGGTATGAGCATGTATGGTAGTTAACCAAGAATTCAAATATACGAGTCTTGGTATTTATAAGATTTTGTGGGAATTTATATGGATTTTTGAATACACGATTTTGGCTAAAGAATGAATAATAGTGGCTATAAACATTGTTGACTACCGGGAAAGTTTTAAATTAGGGTTAAGGGATGGATGGATATTTATAGGTAGGATATATAATTTTTTATTCGATTAGTTTATTAGTTTTTATTGAACCGCTGACTCTATTTGTCGTTTAAAAATCCCCATGATCATATACAATATCCAAATTTGATTAAAAATGGATATGCAGCTACAATTCGACATTTCGACCCAACGAAACTTGTTTCGTCGAATTCCGACTCCGTTTGCTCACACAACGTATTTTTAAATGTCAAATTATCGACTGTTTTTCACATTAAAATCCTATACGGCCACATACTGATTCCAAAAATCACGAAAATTGAAATCTAACAAAAAATTAATATTCCGGATCCAACAAAATTAGTTTCGTCGAAGGAGCTCGTTTGCAAAAGTGGCTATTTTTAAAGCTCTAAATAAACCCATTTAAATATTTAATATATTTAAAAATAATTAAATTTAATATAAATAAATTAATATTATCATATATATTCACATAGAATATAATCCGGCTCCAAAATAAACATATCGGGATTTATAACTCGACATTTAAAAATCCCAAATTAAATCGATATTCAATTTATATTAAAAATCCATTTTATAATATAAATAAATCATTATAAATTATAAAGGAATTCCATAGCGACTTTTCGAAAATTTGATTTGGACATAACTCAAAATCTACACGACAAAATCTCGTTTTTTCTCTTCCATTAGAAAAATATACTTCACCAGCTCTGAACATTTCTTGTTTCACAGAAACGGATTCTGTATATTCAATTAAAGTTTGAATTGCCAAATTACGAACTGCCGCGCCATTTCGAGCTCGATTATAATTATATTATAACTAATACGTTCAACTGTCATTCAAATAATATATTCGTTATTCTAATTCCATTCTAAGCTGAATTAAATATTATAAATGATCATATTCACACAGTATTGTGAATTCAGCTATCGCCGACCATTTGGGAATTATAACATATTATTATATTATTTATATTAATTAAATATTCAATATTATTTAATTAAACGACCATTTATATCTCTAAATCACTATTTAAATAATTAAATAAATTAATTATTACACCGTAAAAATACGGGATGTTACAAACATGTTGTTGTAGTCACTGTTGGCGAGCTCAATCTTGAAAATTCTACATGTGCAAAGCTGACTTTCACTGGAAAATTGAAATTAGTTGATCATAAGTCTCCTGAAGCTGATTTTGCTACCAAAGCTTTGTTTTTCAAACTTCCTTAAATGAAAGGTAACAATCAAATGATTTGATAATTAGATTTTGAATCGATTCCGTTGAAGAAGGAAATAAATGTGAATAAATCGGCTCTCTTATTTCATATCTTTGAATATTCATGTGATTAATCGTTGTTTTCTTTGTTTGATTGGCCTAGAAATCATGAATCCAATATTTATAGGTTGGACATAGAGGATATTTTTGATCAACTATTTTGGCGGCCCTAAACTCTTGACTCCTCAACGATATCTCCAATGCAACCCTTATTAATGATATCTGATGCCTCAAACCATGAAGAAATAAAATGATTAATTGATTTGTAATGGACTTGAATTTGATTTTTCTATTTCACCGGAGTTTGATATTTGAGTTTGCGTGCATAGAGCAGTTACAATCAAGTGCTTAACAAAAGAAGTAACAAATATACTTCTGGCGTTGAAGTTCTTGCTTCTAATAATTGAGAACAAAAGCAGGTACTATATTACACTTTTGGCATTGAAGTTCCTGCTTCTATTAATTGATTTGTAGTTCAGTTGGCCCAAAACTTGAATTTATCAAATCATATAGATAACACTTTTATCTTATGTTCTCTTAGGTGATTTTTATTTACTCGGTAAGCATTATTATATAACTAGCATCTTAAGTGCTTTTAGCCTCCTTTCGGCAAATATATTTGCCTAATGGTTTACTTCAAAAGGATTTCTCCTCTATGCATGCATAATGGTTATTTTTCTAAAAAATTGCATAACCATTTCTTTGTTTTATAGGAGATCGGGTTTTTGAAGAGGAAAATACTGCCCTCTTCTTTATTTTTTATGAAGAAGGTATCTATAGGATATGTCTATATGCATGCAGCTGAGGCATTTTAGGTAGGAATATTCAGAACATCTTTGTATTTTTCATCTGCATCACTATTGTAATGTCGCAAGGTCATTAAATAATTGTTACTGACAAGATATTAGGTAGCAAATGGTGGAATGGCCGACAGTTCTATCCAGGGGCGGCCCAACAATAACTGGTGCCCTAGACGAATATTTTTTTTTCCCATTTTTGTACCCCTACTTTGTAAAATAAAAATATTTTCATATGCATGAAATTACATTAAAGATAAAGTTATAAAATGCAACATCGATTACAAAATATTGCTAAACTAAATCACTAGTTTGCAAGCCAAAATATTATAATGTCAACATGGTATCAAAAAAAAAAACACTAACGAAAACAACTTCTTCTTGCATTCTTTGAAGCAAACTCCTCTATAATCTCCTCATAGTTAAGTTTATCCAAGTACTCATTTTCAATTGAAATAATAGCTAATCCACTTAATCTCTCCTACGACATAGTTCTTCGAAGATATGTTTTTATCAACTTCAATTTTGAGAAACTTCTTTCCGCCGTAGCAACGGTTACCGGAATAGTCAACAAAATCCGATAAGCAACCCAAACATTAAGAAATCCACTTACATCCCTATATAACCTCAAGAAATTTAGAACATCAATTGATTTAGTTACATCCGATGGTAAGATTCCTTTTAGTTGTCGAAGCTCGAAGAATAATTCTTTGCCACAAATATCTTGTTCTTCATCATTTTCCAGAAAGCTTTCTAATCTCATACAATGCTTTTTCAATTCATCATCATCTATATTTTTAAATTTCAAATTTAACAAGAAGCCAAAAGTTTCTTCATAAAGTTTAAATTGCTCAAATCGATCTTTAAGAGAAGTTAAAGCTTGATCGATTATATGAAGAAAATAAGTGACTCTAAAATTATCCTCGGGAGATTGTCTATCGTCATCCTCCATGATATCTTCATCAAATTGTTTTTTTCTACGTACAATTCTTTTTTCATAAAACTTTGGATCAATACCAACATCATTTGCGAGCTCTTTAGCTTCCTTCATCATTGTTTCAAATCCATCTTCTCTAAATTTTTCAAAAAATAACACAAGCTCTTTGATTTTTGTAATTGCATCTTCAATATCCATTTCTTCTCGTTGAAGTATTTTACTTACTCGATTAATATTTTCCAGTACCGTGTACCAAATGCACAAGCTAATTAAGAACTCAAAACTTTCCAAAGCATTTTGACACAATCCTTTAGCCTCCATCATAACAACATCATCCTTAGAATTATTTGCAATGTCAATTAAAGCATCTCTTAGCTCCGGTGCTTGAGTTATTATTGCTTTAACACTTTCAATGTGGCTTTCCCAACGTGTTGCGGATAATGGTTTTGGAGTCAAGCCCTTTACATATGTCCGAAGTATTTCCCATAATCCCGGATCATAGTTGATCTCAACATTTCTTTCAAGATCAAGCGTTGGTACATTACCATCAACTTCTTCATAAGCATTAACTTCAACATTTATATTATCATCCTCCTCGGGAACCTCTACAATATGATCTCCTACTCCAATATTTTCGTTTATAGGTTTGTCATCGTCGTCGATATCAACATTAGAACCAATATTCTCATGCCCCAAATTGGTTTCTTCAACTTGACTAGAATTTGAAGTTTGAATTTTTTTATTTCTTGCTCGAAATAAAGTTGAAATTGAACCGACTAATGATTTTGCTTCTTCATCTTTATGTTGTTTTCTCTTCCTCTTTTGATATCCAGAACTCTGTTTTCGATTCCTATCTCGATGACAAACAATTTAATTATGTTGCAAAAAGCTTATAAACAACAAACATTTTAATTATGCCTAATTCATAATTCATCTGTAACTTATTTATTTATAATTCATACTTCATAATTCACTATTATTAAACATAATTCAACAAACTAATTTATTCATTCCTAATTCATTCAACGATTAATTGTTCATAATTCATATTCATTTAATAAATTAAGTAATCAACCAATAAAATATTTATATTTAAACCAAACAAAGTAGTAAACAAAAATTAAAATAAACATTGAACAAAAGTTTAACTTACATATTTGTTGCAATTCAAAACTTTGAATTTTGTGAAACCCTGCAAGTGACGCAGTCCCAAATCCAATGCCTTTTCAAATTAAAAAATGAAGCCTATCACTTATTCATCAAATTGAAGCCGCATTGTTATTCGTTAAAACCTAAACTTGAAAATTAAAATTACCTAACTTGGTGCAGACTGATCTGAAGCTTCTGAAGGTGATTCGTGAAGGCCTGAAGGCTGAATCGGTGAAGGCCTGAAGGCTTGAATTTGGTGCAGACTGATCTGAACTAGAGCCGCTGTCCGTGAAGGCGCTTGAAGCTGAAGGCTGAATCGGTGAAGATGCCGGCTGCCGCGATGAAGAAGAGGAAGGAGCGAGCGATGCTGCGATTGCGAAGAGGAAGGAGCGAGCGATGCTGCGATTGCGAAGAGGAAGGAGCGACTGAGCGAGTGATGCTGCGATTGCGAAGAGGAAGAAGCGAGCGATTTTAATTACAGCGTAAATTTCTTTGATTACGGTGGATTTTTTTTTTTGGTGCCCCTCACGCGTTTTGGGCCCTAGACATTAGTCTTGGTTGTCTTATGTAAGGGCCGGGCCTGGTTCTATCGTGTACGAGCTTGATCATATAGATGTCTACACTCAACAATCATAATGAAAAATGAAGAAATATATACTGGCTCACTTTTTTACTGGACAGGTAATGGCCATTTTTTGTGTTTATTACAGTTAAATTATGTTTTAGTAATATTCTTTATATATCAATTGGGGATTGGAGAAATAGATCTGCTTTGTTTTATGCAGAACATTATAATCAATACATGCCATTGATATTTGCTTAAAATGACCTCATCATCGGTGCAGAGTCAGTAAAAGAAGGTTTTTTTTTAGCAATTGCATTTATATTTTTCAAATTAATTTTTAATTTAATCTTTGAGTATTTATAAGAGGTGCTTATTGTTCTACAATGGATGAAAAATTGGTTAATCCAAAGTAAGTTTATTTTCTTCTTTGCCCATAGGATTCCTCATTGCCCAAAATTATTAACGGTATTAGGCCACATGCACTATATAAGTGTTTTCAAAAATTAAAATTTGTCACACTCACTATCTACTGCTAGGGTGCTGATCGTTCAAATGAAAATCAAAACTTAACAAGATTGAAAATCCCAGCCTTTGTTTCGTTGAATTTTATTAGAATGGAACATACCCACAAAAATTGTACAATCTCATAAATAACAACCATTTTTACATGGCGTTTGGTAATTATGACTTGAGAAATACAATTCTGTTTTGTTCAAATTCTGTTATATTTTTCTAATTTGGGATCTTAGAATAAAAATTTAAGGTATGAAGAGTTGTTTGGAATTTATCTACAAATTAAAATTCTACTATGTTTAAATATAGTTCACTTGCATATATTGCCATTATTCACTTAAGCTCTACCTATTATTATTAGGTATATACATGATTTTGTTAGGTGAATAAACATTTGCAAAAAAGGTGGAAGAGTAAGGTTATCAGCCAACTAACTTTATACATAACATTAATATTTTCATGTAAAGCTGGTTGGAAACTATATTATCTTTAGGTCAACTCTGACATCTTGATTTTATTTTCTTTTAAGTAATGAATCCCTTAAACTCTATAGGAAGCCAATCATATTTACCTCAGTGGTGTTATACCAAATTTACATATTAATTATAAGTTTTAATATTGCAATCCCTTTCATATAAAAGGCTTGAAAAGAACCTTTTGTGCTCAATATTTAAATATTTCAGATTTCCCAATAGGTTATACATGAGTGAAAATAGAAATGTCTTTAAATGTTATATATCGTTGATCCACATAAGTACCAGTGTGTAACAAGATAAATTCCCTTTTTTTTGTCAAGGACAGCAAACAAGTTGTAAGGTCTTTAGACTGTTATTTTAAAAAGGTCTTCAGATTATGTTTTGGATGTCTTAGCCATCAAGATACAAACTTTTGTTTCAAAATTATATAGGTAATAACTGTAAAATAAAAAAAATACGTAAAAGGATATTTTTTTTGCAAAATGGGAGTTGACTAATATCTTAGTATTATTTTTATGTTTGTAGGTAGATTTTTATGTTTGTAGGAAGATTAAAAGCATGAACCAAATTATACTGAAGTGAACTTTAGCATTAAGCACCCAAGTATAGTTATAAGTGGTTCTAAATACCCAAGTATTGCATTTATTGTAATGCAGTGGTATTATATTGGGGATTTTTGCCACAAGGACAAAGTCATCAAAAAAATTTCCCAAAAGGACAAGAGGCAAAAAACTTGTCCAAAAGGACAACTTTTAGTGCAAATGGTAAAATTTAGGGGGTCCCATGTTTTTCCACTTTGCACTACAAATTGTCCTTTTGGGAAAATTTTTTGGTTTTTTTGTCCTTCACACTATATCCCTGTATTTTATTGTATTATATACTTGATAAACCTAACTTTTCCTACGTGCTTCCCTTTTCCTCATAATCGATTATCTCATATTCTTTGCCATAAGCTTCTCATATGGTTAAAGTAATTCATAACTCTTGCTATTATTGTACAGTATTTTACCTTAATTAGAAAACTTGAAATTTTCACAAAAAAGAAAGAAAAAGAAATCGGGGAGATGTACCATGATGCCTTTATTATTACTTGATTGTCTATTAGCAGCTAGGTATGAAAATGTCATATCCACATATTCTAAGTAGGCATTTGATATTTAATTTTAGTAAAAAGAAAGGGAGTTGATACTACATCGTCTTCACATGCACAAATGCCATTAATTCTGTTATTTTGTTTTAGATCCGATATAGCGTGTGTTCGGTCACTGTTATAAAACCTTTACATATGTACATGGATGAGAACAAGGCTGTTTTGAATTGTTCCATGCACTCTGCTAGAATCAAGCTGCTAGAGAAGGCAAAAGGAAAGAACGGTATGCTATAGGTCCTTAAAATATGTTGACACGTCCTTAAAACATGTTATAATAATTTTAACATGTCATTATTTGCATGTACATGATTCAGGTTTGTTTCTATTACGTGATTGGTTGCATCTTACTAAATAAATATTTGTCCTTAAATTGGAAAATTCTCTTACCATGTATTATTATTCCACCATTGCACCAGAGAAACATAATTTTCTAACATGCATCTCAGCATTTATTGTTCTGTTTACACACCAAGGTTATGGTTAATAGTGATCAGGGCCGGTCCTGGCCTAGTGCGAGCCGTGCGACCGCACAGGGCCCATTAGGTCAAGGGGCCCAACAAAAAACTGTATTACCTTTACTAGAGCTGCTTGTATGCTTGATAGTAATTTATCTATGCCAAAGTAGATATGATTGTATGCTTTGTTGACATCAATTAATATATTAAAATGGAGATGTGGCTTGTGTGGACCTCTAGTTGACAGATTGAAAATGTGGATAAAAACTTTATGAATTTGCTGAAACACGCAATTTTCTCAATGGAGATGCATAGTAGAAAAAGCACATTTTCACTTAAGTTCAATTTCATATAAAAAAAAATTAAGGACCCAAAATTTTGGGTATGCACTAGGCCCATAAATACTCAGGGCCGGCCCTGATAGTGATGTATGTGATAAATAACCTATTATTTTCTTCATGCGTATGATATGAGTTAACCAACATTGGATCCATTTAAGCTATGAAGTTACCACATATGATGTTATTTAGTCAATTGTAGGTTCTTCCATGTTGCATTTTCAAAGCTATAGCCAGGGCATTTTTATCAAGTTCAGCAAAACCAATATGTAAAGGAGTATATAGCATTCCCTGTTAATCCTTATGTATATAAATTTACCTAAATTGTCTTCTATAAATTGTGGTTAAAAATGTTATTTTAAATGACACTATATACAATTTTATTTGTGTTATGCTAATATTCCATAGGTGGCAATTCGACAGTATACTTTGCTTGATGTTTGTTCTTTGAATAACAACTCGATATTGTTTGGATCTGTGAGATTTTTTCTGTTTTATGATCTCATTGCTCATTTTGCCAATCAATACATTGGGTATATGGAAGCGTAAAGCTTAAAAAATGAGAACTGCTTTCTTAATATAAATAATCAATTAACTTTTAAATAATTAATACATTAAAATAATATATCATAACTTCGCAATAATAATTTTTATTTTTGATGTATTAGTATGTAATCATTCACTTACAATTATTTATATGTATATTTTTAGAAGTGTTAATATAAAGTATATACATTATCAATTAAGTTAAAAATATAATTAGTTAAGGGTATTTTAGAATGAATGAACTGAAATATAAAATCATAACTATGATATTGTTTCTAACTAATCTAGCTAATGAGCAGCTATAATTATTAGAAGTAATCTGCCAATTAGTTGCAATTTAGTATAGTACAGGCATTAATGCTCTAATATATTACCATTTCCCTATTAGTTAAATTTTTGCAGGTTGTTTATGATGACGTTGCTGCTATTATTCACATCAAGTGATCCTATATTTGATGATATGCAGTAGTTCTACTACTGATGTTTGTTTATATAATTAAGTGTTATCGATTTATCTTTGAATTGTACGAGTATATATGCATGTCCAGTTGGACCTGCATCTAATCATGTTATGCGTGCATTAATAACATGTCAATTATCCTCTCTTTAGGAGTTAAATCACATAATTGCTATTCAACCATACTTTATTTGATAATAAGTCAATCACAAATTACAATATCATATATCAGAAATCTATCATATTTGAATATATAATAAGATGCAAAATCCGAGAGGCAAATCCCACACTTTTTTAGAAAACAATTGCGAAGATTACTGCATAATTGTTTAATTGAAGTTATTAATGTTTTTGGACAAACAATTTAATATATGTCTTCTGCACTGTCATATAAAACCATCCATATAATACAGGATGTTAGTATGAAAGTTTTCTAAACTTTTAAAAAGAAGGGGTTTAGGGGTGAAAATCCAATTTTCAATTTCCATTTACATCCGTGTAGATCAATATTCATAGATTTTATGGTTAGAGGCAGAAATATGGTAGCATATATAGAAATGTAACCAAATTTCAATCTATAATAGCAATATCGTCCAATTTCCTTATTTTTCAAATTCACATGCAACCCTGTAAACTAAATTCAGAACAAAGCCTCTACACTCATGTATTTGTATCATAAATATACATGGAAAAGGCTTGTGTGCATACTCTTCCTCCTTTCGCAGAAATCGCTGCAGAGATCTCTTCACCGACAATATGACCTGTTTAATTTTGGTTTGATGACCATTTTCGGTTTCAGGTGCGAAGATGTCATATGAAATTGACTGGTAGGACTTGTAGCCTAATGATCATTTGCCATGCTTATTATTGCTTTTGCCTGTTTGACACAAACATATATCTTGACATTATGATCACGTACTGTTAAATGAAATATTATGATAGTTTGAAGAGCTAAAATGATATTGTTGCAATACATAAAAGTAAGCACTTAATATGAAAATGAAGAAACTAACTGCAAACATTACTAAAGAAATGGAGAAATAATACAAACCTGAAACTCAGTAGCATCAAAAAAGGACATCGTGCCATTTTAAAGCCTTCAAAAATCAGCAGCTTATCCATTTTAAAGCTTTCCATATAGCTACGGATGTCTGTTTCATGTTTAGTACTGCTTATGGACACGATTCTTTTTCTAATTGACATCCTTTGCTTAACACTATTTCATCACTTTTTCCAAATGCCCCTTGGTTATGCCTTGGTGGTTACTGCATGTTAAAATGCATAGAAAATTGGAGGTGACTCCCTTACCATATCCCAAACTACTCCTGCCAAAAATTGCATAAATTCTGCCATCCTATTTCTGATGCAACACATGTTCCTATCTTCACCTAGAACATAAAGCACGCAATTGACCCAGAACAAATTGCAAACTTGATCATTCCTTAACCAAAATTCTTTTCTCACATTGCCCAATCTTGCTTCATTGAATCACCGATCTCTATCTGGCCACAACCCTATCATCCTGTGATGGGATACAATTTCAAAGAAGAGCTACTCTCATTTAGATTTTTCAATTTCTAGTTAGATCAAACTGATTTTAACACTCTGCTACAGGCTAGATGGAATAAAAATCTCCACGGAAACCCTATGTAAAGGTTGACTTAAAGTCTGTAGAAGGGAAACCTTTTGCGAATGCTCAGTAAAGTCAGAGGAAACATGACTAAAACTTGTAGAAACCCACTCTAAACTGCAGAATGACCAGATTAATCAACTCCTATTTGATGAGTGAATCATACCATTCAATGAGTGACCTAATATATCTTTTGAATTGTAAAGGGGCTACCGCTATGCAAAAACTAGCTTTTTGCATGAAACATAAGATGACAAAACACTAAGTACTACCACATGAGTCTAAAAGCTAAAGTAATATGAAAACAACAACTTTTCCATTAAAAACATGAACGGAACCATGCACCAGACTATCGATTATACTGCGAAGGCTTTCGTAAAGTATTTCTTAAAAGTTTTATTTGTATCTAACCTGGTTTCCAGAATATTAAATGCTAAGATTATACTTTAGACATACAAAAGTATTATCAAAGGTTGAGATTCACAAATCAGGTAGAAATATTATCTATGCTCTGTATTCACAAATTATATCAAACTGAACCTAAAACAAAGTGTGACAATGTTAAATATTGTTCAAAGTTGTAATAAAGTTCATTTCACTAGCCAAGAATCAGATCAGTAAGACAAACAACAGTGAGAAACTTTGTTAAAAAGTGACAGCAATGGAAGCGTGTAAACATTTTAAGTCAAAATATGTACTGTACCGAAGTATACCTGCCTCAGAGAGAAAAACTGAGGTAAAGGGAAATCGCCTGCCACCCGAGCTGTAAAAACTTCATTGCAACAAGGACCTTTAGATCCACTCCTCATTGAACCCTAGCTCTTCATTTCCCTCAGCCCTACTACGTTGTCAAAAAAAAGTATTAACATTATTTAGGTAACATATTACATTCTTCATGATTCCAAGAAAATCTACAAATGCATAATTTAAAATGTTATCTTAATCATATAGCACATCTTCAAATTAAAGGTATTAACAGTTTAGTTCAAAAGTGTTAATAAATAAATGATCAAAGAAGCAAGCAAAGAATAGAACCACACAAGATTTAACATGGAAAACCCCTTTTCGGGAAAAAAACCACGGGAGAAAGGCAAACTTTATTAATTAATTGATGGAGTTCTACAAGCTTATTTTCATTACAAACCATAGCAATGAATTTATATTCTACTTTCATGCAGCCAAATAAGGAGAGAAAGAATAAAATAAAGATCTCCTTTATCCTTTAAATGAGGTTGCTGAAAATATCTCAATCAAGAGAATAAATTAAAGATCTCTTTTATCCTTTAAATGAGGTTGCTAAAAATATCTCAATCAAGAGAATAAATTAAGGATATAGATAAGATCCTTTAGGTGACATCAGCTGGACCAATTCTAATGAGAATTTCGGATCACAAATTAACAATCTCCACCTTGAGACGAATTCTCATCTTGAAGTAGAAAGATGAACTACAAAAAACGAACTCCTTCAACAAATAAATATCTGCCTTACTCCAATAGTCCCTAAAGACTGTACTGTAACACCAACCAAGCTTGAGCAAAGCTCAAACTTAGTAATTGGAACTGGATTTGTCATCATGTCAGCGGGATTGTCATGAGTACTTATCTTGCAAACTTTAACACCACCTTTAGCAATAACATCTCGAATGTAGTGATACCTAACATCTATATGTTTAGTTCTCTCATGAAACATTTGATCCTTTGTAAGGCATATAGCACTCTGGCTATCAGAAAATATAGTAATGCAAGATGTATCTCCACAAAGCTCAAAATATAAACCTCTCAGCCAAGTAGCTTCTTTACATGCTTCAAAAATAGCAATATACTCGGCCTCAGTAGTAGATAATGCTACGGTAGTTTGCAACGTTGCTTTGCAACTCATAGCACAACCACCAATGGTGAAAACATAACCTGTTAATGATCTTCTTTTATCCAAATCACCAGCAAAGTCAGAATCCACATAACCAACAAGTTCATCTTTAGATTTACCAAACTGCAAACAAGCATTTACAGTGCCATGAAGATATCTGAAAATCCATTGAACTGCTTTCCAATGCTCTCTTCCAGGATTGGCCATGAATCTACTGACAACACTCAAAGCATGTGATAAATCAAAACGCGAACAAACCATGGCATACATAAGTGAACCAATTGCACTAGAATAGGGAACTCTAGACATGTACTCAATATCCTCATCTGATTGTGGACACATGGCTGATGACAATTTGAAATGTGCAGCAAGAGGAGTACTTACAGGTTTGACATCAAGCATATTAAAACGGCGAAGCACTTTTCTAACATACCCACTCTGACTTAGGTATAATTTTCCAAAAGTTCTATCTCTTGATATCTCCACGCCAAGAATCTTCTTAGCATCCCCCAAATCTTTCATTTCAAACTCTCTACTCAACTGGCTTTTCAAATTTTCAATTTCTGCCTTGTCTTTTGAAGCAATCAACATATCATCGACATAAAGTAGCAAATAAACAGCTGAATGAGTAGTAATTTTCAAATAGACACAACTATCATAATTGCACCTTTTAAAACCTTGAGATAGCATAAAAGTGTCAAATCTTTTATACCACTGCCTAGGTGACTGTTTCAATCCATAAAGAGATTTCTTTAATTTACAGACAAGATTTTCTTTTCTAGGGATGATAAAACCCTCAGGTTGATGCATATAAATATTCTCTTCTAATTCTCCATGTAAAAATGCAGTTTTTACATCTAACTGTTGAAGCTCATAATCATGCATAGCAACAATACTGAGTAAAATGCGAATTGAGCTATGTTTCACAATAGGGGAAAAAGCTTCATTATAGTCAATACCTGGAATCTGACTGTAACCTTTTGCAACTAATCTTGCTTTGTACCTTGTCTTATCGTTTGGAGAAACACCTTCTTTTCTCTTGAAAACCCATTTGCAATGAATATGTTTCTTCTCTTTAGGCAATTTGATTAAGTCCCAAGTGTCATTTCTTGCAAGTGACTTCATCTCATCATGCATAGCAGCCATCCACTTATCAGAATCACTAGAGATAATAGCCTCAGAATATGAAGAAGGCTCGGCAATACCTTCTATTTCTTCTGCTACAGCACACGCATAAGCAACAACATTTTCTTCCTCAATAAACCTTCTTACTGATTTTGGATTCCTTCTAGGTCTGCTTGTTGCAATAGATTGCTGCAGTGGTTGCATAACTGCTGGAGGATCCTCAACAATGGTTGCTTCATCCTGTCCCTCAATTTTTGCTTTTGATGTAGCATCTGAATCAATAATATGCTCCACCTGAACATTTGATTTCTGCTTACTCTCAACAAGATCATTAGTAGATGGAATATCATGTAACATAGCAGATTCATTAAACACAACATTTCTGCTAATTACGACCTTACTTGTTTCAGGATTCCATAATTTATAGCCTTTAACACCAGACTTATAACCAAGAAAAATGCATTTAACAGCTCTTGGCTCTAGCTTTCCATTATCAACATGAGCATAAGCAACGCATCCAAAAACTTTCAATTCAGAGTAATTTGCTGTAGAATCAGACCATACCTCAATCGGAGTTTTCTTACCAATAGCAACAGAGGGAGAGCGGTTGATGAGATAACAGGCTGTGGAAGCAGCTTCAGCCCAAAAACGTCTATCCAAACCTACGTTTGACAACATGCAGCGAGCCTTAGAAATGATAGTCCTGTTCATACGCTCGGCAACCCCGTTTTGCTGAGGAGTGTGAGGTATGGTGTAGTGCCTAACAATGCCTTCAGCCTTGCAAAATGAATTAAATTCATCTGAACAAAACTCCATCCCATTATCAGTCCGAAGCTTCTTTACCTTCCTTTCAGTTTGTCTCTCAACCATAGTCTTCCACTCTTTGAAAGCTGAAAAAGCTTCAGATTTATGTTTCAAAAAATAAGGCCAAACTCTTCTGGAATAATCATCAATAATTGTCATCATGTAACAAGCACCGCCCATGGATGCTTTCCTAGATGGTCCCCATAAGTCTGAATGCACATAATCTAGAATGCCTTCTGTTGTATGAACTGCAGTGTTGAACTTCACTCTCTTATGCTTTCCAAAAATGCAATGCTCACAGAACTTCAGCTTGCCTGCGTTGTACCCATCAAGAAGTCCTCTCTTGTTCAACTCTGACACACCTAATTCACTCATATGTCCAAGACGCATATGCCAAAGATTAGCAGTATCACAATCAGAAATATTATTTGAGATAACAGGGGAAGCATTACCTGAAACAGTAGTGCCTTGAAGATAATAAAGGCCATTTGTTTGCCTAAGATTTCCCTTCATTACAATAAGAGAACCATTTGTGACTTTCAGGACACCACCTCCACCTGAATATTTGTACCCTTTGTCATCAAGAGCACTTAAAGAAATCAGAATTCTCTTCATGTTGGGAATGAACCGAACATCTGTTAAAGTTCTGATTGCGCCATCAAACATCTTGATCTGAATAGAACCAATTCCTGCTACTTTACATGCTGAATCATCACCCATCAAAACCGAGCCAGCATCATTTATGGGTTCTAAAGTTGTAAACCAATCTCTATTAGGACACATATGGAAAGTGCAAGCAGTGTCAAGTATCCATTCATCCTTAATCTCAGCACATCCAGCAAACACGGTAACAACAAGCACCTCATTGTCAGAACTATCATTACGAGCACAATTGGCATTAACTTCATCTTCTTTGTTATCTTTTGGTTTGTATGTGCCATTTCTCTTTTCCTTGTTCTGCAGCTTATAACATTCGGATATTTCATGTCCATCCCTCTTACAATATTTGCAAAACATGTATTTGCCTCTAGATTTAGATCGACCTTTAAAGGCAACTTTTACCTCGAGATCCATTATTTGAATTTTTCTCCTTTGTCCTGCCACGAATGGACAAGCTTTCGGCTTGAGAGCTTGATCCATTTGAAGACACCAGTTGTTTCATTTTCTCCTTGGCGTGCAAGGCTTCATAAACATCATTTAGAGTGAGAGTATCATGACTATATAATATGGTATCTCTGAAATTTGAGTAAGAACTCGGCAGAGAACATAACAGGATTAAACCCAAATCTTCATCATCATATTTGACTTCCATTGCAGCCAAGTCAGAAACAATCTCTTTAAAATTAGAAATATGGTCAAGCAAATTACCTCCCTCTTGCAATTTGTGCAGAAACAGCTTTTGTTTGAGATGCATCTTACTTGTGAGATCCTTGGTCATGCAAATTGACTCCAGTTTCAGCCAAAGAGAAGCAGTTGTCTTCTCGTTCAAAACTTCTTGCAAAATATTATTGTTGAGATGGAGCTGAATTTGAGACAAAGCCTTCCGATCCTTTCTCTTCTCATCATCGGCCCATAGTTCAAATCTCTTGTTCCCAAATCCATCCAATGCATCATCATAATCAGCTTGTGCGAGCAACGCCCGCATCTTCACTTGCCACAATGAGAATCGAGTGTTTCGATCCAATAGCGGAAGATCATACTTTAACGACACCATGTTGAACGAACCAGCGCTCTGATACCACTTGTTAATAAATAAATGATCAAAGAAGCAAGCAAAGAATAGAATCACACAAGATTTAACATGGAAAAACCCTTTTCGAGAAAAAAACCACGGGAGAAAGGCAAACTTTATTAATTAATTGATGGAGTTTTACAAGCTTATTTTCATTACAAACCATAGCAATGAATTTATATTCTACTTTCATGCAGCCAAATAAGGAGAGAAAGAATAAAATAAAGATCTCCTTTATCTTTAAATGAGGTTGCTGAAAATATCTCAATCAAGAGAATAAATTAAAGATCTCCTTTATCCTTTAAATGAGGTTGCTAAAAATATCTCAATCAAGAGAATAAATTAAGGATATAGATTAGATCCTTTAGGTGACATCAGCTGGACCAATTCTAATGAGAATTTCGGATCACAAATTAACAAAAAGTAATATAATTCTGTACTTAGCTGCCTTAATTTGGTGAAGTCATAGTTTGTAAAGAGATCAAAGAATAAATAATTAAATATAAAAATTAAAATAGAACTGCCTTCTTTATAGAACTAATAAAATACAATACAAAACAATTAATAAAATCAGGCCAGTTTTTCCATAGTTTTTAAGGCAATGCATAAATTGTGTGTTATCAACTGGTAATAGAATCGTTAGAGGTCCATAACAACCTTGACCTGTGAAAATAATGACTGATTCAACCAAAAATATCGTGCATCAAGTTCAACCAAAAAACGAAAAATACACTCTAATGGCGTCAGATCTAATCCGTCGACTCCTCCTTCTTCTCATCTAACCCTCCTTCTCTTTCCGCCGCCTCCCTTCTCCATCTATCTCCTCTCCCCACCGCTTTTCTCCTCTTTTCATCTCCCTAGTCGATGGTCAAGTCCAAAAACAAGCACTCGCGTCTCAATTCCGGATCCCGATCTGACAAATCTGCTGCTAGATCTGGACGCCGCTACAATCAGATAGCCGCTGACCGTGAAGTCGAACTTGCTTCGTCTAACTTGGAAATGTCGGAGACCGCGCCTCCATCAGATTTTGCTTCAGCTGAAGCCCTGGTATCTCTGATTTGTGATATATCCAATGCTCCTCAACTTTCTGTTGAGCTTCCTGTCAAGCCAATCCTAACTGCTATCTCCTCTTTGATCTCTAACGCTAACGATTCCTGGCCATCCTCTAGAGGTATGTCTCTCCATCAAATGGTTTTGAGGGGAAATTCTGTCGAAGGTGAACCTGTTGAGGAGGTAAACGCAGTGAACCTTGTGTGTAACGATGCTCCGGTTGTGTTTGAACACGCTGTTAATGTTGAGGGTAATTCTTCTAATACCAATGGAACTCCAGGAAGCATTCCTGTGCAGTCAGCCTTTGCAAATTTGAATCGTTCTAATGCCACCCAAGATGTTCGGAGAATTGCCAAGCCCGCAATTACCTGCTGGAAATCCCTCTTCGAAACCTTGCCAAACAATGCCGGAACCTATGAACCGATACACTTCTCCATACCTGACCCTGACTCTGGCCCAGCTCCTCCTTCTGAAATTCTCAATGAAACAAAATCATTTTGGAAAGATCATGTAGTCGGTTTCTTTTTAGACTCTAAAATCCCGACTTTTGATATGCTAGAGGCATGTCGTGGAGCTTGGCGGCTGCATGGGCAGCTGCGGATCTCTCTTGTTAATGGAATGTATTATATGAAATTCTCATCAATTGTAGAAAAGCATAGAGTTCTGGAAGCAGCTCCAGCCATTATAAGAGGTAAACCGTTCATATTGGCATGCGTCTGTTGATAGAGCTAAGGACCAGGTCCTCTCTATCCCAGTTTGGGCTCAATTTAACAATGTTCCTTCAGCTCTACAACCTTTAATTGGGCTCAATTGGCTTGTGTGCCTCATTGGCAAACTCAGATGCTTCGATGCCAACACGGTTGCTAGGAGAAATCTTGTGTTTGCGAGAGCACTGATTGAAGTTACCCCTGACAAGCCTCTTCCAACCCAGTTAAAGGTATGCATTGAGGAACACTTTTATTATGTAGATGTTGTCCTACAAATGGAACCCGGAAATATGCAGCCTTTGCAAATCATTTGGTCATGTTAAGGAGAAGTGTACTGCTTCGAGAGACAACATTCAGACTGTTAAAGTGCCTCTTCCTCGACCGCCTCCTATGATTTGGGTTCCCAAAATCAAGCCAGTTATTATTCCTCCTTCGAACGTTGAAGTTGATAAGAGCACTAATAAGGTTCTGACTGTTGGTCAATCCTTTGATTGGAACAAACCGGAAAGGATCCTGACACACAGTAATTCTGGTATGAAGCACAATTTGAACAAAGGAACTTTTTACATACATATAGACAAGGAAGATGCAACAAGGAAGTTAATATATCGAGTGGAAGGTGAAGGGCTTATTTTAGCTACGGAAGGTGATGATGGTATGAACAACGAGCAAATTCTACTAGATAATGTATGGGACAGACGACATCTTTATTCTGAGAGCTTACCTTATTTTGTGTCTGATCTGGCTACCTACTTTACTGAGGCCACGCGGGAGGTTACTCCAGGTGATGCTGTTGGAGGCTAGTTCTTCGACAACGCATAGTAGTCTAGGCAAATCTGCTTAGCTCCTGTATTTATATGTTTTTGGTGGTGGGTCCACCTTAAAAACCAATAGCTGATTGTTAACCCCAATCACCTGAACTTCATGTATTTTATTATTGGTTATAATAAAAGGTGTTTGCGGTCACCTTAAAAACCGGTCGGCTTTGCCAAAAAAAATACAATACAAATGTATTATTTTATTATGAACAGAAAAATGGTAAGATAGTCGTTACCTTTGAAATTCATTGTCACATACTAAATAGATTGATGTAACTCCTGATGTACTATCAACCTTTTTAACAAAGTAGGCATAGTAATGAGTTAAGGAGATCAACAGGTCAATAACAATTGTGGAAATGTGTGTACTAACAAACGGTAAAGTAAAAATAGTCAAAAGAGTGTAGTAGACTTGAACTAAACAATTCTGTGAGTCATACAAAAAAGGTGCAGAATAATATCATGGTTATCATTGTGCAAATCTATAAATGCAAAAGAATGAAGAAAAAGCTTTAAGTTAATTAAAATTAGAAGGACAAACCCAGGGAATTAGTTTTTTTATATAGATATCACCCATTTATATCCTCAAGTTATGTTTTTTAGTTTCTTCTTTCTATCGGGATCATGAGGTTAACATCCATTGTAAATGATATTTTAATGTGAAAGTTGTAGTTTATGGAATGGTGACTAAAGAGCAATGAAAATGAAAGTAATCAAAAAATTATAGCAGTGAAAAATAATACCTTAATTGAGTATGTATATCTCTGTACAACTTGCTTAGAACCATCTGAATCGTTGTCTTACCTGCAGATGTTACATTTATAGAATTAACATTGAGGTATATCAATTCAAAGAAGAAGAAAAATAGAAATTTTAGGCCAGTCAAGAAATCAATAAGCTGAGTGAGGATTGCTCTGGTTGGCCATCATCTCCACTGTAGTTGTAATCAAACTTTTGAATAGGCACATGCACTTGCCAGCCGAATTGTTGTGTATATTTTTTACCATGTCAGGTATAGAAAATGAAATGAATGGATGTGCTAATATAAAGGAGAAAAGTCTAGAAGGCCTGGAAATTCTACCAGGGATTAGGTCCGAATCCTCCTTAGACGTAAGATAAACATCTCCCTCCTGAATTCTTCCCTTGGATCTCAATTCTGAGAACCTGCTGTAACGACCCGCATTTTTGGCCGTCAAATATTTAATTTAATTCATTTATTTTAAATATCATATTAGGAATATAATGAAATTTAATATTCGTTATAAAAAATGAAGTTGAACGTTATATTTATATATATATATAAAACGAGCCTGAAATGGCGCTGCAGTTCGCAATATAGAATTTTGAACTTCAAATGAGAATACAGAATTCGATATTAGTCGAATTTCTGTGAAACAAGACACGTTGGAGCCGTATTGGCAATAGCTTTCATATGAAAGAGAAAAATCCAGATTTCGTGTTATAGTTTGATAGTTATGGCCAAATCAAATTTTGAAATAGTCGCTATGGAAATTCGCTATTTAATTATAGGCCTTTAAAATAGCCGTTTTGCAAACGGACTCAGATTTCGACGAAACCAGTTTCATTAGAACCGTATCGTTAAATTATTGTCAGAAAATCAAACTGCGTGGAGAACCGATGTCGTAGGCGGTCACGGTAGCTATAAACGCCCGTTCAGTACAATTAAATTAATAAAGGGATATTTGAGTGTAACTTGAGCAGACAATCGAAGTAAGCCACGAAACCAGTTCCATTGAGTTCGTATCGTCGATTAGAGTCAGAATAAGTATATAGTTTGTTATTTTTAGAGACCGGAAAATTTGGCATTAAAAAGGGTAGGGCGGTTCGCGGTAAAAACAGCCTACCGGGGCAACAGTCTCAGAATGCGACGAAATTAGTGCCGTTGGGTTCGTATCGAAAAGTTATTGTCAGTGTTCGCAGTTTCAAGTGGATTTGATTTATCTAGTGACTGTGGAAAAATTAAACGTGTGTTCATTTCCGGTTTCACAAAGGAAATTTTTTCATACGACCTCAGATTGCGACGAAACTTGTCCCATTGGGTCCGGAATACATTTTTACACCAAGATTAGTTTTTTTATCAGTTAACAGAAGACGATTGTTGTTAGTTTCACGTGTTACTTCGCAATGAAGTTTCGTTAGATTATATTATAAATAAATTTCCCTCAACACTGTACCCCAAACTTTATTTTACTTGCGCCCGAAACAAACAATCTTCTGATTTGAGAAATCATGTGTACGGTGCCGACCACATATTAAAACCCTTCCCATCAAAAACAGCTATCCTACATCACCCTACTTCAAACGTGACAGCCACGCACCATGAAACCTTGAGTGCCAAGGCAATACGCGTGCTCCCCAAACCATCGCTCCCTATATAAACAGGTGCTCGCTTCAGTCTTTCCCATCGTCGAATGGAACCGACCCTATCCCTCTTCAAAAAAAAAAAAAAAAAAAAAAAAAAAAGGGCGCAGGCATTTAAAAGGGAGAGGAGTGTGAGTTGTTTTTGGGGAGTACTGTACGTGGGAAGTTAGAAGAAACATGGGGAGGAGGAGAACTAAGGTACCACGTTTGGGTATGGGGTCAGCTAGTTTGGGATGTCAGGAGAACGTGCGTGAAGGACAGGGACGGGTTCAAATTACCTGGGAAAGCTGCGGAGCAGCAACATGGGTTCTTCGGAGGAGAAGTAGCGGATAACATAAAGGTGATGGGTTTTCATTGGTTTATGCTGTAGCAAAATATAAGGGAAGAAGAGGCGTGGGCCAGGAGATGCGGGAGTGGTGACTGGTGTATGAATTATGGTGTAACGTATATGCAGCAGCATGGGCGGTGATTGCAAGCGTGGACGGTGGTTCATCATGTAGGTGGGGACGCTGTGTGTATGTGAACTAAAAAGAGGGGTGGAGTTTGTTCGGAATCCTGGCAGTGGGTATGTGAAGGCCATGCAGTCCAGGTTTGGCAACAGGCGTGAAGCATGGTGACGTGGAGAAGAGAAAAGAAAAGTGAACAGTAATTTTATATATATACCAAATTATATTTTCGTTAATTTCATTAAGCTTGGCTAATAAAGGTTTAACCATGTCTAATTAAAAGCTCATTTGGTCATTTATATATATTGCGCCAGGAATGATAACGTGGCTTTTAGTTACCAATTGCAAATGGTCGAATAAGACTATATTTGGGTTAAGCAACCGAATGATATGAAGTTTTCTGGAGATGTACCAACCAATTGAAACCGCATATTCATAAATTGAACAGTAACCATTGGTCTATATAGTTTCAGGAAGGATCGCTATTCAGTATTTACCCATCTATCAGTTCAAATATAAATATATTTTCTAAAAGTATAATTGATTATTAAATTAAGATCTAATTAAAAGTTAATTTATTAAAATACAAACTGTAACCTAAAATGTCTGTAACGTTCTCATATCAGATCAACAAGGGGCGTTGGAGCTGTATCGACGGTCGTATTATTAGGGAACTGATTTGAAACTGACGGAATGAACGCAGACGAACTGTTCTAACAGCCGATGGAAATCAGGTGAGTTAAACTCACTCAGTTACCCTTTTTATATTTTATATAAATTGGGTGTTTTTATTTTGTGTGCTCTGCTTGCCAATGGTTGACTGCTTTGCTAGTTATCTATTTAACTGTTGATTTAACCAATGAAATTGAACCGTGTTTAATTTCAGTGAAATACCAAATCGTTATTTTTAACGATTGATTCCAATAAAGGTGACTCACCTTGGTTGGTCATGTTTATTTATAAACATGTTTAAATGGTTGCATTGTTTGAATTGCTTATGGTTGATGTTAAATGATCGTTATTTAATTTATCAGTTAAACAAAACTGAATAGTCTGATTTGTGATAACCATTGTGAGTACAGGGAAGAACAGGTTGGAGGGATCCAACTGGATTCCTCAAATGTATTATTTATTTTCATATGCTCATATATGAACTGATCTATTTGTGTGATTGATTTGATGGTTGATTATTGATTTAATATTCAACATCTGTTTGGTTTAAACCAATGGGCGATATTGGTTAAGTGTTTGGCAGAGTATGGCCTTTAAAACCAATCGAGTTATAGATATTGATTCACCGACAGGTGAATCGCTAGAGTTGAGGTTATAAAATTTATTTTATAACCAGAGTTAGATTTGAATTATATTATTGGAATAAAAAGTTATTTAAGAGAAATAAATAAATATTTTTATTTGTTTAAGACTTTGATTTGTTATGAAGTTATTTTGCAAAGATGGTAATCAGATTTACCAGTTGAAGAATAAGAAATGAATTAAATGGTTAAACCTTGGGAAATTTGTTTTGTAAAGAAAACAAATAATTAGAATCTATTTAAATTAATTATATTTTTAATTAATTTAAAGCGAGGATTGTTGAAATCGGTTAATGAGATAATCAAGTTTTTGAGTTAATTAAATTGACCGTTTGGAATTAGAATTGTTTATCAAGTTAATGTGGTTTGACTAAAATAGTTAAATGAATATTGTTTGAATTTAAATAAGGATTTAAAAGGGATTTAATATTTAAATTAGTTAATAAAGGGATTAACTAATAAAGTAGTTAATGTTTGAAATAAGTTATTATTTTAATTAATGATAAATTTAGGAATATATTTTTAAATGGGAATTCATTTAAAAGGTTACCGAATGTGAGATGCAAGCCAATTGAATGGTGAAAGGAAATAAACGTACTCAATTATATGAATTAAGTGAAAGGAGATTACGATAAAAAGGGTTTATTATAAACCAAAGGTTTTAAGTGAGATTTAAAGTGTTAAGCGTTAACTTTACATTAACGTTATTTGAAAACGAGATCAAGTAAAAAGGAGAATTTTAAATGAGATTTCAAAATGGGAAATTGAATATAATTATTCGAGATAGAATTAGCCAAACATAATTATTCGGCTAAGTTGCCATTTCGTACGACTGCTAGCGAAATTCGCAGGGCTGCAGATAGCCTACGGCGGTCGGATGTTTCCTGAGGGAATCAGGCGTAACCATTGTGATCGCTGTGATCTAGAGTCAAGCGAATGGAGTTAAGACGAATGTAAATAAATCAATTAGAGTTATTCAAATATCGTATTTTTGAATATTAAAAGAATTGGAAGTTTCAATTTAACAAAAAAAGAAATTAGTTTGTCAAAGGCCAAATGATGCTAAATACTGGACCAGTGAACTTATTGGATTGTCATGTTTGAAACACTGTATATTTTGATAGTTAAAACACCGACTATCAAACCTGTCCAATACGATTGTTGGTATGGAAAGACCGGGATCGAATTTATATTTGAAAACCATTCCGACCAACAAATACGTGAAGAGATCAGAAGATGATCGAGATGGTGCTGTGAAGACCGTGGATCTTCATAAACGGAAGAACCACTAATATTCTCTGCCTGGCAAGTAGAGATAAGCTGTGATTCTGTCGTAGTTGGAATCTACGGGTTGCAAGGACTTCTCGCTACTGATCCATGGGGTGATTCCTATATTGGATGCGGTAGGAGAGTGCCTTCGGTTCATCCTGTTCCTGGATGACCTGTATGGACGAATGTCTGACAGAGTATTTCCAAAGGGTCACGTACGTTGATTTCTTCAAACGTACGATAGTTGTTGGCAGGGAATTGCCATTCTCTAGCTTTCAGCTAGAGTATTTTTGTGGACGTCAATTAGTGATATCTGACGGATCTGACGATGTGGCATTCAAAGTGAGTGATGACCAGATATTCAGAAGTATTCTGACCTCAAGCCTCATCAACCGGGAAATGACAAAAATCGGGCAGGCAGCATGGCTATGTGGGTCGCTCCCATTAGGGTGTATGATCACCTATCTAGAGGAAATCCTATTTGTTTCTTAAATCTATGTTTCGATGCTGTCCCTTGTCGGGAGACGGTTGCTGATCCCAACCGTCGGTGATATACATTCGATACACTCAAGCGAAATGAGTGGTCGGTCATGTGAGGGCCGGGTTGCAAGAAGTTCTTGTTGAACCCAGTGTATTCATCTCTAGAGATACACTATCGGAAGGTGGACCCATACCTTGTCAAGTCGGAATCCAATTTCCAATAAGCGCCTGCGGGTTTTGATTGTATACTATATACGTGGAGCGTGAGATGCAAGCGTTCTACTAGATTGTTATTTAGTTGTATTTAGACATCATTATAATATCAGACAAGATATTGGTTTCAAACTGTTTTGGGTTATCGTAAGGTAAAAACCGTCCGTGTTTATGTGTGGATTTGGTCTTACGATTATCCTTTTCTTTTGGAAAGATTTTTGAACTCTAAAATCATGATTGGATGATTCACCCTTATTACTGTGCGAGTTTATCTCACTCTGGTTCACCAGACTGACCCGGTGTTTTGTAAATGCTCGGGTTAGGCCGGGTTGTACAGGTTCAGGTTATCGACTACTGTGAAGAGACGAGCTGGAAGAGTCCAGACGTATGATATTACTACTATTCCGCTGTGTGTTGTATATGGGAACAGATCATTATAACTGTCCCAGTGTATGATGTACTCTGATACTGTAAGTATTTCCAAGCTTTCAATAAAGATTATTTCTGTATTATATTTTGTTCCGCTGCGATGTGAGACTCTGTGTGGTGTTTCTTCTTCTTCTATTCTAATATTTCTATTTTATCTATTCTCACCCTCTAACTTCTTTCTATTAATGATCTGGAATGTTCGATGTCTGAATGGTCAACATGGTAGTTTGATGTTGATTTTCGGAGTCGAAAATCCCGGTTCGTTACAGTGGTATCAGAGCTTAAGGTTAAGTAATTACCTTGGCTCTGTGGCGTGACTCAGTAGAGATGGGGTTAGTAATACCCTAGATTGAGTTTGAGTGTATATATATGAGCGCGTATTTGTAATTTGATATAAAAACTGTCTTATATTGTGTTGATTGGTTTGTCGAGTAGTTTATGAATTCTGGTCGATACAGTAATGCAAACTGTGTCGATAAGTGTTTCTAAACTCTTGGACAGAATAATTCGACACAGTATGTTTTTGAAAGAGGGTAAATGAAATAATTTTACCCAAAATATATTTTGATATAAAAGAATGATTAATATTTGGAGTATTATAGTTGAATGGTTATGTAAGTAACCAATCAGAATTCCTATGGATATAATATATGGAATCAGATGAATTAAATTTGAAGTTAAACCAGAATTTAGATTGAAATTTGTGAAAAATTAGAAGAGTGTGAAAAGTAATTTTGGATTTGAATTGAATATATGAGAATTTTAAGATCCTGGGAGATTTTAAATTTGTTTCACGAGCATTGTGTTTAGTATTTTGAAATAGATTTCAAAAGGAAAGTATTTAAAATTGGAATTTTGAAATATTACAGTATTGAACTCACTTTGATAGCTGGGAAATAATTCTGATGATGACGGCCGCATCATCAGTGTTCATTTTCGAGTTCTAAGTGACGGATTACTACCAAAAATCTTGTTTTGAATTTCTTTGAGAAAAACAAGTTGTTTTGAATCCTGAAAGGGGATATTTGATTTTCAAAAGAGCTGAACTGTTTAAAACTCCCAAGGAAATTGTTTGAACAAAAACAAAATTTAATACGAATTGTGAAAGCAAATATGAATTGAATTGAAACCAATTAATTGGAAATTGAATTGGGATATAATATATCGAGCAGAATCAGATTTTGAATTTGGGAGACAATAATCTGAAATGGTATTGGACTGGTGAGTTAAGAGGTGAAGTTGATAATGGATGGAAAAGGAGTTAAGAATGGGATTTGGCTTGGACGCCTGAAGGATTTGGTTTGAGGATAAAATTGGAATTTTGTCTGGAAATGCATCTGTATATGCTGACAGGGTAGCAGATGGAAAAGATATAATGATATGCCCGACAAAAAGGTACACGTTTATTTTTATATGGGTTTGGTAATTTATGAGCCTGTTTGGCAAGCCGCTTGGCTGTTTTGTTTTCTTTTGGATTGGAGAAGACCCAGAGAGGCGAATCGTAGTTGTACCGATTAAGCCGTACAGAGGAGATGCTGGCGAAATTTTTCGAAAATTTAAAGTGTTAGAAAATTTTCAATATTTTTGAAAATATTTATTTACTGTATTGAATTGGTTTCTAATTTAAAATAAATTAGATTTGAAATGTAATGAGTTTATAACGTTTTTTCTTACCTTAGCAATTTCGAGGACGAAATTATTTTAAGGGGGGAAGAATGTAACGACCCGCATTTTTGGCCGTCAAATATTTAATTTAATTCATTTATTTTAAATATCATATTAGGAATATAATGAAATTTAATATTCGTTATAAAAAATGAAGTTGAACGTTATATTTATATATATATAAAACGAGCCTGAAATGGCGCTGCAGTTCGCAATATAGAATTTTGAACTTCAAATGAGAATACAGAATTCGATATTAGTCGGATTTCTGTGAAACAAGACACGTTGGAGCCGTATTGGCAATAGCTTTCATATGAAAGAGAAAAATCCAGATTTCGTGTTATAGTTTGATAGTTATGGCCAAATCAAATTTTGAAATAGTCGCTATGGAAATTCGCTATTTAATTATAGGCCTTTAAAATAGCCGTTTTGCAAACGGACTCAGATTTCGACGAAACCAGTTTCATTAGAACCGTATCGTTAAATTATTGTCAGAAAATCAAACTGCGTGGAGAACCGATGTCGTAGGCGGTCACGGTAGCTATAAACGCCCGTTCAGTACGATTAAATTAATAAAGGGATATTTGAGTGTAACTTGAGCAGACAATCGAAGTAAGCCACGAAACCAGTTCCATTGAGTTCGTATCGTCGATTAGAGTCAGAATAAGTATATAGTTTGTTATTTTTAGAGACCGGAAAATTTGGCATTAAAAAGGGTAGGGCGGTTCGCGGTAAAAACAGCCTACCGGGGCAACAGTCTCAGAATGCGACGAAATTAGTGCCGTTGGGTTCGTATCGAAAAGTTATTGTCAGTGTTCGCAGTTTCAAGTGGATTTGATTTATCTAGTGACTGTGGAAAAATTAAACGTGTGTTCATTTCCGGTTTCATAAAGGAAATTTTTTCATACGACCTCGGATTGCGACGAAACTTGTCCCATTGGGTCCGGAATACATTTTTACACCAAGATTAGTTTTTTTATCAGTTAACAGAAGACGATTGTTGTTAGTTTCACGTGTTACTTCGCAATGAAGTTTCGTTAGATTATATTATAAATAAATTTCCCTCAACACTGTACCCCAAACTTTATTTTACTTGCGCCCGAAACAAACAATCTTCTGATTTGAGAAATCATGTGTACGGTGCCGACCACATATTAAAACCCTTCCCATCAAAAACAGCTATCCTACATCACCCTACTTCAAACGTGATAGCCACGCACCATGAAACCTTGAGTGCCAAGGCAATACGCGTGCTCCCCAAACCATCGCTCCCTATATAAACAGGTGCTCGCTTCAGTCTTTCCCATCGTCGAATGGAACCGACCCTATCCCTCTTCAAAAAAAAAAAAAAAAAAAAAAAAAAAGGGCGCAGGCATTTAAAAGGGAGAGGAGTGTGAGTTGTTTTTGGGGAGTACTGTACGTGGGAAGTTAGAAGAAACATGGGGAGGAGGAGAACTAAGGTACCACGTTTGGGTATGGGGTCAGCTAGTTTGGGATGTCAGGAGAACGTGCGTGAAGGACAGGGACGGGTTCAAATTACCTGGGAAAGCTGCGGAGCAGCAACATGGGTTCTTCGGAGGAGAAGTAGCGGATAACATAAAGGTGATGGGTTTTCATTGGTTTATGCTGTAGCAAAATATAAGGGAAGAAGAGGCGTGGGCCAGGAGATGCGGGAGTGGTGACTGGTGTATGAATTATGGTGTAACGTATATGCAGCAGCATGGGCGGTGATTGCAAGCGTGGACGGTGGTTCATCATGTAGGTGGGGACGCTGTGTGTATGTGAACTAAAAAGAGGGGTGGAGTTTGTTCGGAATCCTGGCAGTGGGTATGTGAAGGCCATGCAGTCCAGGTTTGGCAACAGGCGTGAAGCATGGTGACGTGGAGAAGAGAAAAGAAAAGTGAACAGTAATTTTATATATATACCAAATTATATTTTCGTTAATTTCATTAAGCTTGGCTAATAAAGGTTTAACCATGTCTAATTAAAAGCTCATTTGGTCATTTATATATATTGCGCCAGGAATGATAACGTGGCTTTTAGTTACCAATTGCAAATGGTCGAATAAGACTATATTTGGGTTAAGCAACCGAATGATATGAAGTTTTCTGGAGATGTACCAACCAATTGAAACCGCATATTCATAAATTGAACAGTAACCATTGGTCTATATAGTTTCAGGAAGGATCGCTATTCAGTATTTACCCATCTATCAGTTCAAATATAAATATATTTTCTAAAAGTATAATTGATTATTAAATTAAGATCTAATTAAAAGTTAATTTATTAAAATACAAACTGTAACCTAAAATGTCTGTAACGTTCTCATATCAGATCAACAAGGGGCGTTGGAGCTGTATCGACGGTCGTATTATTAGGGAACTGATTTGAAACTGACGGAATGAACGCAGACGAACTGTTCTAACAGCCGATGGAAATCAGGTGAGTTAAACTCACTCAGTTACCCTTTTTATATTTTATATAAATTGGGTGTTTTTATTTTGTGTGCTCTGCTTGCCAATGGTTGACTGCTTTGCTAGTTATCTATTTAACTGTTGATTTAACCAATGAAATTGAACCGTGTTTAATTTCAGTGAAATACCAAATCGTTATTTTTAACGATTGATTCCAATAAAGGTGACTCACCTTGGTTGTTCATGTTTATTTATAAACATGTTTAAATGGTTGCATTGTTTGAATTGCTTATGGTTGATGTTAAATGATCGTTATTTAATTTATCAGTTAAACAAAACTGAATAGTCTGATTTGTGATAACCATTGTGAGTACAGGGAAGAACAGGTTGGAGGGATCCAACCGGATTCCTCAAATGTATTATTTATTTTCATATGCTCATATATGAACTGATCTATTTGTGTGATTGATTTGATGGTTGATTATTGATTTAATATTCAACATCTGTTTGGTTTAAACCAATGGGCGATATTGGTTAAGTGTTTGGCAGAGTATGGCCTTTAAAACCAATCGAGTTATAGATATTGATTCACCGACAGGTGAATCGCTAGAGTTGAGGTTATAAAATTTATTTTATAACCAGAGTTAGATTTGAATTATATTATTGGAATAAAAAGTTATTTAAGAGAAATAAATAAATATTTTTATTTGTTTAAGACTTTGATTTGTTATGAAGTTATTTTGCAAAGATGGTAATCAGATTTACCAGTTGAAGAATAAGAAATGAATTAAATGGTTAAACCTTGGGAAATTTGTTTTGTAAAGAAAACAAATAATTAGAATCTATTTAAATTAATTATATTTTTAATTAATTTAAAGCGAGGATTGTTGAAATCGGTTAATGAGATAATCAAGTTTTTGAGTTAATTAAATTGACCGTTTGGAATTAGAATTGTTTATCAAGTTAATGTGGTTTGACTAAAATAGTTAAATGAATATTGTTTGAATTTAAATAAGGATTTAAAAGGGATTTAATATTTAAATTAGTTAATAAAGGGATTAACTAATAAAGTAGTTAATGTTTGAAATAAGTTATTATTTTAATTAATGATAAATTTAGGAATATATTTTTAAATGGGAATTCATTTAAAAGGTTACCGAATGTGAGATGCAAGCCAATTGAATGGTGAAAGGAAATAAACGTACTCAATTATATGAATTAAGTGAAAGGAGATTACGATAAAAAGGGTTTATTATAAACCAAAGGTTTTAAGTGAGATTTAAAGTGTTAAGCGTTAACTTTACATTAACGTTATTTGAAAACGAGATCAAGTAAAAAGGAGAATTTTAAATGAGATTTCAAAATGGGAAATTGAATATAATTATTCGAGATAGAATTAGCCAAACATAATTATTCGGCTAAGTTGCCATTTCGTACGACTGCTAGCGAAATTCGCAGGGCTGCAGATAGCCTACGGCGGTCGGATGTTTCCTGAGGGAATCAGGCGTAACCATTGTGATCGCTGTGATCTAGAGTCAAGCGAATGGAGTTAAGACGAATGTAAATAAATCAATTAGAGTTATTCAAATATCGTATTTTTGAATATTAAAAGAATTGGAAGTTTCAATTTAACAAAAAAAGAAATTAGTTTGTCAAAGGCCAAATGATGCTAAATACTGGACCAGTGAACTTATTGGATTGTCATGTTTGAAACACTGTATATTTTGATAGTTAAAACACCGACTATCAAACCTGTCCAATACGATTGTTGGTATGGAAAGACCGGGATCGAATTTAAATTTGAAAACCATTCCGACCAACAAATACGTGAAGAGATCAGAAGATGATCGAGATGGTGCTGTGAAGACCGTGGATCTTCATAAACGGAAGAACCACTAATATTCTCTGCCTGGCAAGTAGAGAAAAGCTGTGATTCTGTCGTAGTTGGAATCTACGGGTTGCAAGGACTTCTCGCTACTGATCCATGAGGTGATTCCTATATTGGATGCGGTAGGAGAGTGCCTTCGGTTCATCCTGTTCCTGGATGACCTGTATGGACGAATGTCTGACAGAGTATTTCCAAAGGGTCACGTACGTTGATTTCTTCAAACGTACGATAGTTGTTGGCAGGGAATTGCCATTCTCTAGCTTTCAGCTAGAGTATTTTTGTGGACGTCAATTAGTGATATCTGACGGATCTGACGATGTGGCATTCAAAGTGAGTGATGACCAGATATTCAGAAGTATTCTGACCTCAAGCCTCATCAACCGGGAAATGACAAAAATCGGGCAGGCAGCATGGCTATGTGGGTCGCTCCCATTAGGGTGTATGATCACCTATCTAGAGGAAATCCTATTTGTTTCTTAAATCTATGTTTCGATGCTGTCCCTTGTCGGGAGACGGTTGCTGATACCAACCGTCGGTGATATACATTCGATACACTCAAGCGAAATGTGTGGTCGGTCATGTGAGGGCCGGGTTGCAAGAAGTTCTTGTTGAACCCAGTGTATTCATCTCTAGAGATACACTATCGGAAGGTGGACCCATACCTTGTCAAGTCGGAATCCAATTTCCAATAAGCGCCTGCGGGTTTTGATTGTATACTATATACGTGGAGCGTGAGATGCAAGCGTTCTACTAGATTGTTATTTAGTTGTATTTAGACATCATTATAATATCAGACAAGATATTGGTTTCAAACTGTTTTGGGTTATCGTAAGGTAAAAACCGTCCGTGTTTATGTGTGGATTTGGTCTTACGATTATCCTTTTCTTTTGGAAAGATTTTTGAACTCTAAAATCATGATTGGATGATTCACCCTTATTACTGTGCGAGTTTATCTCACTCTGGTTCACCAGACTGACCCGGTGTTTTGTAAATGCTCGGGTTAGGCCGGGTTGTACAGGTTCAGGTTATCGACTACTGTGAAGAGACGAGCTGGAAGAGTCCAGACGTATGATATTACTACTATTCCGCTGTGTGTTGTATATGGGAACAGATCATTATAACTGTCCCAGTGTATGATGTACTCTGATACTGTAAGTATTTCCAAGCTTTCAATAAAGATTATTTCTGTATTATATTTTGTTCCGCTGCGATGTGAGACTCTGTGTGGTGTTTCTTCTTCTTCTATTCTAATATTTCTATTTTATCTATTCTCACCCTCTAACTTCTTTCTATTAATGATCTGGAATGTTCGATGTCTGAATGGTCAACATGGTAGTTTGATGTTGATTTTCGGAGTCGAAAATCCCGGTTCGTTACACCTGCAAAATAATTTTTTATGTAAACAGAAATTAAGTTCCAGCTTTGAAAGAACGTAAACAAAAACTGAACAAAACGAATATTTCACCTTTTATTGGCTATTCTGAGATTCAGAAATCCCTTTTTCCAATCACTTTTATTCTTCACCTTTTCTCCGTTTGATTTTAGAATTTTCAGCAACGAATTATTTATAGATTTAGTGCAGATATTGAATATGGTTAGTATGTAGCCCGTGCCAATGGCAAGGATCTAGAAACTTCTTGACATGACGCACAATATAATGCGTTGGAGATGGATAATTTAATTCATGCTAAATTTATTGACAACATGACTCTATTTGGTTTTTTTCCAACCATGTTAGACACGTACAACATGCAACTAAGATATATATATATATATGTGTGTGTGTATCTATATATATATATATATATATATATATATATATAACATGAGTATCATTAGTATAAATAGGGTGCATGCACTCAACCTAGAAGAATAAAATAAAAATGGATGCTAAAATAAAAGTATCGACTAACAATTAAGAAAGAACATAGAGATTTCATGCTAAAACAAATATGTCCGCATAAATATGAATATTTAACATGAAAATTACCTTGTAAAAATAATGCTTGGTATACAGAGATGGTTACTATCATTTTTCATACATTGTACCAACATAAGAGCATATTATTTCTATGTGCAAAAATATACATTATAATAAGATGGTTTGTGTGGAAAAGCAACAGCTAAAAATATTATCTCCCCTTCCCGACATAATTCAGAATTCCATTACTTGTTGCCTTCATAATTTCCATGCAGATGATGAAAAAACAAATTAAAATTATCAAAAACATCTCCATATAATTTAAAAACTGAGAAGTCATAAAAAAAATTGTTTAAATTTTGTTTTACTTATAGTAACATCAAAAAGCACAATGAGATCAGAGATGTGGATCTTGGCAGCAACCCCTGCCTTTGTTCGATTACTAAATGTCTGTAGGTCGACTCAAACTTGATTTATAACATATAACAAATTCCAAGCCATTGAATGTCATGAGTGGCATTAAGCTTATGAAACATGCCTAAAGCAAATTACAGTACAAATCAATATTGACGTATCACAATTAAAATTTTCAAAATATGTAGTTATTATCTGATAAAAGTAATTTGGAAGCAGAAACTGAAGAACTCAACAGTAAGATTTTCGAGCTTCAAAAATCCCAGGAGTTCATTATAGTGTAGCATGCGGAATGATGTCTCTTATCTGAAGATAACTATAGGAAGTTAGAGTCTAAAGTTGAGATACGTGTTTCAAAGAAAAATGGACTTGAAAAATCATTATATGCCTTAAGAAACTAAATCAAGGACTTGTCTGAAGCTGCTATTGCCACTGAAAATAATATGGTTTGTCATGCTTACATGCATTTTGGCCGAATAACATAAAGTCGAATGTTATAACTTCACATTTAATTACTCACTACACCACAAAGCCTATTTTGTCACCCCCCCCCCCCTTTCCTCTACATTTGATACGGTCTATAAACGTATCAAATTAGAGAATGTTCTGAGCCGTGCCTATCTTATTAGAGAAGTTTTAAAGCCTAATTTGAATTTGTCCATTTATTGACCGTATCAAATTAGGGCCAAAATTTTCCAACGCAGACGTGCTCCCCCTTTTTTTCATTTCCCTCTCACGACTCTATTTCCCCCCTTTATTCTAATTTCCCTCTACCGTGCCCCCTGTTGAATTGCGATCGAAAAAGGTTGGAAATAGAAAAAAAAATCTGCTCTCAGTTTTACAAATCTGGTAAGTACTTATTTGATTCGATTTTTATTTGTTTTCATACCAAGTTTTAGGGTTACATCATTAGTGTTTAGTAAATTGTTATGGATTTCATGAATTTGATGTTTTAGGGTTACAAATTTGGTAAATACTTATTTGATTCGATGATTATTTCTTTCAAACTGCATCAAACCAGTTCTTAAGTTAGGGTTACGAACAGCGACAGAGGCAGGACATAGCATTAGCGTGGGCACAAAGTGAAATGGGGTTAGGAGACAATAACCCCAAAGGCCTTCTCTCTCCTACCCTATTTGCAGTTGCATCCTACCCATATCTTTTTTTCCCTAGCCGGAGTCAGGCAGGATGTTTTGTTAGTCATTGTTTCTATATGTATCATGTTATGGCAGTAGGTTGAACGTGTTATGGCGACATGTTTAGGCATCCCTGCACATCTTAGATAGTTAGATGCATGCTTCTGTTTTTCAAAACATGCTGGCCGTGTTTGAAGGGAAAGTGATGCTTTAGTTGGCAATACAATATAATATTTTTAATAATTTAAGTAGCATATAACCACAGGCTCTAAAATAATTGTTCGTCACCGTTCCAACATGACACATTGGAATGTTACCAATATATTTTCCATCAATAAATAGTTGTATTTGATAATTTATCATGTAATTTTCATAACATTCCTTTCTAACCATTATTGTCCGTCTGCAGTTGTATGGTATATTTTGTATAACCTTTCTTGTTTTGGTAGATACGACAGTATATTACCTCAAATGGTGGTGTTGTCACTGCTTAAGAGATTGCTCCATAGTTGGATGTTATGCCTGCTACTGGAGAAACCTTGATATGCACATGCTTTTACAGTTTCTGTGGACTTCAAAAAAAAGGAAAATGGATTTATTTATTTATTATAAACTTCATTAAAACAAGCGTAGGTAAGTTGTATATTTGATTAGAAGTAAGATGATAACCAATTTATTATGCTGGCATGACTAAAGTACCATTAGTCAAATGGCTACCCAACATGAATATCAATTTAACTCAAGCATTTTGTATACCGATGGAATTTTTACTAGTTGCATAATTAGATATCTTGGATGTTGATGAATAGTCTGTGTTCTAATTAATTAATGCGGCCAAGAGTGAAGTGAAGTGTAACGGCTGGAAATTTTCGACTCCTCGAGAGTCGAAAATTCCGAGAACGTTAGTGAAAGAAAGTAGAGGGTGAGGAAGAAAAGATAGAACTAATAGAATAGAAGAAGAAGAAGAACATCAGAATCATCAGAGTAACACGAATCTCACAGCGGAACGAATAACATATAATATATAACATAACTTTGAAGTAAACAGTTATATATATACAATAGCACTTATCAGAGTACAACACTTACAACACAGCGGAAATAACTATAGCTATAAAATCTTGCAGCCTCCTGCTCCAAGCTCTCCAAGTATATCTGTAAATCCCGACTACTTGACTGCCCGTACAAATTTAGGCACCCAAGAGTTTAGGGAAAACAACAAAGTAAACTCCGGGTCAGTCATGGGACTGGTATGAGTAAAATAGTTTAAAACAGGTATAGGATATCTCATAAGACCACGCCGTGAATACGGAACGGGTTTTTCCCTTATGAGTAACTGAACAACTTTGATAAGCAATATCATTGTGATATTATAATAATGTCTAAGTACAAATAGGTATCAATCTAGCAGAAACGCTTGCATCTCACGTTCTACATACATAGTATAAAATCATAAACCGCAGGGCGCTTATCGGAGAATGGATTCCAACAGACAAGGTATGGGAGCACCTTCTGAATAGTGTACTCTAGAGGTGATACACTCAGGGTTCAACAAGAACGTCTTGCAACCCGGCCACACATGACCGCTCACTCATTTAGCTTGAGTGTCGCGAATATATTGCCACCACGGTTGTAGGCCATCCAACCGTCATTCGAAGATACAGAATCAAAAAGAAGTATAAATATGGATATTCCCTAGATCGGTGACAATACACCCTGCTTGGGAATGACCCAACTAGCCATGCTGCCTAGCCCAACTTTTATTACTTCCTGGTGTGAGGCTAGAAGCTACGTCTATCTTCAGAACATCTGATCACCATTCACTTTGAATGCCACATCGTCATACCCGCCAAATCACAAATTGACTTATCCAAAAATAACACGGGTATATAGCTAAGAGAAACGAATTCCTCCGCCACCAAACGTGAATACGTTTGAACAGATCAACTTACGCGATCCATTAGATATACTCTGTCAGACCTTCTTCCATATACGTTGTCCTGGGACTGGACAAACCGAAGGCACTATTCAGTATATCCATCTTAGTCACTGTTATCTAAGACTTATACAACAGCCCTTGCACTTTACTCCGTCTTCAATTTATCTTTGGCATATATTGCTCGCAACGCTTATGCCGATACAGAGTGGTTCTTTGGATAATAATCCAACCGGTCTCTCCATATTAACAACGTTAAAATGGTAAAAACTTTGATAGTCTGTGATTCAACTATCAAATGAAAACATGTCGGTGTACAAACAACGATCTTATTTCCAAATGGAAATTCGATCGATCAATCATCATATGTTCATATTTCCTTATTTCATATATTTAGAAAATATATGTTATTAATCATTGGAAAACATTTCCATAGCTTATTTTCACATCACTATTATTTCGCAACTATCAGTCCCTAACTGTAACTAGTATGAGAACAATTCTCTAAGTATCAATCCGGAAGTTCGAAACCAACATCAGATCGTCACTTAGAAAACCGTTCAACTTACCCTCTCCAGTTAGTTTCTGAATTTGCTTAACTCTATTTCTTAAATTCTTATCATGAAAACATTTCATTTCCTATGTTTAGAAAACATATCTGACTATATTTGGAAAACGTTTCCAAAACTCATTTACGGATTTCCAATGAACGTTGTATAAAACATCGTTTCGCTTAATCCATTTATCGCTTATTCCATAACTTTATTCCTAATCAACCTTTTAGATCGAACCACAACTATTCCTTTGTCAATTCTGAAGTCAATCAAGTTGGGGTATAATTACCTCTCAGACCTTAATTGAACAACGTCCTTTACTGTGAAATAGATGAAGCTCATCCCTCAATTTTTACAATCATCTGTTTACGCAAATTCTCGGATTCGGGTTACGAATCTACTTCTTATATGAAAACGTTTGATTATAACTATAACGTTATAATTCCTACTTCTGCAATATCTAACCTAAATTATAAATTTATCTCCTAACTCGAATAATTTAACAGACACCTAATTTCTAAATCAATAACTAAATCTTGCTTTAAACCCTGGGAAGTAAATCGTACTTTCCGAATTCGCTATAATCGAATTCGACGTATAACTCTCTTTCGAGTAATCTCTATTCGATTAACTCTCCCTTTTTAATAACTTATATTCGATAAACTCTATTTCGATTAACTCCTATCGAATAACTAATATTCGAATAACCCTTCTTGGTTGGCTCTATTTCATTAACTCTTATTGAATAACAAATATTCGATTTTCTTAAATGTGTCAATCCTTATCGAATAACTAACATCCGATTTAACTTAAATGGATTTACTCTTATCGAATAACTTATTCGATTAACTCAACTTGATTTTCTTAACTCGATTATCTCAACTCGATTTCTTAACTCGATTACTTAACTCGATTACTTAACTCGATAACTTAACTTAACCCAAATCGATTAACTCAACTCTAATCGATTAACTTAATTTGATTTACTCCTTCGAATAACTAATTCGAATAACTAAATTGATAAATTATATTCACTACTATCCTATCGAATAAACTATATCCGATATCTCCTCCAACACAATTCGAATGAACTATATTCGATTAACTTCTCTAACTCTATTCGAATAAATTATATTCGATTAACTCTTTTAACTTTACTCGAATAACTATATTCGATTAACACTTTCTTTCGAATAACTATATTCGATTTACTCTTCGACTAACTCCTTTGGATTAACTAACTTCGAATAACCCCTTTGGATTACTAGCTTCGCATAACTCCTTTGGATTAACTAACTTCGAATAACTCCTTTGGATTACTAGCTTCGAATAACTCCTTTGGATTAACTAACTTCGAATAACCAATATTCGATAACTACTCTTCGAATAAATAATATTCGGTAACTCTTCTCAAATGAATGACATTTGATTTCTCCACTCGAATAAACTATATTCGATTACTCTTCCCTCGAATACTCTATATTCGATAACTCTACTTCGAATAAGTGATATTCGGCAACTCTACTCGATTAACTCCACTTGGATAACTCTAACTGGTCAACTTTAACTGTTTATCTTTAACTGGTAAACTTTAACTGGTTAACTCAAATGGTTTAACCTAACTTGATTTACTTGTCTCGATTAACTGAACTAATCCGCTTAGTTTAACTTAGTTAATTCACTTTGATTAACTCTAACCGATTTACTTAGTTTTACTCAGCTAATTCACTTTGATTACCCCAACTAATTTACTTCGATTAACCGATTAGTTTAACTTGACGAATTCACTTAGTTTGACGCAACTAATTCACTTTGTTTTACCAATTAGTTTAACTTAACTAATTCACTTCGATTAACCGCTTAGTTTATCTTAACTAATTTACTTTGGTTAACTTAACCAATTACTTTGATTAACTCGACTAACTTGCTTTGGTTAACCTAACAAATTACTTTGTTTAACTCTATTCGAATAAGTAATTCGAATCACTCTAATGTGTTTCACTCTATTCAAATATCTAATTCGAATAACTCATTTCGAATAACTAAATTCGATTAACTCTTTTAACTTTACTCATTTCAAAAGATTTCCTTTTTACAATGTTTATCCATTGATAAAGATTTACTTTTTACAACGTTTATCCATTTATAAAGATTTACTTTTAGTAACGGTTCTTCACTTTATAAATGTCCTTTTAATAACGTTTCTACTTCTCTATATAAGTCCAGACTTATATATATTCCATTTATCAACGATAAATAATTTATTTAATTTATAAAACATTATTTATAAATTAATCTACTTCAATTCATCTGTTTAAAACAGATTTCCTATTTAGTATCTCATTTAAATCCATATCGTGTTATACCGTGTGCGAAGCACGTGTTTAAATCTATCCTTGTATAATTCTATTTATTTTCCGAACAAGTGTTCCTTTATTTATTCCCTAAATAAATAAATGGTTTCATTTTATAAAATCCTATTGATTTTATAAATAAGATTTATTTTCAATATAAACATTGAAAATTCCCTTTTTACATTCTAGTATCACCTACGGTGTTTAACGTGTCGTATAACAATGATCGGTATCATTCAAACATATGAAATCAATAACAGATTTCATAACACATCATATATCACAATATATGAAAAACGGTAAAATAAATGTTGAGGAATCCAGTCGGATTCCTCCAACCTGTTTCCCTGCATCCACAGATGTTACACAATAAAATATACATCAATTTCATTCCAACATGAAATATACTGATGAACTGAATCAATATTTGATTGTCGTTTATATATATAACTATATCTATGTTTCAATCAAATCTATTTAACAGTCCAAACTATCAATACACCGCAATCAAATCATTTAACACAGTTTATATAAAAATATAAACTGAGGAGAGTTAGTGAGTTTTACTCACATTGGACGATCATCGTTAATAACGATAACCATCGCTTGATTCAGACGGACAATTTATTTTGAAATAAATTGTAACGAGCTTGGACCCACTTCCCGTCAGTTCCGTTGGGTAGTGTCCGCCCATACGTTCCCAACGCGATAGAACGTTCGTAAATCCTTCCAGACTTCGGTCCACCCCAAAACATTACTCCACCCGCTTCTATTCTTCTTTCCAGAAACTTCATCTTCCCATATCAAAACACCCCATTTCATGTACACCATCCGCATGGTCGTCTTCACCCTTTAAAGCCCAACGCCCTTTTCCAACAGCAGCATCTCCCCTTCTATCCTCCTATTTGAATGCGTGACCTGCTCCCATCATTCACGCCTTTCCATGTTACCCCAAACCTTTCGATCTCCCAGTAAAAAGAATAGAAACTATCCCCTTACTGTTCATTTGTACTACTGTCATTATTTATTCACAAACAACGGTAGCCATGCGGAACCTTTATCCTTCGCCAATCAAAGACACGTCATTCATTTCCCTGATACCAAAACAGTCAGCTCCCCTTACTTTTATCTTCTACATAGTCTGTGCTTTCTTGTTGCCATTATCGCCCTCCCTTAAGCTCCCCTTAACTTCCTCATTTTTAACGCACACAGTAGCCAACTCCATCCTCCTTCCTAATACATCCTTATAACTTTCGAACGCCTGATATTCCATCTCATCACAACTCAAAACAAATGGCCATAACCCACCATTTTGTATTTTAACCGCTTACAGTATTATGCTAACACACGCTTGCTCTCCTTTTAACCGAAATGCACACACTATCATGACCTTCACAATACCACCAGTGGACATAATAGCGATCCCAATCCTTCCATGTTGACTAGCCTTCCTACTTCCTTCTTCTGGTGGCATGTATACACCCAAATACAAACTCCATCGCCATCCAAAATTCTCCCCACGTCCTCCCTTGGAAATGAATCCACAACGCTACAGTACTATTCCTTCTATATTATAATTCAAACGCTGCTCTCTCTATAGCCATTTCCGCACCCTTTTCTTCCCATATATATAGTCTCAACACTTCACCAAAGCAGCCTCACCAGTTTTGTAACTTGCACTGACCTCATCACTGCATTCCCAAACTCATCTCCTACATGCAGACGTGACCGCTGATTCCTCCCACCAAACACGTCAGTCCCCATGCATGCATTTTCTCCCTTTCAAATGCCAAGCTTCCCTTTTGTCTACAATCGTCCATGCATGGCTTGCGGCACCACTATGATGCCCGCCCCAGTTTATCCTTTCACCGCAAACCAAACTCTCAAAGCCATGTCACACTTCAACTTCGAGATCAAACTTCACGCATCACTCAAGCCTGCTTCCATTCCCAAACGCATGCCAACTTTGCTTTTCCTATTTGAAATTCCAGCACACCGGATTCGGGAAGACCTTATTAGAGAAGTCGACATTTTTTTATTTCATTTGGAGTCTCCAGAGTGTTTTTAGTTACTCGAAAAATGTTTTTGTTAGTAAGTGCAGTTATATATAGGACGACTCGGTTGCTTAATAACCAAGTATACTATTACCGCTACAAAGAGATGTAGGATAGGACACGTGAATGGATTTGTCACCGCACCTCAGAGAGATGAAACGTGATATGTCCATATGTAAAGGAAATAAAGTATTGCATTTTAGTGGATAAAAATATGCTTCGATTTTCTTTTATGGCCATGGAAAGCTGAAGCCTCGTCTGATGTTGGAAACCACTCAAGTGAGCCATGTGCTTGTTAGGTATGCGTTCCCCTTTACACAAAATTTATTCATTTTTACAGACTGTTATAAACAGACATAAAAACACCGTTATATTCAGCAAGGTGCCCTGATCCCAAAAATATAATAATACCGGTAGATTAACTCATATTTTGAAACTTCAAAATGTTGATTTCAGAGTGCGAAATACTTCAAATAAAAAGTTGCATATTTAATTATTTAAAAATTACAGTAAAATTCTAAAAATTAAATTATAGCTGCGCCTCAAAAGAACCCTATCCCGATTTGCACCCGATATCAAGTTATATTCAAATAACTGTTACGGTCAATATACGATTTCACAGCGACTTTTTGAATATTTGATTTGGACATATCTCAAAATCTACACGACGAAATCCCGATTTTTCTCTTCCACTAGAAAAATATAGCTTAACAGATTCAAACGTTTCTTGTTTCACAGAAATCCGACTTATAACGAATCTTGCATATTCAGTTGAAGTTCAACTCGCCAAATAACGAACTGCCGCGTCGTTACGGGCTCGATTATAATTATTATTATAATTTATACGTTCAACTATCGTTTATTTAATATATTCGTTATTTAAATAATTAAATAACTTAATTATTATACCTTACAAAACGCGCCATTACATGAAGTGGTTGATCCATGAGATTATTAATCTAAGATTCAAAACCTTAAGAGCTACCCAATTTTTTTGGGGGATTGTATATTAATCTACACTTTTCAGTGAGAATTAGCGGTTGTATGGAAGCATCTTCCAGTCTCCTTAATAATAACTAAGGATGCGGTTGGTTTACCGTTTTTAGTTTTGGATTTCCACCCATACAGAAATGCGTATTAAGTTCCGAACATTCCTTGCACTTCTCATGTACCATGGGACTATAATAAATTGCTTGTTGTTTAATTATGACCTTTTGTCAGAAATTTAAATGGCGGAGCTAACACATATCATAATCTTGTTTAGCAACTTTGTGAGTGAAAATCTACACAGAAGGTTTTATACTGATGCACATGATGTTTTCTGAGAAACTAACCAAGCTAACTGTATCATGTTCTCCGTGAATCAACAGCGGTTATATTGTTTGCAGGGTAACATTTTGTACATATTTCCATCTTTGCAAAGAACTGCTTCATCTCAGGGGTTGGGCAGAAAAGAATATGTTGGCAAAAAATGGGCTGAGTTGGTTGGTGGAGTTGAAAAATATTTTGAAGAAAAGAAATGGTCTTTAAGGTTGATATAATTGAAACTAATTAGTTCACTTTACTAATGTGTGATTTAAATATATTGCAAAAAATTGAACAGAGCTAGCTTCTAGCTTTTGTGTGATCACCGTTGTCTTTGTAATCGTATGATTACTGCAACATTGATTATTTATCATGAGACAGTCATTTGCCAAGGTATACTTGGACAGCAAAATATTCTGAACTGTCTTCATTCTCACAGTTTTGAAACTGTACCGTGCACATTGCATGTTATGCCTGCTAAATTTTAAAAGTTTTTTGTTTTTGTTTTGGGCAGTAGAGCTGGTGCATCTGAGAAAGCAATGGCAGCAGGTATCGGGGCTTTGAATTTTTTTGGAGTTGTTGTATTGGGAACAATGCTAAAGTACTGCACTAACAAATCATTTTATTTGTCTTTTTTTTCAATACTTGCTTAAACATGATATTCAAATTGAAGGAGTCCTGGAGTTGCACCTAGTGGCTTCATATCTTTTGTTTCTGAGATATTCCCTTTGCTTCAGGTCAGATTCATACATTGCATATTCTACACGCACATAGCTTTACTGAATGTTTATGATTGTGTTCAGTTTCGTACTCTTTTATACTCTAATTCAATGTTACACATATTTGGACTCCACCTTTTGTTATAACCAGATTGTAACAATACATGCACAGTTCTTGTCAATTCACTCGCACTTTATTTTTCTCAAATATATGCTGCTTCTTATGTTGCAATACCTTTGTTCCGATGGTTTCTTTTGCACGAGAGAAATGTCGAAATTGAGAAGAGAAATCTTGGTAGAAAGCAGCGAGCAAGGGCTCTTGAACTGCCTGATCCCTCGCTTAGAAGAATTCCACAATGTACATTTCTTAAGTTCAACTTTCCATACATACCTTTGACAAACCATCCCTGAACTTGTGAGGTTTCTTAAAGTCTGAAATCATTTTGAAAATAAAAAAAAAACTCTGTTAAGCTTGTAAACTTTAGGGAAGTATGAGCATTAGTAAAGCTAACTAATTAGTTTCAATAATATCAACCTTAAGGACCATTTCTTTACGGAAGTATGAACATTAGTAAATCTAACTAATTACTTGTGAGGTTTCTTAAAGTCTGAAATCATTTTGAAAATAATAATAATAAAAAAGAACTTCTTCATCTCAGGGGTTGGGCAGAAAGGAATATGTTGGCAAAAAATGGGCTGAGTAGGTTGGTGGAGCTGAAAAATATTTTGAAGAAAAGAAATGGTCCTTAAGGTTGATATTATTGAAACTAATTAGTTAGCTTTACTAATGTGTGATTTAAATATATTGCAAAAAATTGAACAGAGCTAGCTTCTAGCCTCTGTGTGATCACCGGTGTCTTTTTAATCGCTGCAACAGTGATTATTTATCATGAGACAGTCGTTTTCCAAGGTATACTTGGACAACAAAATATTCTGAACTGTCTTCATTCTCACAGTTTTGAAACTGTACTGTGCACATTGCATGTTATGCCTGCTAAATTTTAAAAGTTTTTTGTTTTTGTTTTGGCAGTAGAGCTGGTGCATCTGAGAAAGCAATGGCAGCAGGTCTCGGGGCTTTGAATTTTTTTGGAGTTGTTGTATTGGGAACAATGCTAAAGTTTTGCACTAACGAATCATTTTATTTGTCTTTTTTTTCAATACTTGCTTAAACATGATATTCAAATTGAAGGAGTTTTGGAGTTGCACCTAATGGCTTCATATCTTTTGTTTTTGTGATATTTCCTTTGCTTCAGGTCAGATTCATACATTGCATATTCTACACGCACATTGCTTTACTGAATGTTTATGATTACGTTTAGTCTCATACTCTTTTGTACTCTAATTCAATGTTACATATATTTGGATTCCACCTTTTGTTATAACCAGATTGTAACAATACATGCACAGTTCTTGTCAATTCACTCGCACTTTATTTTTCTCAGATATATGATGCTTCTTATTTTGCAATACCTTTGTTCCGATGGTTTCTTTTGCGCAAGAGAAATGTCGAAATTGAGAAGAGAAATCTTGGTAGAAAGCAGCGAGCAAGGGCTCTTGAACTGCCTGATCCCTCGCTTAGAAGAAAGGTAACTTCTAAATTTGACTAACTTCCACAATGTACATTTCTTAAGTTCAACTTTCCATACATACCTTTGACAAACCATCCCTGAACTTGTGAGGTTTCTTAAAGTCTGAATCATTTTGAAAATAATAATCATAAAAAAGACTCTGTTAAGCTTGTAAACTTTAAGGAAGTATGAGCATGCCAAACACATACTCTGGACACTTGTTGCGGGGCTGTCAGGGCTCGAACTCATGACCTTTTCTTGCAGTTTGGACCATCAATCAAGTGCCCCAAGTCAAACCATGTTGATGCATTTGTCTATCATTTTTAGACAGTGAAAAAATAAAATTAGTGTGGCTGGTAAATTTACTTATCACCACTGGTTTTGACGTTTCTTTATTGCTATATTTACCATTGATAATGATAAATTTAGCATTGACATATCAATAACATTGGTATGTCGATCAGCTTAATATTGGTTATCAATTACTTGGTATTGGTATGATAACGACAATTTTATCATTATCGTACCAGCCCTAACAATACTACTCGTATTCAACTCTAATATTTGTATTGCTGTCTTGAAGGGTTTTTTTTCCTCTAGCTGTGTACCCATTTGTTGAAAAATTGTCAGTTTGGTGTATGAAAATGTAAATTCTAAGCAAACACGTAACGATAATACACATTTTTTGCTAAATATTTTCACATATTAAACAATATCAGGTCGTAGTTTCACACTACCCATTCAAAATCACAGAAGTAGCATAACATTCTTGGAATGTTTCAATTACGTGGAGAAATTTTTGATAGCAACTTATATTTCATTGTAATTTCAGATTTTGAGTGCTAGAGACATGGCAAGTAGAAAAATAATTGGTTCGGACATAATAGTTTATACTACAGAGAAAGATGTTTCAGACCAGGAATTGGATGCGAGGGAGTGGGATTGTAAATATAAAGAGCTTGAATCATGATTCGGGGTTGGAAACGGCGTATATACCAGGTCTTGTCCATCGCGTTGTTTAATATTGCAGAAGTAGTTATATCATCATACTTTGTTATATTTACAACTTTTATGTTAAATATCAATTCCATGTACTTTGAAAACCGACCATTCTGTTGAAATGCGTATTCCTTTTTTGGCAAGTGTTCGCCGATTCAAATCCCCATGCGATTCTCATTCATTTTGCTTGAAAGTCTGAATAATATTTTAAATATGCTTTGATTGTTATTCAAGTTTTCTTCACATATGTCTATAATACTGAAACTTCGAAATCGTCAGCAGATTAACCTGACTCTAGAAGAGTATATCTTATGGAGCTTTCATGCTACAAATGCTTACAAAGTGTCAACTAATAAAGCTACACCATCCTTGCTTGCTTTTCTTGTGCAAGTTGGGGGGAAACACCATATATACATAATATAAATAGGTTTTAACAATTATCTAAATGCCTAAATGCATACTGAACTCAGTTTGGAGTCCAGTTTGCAACTGAGTCGCAAACAGGACTTGCGACTTCAGCCGCAAACTGAGTTCAGTTTGCGGCTGAAGTCGCAATCAGTCTGCGACTTCAGCCGCAAACTGCATCAGTTTGCGAACAGAAGTCGCAAACTGAGTCCATGTTAGTCCGCAGAAAAATGATGTTTGTTATTGTTGTCTTATTATTGGGGAGACGGAACTAAACTAATGTTTTTTATTTTAATTTCTTTTCAGGTTTTGGAATGAGCATGAGTTGCATGGGCTCGACAACTGCAGTTTTTTTTAAGCAAGAACTGTGAGCATTATGCTTTATATATATTGTGTTATGTGGTTTGTATTAACTGAAATTATGGTTTATATATGTGTATCTTCTTTATATACTGTTATATGGATGTAGCGTATCTTCTTTATTGTGCATGTATGTATGTATATATATATATACATATATATATATATATATATATATCAATGGGTATAATGTTTCTGTATATTGCATATATGATATACTAATTTTGATACGGTTAAAATCCGTATCTAATTCGTTGATAGCATTGTAGAAATGAGGCATTAAACACTGTTTTAAGCCGTATCAGTATAGCAGTTTGATACGGCTTTAAACCGTATCAATCAATGAAGTTGACAGTGCCAACATATTAATTTGATATGGCTTTAAGCCGTATCAAATTATTAATTTGATATGGCTTAAAACCGTATCAAATTAATCAATTGATACGGCTTAAAGCCGTATCAAAATACCAATTTGATACGGTTTTAAGCCGTATCAATTTACGAATTTGATACGGTTTTAAGCCGTATCAAAGCAACAAAGACGCCATTTTTTGATATGGCTTAAAACCGTATCAAATCCATTTTGATACGGCCATGAGCACTGCCAAATTGGCATTTTAGGTGTAGTGTTAGTGGTGTTAAATTATGAAACCGTAATTCTAAATTGACACCTATTAGTGGAACAAACACCCTTCCACTATAAACCATATTGACTAAATTATTTGGACACCCTACTAGCAGAAATAAACATCGTTCTACTATTATATTAGTTGATATGATTTATCAGTAAATGTGGTTGAGGTACTATATTATGGTTGTTTGAGTAAATTGGGTTAACAACTTGAATATCATTAAAACTGTTTTATACCCTGGGTACTACTAAGTTATAACTTCTACAAAGTAAATCAGAGATTTACTAAAGTTGTTAAAAGTTTGAATAATTGTTAAGAGATAATTAAAGGTGATTATTTTAAATAAATTATATTATTAATTAATTTAAAAAGGGAAGATTAATTGTAATCAATGACCAGATTATTTTTAGACCGATTTAAATCAAACTGTTTAATGGAAATTGACTATTAAATTAGCTTGTGTCCATTTAATTTAATAAATTAGTTTTTACCCAGTAATTTTTAAACGTAGAAAAGATAATTAATATTTTAAATTAACAGTTTTGTTAAGACAATTGTGCAGTTAAATAGAGAAGATAGAATTTGATAATTTATTTATCAAAAGGAAAAGGGAATTAAGACAATTCATTTGATTGAGTTCTTGGTTTTAAATGTTTAAGTTAATCAAGTTATTTTGATGAATGTTTTCAACCCAACAACGTTGTTTTATAAAGGGTTTAAGATTTGTAAATCAAATGGAGTTACAAAGTCTGGTTTGTTGAATATTTTGAATACCGAACTTTTACAAATCTTAATGATAAGAATGATTTCAACTCAAGGTCTGATAAGAAATTAAAAAAACCAAATGATTCCATGATTATCCGATGGATAATATTAGTTTGTGTTTAGAATAAGAGTTAGAGTTGAATATCACATTCTGCTATGAAACGTATATCTAAGAGTAAGGTTTTCACGTAAAGTTCTAATAAGGATTTCCAAAGTAATGGAAATGCTTATGTTTTAGTTAATATTTGAATTTAAATAATTAAAGAGTATTTAAATAAGGCTTAGCAGATCCAATGGAAATAAATTTATTCATTTTATTTTATATTTGATAGTTAAATCATCGACTATCAAATCTTGACCTTTTACGCGGTCTTTTCGAAGAGTTCGGAATTTAATTCCACTTCGATTCGATCTATACATTCCAAGTCAGTGATTATTGATAGTGCCTTCGATTTGTCCAGACACAAGACAACTTGTATGGACGAATGTCTGACAGAGTATACCTAACAGATCGCGTAAGTTGATCTCTTCAAAACTATGTTTGGTGGCGGAAAAATTCATTTCTCTTAGATTTCTACCCGTATTTTTGGGAAACCAATTTGTGATTTAGCGGGTTTGACGATGTGGCATTTCAAGTGAATCGAGCTGTGCTATTACAAACGGTAAGTTCTGAGCTCAAGCCTTACAACCGGAAAATGAGAAAAATCGGGCAGGCAACATGGCTGTGTGGGTCGCTCTCATTAGGGTGTATTGTCACCTATCTAGAGAATATTCATATTTGTTTCTTCTTTTTCTTCTGTATCTTCGGATAACGGTTATGTGGGCCCAACCGTTGGTGACAATATATTTGATACACTCAAGCGAAATAAGTGGTCGGTCATGTGTGGGCCGGGTTGTAAGACGTTCTTGTTGAACCCAGTGTATTCCCCTCTAGAGATACACTATTGGAAGATGGCTCCATACCTTGTCATAGTCGGAATCCAACCTCCAATAAGCTCCCGCGGTTTTGTTTGTATACTATATATATGGAGTGTGAGATGCAAGCGTTTCGTTAGATTATTATTAATTTGTATTTAGACTCTATCGTAATATCAAACGAATATTATTTTCAAAGAATGCTTTGGGTTATCGTAAGGTGAAAACCATCCGTATTTATGTGTGGATCAGTCTTACGATTATCTTTTCTTTCAAAAGTTTTTTTGAAAGTTTAAATCAATCTGTATTAAAATTGTTTGTTTACATAATCCCATGACTGACCTAGAGTTTATTTTTCTATGTTTTCCCTAAACTCTTGGGTGCCCAAATTTGTATGGGCAGTCAAGTAACTTAGGATTTTACAGATTTCCAGGAGGAGCTTGGGGCAGGAGGCTTCAATGTTAGATATATAGAGTATATTTCCGCTGTATTGTGTATGTGTTATACTCTGATGATGTATGTAAGTTCAAATCTAGTTTGTATTTAAAAAGTGATTATATATCTATTACATTTTATTCGTTCCGCTGTGAGAATCGTGTTTACTCTGATTCTGTGTTGTGATCTTCTTTTCTTCTATTCTAACTTTTCTATCTTATCTATTCTCATCCTTTAATTTCTTTCTTCGACATCTGGGTTTTTAGTATTATTTGGGTTGAATTTATGTAGTAATTGGTCGACTCAAAGGGTACCGAAATCTGGGTTGTCGCACTTGGTATTAGAGCTAAAGGTTGAGTAGTAACCTTGGCTCTATGGCGTAACTAGATAGAGATGTAGTTAGTAATACCCTAGATTGTGTTCGAGTGTGTATATATGAGCATATTTGTAAACTGATATAAAATCTATTTTACATTGTGTCGATTAATTTTTCAAGTGGTTTATGAATTCTGGTCAATCAGTCTAATCAATTGTTTCGATAGCTATTTCTAAACACTTGAATAGAATAATTCGACACAGTATTGTTCTAAAAGTTAAGTAAATGAATTAATTTTACCCAAAATTATATTTTGTTATAAAAGAATAATTTTTTGAAATTATTATTTTTATATATGGATGGGTCGATGGTTGTTATAATCAAACTGGATTATAAGAATTGAAATGAATATATATATAACCAAATTGAGTTTGTATAAGAATAGAATATCCTAGTAAGACAAACTGAGAATTAGGAATTTTGGAATTTTTAAATTTGTCTGGACTAAATTAAATGGGTTAGGATTTCCTGAGGTTAAGTGGAATAAATTTTAAACTGGATTGGAGCTAAAAGGGAGAATTTGAAGTAGATAAATATGTTGGAACAAGTTTGAATCAAACCAATGAAATAGATAGGATTTGGAATTTAATTAGAATTTTTTTTGGAGTTATATGGCTTAATAAGGAATTAAAATATGGAATTAAAAATCAGAACCCAACTGGAGATTGGTTGAGATAAATAATTTTCTAAGTATTGATCTGACGTTGATTTCGGTCTCTGGGGTTAATACTTAGAGGATTATTTTTTTGCCAATTTGCGGCCAGGAACTGATGAATATATTTGTATTGTATGTATTGCTTGTTGTGAAATGTTTTGATAGGTAACCTGTGTAAGTTGGATGCCTTGCTTGTTGTGATTGTTAATGTATGACTTACGTATATGGATAAGGCTATAATTTTGAATATAACCGTAATCTCCTCGTTACTCTCTAATTTCGGGGACGAAATTCTTTTAAAGGGGGTAGATTGTAATGTCTCGGTTTTTGACTGATTTTGTAATACATTTATTTGATTATTTTTGGTAATTTATTTGAATAATAAATTAGAATAACCATCTTTATAAAATACTATATATACGTAATGCATTGACAAATGTACATGTATGTGTGTACATAAGAACCAGTATTTTGTATATTTTGTTTTAAATTTCTATAATAGTTTTAAACTTATGTAAATTAAGAATAAAACATAAATAGCTTAAGTAAAAATGTAAGTTATTCCATAAGCAAGAAATATTACACAAATAAGATGTTATCTGTAACCTTTTGTACCCAAGTTTTAGATCCCAAACAATAACATGGAGAGATTGGCTTTTGTACTACAGTAATAATATTTAACACGTGCATTTATATTGTTTTAATTGCTCGGCAACCAAGATTTTTAAATTAGTAGCTAAGTACATTAGTCTACACAAATATTTGCATCTATTTTACACATGTCCATATACATGCCACGGAAGGGATTAGTGTGTGAAGCTTTTTAAATAACATTCTTTCCAATTAACACAAATAGCAGCTACTATATAGTAGTATACGCACATGTCAGTTCTTCATTTAGGTTTGTACAAATGTAGGCTGCATAGCATAGCCTGGAAGCAAGCCTTGGAAACCAAGTTTAGTTTGTTTAATGCGTTTTGTACATAGGCTGTACACTTGTGTTTGCACATCAATAGGATAGGGCCGTGCCTTTTAGCTGCAGCAAGGAGGAACTAGTTACACTTTTCATATCAAAACCAGCACAACTAGGTTCATAGCTAAACTATGTACATAGAGCCATACCTGAATGAATGCAGTTTGACCATACATTTACATTCAGCACTTAAGCATGTTCTGTCAAACCGATAGTACAGTTAGCCTAACCATTTCCTAGCATCAGTCTAGTTTACAACCATTTCTTTGAACATGGAATCGTACTTTGCATATACAGCAAAACACATACATATGGGATTGCAATGCCTTGGATTGTGAATATAGAACCAGTCAAAAACAGTAGGTTGTCTGCTTTATAAATCAAACTATACATACATGCATATCTAAATAAACAAATATAGCTACAAAACATGGTTAAATCCTTTTCAAATTGTAACATGTTCTTTTAAATCACTAGCAGCTATGTTATCTTCCAACGCCAGTGTATTGTCCCCTATAGAACCATGTGAAATGCCCATATATTTTTTATCAATTTCTCACATATAAATACACATCAGTTGTTGCATAGATTCCCAACCTCATTCGAACCAAACTATAAGGGAAATAGAAGCAAACCATAGAAGAAAACCCTGAGCCTGGACATGAAAGACCATAGAACAAAGGGGATTCAAAACATATGTGAGTAAACTATCCCACTTTATTCATTGTTTTTGTTAAGATATAAACATACATTTGTGCATATAATAGCCTGAATATGTGTGTTTTTGGTTAATATATAAAGCTTCATGTTAATAGCTGACAATGCATAAAACAATAGACAAACATATGTTTAGTAAACAACTCAAAACTTTTTACTAGTTTATATCCATCTTTAATTATTCGAACTACATGTGTGCTATGTACTGATTATCTGTATTCAAATATTAAGTTGTTTAAAATGGTTCAATCTCTGGAAAGAGTGGATTAAGTCAGGAGGTTTGAAAACTGAGGATGGTAAAGCTAGTAAACACAATGGATAAACACAGTAATACACTTGTGAGTAATCCACACTGTATATTCCATTTAAGTTTATTACTTGAATATGTACTGCATGGTGAAATTTATATAAGCATATGGGTTTGAGTATGATGGATTATAACATATATGAATCACGTATTGGTTGTTTACTTGAATTGAAAGCCTGTTGTCATACTCTTACATGTAAAACAGGTTCAAATTGCTAATGCTTTTAAAATCAAAACCTTAATCCCACTAAACTTATACACAAAGGACGTTTGCAGATATGTGGAGCATAATGTAAAAATAATTTCAATTTAGTAAAGTCCTATAAATTTTAATAGGCTGGATTATGTAAGCTAGTTGGACTTCGGGTTTTCGTGTTCGTCGATTAACCCATGGTTCATCGGAAACTCCTCCGACATGGCAAAGCTTTGGGTTGTCGCACCCCGGCTGGAAGGTGGAGCAGGAAGGCGGCGGCGTACTGGAGGAGTACGGTGGTACCGGTGGTCTACGATGGTGACAGTAGAAGGAAAGGTGGTGTTTTGTTTTTGGTAAAAATCAGTGGTGATGGTGAAATTTGATCCGCATTGCTGATCGCATTTTGGATTTTCAGTTATGGCTTCAGGAGGTGGAACGACATTTGTGGGGATGGAATTGGAGGTGTGGCGGTCATCGGCGTGAGTGTGCATGTGTACAAGGGTACAGCCTGCACTGATGACAAGTATAAAGTAGGAGACAGGAGAAGAGAATGGAAGGTGGATTTATTATAGATAACTGGTGAAAATTCGAACCGTGGAGAAGCGGATACATCATATGCAGTGTTCATTGACAAGAATAGGACTGGCGTTCGAAAATAAAGTAAAGAAGAGAAAGACAGGTTAAGAAAGAAAGTGCAAACAGAACATACTGTACTACATATTTAACAAGCTCCAAGTATAACTTGTCACTGGAATGCCAGCCTCCTTTAGAAGAGAATGCATGTGGAGTCACTTTCTGTGAGGTTAGATGTAACATCCCATATTTTCTGTATATTTAATTTTCAATTTAAAATAAATAAAATGAATAACCTAGGGGAAAATCAAATTTTATTGATTATATTGATAATTATTGTTTGAATTAAGTACGAATAGGCTATTTCCTAAATTTTGTTTTGTTTAGAAATGTTGTAATCTGGGATATAATATTTAAATGATTAATAAAATTTATGTTGGTTATGTAAAAAAAAGTTGAAATTCAAATTTAAATTCAAATAATCAAAATTGGGAAGTTGAACTTGTGAAATCGATGTATAAAATTTATTTAAGTTAAAATTTGATATAAAGGAATTTATAATTATTTAAATTGAATTTAAATAGTTAATCGAATAATTGAATATTTTAATAATTATTTTATTGTAGAATTTAACGGTTTTGCCAACTATCTCGGAATCCAATGAAACCAGTTTCATCTGATTTGGAATGGTGAATTATGATAGGATTTCATATTGCGTTACAATCAGGTTTGTCGTTTGATCGTACGGGAGAAAATGTGTAACAAAACAATGTAACATGATAATTGTTTGTTATCATAATTGGGCCTTATATATATATATATAAACTTAAGTTCCTTCCCACTAATTAGCTATTTTACCCATACATATCAATTACCTCAACCAGAATTTTTCTTTAATGGCTGAAATATATTTCAAAACCCTAGATCAAAAATCAAAATACAACCTCAAAATCAAATCTCCCCAAAACCTAGCTTATTATATATCAATTCGAAGCTATCGACGATACGAAGCTATGGTTACAAGTTGCTTTGACATGCAGTGATCAGATTGGTCAGGAATTGCGGTCAAAGTTCCAGATTTTTTGTAACCCTAAGCCTTAATTTGGGGGTTTCTGATTTTTGGAGTTAATTGGAGAAATCGGGACCTGGGTATTGTTCGGATCGCTGCTTTGAGTGCATCGAACTTGGTCTCATCATCGATTGTTTTGTAGATTGCCAGAATTTTGGGTTTGAAGGTTGGAAATTGCGAATGGGAAGAGACTTGCCATGGTTGACTGGGTGCACCGGAGGCGCTGCCGTCGTCAGAAGAGGTGCGGCCAGAGTTGAAGAGGAGAATGGTGGTGATCCTTCGACTTATGGTGGTCGGACTCATCGCAAGGGACGGTCAAAGTTTAGTGCCAAGGGGTTTTTACCCATCGTTCCACTGTAGCGCATTAAAAAGGGTGAGCGGGAAGATAAAATCCGGGTAGCTGACGTGTCACTTGGTGATTGGGTGAGGAATAAATTTATTAATTTTTATATTTTCAAATTCAAATCTTAAAGCGTTAATAACTTTCTCATGTTAACTTGGTTTTACGCACGGTTTGTTGCGTTGGGATCTTGGCGAGATTGCGAACGTTTTGGCATTGATTTGGCTGCGTTTGGGGATGGAAAAATTATGGGCTTTGGTTGGACGTCCGATCCACTAAAGACCTAAAGGTGAGTGAATTTCTCGCTCACGAATAATTGAATTATTCCCATATTTATTGAATTAAATTATGAAACAAGTTTGGTTGCATGGTTATGATTCGATTGTTGTTGAGTGCTTAAAACTGACATGACATGTGTTAATGGGTAAATTTAATTTATAACTAGTTATTTTAATTCAAATGAAATGACTAGATAGAAATCCCAACACTTGTTAACCGGTGAAATGATTTAAATATTTACTGTTGGAATAAATTGGTGTGATGGATGCCTTGGTTGGTTACTGAATTGGTATTGATACTGCATGTTCTATTACTCAGTATATGGATGTTATATTTTATTGTGACGATTAATCCCATTTGCACCCTAGATGTTACGGGCATCCAATAAACCTGGGGTTAATCGAAAAAATGAAATTAAGAACACAGAGTGAAATGATGAATCTCTGTGATCCTGATTTGGATTGAAATGATATACATCCATCCCTGAAATATCGAAAAATTAAAATCACTTGGCCATAGGATAGAAAATTATATATAGACATCGGTTGGTTAAATGATTTTAAATATTCGAAATTCTATTCGATAGCAATAGTATTTAAAGGAAAAGTTTCGATTCTGATATATTTTATTTTTCCTTTAAGCATGAACCATGAATATTAAGGAATTTATCCAAAACAAATTGGGATTTGTAAAGTGAGGTATGAAATATATCTTGGAGTTTTCAAAATTTATGGGAAGATGTGAAATTTATAATTTTCTATGAACTAAGTTTTGGAAATGGGAGTTATTTGAGAATATTTGGAAATTACTTCGATTTTTGGTATGAATATGGGTTGAATCCCTTAAATCGAAAGGTTGGTTAAGATGATGTTTGAAACAAGATATGAGACCTATGTAAATTTCATTGAACCGGGATATAGACTCAAGTATTGGAAATTCGGAAGGAAGGAACAATTATGATCTAAAATTTATGTTATAAAATTATATATATACACCTCTTGTGTTAAAATAAATTATATTCATTTTCTTAAAAGCTATTTATAAAAAAATCCTTTAACCTATAAATTAGTTTATATTAAATAAAATTTTCCCTATATTTTATTATTCAAAACTATTTAGTAAACGTTTAATTTATGTATATACATAGTGTTTTAAATTACCGTTTTTTATTTTATTTTAATTATTTTATTCTATATATATTTATCTTATAAAAAGTTTTCGTAAGCATCTATTTTTCTTAATTATATTTTATAAATTTTGAATTTCTTCCGAATAGAAAGTGTTTGGATTTAAATCATTGGTTCAATGGAGTTGGAATAAAGCTGTTTGAATATGAATTGATTTTTAAACCGATTTTTTTTATATAGAAATGTAAATTTTATTAAACTCAAATATAAATGGATCTCCTAAGGGATTGAAATGAGTTGAAATGAAAATATATATTCTATTTGAATATGGATGGATTTCCAACCATAGATCGTTTTTCGAAATGATTATGATTTGATATGAAATATATTACTCGAATATGAATCGATTTTGAAGTATTATATGATTCTAATATATGGATATGAAAATATATTCTAGTTGGAATATAATCGGTTTGGGAATGATTGGGATATCTTGATATGAAATTTTATTCTTTTGAATATAATTTGGGTTCGAAACAAAACATGATATTTTGGATATAAAACGAACCTTTGTGAAATGTAAAAGAACCGACCGATGTGGAAAATGTAAATGTTGGTTGTTAAAGAGGCCGGAGTCGACAAGTGGCATACTCTCTGTCAGTGTCGACACCACTTTAACAACTGTGAACGTCATGACGTATCCAGAATGAAATGTGATGACTTGGAGGCAATTGTTGGATTGAAGAAGATGAACGATAACGAATATAGCTTTGACCTTCGGGTCATAAAAATGACTAAAACAGGAGCTACACCGTGACTAATTGAGGTAGCACCTTTGACCAGACACACTTCTTCGATACCATTTCTATGACTATGATGATGATGATGATGATTAGGGCCCTTTTGATTTTGGAGTGTGATCCGAGGTGCGCGGTAATGGCTGCTATGCGTTAGCATTGGTCCGGGAGTGCAATTGGTAGAATCCTACCCTAGGCATTGCCTCGAGTGCCTTGTCATATTTATCCATATCGAGCCCTATACGATTTTGATTTAGCATTGCCTTCTATCGAGTGCCCTCTGATAACACCAGTACGGTGAATTTACGGTATTGTACAGACTGTTGATGCATGTAAATGGCATAAGGGTAATATGGTAATCCCCCATTACCCTATTTTTATGATATTTACTTTACTGGATAGACACTATCATAATACCGTATTATACTATATATGTATTAGTTTAACGGATCCTCGAGAGATTGAAAAATCCCTTAACATCTCTTGAGTTGCTGCACCCATAACACTCAAGTTGTTTCGTATTTAAATTGACAAATATGAGAATGATTTAGTGTTGATCTGAGTGTTCGTTGTGTTTTCTTTTTATGCAATACGCTCGGATCAGCAGAAATTTGCAGTTAGTGAAGTTCCTTTGCCTTGAAGATCGAAGACGAAGATTTGGTATACATCTATTATATATATATATATACATATGTATTTTTCCGCTGCACTTTGTTCCGCTGTCATGTTATGTAAATCTGTATGTATGTAACTCTGATAACCGTTGTATGTTATACCCAAATGTATATATTTCAACTGCTTTTAAACTGTTAGTTATTTATTAAATGTTATCCTTCTGCCGTGAGATTCTGTGATTATTTTCCCTTCTTTCCTTCTTGTTCTTCTTTTCCCAATAACTACCTGTATTTGTGATTTGTTTGGGTCGACATGTGTTATTTATTGTCGACTTGAATGGTCAAAAATCTGGGTCGTTACATTTTGGTATCAGAGTAGGGTTAGCAATAACATTGGCACCGTTCGGGAATTAACTCATTAGAGATAGGTTAAGTAATGCCCTAGAATGAGTTTGAGTGTATATACGGGAGAGCGTACTTGTATTTCGATATAAAATGATTTTTATACTGTGTTGATCCATTTTGTTGAATATTTATGGGTTCTGGTCGATATATGGGACGCCATACAATCGATAGGAATTCCTAAATAATCGAATAGAAAGGATCGGCATAGTATGGTTTCCGATTATATTTTAGGTATATTATATATATTATTGGTTTAAGTGTATAAACTTTGGTCTTTAGTAGGTAATAATATTAAGCTATTACCTATTATGGTTGATTAAATAAAAAAAATTAATAAGGGAAAATTTAAAGGGTTTTATAAAACATTTGAGAATGAAATCTCTTAAGCATAATTAGTTACATAATATATTTGCGATAAAATAGAAATGGACTTGAAACTTGATTCTGGGAAGCTTTTGAAATAGTTTGACAAAGTTTGAAAAAATATCGTACTATAAGAAATAGTTTTCAAAGGGATTTTTAAACGAAATAAGCGTGTAATCCTTTCTCAGATCTCAGAGATAGCCTTGGTAATGAGCGTACGCATTATTGATGTTATTCTGAAGAATCTGAGTGGGGGAGAGACCACTCGATGATTATTATAAATGGATTTGACAAAGTATTTTGGATATAATTTATATGGTATAAATTTTATAAAGTTATTGGTATATGTTATTTAAAGGTTGAATTTAAATTTAGCTTAGAAGTGAAATTTTATATGTTCTTTATTAAATTAGGTTTTGAATTTAAGTTTATATGGCATGATTTTCTATAAAGGGTATAAGTACATATAATATTTTAAACTTGGATTATAAAACCGGAATTGACCAATTTAAGTTCATCTTAACTAATGACATCGATTCAATAATTAAGGTAACACGATTTATGAAAAAATTAGATTTTGAAACTAAGAAATGGGCTTAAGTATTAACAGAAAGGGAAATAGTCATTTAAGACTCTTAAGCAGAGCGATTTATAAGGTTCAACAAGTTCCAAGTTTGGTCGATAAGTGTTAGGGAAGTTGAATTTAACTGCAAAATAAAATTTAACCAAGTCAATCAGAATAAAATGGAAGATTTAGTTATGTAAATAAGAGGGATAACAACAACACCTGACTTGGGTATTTAATGAATATTTTAAGTTAGTTTGAGGGAGAGTGGAAAAGAACCTAAGTTTGTGGTAAAAAGTGTATTGTCGATAAATTAAAAATTGAAAGGAATGAAGTTGTTAACGGAATTTGAATGGTCGATGAATTGGAAATGAAAGAGATCTAAATGGTAAACCTCATTTGGAAAATACGTCGAATATAAATCTAAGCATGAGCAATGAAATGAGTAGGATGTAAACATTGTGTCGAAGGGAATATAACTTCATTTGAGTAGAAGAATCAAGCTGAATGAGGTTAACTTAGGAAATAAAACAATACTGATTGAGAACTAAGTATAAAAATTTATAATTAGGAACTAACATTAATTCAATCTGGAACCGGAAAGTCAAGGTAACGAGTTGAGTTAAAGAAACAAACTTTAATATAATATGAGATGAGAATAAGCGAAAAATGGTTAAGGTATGAATCAAAGGGCCAAAATAAGAATAATAGGATGTAGATATAAAGTGGCTTACTCAGAATAAAATAATAGTTAAGAGAATCCTAATTTGGGAATTAGAAATATTGAAATGAGATATAAGAATAAAACTTAACCTGAATAGGATGGACTTAATGAAATGAAATCAATTTAGAAGGATTAAATAAGCCGATATAGAATTTATATATTGGTGGATTAGGTAAGTAAAATGAAATTTCGAAAACGAGAGAAATAGAATAGTTATAAACCATAACTGATCTTAACTCTTGATTTTTGGATTTGAAGTTAACTAAATGGAACGACGCTCAGGTAGTGTGGATAGGGTAATAAGAGTAGTAATGAAAATTTTGATGGGTTGACCCATGTTAATGGGAAAATGATTTAACATAATTAAGTTAGTGAGAAGATTAAAATGAACCCAAGTCATAACTAGGATTTAATGCTCGACATGAAATGAAAATTTAATAGGAAGAATATCAGAATAGAGTGTGCAATCGAATGTGAATCCGTTTCTCGAGTAAGGAAGTGATAACAATTTTATAATGTTGAAGAATTACCAAAATTTTGGAATCGAAAGATTGAAACTTCAAAGAAAATAAAACGATGTGATGCAAAAATATGAAATATTCAATAAGCCGAAGTAAAATGGCCATAACTTTTAAATGGCTGATCGGAATTCGACGACTCCGAAGTTTTTGGAAACCTCGGAAACTGAACTAAAACTTTGGTCAATGGGGCCCTATCTAATTTTCATGTTTATTAGGTTGAAATCCAAGCGTTAGTTGTAGTTCAGCGCGTAGAAAATAAAAATCTGAAGTGGATACCTATATTGTTTTGACCATAACTTCCTAATGGAACGTCGGACTTTAATGTGCGAGTACAATTCGGAAAGGCCAGAATCTGAATTAAAACTTTTCCTTAATATTCTAGGTGTAATTTCAATGTTTAAAGGGTTCAAAAACTGGGTTGAACAATTCAGGTCTGGATTTTTCGGTGTAAGGGCCGAAGCGTTCGCCTTCACTTAAACAGTCATAACTTTTGAACGAATTATCCGAATTCGATGAATACGGACAATTCGGAAAGCCTGAAATAAATGCTACAACTTTTTCCTCTTTTGGTCAAATTCCATCATCTAAGGGGTGATAACCCTCAATTTGTTCGCCTGTATGTCGTTAACATTTTGGTTTTATAGTTGAAATGTCAATGTATGTTGTGTAAGTTGTATACCTTTGCTATGTAGTGTATATATGTTTGATTCTCATGTATATGTGAGTATGTAGCAGGTGTAGGGAAGTCTCGCTACGCTTCAGAGCTCGGTTGCGCTAAATGCTAAGGTAAATAAAAATGCAAATAAACGCTAAGAAGGTACGTATTTGAGTTATATATTTTTGTAGTTACATATATGGTGTTTTCCCCAATTTTTGAGATGCCTCATCGAATGATGAGATGTATATTTGAATTATATATATATATGTTGTGATTTTCCAGACCTCTCCGTACAAAGGAGATGCTGCCAAAATTTTCCGTGATTTTGGAATAGAAAATTTTATGAGATTTCTCAACTGTATAACCTATTTTATAAAAACTATTCTATAAGTATGGATTTGAAAGTATGACTTGTTTAATACCTTATCTCGTTCTCTTTTCGAGGACGAAAAGATTTTAAGTGGGGGAGAATGTAGCTTCCCATATTTTCTATATATTTAATTTTCAATTTAAAATGAATAATCTAGGGGAAAATCAAATTTTGTTGATTATAATGATAATTATTGTTTGAATTAAGTATGAATAATTTTTTTTCCTAAATTTTGTTTTGTTTAGAAATGTTGTAATCTAGGATATAATATTTAAATGATTAAATAAAAGTTAAGTTGGTTATGTAAAAAAAAAGTTGAAATTCAAATTTAAATTCAAATAATCAAAATTGGGAACTTGAACTTGTGAAATCGATGTATAAAATTTATTTAAGTTAAAATTTGATTTAAATGGAATGTATTAATATTTAAATTGAATTTAAAAAGTTAATCGAATAATTGAATATTTTAATAATTATTTTATTGTGGAATTTAACGGTTTTTCCAACTATCTCGGAATCCAACGAAACTAGTTTCATCGGATCTGGAATGGTGAATTATGATAGGATTTCAAATTGCGTTACAATCGGGCTTGTCGTTTGATCGTACGGGAGAAAATGTGAAACAAAACAATGTAACATGATAATTGTTAGCTATTTTACCTATACGTATCATTTACCTCAATCAGAATTTTTCTTTAATGGCTGAAATCTATTTCAAAACCCTAGATCCAAAAATCAAAATACAACCTCAAAATCAAATCTCGCCAAAACCTAGCTTATTATATATCAATTCGAAGCTATCGACGATACGAAGCTAAGGGTACAAGTTTTTTTGACATGTAATGATTGGATTAGTCAGGAATCGTGGTCAAAGTTCCAGATTTTCATAACCCTAAGCCTTAATTTGGTGGTTTCTGATTTTTGACGTTATTTGAAGAAATCGGGACCTTGGTATTGTTCGGATCGCTGCCTGGAGTGCATCGAACTTGGTCTCGTCGTCGATTGTTAGGTAGATTGACGGAATTTTGGGTTTGGAGGTCGGAAATTGCGAATGGGAAGAGGCTCGCCGTGGTTGATTGGGTGCACCGGAAGCGCTGCCGTCGTCAGGGGAGGTGCAGCCAGAGTTGAAGAGGTGAATGGTGGTGATCCTTCGACTTACGGTGGTTGGAGCTCATCGCAAGGGACGATCAAAGTTTAGTGCCATGGGGTTTTTACTCGTCGTTCCACTATAGCGCATTCAAAAGGGGGAGCGGGAAGATGAAATCCGTGTAGCTGACGTGTCATTCGGTGATTGGGTAAGGAATAAATTTATTAGTTTTTATGTTTTCAAATTCAAATCATAAAACGCTAATAACTATCTCATATTAACTCGGTTTTACGCACGGTTTGTTGTGTTGGGATCGTGGCGAGATTGCGAACGTTTTGGCATTAGTTTGGCTACGTTTGGAGATAGAAAAATTTTGGGCTTTGGTTGGACGTCCGATCCACTGAAGACCCAAAGGTGAGTGAATTTCTCGCTCACAAATAACTGAATTATTCCCATATTTATTGAATTAAATTATGAAATAAGTTTGGTTGTGTAACGTCCCGTATTTTTACGGTATTATAGTTAATTTATTTAATTATTTAAATAGATATTCAGAGATTGAAATGGTCGTTTAAATTAAATAACTTTGAATATTTAATTAAAATAATAATTAAATAATATATTTAATTCTGAAATAATCGGAATTAGCTGAAATGGCAATATTGTGTGAATTAGGCAATTCACAATATGTAATTCAGTTAAAAATTTAATTACGATAACGAATATGTTTAATTAACAATGGTTGAATGTATAATTATATTATAATTATAATCGAGCTCGAAATGGCGTGGCAGTTCGTAATTTGGCGATTCGAACTTTAAACGAATATACAGAAGCCGTTTTAAATCGGATTTCTGTGAAACAAGAAACTTTCAAAGCTAGTAAGTATATTATTCTAATGGAAGAGAAAAATCAGGATTTCATTGTGTAGATTTTGATTTATGCCCAAATCAAATTTTCGAAAAGTCGCTATGGAATTCCTTTATAATTTATAACGATATATATAAGGAATTTCATTATAAATCGAATATCGATTTAATCGAGATTTGAAATATCGAGTTAGAAATTCATATAGGATTATTTTGGAGTTGTATGGAATTCATTATGAATATATATGATAATATTTATTTATAAATATTTAATTTAATTATTTTTAAATATATATATATATATATATTCAAATGGGTTATTTAGAGCTTTAAAAATAGCCAGTTTTGCAAACGACCTTCGTTTTCGACGAAACTAATTTTATTGGATCCTTAATGTTAAATTATTGTTAGATTTCAAGTTTAGAGATTTTTAGAGTCAGTGCGTGTCCGTATGGATTTTTAATCTGAAATACAGTCAATAATTTTACCTTTAAAAATATGTTGTGTGAGCATACAGACTCAGAATTCGACGAAACCATTATCGTTGGGTCCGTAATGTCGAACTGAAGAGGTATGTCCACTTTCGTGATTTTTGGGTATTACACGTGATCATAGGAATTTTAAAGCCCTAAATAACCCTTTTAAATATTTAATTTAATTATTTTTAAATATATTTAATATTTAAAAAGGTTATTTAGGGCTTTAAAAATGGCCAGTTTTGCAAACGACCTCAGAATTCGACAAAACTAATTTTTTGTTTCCGCAATATTAGATTATTGCTAGATTTCAATTTCCGTGATTTTTGAAGTCAGAATGTGGCAGTAATGATTTTTAATGTGAGAAACAATCAGTATTTCAACAGTTAAAAATACGCTGTGTGAGCATACAAAGTTGGAATTCAATGAAACTAGTTTCGTTGGGTCTGTAATGTCAAACTCTAGCTGCATGTCCAATTTCGTGATTTTTGGATGTTATGTACGGTTACAGGAATTTTAAAGGACAAATAAAAATAGTGTTTGCTTAAGATTCAATATAATATTGGAATAAAATAATATTATAAAATCCTATAAATAATTCTTAAATTTTTCTAAACCTAGTAAAAATCATTCTCTGGTCAATAGGAAAGGGGCCGCCATGTTCTTCAATTCATAAGAAAAAATCACGAGAGATTAAAATAAAAAACAAATCGTATACACCTCTATAAAGCATGGAAATTGTATATTTGGGATCCATGGAGTGAGCTCGTTATCGCAGTAGGTTTAGCCTTGAGTTCGGTTGGGTTTTCTGTTGTGCGAAAATATACAAAGTGTTGTCTTCGACTTAGGGTTAGATCGTAGAAAGTAATAGTGCAGCGATTTGAGAATCAAAGTGTGTTTTCGGGTTTAGGGGTAAAATCCGCACTTGCGTGCAATTTCCGTGATTATTCGGTGGTCTAAAGGGGCGAACGGTCCCTGTCACCATTGGTTGGGGTCTGTCAACGCGTTGTAGGAGGAGGTGTCGAGCTCGTTGAGGTTAGTATGGGTGGAATCAGAGTTTGAAGGAGATTGAAGTGGTGGTATTTACTTTGAACTCGATGGAGAAAAGAGAAACTAAAATGGACGGAAATGGTGAATTAAAGTAACAGCGGGTTCTCTGTGTGTCATTGAGGAAGAAGAACGATGTAAATGGGCGGGCTGGAGCATTTCTAAAATAGGCTGAGGGAGTTTAAGGGTGAGGCCCAGTAAATTAGCCCATTTAGTTTTTGTTTTTAATTTAAATGTGTGTAAATTTAGAAATTGGATAACTTGCTCATACGATATCGGTTTTCAGCGAAACAAGATCCGACAGGATCGTATAGACAGACACTACCCAATGGAATTGACTGAGAGTGTAGTGGAGCTCGTTTGGATTTATGGTGAAATTTAACGTCTGGATCAAATTAATGACCGATATATCGTTATTTAACGATCACCGGCAACGTGAGTAATCTCACTAACTCTGCTCAATTTATATTTTTATAAAATATTTTTAGAATCTATAAATGATGGTTGTTTGCTGTGTGTTGGCTGTTTGGTTGAACTGCTAGTCAATTATTTAAAATATAGATAACGATATAGATATAAATCATTAATCAAATATTGATTCTGTTTAGCAGAATATTTCATAGTAAAATGAAATTGATGTTAATTTTATTGTTTAACATCTGTGGATGCAGGGAAACAGGTCGGAGGGACCCAACTGGGTTCCTCAACATTTATTTTACTGTTTTTCATATATTGTGTTATATGATGTGATATGAAATCTGTTGTTGATTTTGTATGTTGGAATGATACTGATCATTGTTATATGGTACGTTAAATACCATAACGAATACTGGAATGTTAAAAAGGAAATTTTCAATGACATACTGAAAAGAAATATTTATAAAATCAAAAGATTTTACAAAAAGAAAATATTTATTTAGAAAATAAATAGATTAAAAAGGAATACTTATTTGTTAATCAAATAGATAGAATTGAAGGGAAATATTTGTAAAACATTTACAGATAGAATTGAAAAAGAAATATTTGTAAACCATTTACAAATAGAATTGGAAAGGGATATTTATTTGAAAATAAATAGAATAGAAAAAGGAAATATGTGTAAAATAAATAGAAAAGGGAATAGTTAGATTATCAAAGGAATTACTTATAAAATCAGTAGATTTTATAAATCGAAATATTTTATAGAATAAATAGAATTATTAAAAAGGGATTTATTTTGTAAATAAATAGATTATAAAAGGAAATACTTGAAAAGTGAATAGAATAGTATAAAGGAGAATTTTACATTTGAAAGGTTTAGACCCGTGCTTCGCACACGGGTATAACGTGATATGAATTTAAAGCAAAGATTTTAAATAAAATCTATTCTAACTGATAGATTGAGAAGATAAATTTATAAATAATATTCTATAAATCAAATAAAATGTTTATCATTGGATAAATAGAATATATAAGTCGGGACTTATACAGCGAAGTAAGAATCGATTTCAACATCGACAATTGAAACTGAATAGGGACGTAAAGTTAATCAAAGGAGTTAATCAATTAGAGTAAATCAGTTAGAGTAAATCGATTAGAGTTAGAATTAATTGAATTTGAGGTAACTGAACATAGTTAATCGAATTAGAATTAACTGAATGTAAGTTTTTCAATTAGAGTTGATCAAATATAGCTATTTGTGATAGAGTTAGTCAAACATAGTTATTCAGGATGAGTCGCCATTTCGTACGACTGCTAGCGTAATTCGCAGGGCTGCAGATAGCCTACGGCGGTCGGATGTTTCCTGAGGGAATCAGGCGTAACCATTGTGATCGCTGCGATCTAGAGTCAAGCGAATGGAGTTAAATCGAATATTAGCCATTCGAAATAAAGTTAAAACAGACACAGTTATTCGAATATAGGTTAATCGAATAATAGTTATTTGATAGGAGTTAAATAAGTTGAGTTAAATAAAATGAGTTAATCCAAATGAGTTAATCCGAAAGAGGTTTTCGAATATTAGTTATTCGAATAAAGTTAGAAGGAGTTAATCGAATATGGTTCATTCGAAAGGAGATTAATCGAATGTAAAACATTCAAAGAGAGTTAATCGAATATAGTTATTCGAAGAAAGATTATCGAATTTAGTTATTTGAAGAAAGATTATCGAATATAGTTTATTCGAAAAGGAGTTATCGAATAGGAGTTATTCGAAAGAGAGTTATACGTTGAAACTCGATTATATCGAATTCGGGAAAGTACACTTTCCGTTTTAATCAAGGTTTAATGATTTCTTCGTAAATTGTCTATTTAGTTATTTAGTTAAATTAAGGAATAAAAGTTATATTTTAAAGCTAGATATTTGAGAAGAAGGGATTATAACGCTATAGTTATAATCAATGTTTTAAAATAAAGAAGTGATTCATAAATAGAATCTGAGTTGCGTAAAGAAGTTGGTTAAAAGTTTTAAAAAGGTGAACCTTGTCTATTTCGAAGTTAGAAATGTTGTTCAGTTAAGGTCTGAGAAGTAGTTATACCCCAACTTGATTGGCTTCGTCTTTAACTAAGAAATGGTTAAGGTTCGATAGTGAAGGTTAATTAAGTGAATTTAGTTAATGAGTGTAATGGTTTAAATTGGCTTAGTGATGTTTTATTTAAACATCTGTTTAAATCAAATGAATAAATTTTGGAAACATTTTCCAAATATAATCAGAGATATTTTCTAATCATAGAAAATGAAATGTTGATGAGAAAGAATACTGGAATGACAGTGATACGTGAAACAGAGATGGAAATGTTTCCCAATGATTGATGACTATATTTCCTAAATTTAGAAAATAAGAAATGTTGAGTATATAGAAATAGGAAATGAATAAATAAATGATAGATTAAATTAAAGGAGATTAATGTTGATTGATGATTGATCGATCGAATTTCTATCTAGAAATAAGATCGTTGGTGGTACACCTATTTTTCTTTGATAGTTAAATCACCGACTATCGAAGTTTTTGACCATTTTCCCGTCGCCAATATGGAGAGACCGGGATCAGATTCATTATCTGAAAACCACTTTGTATGGACGTTAGCGTTGCGATCAAATATGATGAAGATAATTGAAGGCTGAGTTATGCAAGGGCTATCCTGTTTACAGAATAGTGCCATCGATTTGTCCAGTCCCAGGACAAACGTGAATGGACGAATGTCCGACAAAGTATATCTAACGGATCGCGTAAGTTGATCTCTTCAAATGTACTTACGTTTGGTGGCGGAGGAATTCGTTTCTCTTAGCTTTATACCCGTGGTATTTTTGGGGAAATCAATTGTGATTTGGCAGGTATGACGATGTGGCATTCAAAGTGAATGGTGGTCAGGTGTATCAAAGATACGTTATGACCTCAAGCCTCATCAACCGGGAAATGACAGAAATCGGGCAGGCAGCATGGCTAAGTGGGTCGCTCCCATTAAGGTGTATATCACCTATCTAGAGAAAATCCAATTCATTCTTTTATCTATTATCGGTGCTGTCCCTTTTCGGGAAACTGTGGGTAGCTCCCAACCGTTGGTGGTATACATTCGATACACTCAAGTGAAATGAGTGGTCGGTCATGTGTGGGCCAGGTTGCAAGACGTTCTTGTTGAACCCAGTGTATTCGTCTCTAGAGATACACTATCGGCAGGTGGTCCTATACCTTGTCATAGTCGGAATCCAATCTCCAACAAGCACCTGCGGTTTTGTTTGTATAATATATATGTGGAACGTGAGATGCAAGCGTTCTGTTAGATTGTTAATTACTTGTGATTAGACATTATTATAATATCAGAGAAGTATTGATTTCCAAAACTGTTTTGGGTTATCGTTAGGTAAAAACCATCCGTGTTTATGTGTGGATCGGTCTTACGATTACCTTTTCTTTTGAAAAGGATTTTGAAAAGTTAAGCCAAATGATTCGAGTTTACTCACACCAGTCTCATGACTGACCCAGAGTTTATTTTGTTTTGTTTTCCCTAAACTCTTGGGTGCCCAAATTTGTGCGGGTAGTCAAGTAGTTCAGGCCTTTACAGATATACTTGGAGGAACTTAAAGCAGGAGGCTTCAAGATTATATAACTATTGTTATTTCCGCTGTGTGTAAGTGTTGTACTCTGATAATGTTATTCTATATATATATACTGTTTTATTGCAAAGTTATGTTATGTATTATATTTTATTCGTTCCGCTATGAGATTCGTGTTTACCCTGATTGTGTTCTTCTTCTTCTCTATTCTAATTTTCTATCTTATCTATTCTCACCCTCTAACTTCTTTCTATTAAAGATCTGGAATGTTCGATACCTGAATAATTAACATGGGTTTTATGTTGATTTTCTAGGTCAAAAATCCCGTGGTCGTTACAATTAGTTATTCGAAAGGAGTTATCGATTTATCGAATATTAGTTATTCGAAAGGAGTTATCGAATATTAGTTATTCGAAAAGAGTTATCGAATATTAGTTATTCGAAAGGAGTTATCAAATATCAGTTATTCGAAAGGAGTTGTCGAATATAGTTTATTCGAATAGAGTTAAAGGAGTTAATCGAATATAGTTTATTCGAAAGGAGTTAATCGATGGGAGTTAATTGATAAGAGTTAATTGATTAGAGTTAATCCAAGAGAGTTAATCGATTAGGGTTAATCAAATAGAGTTAATCCCATAGAGTTAATCAAATAGAGAAAATAGAATAGAGTTAATCAAATAGAGCTAACTGATAAGAGTAAATCGATTAGAGTTAATCGAATAGTGTTAATTGAATAGAGTTAATCGAATATGGCTATTCGAAGAGTTATTTTCGAATATAGTTTATTCGAAGGAAAGAGTTATCGAATAGAGAATTATTCGAAAGAGAGTTACGTAAGGAAGTTTGTTAAAGGTTAAAAAGGTGAATCTTGCAGGTTTCGAAGTTAGAAATGTTGTTCAGTTAAGGTCTGAGAGGTAGTTATATGTAATAACCCGTAAAATGCGAGCCAGTTTGAAATTTTTATTTTGGCAATTTTAGCGAATTTTGATTATTTAAAATGGATTATTTTAAATAAAATCGACGAGAAATTTATTTTGAATATAATTCGAACGTATATATTATACGCGTCGTCGTTAGAATATAAATATTTATATATAATTATAAATAGAATTGAAAATGGCGCGGTAGTTCGATAATTCGATTTCAAACTTCAATTGAATGTACCGGGTGCAAAACAATCCGGATTTTAGTGAAACCAAAAAACGATAGGATCCAATTGATAATATCTTTCCAATGAATCCGAAAAATCAAGATTTCATATCGGGAATCAAAATATATGTCCAGTTGAAAATTCTGAATAGTCGCTATGGAATTCAGACCCTTAAAAATGGACATTTGGCAAACGACCTCGGATTTCGACGAAACCAGTTTTGTTGGGTCCGGGATGTAAAGTTATTGCTAGATTCCAAATTTCATAATTTTTTGAATCAATATGTGAGCGTGGCAAAAGAAAACACGTTTGACCAGTTTCAGTTGATTTTAATCGACTGGAAATTGGCCATTTTTCAAACGGTCTCAGAATTCGACGAAATTAGTTTTGTTAGGACCGTATCGTCAATACGAAGCTAGAAAATATTTTTCTGGAATTTTTCGTGTTCGTATGTGGCCCCGGTAATTTGAAAAGTACGTTTAAAATTCAATATAGTGATTTAAATGTAAATTAAACGGAAACTGATTCAAACAGTCGAATCAGCTTGCGATATATCTCCCATTGTGTTCAGAATAGGGGTAATACGCTATGGACGACAGGCGGTGGGCCTCGTTTCGAGGTCGTATGAAAAAGTCAACTTTAGGTTGAATTAAATAATAATAAAATAAAATAAAATAAAAAAAGAAATCCCCTTTCCTTTATCTCTGCCCCCCCCCCCTAATTTTCATTTCAATCGAATCGGAAAATAAAAAAAAAAAAAAAGGTCCCGATGTCGATCCACCCATCAGCCGCCGTCGCCTTCTCCACCGCTCCACCTCCTCCTCCCCCACGCCGCCGCCGGCAAGCCACTCCGGCCCAGTCCCCCCTTCTCAGCTGAAACGCGCCCGAGCCCTCCCCTTTTCTCACCTGAAACCGTCGAGAGCTGGACGCACGCCACCCCCCCCCCCCCCCCCGAAGTCGCCGACCACCTGCAGCCTCTCCACGACCCCCCCCCTCCCCCCATCTCCGGTCAGACGCCCGCGCGCCACCCCCTCTAGCCGCTATCGCCAACGAAAGTGAACCCCCCCCCCCCTTCCCTCTGATAAAATCAAAGGCAAGTGAGTCACCTTTTTCTGATTTTGTTTTGTTTCTCCAATAACATAGTTAAATCAGTTTTCTTTTATTTATTTAAACTTTAGATTAAATAAAAAGTATAGATTTTTCTAAAATAAAAAGAATAGAGTTTTTATTATGAACATTGCAAGATAGAAATATAATTTTTATAATATAGGAAAGTTAAAAATATAAATTTTATACTAGTGGCGAATTAAAAATATGATCTTTATATTTTTAAAGTATTAAAAATATAGTCTTTATTATATTGATGATGTAAAAATATGATTTTCGTTTATATAGAGAATTAGGAATATAATTTTTACATGATAGCAATATTAAAAATAGCATCTTTATATGTGTAGAAAAATAAAAATGTGATTTTTATAATGATGTATATGAAAAAGTTCAATCTTTATATTTGAAAAGCTAAAATCTTTTTATGTAAAAAGGCGAGATCTTTATATAGAAAATAGAGAAGTAAAAATATGATTTTTATATATTGAACATCATAGTAAAAATTCGATTTTTATATATTGAATAGCATAGTAAAAATATGATTTTTATATATTGAACATCATAGTAAAAATATGATTTTTATATATTGAACATCATAGTAAAAATATGATTTTTATATATTGAACATCATAGTAAAAATTTGATTTTTATATATTGAATAGCATAGTAAAAATTCGATTTTTATATATTGAATAGCATAGTAAAAATTCGATTTTTATATATTGAATAGCAGAGTAAAAATTCGATTTTTACATATGTAGTGGCTGCGGGCGAGGAAAGTGATAAGAGGCGAGAACAGTGAAGATTTCCTGCATTAGAAGTGCCGTGGAGCTAGGATAGCTATATGTGAGAATTTCTCACCTTTCAATTTCTTTTCTAGTTATATAGATATATATATACTAGGATGCAGACGGTGTTTAGTAGCACCCGACACAATCGTCCACAGACCATGGACTTGTTTGTTTGGCTGTTTGGTTATTGATTGTGATATTGGTTTGAATGTGGTTTGTGGTGTGAAAAAAATCGAATCGATAAATTGGTTAGGATTAGACGTGCGCCGTTATAAGGCGAAGGAGTAAGGCTAGGTTAGACTCTTACTCCAAATTTTGTGGTTTGCATAATAAAATTGATATGATTGATGTGTGAATGGCGTAGGCCTTCACTAGACCGGGGATTAGGCTAGGGCTTGTCCCGTTTCTAGTATCGTGCCGTTATGCCGCCGAAATTTTCTAAAATATGTTAGAAAAATAAAAATATCATTTTATTGAATAAATGAATTGAATAGAAATTCATAGGTTGAAATAAAATGTTTTATCGTTAAAAATATAATTTTTAACGTGAATATGAAAATAGTGAAGTGAACAAAATAAAATATTCATTTACAAACCGGACGGTTTGTTTATGTACACTGATTTGACTGACATTGATTGGGATGATAAATTTTACACATCGCCCAACTGCACAACTAAAATCCGTGTTTGATTGTTTGAAAACCCCACACGGGTGTTGGGATGAAATTTGAAGTTCACTCATCCTAATTGATTAAATATGTCGATCGATCGATTGACAGGCTGTTATAAGCGTTAGATATCTATATTTGATGCTTATACAGTGTAGTGCACTTTGGTTGATGGTTGATCATTTTTCAATGCTATTATATACATGTGTTGTGTGAAAATCCATATAATTAATTTTATATGGTAATTGATTGGGCCTCATTCCAGTTTAGAAATGGAAATATTTGAAATAGAAATATTTGAAATAGAATATTTGAAAATAGAAATTTAGGAAGTCGTGTTGATTAGTTTGACGCCATTTTGACGTGAACGATATTTATATCGATTTTAAACGATTTCGAAATGAATTGAATTGAAAACAATTTCGAAATGAATTGAATTGAAAACGATTTCGAAATGAAGTGAATTGGAAACGAATTCAAAGTGAATTGAAAACGATTTCGAAATGAAGTGAATTGGAAACGAATTCAAAGTGAATTGAAAACGATTTCAAAATAAAGTGAATTGAAAACGATTTCGAAATGAATTGAATTGAAAACGAATTCAAAGTGAATTGAAATCGATTTCGAAATGAAGTGAATTGAAAACGATTTCGAAATGAATTGAATTGAAAACGATTTTGAAATGAATTGAATTGAAAACGATTTCGAAATGAATTGAATTGAAAACGATTTCGAAATGAATTGAATTGAAAACGAATTCAAAGTGAATTGAAAACGATTTCGAAATGAATTGAATTGAAAACGATTTCGAAATGAATTGAATTGAAAACGAATTCAAATTGAATTGAAATTTGAATTGAATAGAAATGAATTTTAAAACGAATCTATAAAGAAGAATTCAATTGTGATTTGAATTGAAAAGGAAGTTGAAAATGTTTTTGAAACGAATTCAAAACTATTTATATAATTCGTTTTAAATAGAAATCGACGAAGTATATATTATATATATTATATATATAATATAATGGCCTGAATAGAACGCGCCGCGCCGCGGCAGTTCGTGAATTTCGACCATTTATTTCAAACGGACATTACGGGAGATCCGACCGTCGGATTCTCCTAAAACCGGAACCGTTGGGTTCGTATCGAAAAGAGCTTTCTAATGAATGTTAGAAATTTGAAATCTAACGGTTGGATTTGGAGATACGTCCAAATCAAATTTGAAAAAGGTCGCTGTAAGTGCAGTTCGATGGCCGTTGTTGGAAATCGACTGTACGGGCCTTGATAAAATTATTAAAAATAGTAATAATTTGTGTAAAATCATAAGAAATGATTTGAGAAGAATTGGGATGAAAAACTCCATATTTGGAAAGATAAAAATAGATTTTTATCGAAATGAACTAGTTTTGAAATAGAATTATAATTCTATTTATTTTTAAATAAATAAATTGAATTTGAAAAGGGTTTTGAAAATAACCAAAATTTCCAATGATTGCATTGGAGTGGATTTGAATCGAAATTGTCTTCGGAATATTTCGATGTTGGAATTCGTGATTATACAGATGTTGTTATGGAAATTTGAAAGATATATATTTATATCGTTATTTCCAATACGACATTTGTTGGTCGTAGAATTTGATATTGAATATAAGCCGATATATTTTCTATTCAGAGCCTTGTATTGAATATCAAATGTGATTTGGGTTTGTCGTGAATGGTGTCTTCACTAACATTGTTCTTGAACCCAGTTGAGAAAAGATTAAATCTTTTTATTTAGATTTAATGAAGTGTGCCAATCAAATAATATTTAATTGGAATTGAATTGATATTGATTTTTGGGTTTATCGTGGACAGTGTTTTTAAATAACACTCGTTCTTTAACCCGATAATTAATGGAATGTGATTTTGGGTTTATCGAGAACCGTGTTTTAAATGACACTGATTCTTTAACCCAGTCGAAGATTAAAACTAAGTGAAGTTTTAATGAATCTTTAATTAGATTGAAAAGATCGAGAATGGAGTATCACCAATTTTACTCCAGGCGATAGTTAAATCTTTAATTAGATTTGAACGTGAAATGGTAATTGAATTTACCGATAACACTGTGGTGTTAGATATGAAGTATTACCAGTTTTACTTCATGGGATGAATAGGTTGGGATTGGGTAATAAAATAAATGATTACTTCGGTGTGGTTCGCTAATCCCGACTAGTTTGAATTGATATTCAAAGGAGATTAAAGAATAAATTTAAAGAATTTATCTTGGATAAAATTAATGGGAACTTTTCCCAAAGTATAGGAATATTGGAATAAAAGAATATTCTGAATTGGAATGAGGCGTATGTTGTGTTTGTGTAACACTTTTATAATATATACGCGAGTTATTCAGAAAGACCGGGTTTATCCCATTCTGAATAACTGATTCGACGTGGTGTCGAAGATGAAGACGGTGGTCGAAGACCGGAAGTCTTCACGTCGTTTGGGTGATTACTGATGATCTTGATTGGGCTGTACACCCAAGAAGATGGAAACAGTTAGTGATCGTCCAGACGTACTTGGAGATCGATGGATATGCGGGGTACTAGGTGCCTCCGGTTTCGTTCAGACCCAGAACGGACTTGTAAATGGACTGTGTGTCTGACATTGGATTTTAGTCCGTGTGATTGATTTCTATTAAATATATATCTGTTTGGCGGCGGAGAATTTATTCTCTTTCTTAACGCCCTTCTCTGAGACGTACGAGCTCAGGGGTTATATATTGATGGATATCAAACGCATGGAGTGAATTGCCTGTGTGGCATGCGTAAGTGGCAATTGATCGAGGCTTCTGTTGAAAAGCAAAGTCTTGTGGTGATGATCAAAGCACGGCCTTTGTGGCGTAGCTTTGTGTAACGTTTACCTCGCGAGTTTCACACCAGGTATGAACCAAAAACGGGAGACGACGTCAGGGAGGGCATGCGTTTCTTTCTAGCTAGAAGTGGCGTCAGTGGTTTTACACGCCCTGACGAGTTTGACTTATGTGGTTGTTGCTGTTGCGAGGCGCCTCGGTTATATCAGTTTTGGCCGATGCATTCTGGTCGGTAGACGGACCAGACTTACACCCCATAGGGTGGGGAGACGTAGTGTTCAGGCATAATAATCCACATCGGTGGACCGGCCCTGAGGATCCAGGGGGCAGTTGCGGCTGTTCCTGAGACACGGGCTAGAGCGTCTCGAATCGGTTGAGGACTATCTTTTGCCTCGGTTCATAGATGGAAACCCAATTTCCAAATACGTGATTCTGCGGTTTTATTTGTAGAGCCTAGTATGGCGACATAGTGGGATGGGGCATTCATGCCGCCTATGATTGATACTTATGATTTGAAGTTGTTTTATACACTATGCACTTATGATAGTATCAAATGATTTGTTTTAAATGTATCAAGCATCCTTGGCTATTATAAGGTAAAAACCCTATCCTCCGGCTTGCGTTGCATTGTGTGATGGGAACTGGGTCTTATAATAGCTTCATTCTTCTTTATTTAGCATTGCGTTGTTGTTTTATGCACGGGTATTCTTGGGAGGAAACCCGTTCCGTGTTATACGGCGTGGTCCCTTGATTTACCGAACTTTAAAATAAAGAATTATAACTGTTTTAGTTCTCACACCAGTCACATGACTGACCTGGAGTTTATTGTTTTAACCTAAACTCTGGGTGCCCCTATTTTGACACGGGCAGCTAGTAGTTTTGGTTTTGCAGATTTATATTCACAGGATCCTGGTTTACAGCTGGAATGATATCCGGAAAGCTTTGTATCCGTATATCTCTTCTAGTTGTGTATTGTATTACTTTCCGCTGCTATGTATTTAAATGTAATTTAAATCTCTGTTATTTCTGTGTAATATTTATTCATATACTCTGTATATTCTTGTAATCTGATGCATTGTTTTTAATTAACAATGAAATGTTCTTTTTGTACGCGTTCTATTTTGTCCTGTTCTCAAAACAATTCGTTCTTTCTCTTCTCCTCGGAGACCGGGGAAGTTCGGGTCGTTTCATTTGGTATCAGAGCTTTGGTTTACAAAGCTCAGAGAACAAGGCACATTAGAACCATACGAAAGGATTCATCAGATATTGGATTAGTAATATCCAACGAGAATGACTCGTTAGAGATGGGATCAGTAGTATCCTAGAACGAGTGTGAAGAGTATATTTTTGAAAGTGAAAACAAATTTTTGTTTTGAAAATTTAAAATCAATTATTCGTATTTGATTATTTAGTTTATATTGATTTGGACAGTCCAGTATATAAAGATTTTGCATATACGCCTTGCAAACGTGTATTTGAAGTTTTAATATACTGGATAGATATAGAATCACACTCTAGTCGCCCGAAGATGATTCTGATGATAGTTCGAACATCATCAGAATTGGTATTCGTGTTTCGAAGGTGTGATATCTATATATTTCCTATTGACTGGTGTGAGAACCAAAATTAGATTGGACCTATTGTTGTGAATTGGCATCAAAAACATGATTTTCTATATATGTATCAAAGATAATGAATTTGAAACTCTAATTCACTAATTGATTGATGTTTGTGTTGTTTGTTTATTTGTTTGCTAATTTTTAGCCATTTAGCCTAATTGAACCGAATATTGAATTATATTGAAAATTGGTTGCGTTTGCTTGCATATACTTGTACTTACATTGAGCAGGTCATAGCAAGGAGGCTAGAGCAGAGAATAAAATTTGTTTGCCCGACAAATAGGTACATGTTTAATACATAATTTCCTGTTTTGTTTGGGTGATGATGATTTTATGAGCCTATTGGCTAGCCGCTTGGCTTTTTCTTTTTCTTTTTGAGATCTGAAGGACCGGGGAAGCTATTTGAAATTCCCCGATGCTCCCGGTGCAGGGGAGGTTATGGCGAAATTTTTCGAAAATTTAGGGTGTTAGCCAAATTTTTGAAAATTTGAAAATTCTCAGAAACTGAAAAGTTGGAGAATGGAAGCCGGATCGAACGTAGAGAATTATCAAACCACTTTCGACTTTGTTCCTTTTCAGGGACGAAAAGTTTTAAGTGGGGGAGATTGTAATAACCCGTAAAATGCGAGCCAGTTTGAAAATTTTATTTTGGCAATTTTAGCGAATTTTGATTATTTAAAATGGATTATTTTAAATAAAATCGACGAGAAATTTATTTTGAATATAATTCGAACGTATATATTATACGCGTCGTCGTTAGAATATAAATATTTATATATAATTATAAATAGAATTGAAAATGGCGCGGTAGTTCGATAATTCGATTTCAAACTTCAATTGAATGTACCGGGTGCAAAACAATCCGGATTTTAGTGAAACCAAAAAACGATAGGATCCAATTGATAATATCTTTCCAACGAATCCGAAAAATCAAGATTTCATACCGGGAATCAAAAGATATGTCCAGTTGAAAATTCTGAATAGTCGCTATGGAATTCAGACCCTTAAAAATGGACATTTGGCAAACGACCTCGGATTTCGACGAAACCAGTTTTGTTGGGTCCGGGATGTAAAGTTATTGCTAGATTCCAAATTTCATAATTTTTCGAATCAATATGTGAGCGTGGCAAAAGAAAACGCGTTTGACCAGTTTCAGTTGATTTTAATCGACTGAAATTGGCCATTTTTCAAACGGTCTCAGAATTCGACGAAATTAGTTTTGTTAGGACCGTATCGTCAATACGAAGCTAGAAAATATTTTTCTGGAATTTTTCGTGTTCGTATGTGGCCCCGGTAATTTGAAAAGTACGTTTAAAATTCAATATAGTGATTTAAATGTAAATTAAACGGAAACTGATTCAAACAGTCGAATCAGCTTGCGATATATCTCCCATTGTGTTCAGAATAGGGGTAATACGCTATGGACGACAGGCGGTGGGCCTCGTTTCGAGGTCGTATGAAAAAGTCAACTTTAGGTTGAATTAAATAATAATAAAATAAAATAAAATAAAAAAAGAAATCCCCTTTCCTTTATCTCTGCCCCCCCCCCCCCCCTAATTTTTATTTCAATCGAATCGGAAAAAAAAAAAAAGGTCCCGATGTCGATCCACCCATTAGCCGCCGTCGCCTTCTCCACCGCTCCACCTCCTCCTCCCCCACGCCGCCGTCGGCAAGCCACTCCGGCCCAGTCCCCCCTTCTCAGCTGAAACGCGCCCGAGCCCTCCCCTTTTCTCACCTGAAACCGTCGAGAGCTGGACGCACGCCACCCCCCCCCCCCCCCCCCCCGAAGTCGCCGACCACCTGCAGCCTCTCCACGACCCCCCTCCCCCCATCTCCGGTCAGACGCCCGCGCGCCACCCCCTCTAGCCGCTATCGCCAATGACAGTGAACCCCCCCCCCTTCCCTCTGATAAAATCAAAGGCAAGTGAGTCACCTTTTTCTGATTTTGTTTTGTTTCTCCAATAACATAGTTAAATCAGTTTTCTTTTATTTATTTAAACTTTAGATTAAATAAAAAGTATAGATTTTTCTAAAATAAAAAGAATAGAGTTTTTATTATGAACATTGCAAGATAGAAATATAATTTTTATAATATAGGAAAGTTAAAAATATAATTTTTATACTAGTGGCGAATTAAAAATATGATCTTTATATTTTTAAAGTATTAAAAATATAGTCTTTACTATATTGATGATGTAAAAATATGATTTTCGTTTATATAGAGAATTAGGAATATAATTTTTACATGATAGCAATATTAAAAATAGCATCTTTATATGTGTAGAAAAATAAAAATGTGATTTTTATAATGATGTATATGAAAAAGTTCAATCTTTATATTTGAAAAGCTAAAATCTTTTTATGTAAAAAGGCGAGATCTTTATATAGAAAATAGAGAAGTAAAAATATGATTTTTATATATTGAACATCATAGTAAAAATTCGATTTTTATATATTGAATAGCATAGTAAAAATATGATTTTTATATATTGAACATCATAGTAAAAATATGATTTTTATATATTGAACATCATAGTAAAAATATGATTTTTATATATTGAACATCATAGTAAAAATTTGATTTTTATATATTGAATAGCATAGTAAAAATTCGATTTTTATATATTGAATAGCATAGTAAAAATTCGATTTTTATATATTGAATAGCAGAGTAAAAATTCGATTTTTACATATGTAGTGGCTGCGGGCGAGGAAAGTGATAAGAGGCGAGAACAGTGAAGATTTCCTGCATTAGAAGTGCCGTGGAGCTAGGATAGCTATATGTGAGAATTTCTCACCTTTCAATTTCTTTTCTAGTTATATAGATATATATATATATATATATATATATATATATATATATATATATATATATATACTAGGATGCAGACGGTGTTTAGTAGCACCCGACACAATCGTCCACAGACCATGGACTTGTTTGTTTGGCTGTTTGGTTATTGATTGTGATATTGGTTTGAATGTGGTTTGTGGTGTGAAAAAAATCGAATCGATAAATTGGTTAGGATTAGACGTGCGCCGTTATAAGGCGAAGGAGTAAGGCTAGGTTAGACTCTTACTCCAAATTTTGTGGTTTGCATAATAAAATTGATATGATTGATGTGTGAATGGCGTGGGCCTTCACTAGACCGGGGATTAGGCTAGGCCTTGTCCCGTTTCTAGTATCGTGCCGTTATGCCGCCGAAATTTTCTAAAATATGTTAGAAAAATAAAAATATCATTTTATTGAATAAATGAATTGAATAGAAATTCATAGGTTGAAATAAAATGTTTTATCGTTAAAAATATAATTTTTAACGGGAATATGAAAATAGTGAAGTGAACAAAATAAAATATTCATTTACAAACCGGACGGTTTGTTTATGTACACTGATTTGACTGACATTGATTGGGACGATAAATTTTACACATCGCCCAACTGCACAACTAAAATCTGTGTTTGATTGTTTGAAAACCCCACACGGGTGTTGGGATGAAATTTGAAGTTCACTCATCCTAATTGATTAAATATGTCGATCGATCGATTGACAGGCTGTTATAAGCGTTAGATATCTATATTTGATGCTTATACAGTGTAGTGCACTTTGGTTGATGGTTGATCATTTTTCAATGCTATTATATACATGTGTTGTGTGAAAATCCATATAATTAATTTTATATGGTAATTGATTGGGCCTCATTCCAGTTTAGAAATGGAAATATTTGAAATAGAAATATTTGAAATAGAATATTTGAAAATAGAAATTTATGAAGTCGTGTTGATTAGTTTGACGTCATTTTGACGTGAACGATATTTATATCGATTTTAAACGATTTCGAAATGAATTGAATTGAAAACGATTTCGAAATGAATTGAATTGAAAACGATTTCGAAATGAAGTGAATTGGAAACGAATTCAAAGTGAATTGAAAACGATTTCGAAATGAAGTGAATTGGAAACGAATTCAAAGTGAATTGGAAACGATTTCGAAATAAAGTGAATTGAAAACGATTTCGAAATGAATTGAATTGAAAACGAATTCAAAGTGAATTGAAAACGATTTCGAAATGAAGTGAATTGAAAACGATTTCGAAATGAATTGAATTGAAAACGATTTCGAAATGAATTGAATTGAAAACGATTTCGAAATGAATTGAATTGAAAACGATTTCGAAATGAATTGAATTGAAAACGAATTCAAAGTGAATTGAAAACGATTTCGAAATGAATTGAATTGAAAACGATTTCGAAATGAATTGAATTGAAAACGAATTCAAATTGAATTGAAATTTGAATTGAATAGAAATGAATTTTAAAACGAATCTATAAAGAAGAATTCAATTGTGATTTGAATTGAAAAGGAAGTTGAAAATGTTTTTGAAACGAATTCAAAACTATTTATATAATTCGTTTTAAATAGAAATCGACGAAGTATATATTATATATATTATGTATATAATATAATGGCCTGAATAGAACGCGCCGCGCCACGGCAGTTCGTGAATTTCGACCATTTATTTCAAACGGACATTACGGGAGATCCGACCGTCGGATTCTCCTAAAACCGGAACCGTTGGGTTCGTATCGAAAAGAGCTTTCTAACGAATGTTAGAAATTTGAAATCTAACGGTTGGATTTGGAGATACGTCCAAATCAAATTTGAAAAAGGTCGCTGTAAGTGCAATCCAATGGCCGTTGTTGGAAATCGACTGTACGGGCCTTGATAAAATTATTAAAAATAGTAATAATTTGTGTAAAATCATAAGAAATGATTTGAGAAGAATTGGGATGAAAAACTCCATATTTGGAAAGATAAAAATAGATTTTTATCGAAATGAACTAATTTTGAAATAGAATTATAATTCTATTTATTTTTAAATAAATAAATTGAATTTGAAAAGGGTTTTGAAAATAACCAAAATTTCCAATGATTGCATTGGAGTGGATTTGAATCGAAATTGTCTTCGGAATATTTCGATGTTGGAATTCGTGATTATACAGATGTTGTTATGGAAATTTGAAAGATATATATTTATATCGTTATTTCCAATACGACATTTGTTGGTCGTAGAATTTGATATTGAATATAAGCCGATATATTTTCTATTCAGAGCCTTGTATTAAATATCAAATGTGATTTGGGTTTGTCGTGAATGGTGTCTTCACTAACACTGTTCTTGAACCCAGTTGAGAAAAGATTAAATCTTTTTATTTAGATTTAATGAAGTGTGCCAATTAAATAATATTTAATTGGAATTGAATTGATATTGATTTTTGGGTTTATCGTGGACAGTGTTTTTAAATAACACTCGTTCTTTAACCCGATAATTAATGGAATGTGATTTTGGGTTTATCGAGAACCGTGTTTTAAATGACACTGATTCTTTAACCCAGTCAAAGATTAAAACTAAGTGAAGTTTTAATGAATCTTTAATTAGATTGAAAAGATCGAGAATGGAGTATCACCAGTTTTACTCCAGGCGATAGTTAAATCTTTAATTAGATTTGAACGTGAAATGGTAATTGAATTTACCGATAACACTGTGGTGTTAGATATGAAGTATTACCAGTTTTACTTCATGGGATGAATAGGTTGGGATTGGGTAATAAAATAAATGATTACTTCGGTGTGGTTCGCTAATCCCGACTAGTTTGAATTGATATTCAAAGGAGATTAAAGAATAAATTTAAAGAATTTATCTTGGATAAAATTAATGGGAACTTTTCCCAAAGTATAGGAATATTGGAATAAAAGAATATTCTGAATTGGAATGAGGCGTATGTTGTGTTTGTGTAACACTTTTATAATATATACGCGAGTTATTCAGAAAGACCGGGTTTATCCCATTCTGAATAACTGATTCGACGTGGTGTCGAAGATGAAGACGGTGGTCGAAGACCGGAAGTCTTCACGTCGTTTGGGTGATTACTGATGATCTTGATTGGGTTGTACACCCAAGAAGATGGAAACAGTTAGTGATCGTCCAGACGTACTTGGAGATCGATGGATATGCGGGGTACTAGGTGCCTCCGGTTTCGTTCAGACCCAGAACGGACTTGTAAATGGACTGTGTGTCTGACATTGGATTTTAGTCCGTGTGATTGATTTCTATTAAATATATATCTGTTTGGCGGCGGAGAATTTATTCTCTTGCTTAACGCCCTTCTCTGAGACGTACGAGCTCAAGGGTTATATATTGATGGATATCAAACGCATGGAGTGAATTGCCTGTGTGGCATGCGTAAGTGGCAATTGATCGAGGCTTCTGTTGAAAAGCAAAGTCTTGTAGTGATGATCAAAGCACGGCCTTTGTGGCGTAGCTTTGTCTAACGTTTACCTCGCGAGTTTCACACCCGGTATGAACCAAAAACGGGAGAGGACGTCAGGGAGGGCATGCGTTTCTTTCTAGCTAGAAGTGGCGTCAGTGGTTTTACACGCCCTGACAAGTTTGACTTATGTGGTTGTTGCTGTTGCGAGGCGCCTCGGTTATATCGGTTTTGGCCGATGCATTCTGGTCGGTAGACGGACCAGACTTACACCCCATAGGGTGGGGAGACGTAGTGTTCAGGCATAATAATCCACATCGGTGGACCGGCCCTGAGGATCCAGGGGGCAGTTGCGGCTGTTCCTGAGACACGGGCTAGAGCGTCTCGAATCGGTTGAGGACTATCTTTTGCCTCGGTTCATAGATGGAAACCCAATTTCCAAATACGTGATTCTGCGGTTTTATTTGTAGAGCCTAGTATGGCGACATAGTGGGATGGGGCATTCATGCCGCCTATGATTGATACTTATGATTTGAAGTTGTTTTATACACTATGCACTTATGATAGTATCAAATGATTTGTTTTAAACGTATCAAGCATCCTTGGCTATTATAAGGTAAAAACCCTATCCTCCGGCTTGCGTTGCATTGTGTGATGGGAACTGGGTCTTATAATAGCTTCATTCTTCTTTATTTAGCATTGCGCTGTTGTTTTATGCACGGGTATTCTTGGGAGGAAACCCGTTCCGTGTTATACGGCGTGGTCCCTTGATTTACCGAACTTTAAAATAAAGAATTATAACTGTTTTAGTTCTCACACCAGTCACATGACTGACCTGGAGTTTATTGTTTTAACCTAAACTCTGGGTGCCCCTATTTTGACACGGGCAGCTAGTAGTTTTGGTTTTGCAGATTTATATTCACAGGATCCTGGTTTACAGCTGGAATGATATCCGGAAAGCTTTGTATCCGTATATCTCTTCTAGTTGTGTATTGTATTACTTTCCGCTGCTATGTATTTAAATGTAATTTAAATCTCTGTTATTTCTGTGTAATATTTATTCATATACTCTGTATATTCTTGTAATCTGATGCATTGTTTTTAATTAACAATGAAATGTTCTTTTTGTACGCGTTCTATTTTGTCCTGTTCTCAAAACAATTCGTTCTTTCTCTTCTCCTCGGAGACCGGGGAAGTTCGGGTCGTTTCATTATACCTGTAACGACCCAGAAAATCTGAACCAATTTAAATTTTTTTTTAATTGGCTAAAATAATGGATTTTAAATATTTAAAATAAATATTTTAGATAATGGCGATGAAAACTAAGTTTGAATCGGCAATTGAAAACGAATATAATTAATTATAATTATATATAGAATTGAAAAGGGCGCGGTAGTTCGATAATTCGATTTCAAACTTCAATTGAATATACCGGGTGCAAAACAATCCGGATTTTAGTGAAACCAAAAACATTAGGATCTAATTGGTAATATCTTTCTAACGAATCCGACCAATCAAAATTTGATAGCGGGAATCAAAGGATATGTCCAGTTGAAAATTCTGAATAGTCGCTATGGAATTCAGGCCCTTAAAAATGGACAATTTGCAAATGAACTCGGATTTCGATGAAACCACTTTTGTTGGGTCCGTGATGTAAAGTTATTGCTAGATTCCAAATTTCATAATTTTTCGAATCAATATGTGAGCGTGGCAAAGGAAAACGCGTTTGACCAGTTTCTGTTGATTTTAATCGACTGGAAATTGGCCATTTTTCAAATGGTCTCAGAATTCGACGAAACTAGTTTTGTTAGGACCGTATCGTCAATACGAAGCTAGAAAATATTTTTCTGGAATTTTTCTAGTTAGTATGTGACCCCGGTAATTTGAAATGTGCGTTTAAAATTCAATATAGTGATTTAAATGAAAATTCAAAAGGAAACTGATTGTAACGATCAAATCAGCTTACGATACATATCCCAATGTGTTCGGAATGGGGGTGAAACGCTATGGACGACAGGCGGTGGGCCTCGTTTCGAGGTCGTATGTAAAAGTCAACTTTTTGCTAAATTTAATAATTAAATAATAATAAAAAATCTATTTTCCCTCCTATACCTTGCCCCCCCCTGTAATTCATTACCGATTCAGTTAAAAAAAAAAACCCTAAAACTATCGCGAGCTCCGCCCAGTTCGACGCCGCCGATCCACCGCCCTCCTCCTCCTTCAATCCGACCCCCCCCCCCCCCCGAAGTCAACGCCTCCCCCGTTCGAAACCCCGAGCGCCACCCTCGTAGCCATCGCGACACCCGGTTAGCAGCTCCGCCCAGTTCGAGAAGACCTCCGACGATCTGCGAAACCCCCCCCCCCTCTCTCTGTAAGTTTTATTTTATTTATTTATTTTATTTTAATTCTGATTTTTAAAAGCATTGAAAACTGAATTTTAAGTATGATTTAAAAAACTGAAAACTGTTTTTTTAAAAGTATAAAACTGATTTTTGAAAAAGATTATAAAACTGTTTTTTTTAAGTATAAAACTGATTTTTGAAAAAGATTATAAAACTGTTTTTTAAAAGGATAAAACTGATTTCAAAAGAATTTAAAAACTGATTTTCAAAAGAATTTCAAAAGGATTTTTTTAAACTGATTTTTAAAATGATTTATAAACTAATTTATTTTAAGATTTAAAATAGAAGGATTTGAACTTTTAAAAGAAAAAGCTTTGCACTTTGAATAGAAAAAGATTTGAACTTGGAAAAAAATAAAGATCATATTTTTAAAATAGAAAAGACGGAATTTTTGTTAAGTAGAAGAAGTAAGATATGATTCTTATATTTTTAAAACAATAAAAATATAATTTTTACATCATAGGAATATTAAAAATATAATCTTTATTTTTGAAAGGACGGAATTTATATTTTTTTGAAATTCGATTTTATATATTGAATAGCATAATAAAATTCGATTTTTATATATTGAATAACATAGTAAAAATTCGATTTTTACATATGTAGAGAATACGGGCGAAAGCGACAGAAAGGCGAAGATTTCTCTAAGGAAGTGTCGTGAAGTTGGATAGTTATTGGTGAGATTTCTGATTTAAAAATATTATATATGTGTGAAATGAAAGTGAATTGCTATATATAAATATATATCTATATATATACGCCCCTCGTCCACAAACCATGGACGATATTTATTGGTTGAAATTGTTGTGAAAATTGGTTGATAGTGAATGATTGTTTGGGATTGTTTGTGATTGATATTGGTTGATGGTGGTTGAAAAATACCCGTTTGTGGTTGTGAAATATTTGGTTGAAACCACTTAGGATTAGTTTGTGGAAATGAAATAAATATATACATGCCGCATGCGTGCGAACTAGATGCATGAACCACATTGTCAAAAACCGCGAGGTTTTAAGGTAGAGCGAGGAGCCGTACTAGGGACGGTCCCGGTTTAACTACCCTGCCGTTATGCTGCCGAAATTTTGAATAATATTCGTGTGTTTGAATTATTTTCATATGCTTAAACTATATAAATTCATTGAATAGAAAACATTCATGTGTCGAATGGATATTCATTCGTTGAGTAGAAATTCATGTGTTGAATGGTATTCATATTTTGAAATAAATTGTTTGATAATAAAAATCACCTTTTATCGACTATACGAACTGTGTAAAGTAATCTCGTTTTAAAAGAAATTGTTTTAGGATAAAAATCCCATTTTTATCACCAACTTGAACTATATAGAAAAATAGTGTTTTGAAATGAATTGTTTTACAATAAAAATCACATTTTTATTGTATGCATAAATCGTTGAAATGTGAAGTGTTAAAAATAGCCACTTGTTCAAAATAAACATATATGAGTTGAAATATTCATTAATTAGCTAATGAAATGATTTGCACCTATTTATGTAACGTTAGAATGAATGGTGTTTTTAAACCAAATAGAAATCAAATGTGAAGTTGAATAGAAAATGATAAATGATATGAACTGTATATATATGTACATGCATATTCATTGAACAGGTTATAGCAAAGGGGCTAGAGAAGAGGAATAAAATTTTGTGCCCGACAAATAGGTACACATTTACTGTTTTGTTTGGGTGATGATTTTATGAGCCTGTTGGCTAGCCACTTGGCTTTTTCTTTTTCTTTTTGAGATTAGAAGGACCGGGAACGCTATTTGCGATTTCCCGATGCTCCCGGTGTAGGGGAGGTTATGGCGAAATTTTCCAAAATTTTAAGGTGTTAGAAATTTTTTGAAGTGAAAACGATATTGAAATCATTGAATGAACTATATTTATATAAATATATAAATATAAATAAAATTAAAACGAAACGAGGCCGTGCAGTTCGTATTTTGAAACCGTGATTTCAAACGACTAGTGCGGGAAATCCGACCATTGGATATTCCTGAAATCTCAACCGTCGGGTTCGCCTTGGAAATATCTTTCCAACGGCACCAACCTTGTAAAAATCCAACGGTTGGATTGTCTGGAATGTTTAATTCAAATCTGAAGAAAAACAGCGCCATAAGCGATTATATTTATATAAATATAAATATTATTATATATTTAATCGAATAACGACGCTGCAGTTCGTATTTTGAAATCGAAAATTCAAACGATTGTACCGGGAGATCCGACCGTCGGATTTTCCCGAAACTGGAACCGTTGGATTCGTTTTGAAAAGACCTTTCTAATGATGTAAATTTTGTGAAGATCCAACGGTTAGATTTTCAGATATGTGTAAATCAAATCTGAAGAAAAACAGCGCCACGGCCGCTGTATGGCCCGAAGCGTCGTTTTGAATAAAATGGCTATTTTAAAATAAATAAAAATAGCGATAAATAGTTATAAAATATCGTAAGCGATATGGAATGGAAATAAACCGAATTTGCTTGATTTATGTGGCTTTTGATGGTTGAATGTGTTTGGTGTGAAAATTACATTAAAGAACAAAATTGGTGTTGTCGAGTAATTTAACCATTGAAACAAATCGATTTGAAATTCTAAATATACGTGAATTATTCGAAAAAGCCGAGTTAATTCTTATTTCGAATAATTGACCGGCGATTGAAATTCGAAGATGAAGACGGTGGTCGAAGACCGGAGATCTTCACCTCGTTTGGATGGTAACCGAGGTCCTGATTGGGAGGCATCCCGAAATATGGATAATGAGTGGTGATCGTCCAGACGTACGTGGTGATCGAAGGGTTTGCGAGGTATTTAGTGCCTCCGGTTTCGTTCAGCCCCAGAACGGACTTGTAAATGGACTGTGTGTCTGACATTGGATTTTATTCTGTGTTGATTGATTTCTGTTAAATATACATCTGTTTGGCAGCGGAGAATTTATTCTTTTGCTTAACGCCCTTCTCTGAGACGTACGAGCTCAGAGGTTGTATATGGATGGACATCAGTCGCATGGCATGAATTGCCTGTGTGGCATGCTGAGATGCAGTGATCAGGGCTTCTGTTGAAAAGCAAAGTCTTGTGGTGATGATCAAAGCACCGCCTGTGTGGCATAGCTTTGTGTATAACGAGAATTCGCGAGCCTCACACCCCGGTATGAACCTAAAACGGGAGAGGACATCAGGGAGGGCCTGCGTTTCTTTCTAGCTAGGGTGGTGTCAGTGACCTACCAGCCCTGACATTTATATACTTTTCACCTATGTGGTTGTTGCTGTTGCGAGGCGCCTCGGTTTGATCGGACGATCCGGGTCCGATGGAGTCATTCGTTGGCTCGTTTACACCCAAAAGGGTGGGGAAACGCAGTGTTCAGGAATTTTAATCCACATCGGTGGACCGGCCCTGACGATCCAAAGGCTTGACTGAGTACTTTCCTGAGGGGCGGGCTAGAGCGTCTCGAATTCGGTAAGGACTATCTTTTGCCTTGGTTCATGACGGAAATCCAATTTCCAAATACGACATCGTGCGGTTTTGATTGTATATATATATATGGCGACATGATATATGGTACCCATGCCGTCTATGATTGATAGTTATGATTGAAATGGTTTTGAAACATATAAACACTAGTCATAATACCAAATGCTTTTGTTTTATCCGTATCAATCATATTTTGGCCATTATAAGGTAAAACTCTATCCTCCGGTTTGCGTTGCATTGTGTGATGGGAACTGAGTCTTATAATGGCTTCATTTTTATAAAAAGCATAGCGATGTTTAAAAGAAAGATTTGTTTTAAAGCACTGGCAATCCAATGGAGCAAACCCGTTCCACGAAAGTGGCGTGGTCCTGTGATTAGCCAATTATATATGTGTTGAGTGGATTTCTCATACCAGTCCCATGACTGACTCGTAGTTTGTTTCACTCTCAAACTCGGGTGCCCCTTTTTCTACACGGGCAGCCTTGTATTCAGGTTTAGCTGGTTCTTTCTGGATAGCTGGAGCTGAAGATGGATTCTATCATTTATTTCTTTTTATGCTGTTCAGCTCCTATTGTACATATTTTGTTTATTTCCGCTGTAGACATTTATGTATAGCTGAACTGTATTTGTACTAAGTAAGATCCTGTATACTGTCTAACTCTGATGATTACTTTTATCCAGTATATTTTGTTGTTCATTCTGGTGTATTTATTTAATTCTGTTCTGCTATTATATGTTTCTGTGTTATATTCCAAAGATAACCTTGTTTCCGTGAAAACGGGAATTCGGGTCGTCTCATCGTGGTATCAGAGCTTTGGTTAAGCTTAGTTCTGGAATATAACATTTGAACGAACTCGTCAGAAATAGAACCAGTAGTGTTCTAGGACGGGTAACTCAATACAGATAGGACCAATAATATCCTAGTATGAGTATAGTAGAATCAGAACAACTCGTTAGAGATAGGGTCAGAAGTGCCTCAGAACGAGTCGAGAGTAATATGTTTTTAAATAACGTATTTGTGATTATATATATATAGTCTGGTTTTAGAAATATAATTTTTGAATATATAAAAGATATATATTTGAAAAGTTAAGAAGGTTAAAAACAATTGGATTGCTTGTTGTGTTGTGTGATTGTAGATTTATCAAACCACTTTCGACTTTGTTCCTTTTCGGGGACGAAAAGTTTTAAGTGGGGGAGATTGTAACGACCCAGAAAATCTGAACCAATTAAATTTTTTTTTAATTGGCTAAAATAATGGATTTTAAATATTTAAAATAAATATTTTAGATAATGGCGATGAAAACTAAGTTTGAATCGGCAATTGAAAACGAATATAATTAATTATAATTATATATAGAATTGAAAAGGGCGCGGTAGTTCGATAATTCGATTTCAAACTTCAATTGAATATACCGGGTGCAAAACAATCCGGATTTTAGTGAAACCAAAAACATTAGGATCTAATTGGTAATATCTTTCTAACGAATCCGACCAATCAAAATTTGATAGCAGGAATCAAAGGATATGTCCAGTTGAAAATTCTGAATAGTCGCTATGGAATTCAGGCCCTTAAAAATGGACAATTTGCAAATGAACTCGGATTTCGATGAAACCACTTTTGTTGGGTCCGTGATGTAAAGTTATTGCTAGATTCCAAATTTCATAATTTTTCGAATCAATATGTGAGCGTGGCAAAGGAAAACGCGTTTGACCAGTTTCTGTTGATTTTAATCGACTGGAAATTGGCCATTTTTCAAACGGTCTCAGAATTCGACGAAACTAGTTTTGTTAGGACCGTATCGTCAATACGAAGCTAGAAAATATTTTTCTGGAATTTTTCTAGTTAGTATGTGACCCCGGTAATTTGAAATATGCGTTTAAAATTCAATATAGTGATTTAAATGAAAATTCAAAAGGAAACTGATTGTAACGATCAAATCAGCTTACGATACATATCCCATTGTGTTCGGAATGGGGTGAAACGCTATGGACGACAGGCGGTGGGCCTCGTTTCGAGGTCGTATGTAAAAGTCAACTTTTTGCTAAATTTAATAATTAAATAATAAAAAAAAAATCTATTTTCCCTCCTATACCTTGGCCCCCCCTGTAATTCATTACCGATTCAGTTAAAAAAAAAAAAAACCCTAAAACTATCGCGAGCTCCGCCCAGTTCGACGCCGCCGATCCACCGCCCTCCTCCTCCTTCAATCCGACCCCCCCCCCCCCGAAGTCAACGCCTCCCCCGTTCGAAACCCCGAGCGCCACCCTCGTAGCCATCGCGACACCCGGTTAGCAGCTTCGCCCAGTTCGAGAAGCCCTCCAACGATCTGCGAAACCCCCCCCCCCCTCTCTCTGTAAGTTTTATTTTATTTATTTATTTTATTTTAATTCTGATTTTTAAAAGCATTGAAAACTGAATTTTAAGTATGATTTAAAAAACTGAAAACTGTTTTTTTAAAAGTATAAAACTGATTTTTGAAAAAGATTATAAAACTGTTTTTTTTAAGTATAAAACTGATTTTTGAAAAAGATTATAAAACTGTTTTTTTAAAAGGTTAAAACTGATTTCAAAAGAATTTAAAAACTGATTTTCAAAAGGATTTTTTTTAAACTGATTTTTAAAATGATTTATAAACTAATTTATTTTAAGATTTAAAATAGAAGGATTTGAACTTTTAAAAGAAAAAGCTTTGCACTTTGAATAGAAAAAGATTTGAACTTGGAAAAAAATAAAGATCATATTTTTAAAATAGAAAAGACGGGATTTTTGTTAAGTAGAAGAAGTAAGATATGATTCTTATATTTTTAAAGTAATAAAAATATAATTTTTACATCATAGGAATATTAAAAATATAATCTTTATTTTTGAAAGGACGGAATTTATATTTTTTTGAAATTCGATTTTATATATTGAATAGCATAATAAAAATTCGATTTTTATATATTGAATAACATAGTAAAAATTCGATTTTTACATATGTAGAGAATACGGGCGAAAGCGACAGAAAGGCGAAGATTTCTCTAAGGAAGTGTCGTGAAGTTGGATAGCTATTGGTGAGATTTCTGATTTAAAAATATTATATATGTGTGAAATGAAAGTGAATTGCTATATATAAATATATATCTATATATATATATACGCCCCACGTCCACAAACCATGGACGATATTTATTGGTTGAAATTGTTGTGAAAATTGGTTGATAGTGAATGATTGTTTGGGATTGTTTGTGATTGATATTGGTTGATGGTGGTTGAAAAATACCCGTTTGTGGTTGTGAAATATTTGGTTGAAACCACTTAGGATTAGTTTGTGGAAATGAAATAAATATATACATGCCGCCTGCGTGCGAACTAGATGCATGAACCCCATTGTCAAAAACCGCGAGGTTTTAAGGTAGAGCGAGGAGCCGTACTAGGGACGGTCCCGGTTTAACTACCCTGCCGTTATGCTGCCGAAATTTTGAATAATATTCGTGTGTTTGAATTATTTTCATATGCTTAAACTATATAAATTCATTGAATAGAAAACATTCATGTGTCGAATGGATATTCATTCGTTGAGTAGAAATTCATGTGTTGAATGGTATTCATATTTTGAAATAAATTGTTTGATAATAAAAATCACCTTTTATCGACTATATGAACTGTGAAAAGTAATCTCGTTTTAAAAGAAATTGTTTTAGGATAAAAATCCCATTTTTATCACCAACTTGAACTATATAGAAAAATAGTGTTTTGAAACGAATTGTTTTACAATAAAAATCACATTTTTATTGTATGCATAAATCGTTGAAATGTGAAGTGTTAAAAATAGTCACTTGTTCAAAATAAACATATATGAGTTGAAATATTCATTAATTAGCTAATGAAATGATTTGCACCTATTTATGTAACGTTAGAATGAATGGTGTTTTTAAACCAAATAGAAATCAAATGTGAAGTTGAATAGAAAATGATAAATGATATGAACTGTATATATATGTACATGCATATTCATTGAACAGGTTATAGCAAAGGGGCTAGAGAAGAGGAACAAAATTTTGTGCCCGACAAATAGGTACGCATTTACTGTTTTGTTTGGGTGATGATTTTATGAGCCTGTTGGCTAGCCGCTTGGATTTTTCTTTTTCTTTTTGAGATTAGAAGGACCGGGAACGCTATTGGCGATTTCCCGATGCTCCCGGTGCAGGGGAGGTTATGGCGAAATTTTCCAAAATTTTAAGGTGTTAGAAAATTTTTGAAGTGAAAACGATATTGAAATCATTGAATGAACTATATTTATATAAATATATAAATATAAATAAAATTAAAACGAAACGAGGCCGTGCAGTTCGTATTTTGAAATCGTGATTTCAAACGACTAGCGGGAAATCCGACCATTGGATTTTCCCGAAATCTCAACCGTCGGGTTCGCCTTGGAAATATCTTTCCAACGGCACCAACCTTGTAAAAATCCAACGGTTGGATTGTCTGGAATGTTTAATTCAAATCTGAAGAAAATCAGCGCCAGAAGCGATTATATTTATATAAATATAAATATAATTATATATTTAATCGAATAACGACGCTGCAGTTCGTATTTTGAAATCGAAAATTCAAACGATTGTACCGGGAGATCCGACCGTCGGATTTTCCCGAAACTGGAACCGTTGGATTCGTTTTGAAAAGACCTTTCTAATGATGTAAATTTTGTGAAGATCCAACGGTTAGATTTTCAGATATGTGTAAATCAAATCTGAAGAAAAACAGCGCCACGGCCGCTGTATGGCCCGAAGCGTCGTTTTGAATAAAATGGCTATTTTAAAATAAATAAAAATAGCGATAAATAGTTATAAAATATCGTAAGCGATATGGAATGGAAATAAACTGAATTTGCTTGATTTATGTGGCTTTTGATGGTTGAATGTGTTTGGTGTGAAAATTACATTAAAGAACAAAATTGGTGTTGTCGAGTAATTTAACCATTGAAACAAATCGATTTGAAATTCTAAATATACGTGAATTATTCGAAAAAGCCGAGTTAATTCTCATTTCGAATAATTGACCGGCGATTGAAATTCGAAGATGAAGACGGTGGTCGAAGACCGGAGATCTTCACCTCGTTTGGATGGTAACCGAGGTCCTGATTGGGAGGCATCCCGAAATATGAATAATGAGTGGTGATCGTCCAGACGTACGTGGTGATCGAAGGGTTTGCGAGGTATTTAGTGCCTCCGGTTTCGTTCAGCCCCAGAACGGACTTGTAAATGGACTGTGTGTCTGACATTGGATTTTATTCTGTGTTGATTGATTTCTGTTAAATATACATCTGTTTGGCGGCGGAGAATTTATTCTTTTGCTTAACGCCCTACTCTGAGACGTACGAGCTCAGAGGTTGTATATGGATGGACATCAGTCGCATGGCATGAATTGCCTGTGTGGCATGCTGAGATGCAGTGATCAGGGCTTCTGTTGAAAAGCAAAGTCTTGTGGTGATGATCAAAGCACCGCCTGTGTGGCATAGCTTTGTGTATAACGTGAATTCGCGAGCCTCACACCCCGGTATGAACCTAAAACGGGAGAGGACATCAGGGAGGGCCTGCGTTTCTTTCTAGCTAGGGTGGTGTCAGTGACCTACCAGCCCTGACATTTATATACTTTTCACCTATGTGGTTGTTGCTGTTGCGAGGCGCCTCGGTTTGATCGGACGATCCAGGTCCGATGGAGTCATTCGTTGGCTCGTTTACACCCCAAAGGGTGGGGAAACGCAGTGTTCAGGAATTTTAATCCACATCGGTGGACCGGCCCTGACGATCCAAAGGCTTGACTGAGTACTTGCCTGAGGGGCGGGCTAGAGCGTCTCGAATTCGGTAAGGACTATCTTTTGCCTTGGTTCATGACGGAAATCCAATTTCCAAATACGACATCGTGCGGTTTTGATTGTATATATATATGGCGACATGATATATGGTACCCATGCCGTCTATGATTGATAGTTATGATTGAAATGGTTTTGAAACATATAAACACTAGTCATAATACCAAATGCTTTTGTTTTATCCGTATCAATCATATTTTGGCCATTATAAGGTAAAACTCTATCCTCCGGTTTGCGTTGCATTGTGTGATGGGAACTGAGTCTTATAATGGCTTCATTTTTATAAAAAGCATAGCGATGTTTAAAAGAAAGATTTGTTTTAAAACACTGGCAATCCAATGGAGTAAACCCGTTCCACGAAAGTGGCGTGGTCCTGTGATTAGCCAATTATATATGTGTTGAGTGGATTTCTCATACCAGTCCCATGACTGACTCGTAGTTTGTTTCACTCTCAAACTCGGGTGCCCCTTTTTCTACACGGGCAGCCTTGTATTCAGGTTTAGCTGGTTCTTTCTGGATAGCTGGAGCTGAAGATGGATTCTATCATTTATTTCTTTTTATGCTGTTCAGCTCCTATTGTACATATTTTGTTTATTTCCGCTGTAGACATTTATGTATAGCTGAACTGTATTTGTACTAAGTAAGATCCTGTATACTGTGTAACTCTGATGATTACTTTTATCCAGTATATTTTGTTGTTCATTCTGGTGTATTTATTTAATTCTGTTCTGCTATTATATGTTTCTGTGTTATATTCCAAAGATAACCTTGTTTCCGTGAAAACGGGAATTCGGGTCGTCTCAATACCCCAACTTGATTGGCTTCGTTTTTAACTAAGGAATGGTTGAGGTTCGACAGTGAAGATTGGTTAAGTGGATTTAGTCAACGAGTATAATGGTTTGAGTTGGCATAGCGATGTTTGATTTAAACATCTATTTTAATCCAATGTAGGAGTTTTGGAAATGTTTTCCAAATAAGAATCAGAAATGTTTTCTAATATAGAAAATAAGAATTTGAAATGTTTTCCAATGTTAATAACGTATATTTTCTAAATTTAGAAAATAAGAAATGTTGAATATATGGAAACAGGAATAGGTAAATGGATAATTAAATGACAAATTAAATTAAAGTGGATCGGTGTTGATTGATGATTTGCTCGGTAAGATTTCCATTTGGAAATACGATCGTTGTTTGTACACATGTTTTCCTTTGATAGTTAAATCACCGATTATCGAAGATTTTGCCATTTCCGTTGTTAATATGGAGAGATCGGGATCAGATTCATTATCTGAAAACCACTCCATATGGGCATTTGCGTTGCGAATCAAATATGGTAAAGATAATTGAAGACGGAGTTATGCAAGGGCTGTCCTTTTTTACAGAATAGTACCTTCGGTTTGTCCAGTCCCAGGACGACCCATATGGAAGAATGTCTGATAGAGTATATTTAATGGATCGCGTAAGTTGATCTCTTCAAACGTATTTACGTTTTGTGGTTGAGGAATTCGTTTCTCTTAGCTGTATACCCATTGTATTTTTGAGGAAATCAATTTTTGATTTGGCGGGTATGACAATGTGACATTCGAAGTGAATAAAAGTGTGGTCTGTCAGAGATAAGCATGGCCTCTAGCCTCACAACCGGGAAATGACAAAAATCGGGCAAGCAACATGGCTAAGTGGTTGGCTGCCAAGTAGGGTATATTATCACCTATCTAGAGATATTCATTTCAATCTTTAATCTGTTCGATGTTGTCCCATTCAGGAAACGGTTACTGATCCCAACCGTTGGTGATATACATTCGATACACTCAAGCGAAATGAGCGGTCGGTCATGTGTGGCCGGGTTGCAAGATGTTCTTGTTGAACCCATTGTATTCCTCTATAGAGGTACACTATCGGAAGGTGGTTCTATACCATGTCATAGTTGAAATCCATTACCCAATAACTGCTCGCGGTTTTGATTGTATACTATATATGTGGAACGTGAGATGAAAGTGTTCTACAAGATGATTATTATATTGTGGTTGATAGACACTATTATAATATCAAAAGAGTTTTGATATAAAAGATCACTGTTTCTTTCAAAATGATTTGAAAGTTAAATAAATTGATTTGGGTTCTCATAAGAGAAAAACCCGTTCCGTTATACGGCGTGGTCTTATGAGATATCGTTTAATTACTCAACTGTTTTTAAATTGTTTTTCTCACACCAGTCCCATGACTGACCAAGAGTTCGTTTTGTTTTGTTTTCCCTAAACTCTTGGGTGCCCAATTTTGTACGGGCAGTCAACTAGTCAGGATTTTACAAATATACTTGGAGAGATTGGAGAAGGAGGCTTTAGGATTTTATAGCTATTGTTATTTCCAGTGTGTTGTAAGTGTTGTACTCTGATAATATTACTGTATACATATACTGATTTTATTTCAAAGATATGTTATCTATTATATGTTGTTCATTCCGCTGTAAGATGTGTGTTAATCTGATGTTGTATGCTCTTCTTCATCTATTCTTAGTTTCTAACTTATCTGTTCTCACCCTCTATTTTCTTTCTATTAGTTTTCTGGCTTCCAGTGCAATGTGGGTTGGACTTGTGTTATTTGGTCAGCTCAAATTGTACCGGAATTTTCGGGACACTACAGTTGGTATTAGAGCTGAAGGTTAAGTTATTACCTTGAATCTATGGCGTGACTCGGTAGAGATAGGGTTAGCAATACCCTAGATTGAGTTTGAATATATATATATATATATATATATATATATATATATAAGCGCATATTCGTTATTTGATATAAAAATGGTTTTATATTGTAGTGATTTGTTGGTTGAGTTGTTTATGGGTTCTGGTCGATCAGTTTGATCCACTGTATCGGTAGAGGTTTATAAACGCTCGAATACGATGAACCGACACTGTATGTTTTGAAAAAGGGTAAATGAAATAATTTTACTGAGATTATATATTGATATAAAGGATTTATATTGGAATGATTATAATATATTGGATATATTGGTTGTTATTATAATCGAGTAAGATTATAAATTAAATTATTATGTAAATAACCAATCAGAATTCATATAAGTGTAATATATGAAATCAGACGAAGAAAATCTGAATAAGTGTTTGTAAATGAATCTGGATTCATTTATATGAGAATTTTAAAATCCTGGGAGATTTTAAATTGTTTTAACGCATTTTTGAAGGATATTTTGAAAGTGATTTCAAAATGAAGGTGTTTAAATAAGTTTTGAAATTGTTATAGTATTGAACTCACTTCGATAGCCGGGAAATAACTCTGATGATGAATCACCACATCATTAGTGTTCATGCTGAGTTCTAAGTGATGGATTACTACCAAAGGTTTTGTTTTTAAATTGTTTTGCGAAAACAAGTTATTCAGAAATTCAAAGATTTTGAATTGTTATTATGATTTCAAATTGATTTGAAATAAAAACCCATGAATTTAAATTCTAAAATTTAAATTTAACTTGTTAAGTTAAATAAATCGAGATGGTAAAGATAAATAAGTAAATTAGAATTTAACTTGAGACAAGTTAAACCAAACTGGAATTGATTAGAGAATAATTTGGAATGGAATTGAGTTGATAAGTTAAGAGTTTGGAATTTGAGATTGGAGTTTGAATGGAATTTGACTTTGGTTTAAACAAATAATTATGTTGAGGATGAACTGATTGCAGTTTGATTAGGATGAGATTGGTATATGTTGAATTGGTAACAGATGCAAAGGATATAATGATATGCCCGACAAAAAGGTACAAGTTTATATTTCTATTTGGTATGAGATTTTATGAGCCGAATTGGCAAGCCGCTTGGCTGTTTGATTTTTCTTTGGGTTGGAGATGGCCTAGAGGGGCGAGTTGTAGTTGTACCAATTGACCAGTACAAGGGAGGTGCTGGCGAAATTTTTCAAAAATTTCGGGTCTTAGAAAATTTTCAAGATTTTTGAATTTTTTCGTTGATAAGAATTAATTAATAATTTAATTGAAATTAAATAGGATCAGTGAAACTGAAGATAAGAATTGAACAAATAAGTTCCAACCAGTTAAAAGGGTTCATTTTCTACCTTAGCAATTTCGAGGATGAAATTATCTTAAGGGGGAAAGAATATAACATCCCGTATTTTTATGGTATTATAATTAATTTATTTAATAATTTAAATAGAGATTCAGAGATTAAAATGGTCGTTTAAATTAAATAACTTTGAATATTTAATTAAAATAATAATTAAATAATATATTTAATTCTGAAATAATCAGAATTAGCTGAAATGGCAATATGGCGTGAATTGGGCAATTCAAAATTTATAATTCAGTTAAAAATTTAATTATGATAACGAATATATTTAATTAATGATGGTTGAACGTATAATTGTATTATCATTATAATCGAGCTAGAAATGGCGTGGCAGTTCGTAATTTGGCGATTCGAACTTTAAACGAATATACAGAAGCCGTTTTAAATCGGATTTCTGTGAAACAAGAAACGTTCGAAGCTAGTGAAGTATATTTTTCTAATGGAAGAGAAAAATCAGGATTTCATTGTGTAGATTTTGATTTATGCCCAAATCAAATTTTCGAAAAGTCGCTATGAATTTCATTTATAATTTATAATGATATATATAAGGAATTTCATTATAAATCGAATATCGATTTAATTGGGATTTGAAATATCGAGTTAGAAATTCATATAGAATTATTTTGGAGCTGTATGGTATTCATCGTGAATATATATGATAATATTTATTTATAAATATTTAATTTAATTATTTTTAAATATATATATATATTTAAATGGGTTATTTAGAGCTTTAAAAACAGCCAGTTTTGCAAATGACCTCCATTTTCGACGAAACTAATTTTATTGGATCCTTAACGTTAAATTATTGTTAGATTTCAAGTTTCGAGATTTTTAGTTAGCGTGTGGCCGTATGGATTTTTAATCTGAAATACAGTCAATAATTTGACCTTTAAAAATATGTTGTGTGAGCATACAGACTCAGAATTCGACGAAACCATTTTCGTTTGGTCCATAGTGTCGAACTGAAGGGGTATGTCCACTTTCGTGACTTTTGGGTATTACACGTGATCATAGGAATTTTTAAATAGTTATGTAAATAGCATTACCTTATAAATCAATAAAATATTGAATATAAAAATGTTTCTACTTTCCTATAAATTCAACACAACTTTCCTTTAAACCTAATTCTTCCATTTGCTTTGGTCAATACAAAAATGCGCCGTCAGTATTTTCCTCAACAACCAGACGCGAGTTCTAAATTCTGTAAGAAACCAAACAAAATTCCATAACCCAAATTCATATATGTTCAAAATCTTGAGACGATCCTCTTCCTCCTCAAATAATTTTCCTCACCTTTTCTGTGTTGTCGTATGAGTGTTGTGCACCTAGGGTTGAGGAAATCTGAAGATTTAAGACATATTGTTTGAATTCAAGGTTGTATTTGAGCTTGTGAGGTGGAGTAGCAACGTCTGGCAAAATTGAGTGGATTTTGGGGATGAAAAGTGACGGGACTGTCACTGTGTTGGGCGTAGGAGGCTCGATGTCAGGATGTTATTCTGGGGTGCGAGTTCGATCTTACTAGTATGGTTTGATTGCGTTTTCGATGAGAAGCATTACTGTGTTTTTTGTTTGGCCAAAAATGATGAGGAAGAGGAGATAAGAGCAACTGGATGTCTATGCGAGTTCGATGAAACCTGTATGGCATAGAAGGGCTCGACAAAAGAGGATTTATGGTATTGTTAAGTTTTGGAAATAATGGTGAATGGAGAGAGTGTTGTCGATGGGAACTTGTTAAGTTTTGGAAATAATGGTGAATGGAGAGAGTGTAGTCGATGGGAACTCACGGTCATGGGTGTTATTTCTGGAACGAGAGTCGGGGAATAAGGGGGTAACGGCAGGATTAGTTTTAATAAAAAGGTGATTAAGGGTTGAAGTGTTTAATTATATCAGTTAATTATTGTATAATTGTTTATAACTTTAAAAATGTATAACTTTCTTGTATGACATCAGAATCGTACAAAACAAGATCCGATGGGATCGTATGAACGAGCGTTACCCAATGGAACTGACTGGGAGTGAATTGGAGCTCGTTACAATTTATAGCGAAATAAATTGTCCAATCTGAATCGACGATCGATTATCGTTATTCAACGATAACCGACCAATGTGAGTAAAACTCATCAACTCTACCAGTTCATATTTTTATATAGTATATTTAGAACTGATAAATGATGATTGATTTTGGTGTGCTAATTGTTTGATTGAATTGCTGGTTGATTGGTTGAAATTTCAGATAAAGATATATACACATATCGTTAAACAAATAGTGATTATGTTTATCAGAATGTTTCATAATGAGATGATATTGATGTGAATCATATTGTTAACATCTGTGATGCAGGGATACAGGTTGGAGGGATCCAACTGGATTCCTCAATATTTATAATACTATTCTTTTCATATATTGTAATATATGATGTGATATATAATCTATTGTTGATTATGTGTGTTTGAATGATATCGATCATTGTGAATTGGTGTTTTAAATACCGTAAGAAATACTGGGATATAGACAAGGGGATTTTCAAAGTGTATTTTGAAAATTAATTATTTATATAAAATCAATGGATTTTATATATAAAAGGAAAAGGATTTTATAAAAGAAAATAATTATAAAATCAGAGGAGTTATAAAAGGAATATTTATTTGTTAAATAAATAGAACTGAAAAGGAATATATATTTGTCAAATAAATAGAATAGAAAAGGAAATATTTGTGAAAACAAATAGAAAAGGAAATATTTGTGAAAACAAATAGAAAAGGAAATATTTGTGAAAACAAATTGGAAAGGAAATATTTGTAAAACATTTACAAATAGAACTGAAAAGGAAATATTTGTTGAACAAATAGGAAGATAAAAGGAATATTTATTTGGGAAAATAAATAGAAAGATAAAAGGGATATTTATTTAGAAAATAAATAAGATATCATAAAAGGAAATATTTGGAAAGTAAGTAGGATTATAAAAGGAATTAGAATTAATCAAAGGAGTTAATCGAGTTAGAGTTAATCGATTAGAGTTAATCGAATTAGAGTTAATCGAATTAGAATTAATCAATAGAGTTAATCCAATAGAGTTAATCAAATAGAGTTAATTGAATAAAGTTAATCGAACAAGAGTCAGTCGAATATTAGTTATTCGAATAGAGTTAATTGAATTAGAGTTAGTCAGATTAGAGTTATCCGAATATAGTTTATTCGAAGAAAGAGTTATCAAATAAGGTTATTCGAAGAAGAGAATTAATCAAATATAGTTTATTTGAAAAGAGGTTATCGAATATTAGTTATTCGAAAGGAGTTATCGAATATTAGTTATTCGAAAGGAGTTATTGAATATTAGTTATTCGAAAGGAGTTATCGAATATTAGTTATTTGAAAGGAGTTATCGAGTTATCGAATATTAGTTATTCGAAAGGAGTTATCGAATATTAGTTATTCGAAAGGAGTTATCGAATATTAGTTATTCGAAAGGAGATCAAATATAGTTTATTCGAATAGAGTTAAAGGAGTTAATCGAATGTAGTTTATTCGAACGGAGTTAATCGATGGAAGTTAAATGATAAGAGTTAATTGATTAGAGTTAATCCAATCGAGTTAATCGATTAAAGTTAATCAAATAGAGTTTATCCATTAGAGTTAATCAAATAGAGTTAATAGAATAGAGTTAATCAAATAGAGCTAACTGATAAGAGTAAATCGATTAGAGTTAATCGAATAGTGTTAATTGAATAGAGTTAATCGAATATGGCTATTCGAAGAATGATTATTGAATACAGTTTATTCGAAGGAAAGAGTTATCAAATAGAGATTTATTCGAAAGAGAGTTACGTATAGAAGTTTGTTAAAGGTTTAAAAGGTGAACCTTGTCTGTTTCGAAGTTAGAAATGTTGTTCAGTTAAGGTCTGAGAGGTAGTTATACCCCAACTTGATTGGCTTCGTTTTTAACTAAGGAATGGTTGAGGTTCGACCGTGAAGATTGGTTAAGTGAATTTAGTTAACGAGTATGATGGTTTGAGTTGGCATAGCGATGTTTGATTTAAACATCTGTTTAAATCCAATGTAGGAGTTTTGGAAATGTTTTCCCAATAAGAATCAGAAATGTTTTCTAATATAGAAAATAAAAATTTGAAATGTTTTCCAATGTTAATAACGTATATTGTATAAATTTAGAAAATAAGAAATGTTGAATATATGGAAACAGGAATAGGGAAATGGATAATTAAATGACAAATTAAATTAAAGTGGATCAGTGTTGATTGATGATTTGCTCGGTAAGATTTCCATTTGGAAATACGACCATTGTTTGTACATATGTTTTCCATTGATAGTTAAATCACCGACTATCGAAGATTTTGACCATTTCCGTTGTCGATATGAAGAGACCGGGACCAGATTCATTATCTGAAAATCACTCTGTATGGGCATTAGCGTTGCGAATCAAATATGATGAAGATAATTGAAGACGGAATTATGCAAGGGCTGTCCTGTTTACATAATAGTACCTTCGGTTTATCCAGTCGCAGGACGACCCATATGGAAGAATGTCTGCCAGAGTATATTCAATGGATCACGTAAGTTGATCTCTTCAAACTATTTTCATTTGGTGGCGGAGGAATTCGTTTCTCTTAGCTGTATACCTGTTGTATTTTTTAGGAAATCAATTTGTGATTTGGCGGGTATGACGATGTGACATTCGAAGTGAATAAATGTGTGATCTGTCAGAGATAAGCGTGGTCTCTAGCCTCACAATTGGGAAATGACAAAAATCGGGCGGGCGGCATGGCTAAGTGGTTGGCTGCCAAGTAGGGTGTATTATAACCTATCTAGAGATATTCATTTCATTCTTTAATCTATTCGATGCTGTCAAATTCAGGAAACGGTTGATGATTCCAACCGTTGGTGATACACATTCGATACACTCAAGCGAAATGAGCGGTCGTTCATGTGTGGCCGGGTTTCAAGATGTTCTTGTTGAACCCAGTGTATTCCTCTCTAAAGGTACACTATCGTAAGGTGGTTCCATACCTTGTCATAGTTGGAAATCCATTACCCAATAAGTGCTCGCGTTTTGATTGTATACTATATATGTGGAACGTAAGATGAAAACGTTCTATAAGATGATTATTATATTGTGGTTGATAGACACTATTATAATATCAAAAGAGTTTTGATATAAAAGATCATTGTTTTTTTCAAAATGATTTGAAAGTTAAATCAAATTGATTTGGATTCTCATAAGGGTAAAACCCGTTCCGTTATACGGCGTGGTCTTATGAGATATCGTTTAATTACTCAACTGTTTTTAAATTGTTTTACTCATACTAGTCCCATGACTGACCCAGAGTTTGTTTTGTTTTGTTTTCCCCTAAACTCTAGGGTGCCTAATTTTGTACGGGCTAGTCAGGATTTTACAGATATACTTGGAGAGCTTAGAGCAGGCGGCTTCAGGATTTTATAGCTATTGTTATTTCCGATGTGTTGTAAATGTTGTACTCTGATAATGTTGTTGTATACATATACTGATTTTATTTCAAAGATATGTTATCTATTATATGTTATTCGTTCTGCTATGAGATTCGTGTTACTCTGATGTTGTATGTTCTTATTCTTCTTTTATTCTAAGTTTCTATCTTATCTATTCTCACCCTCTGTTTTCTTTCTATTAGTTTTCTGGCTTCCAGTGCAATGTGGGTTGGACTTGTGTTATTTTGTCAGCTCAAATTGTACCGGAATTTCGGGACAATACAGGTTGCATGGTTGTGATTTGATTGTTGTTGAGTGCTTAAAAATGACATGACATGTGTTAATGGGTAAATTTAATTTACAACTAGTTATTTTAATTCAAATGAAATGTCTAGTTAGAAATCCTGACACTTGTTAACCGGTGAAATGATTTAAATATTTACTGTTGGAATAAATTGGTGTGATGGATGCCTTGGTTGGTTGGTTACTGAATTGGTATTGATACTGCATGTTCTGTTACTCAATATATGGATGTTATATTTTATTGTGACGATTAATCCCATTTGCACCCTAGATGTTATGGGCATCCAATAAACCTGGGGTTAATCGATAAAATGAAATTAAGAACACGGTGAAATGATGAATCTCTGTGACCTTGATTTGGATTGAAATGATATACATCCATCCCTGAAATATCGAAAAATTAAAATCACTTGGCCATAGGATAGAAAATTATATATAGACATCGGTTGGTTAAATGATTTTAAATATTCGAAATTCTATTCGATAGAAATTTTATTTAAAGGAAATGTGTCGATTCTAATATATCTTATTTTTCCTTTAAGCATGAACCGTGAATATTAAGGAATTTGTCAAGGAAATTATCCAAAACAAATTGGGATTTGTAAAGTGGGGTTTGAAATATATCTTGGAGTTTTCAAAATTTATGGGAAGATGTGAAATTTATAATTTTCTATGAACTAAGTTTTGGAAATGGGAGTTATTTGAGAATATTTGGAAATTACTTCGATTTTTAGTATGAATATGGGTTGAATCCCTTAAATCGAATGGTTAGTTAAGATGATGTTTGAAACAAGATATGAGACCTATGTAAACTCCATTGAACCGGGATATAGACTCAAGTATTGGAAATTCGGAAGGAAGGAACAATTATGATCTAAAATTTATGTTATAAAATATTATATATACACCTCTTGTTTTCAAATAAATTATATTCCTTTTCTTAAAAGTTATTTATAAAAAAATTCCTTTAACCCATAAATTATTTTATATTAAAAAAAAAATCCCTATTTTTTATTATTCAAAACTATTTAGTAAACCTTTAATTTATGTATATATACATAGTGTTTTAAATTACCTTATTTTATTTTAATTTAATTATTATATTCTTTATATATTTATCTTATATAAAGTTTACTTAAGCATCTATTTTTCTTAATTATATTTTATAAATTGTAAATTTCTTCTAAATGGAAAGCGTTTGGTTTTAAATCGTTGGTTCAATGGAGTTGGAATAAAGCTATTTGAATATGAATTAATTTTTAAACCGATTTTTTATATGGAAATGTAAATTATATTCTACTTGAATATAAATGGATCTCCTAAGGGATTGAAATGAGTTGAAATGAAAATATATATTCTATTTGAATATGGATTGATTTCTGACCATAAATCTATTTTTGAAATGATTATGATTTGATATGAAATATATTACTCGAATATGAATCGATTTTGAAGTATTATATGATTATAATATATGGATATGAAAATATATTCTAGTTGGAATATAATCGGTTTGGGAATGATTGGGATACCTTGATATGAAATTTTATTCTTTTGAATATAAATTGGGTTCGAAACAAAAAATGATATTTTGGATATAAAGCGAACCTTTGTGAAATGTAAAAGAATCGACCGATGTGGAAAATGTAAATGTTGGTTGTTAAAGAGGCCGGAGTCGACAAGTGGCATACTCTCTGTCAGTATCGATACCACTTTAACAACTATGAACGTCATGACGTATCCAGAATGAAATGTGATGACTTGGAGGCAATTGTTGGATTGAAGAAGATGAACGATAACGAATATAGCCTTGACCTTCGGGTCATAATTGAAATGACTAAAACAGGAGCTATACCATGACTAATTGAGGTAGCACCTTTGATCGGACACACTTCTTTGATTCTATTTCTGTGACTATGATGATGATTAGGGCCCTTTTGATTTGGGAGTGTGATCCGAGGTGGGCGGTAGTGGCTGCTATGCATTACCACCGGTCCGGGAGTGCTGTTGGTAGAATCCTACCCTCGGCATTGCCTCGAGTGCCTTCTCATATTTATCCATATCGAGCCTCATATGATTTTGATTTAGCATTGCCTTCTATGGAGTGCCCTCTGATAACACCAATACGGTGAATTTACGGTACTGTATAGACTGTTGATGCCTGTAAACGGCATAAGGGTAATATGGTAATCCCGCTTATGCTATTTTTATGATATTTACTTTACTGGATAGACACTATCATAATACCGTATTTTACCATGTATGTATTAGTTTAACGGATCCTCAAGAGATGGAAAATCCCGTAACATCTCTTGAGTTACTGCACCCATGACACTCAAGTTGTTTCATATTTTAATTTGACAAATATGAGAATGATTTAGTGCTGATCCAAGTGTTTGTTGTGTTTTCTTTTTATGCAATACGCTCGGGTCAGCAGAAGTTTGCAGTTAGCGAAGTTCCTTTGCCTTGAAGATCGAAGACGAAGATTTGGTATACATCTATTACATATATATACATATGTATTTTTCCGCTGCACTTTGTTCCGCTGTCATGTTATGTAAATTTGTATGTATGTAACTATGATAACCGTTGTATGTTATAGCCAAATGTATATATTTCAACTGCTTTTGAACTATTAGTTATTTATTACATGTTATCCTTCTGCTGTGAGATTCTTTGGTTATTTTCCCTTCTTTCCTTCTTATTCTTTTTTCCCTAATAACTACCTGTATTTGTGATTTGTTTGGGTCGACATGTGCGGTTTATTGTTGATTTGAACGATCAAAAATCAGTAAATTAAAAAAATCCAAAGTAGCAAAGGAAAAGAATGGAGACAACAGCAAGGAGAGGAGATAGAAGAAATTAGAGGGGAGAGAATTTGGGCATGAGTAAATATAGTGGCCAGTTGGGCCATAAGCTAATGTAGTATAATAAAAAAAATTGAAGAAAGATACGAGCACCTGCAGGAGATGGAACAGACGGCAAAAGAAGAAGGCTGTAGAAGCTAGAAAGGAATTGGAGAATAAAGTGGGCCAATATATTAGGCCTGGAAAGGGAGGGAGAATGGTTTGGCAAAATTATTTGCCTGGGAGAAACTGGTGTGTGCATTAGTATTAGTGTTTGGGTTCTAGGCTTTTGGATCTGAACCCAATAGGGAAAAAACAAAGATCTAATTTTAAGTTTAAATACAAATATATATATATATATAGATTGCCAAATATATTTATATGGTGTAAGTGGTCTGTTTCCAATGGGCTCGGTCCATTTCAATAATAAAAAGAAGAAATTATTTAAATTAAAATACAAGAGAAAGTATTATATAAATATTAATATAAACTATATACATATATATCAATGTATATAAATATATGTTTAGATTAAGAAGAGGTGAGTGCATAGTTTTGGCTCATGCATGTGTAGTTTTATAAATCAGTGGTGCATGTAAATAACTCAACAAAGGATCGAGTTTTCTACAATTCAATTTAAAATAAATTAATTAATTTTGTAAGTCAAAGTGGTTTTAACACCAAATATCAGCAAAATTAACCAAACGTAAATTTAGTCGCTGAACGAAAATAACACGTAAGTTGTTACAATAGATCGGTAATGATCTATAATTTAGTAAACTCTGAATTGATTGTTTAATATCAGCAAGCTATTACAATAGATCGGTAATTTAGTGGTGTTAAATTACGAAACTGTAATTCTAAATTGACACCTATTAGTGGAACAAACACAACTCCACTATAAACCATATTGACTAAATTATTTGGACACGCTGCTAGCAGAAATAAACACCGTTCTGCTATTATATTAGTTGGTATGATTTATCAGTAAATGTGGTTAAGGTATTATATTATGGTTGTTTGAGTAAATTGGGTTAACAACTTGAATATCATCTAAACTGTTATATACCCTAGGGACTGCTAAGTTATAAATTCTGTAAAGTAAATCAGAGATTTACTAAAGTTGTTAATAGTTTCAATAATTGTTAAGAGATAATTAAAGGTGATTAGTTTAAATTAATTATATTATTAATTAATTTAAAAAGGGAAGAATAATTGTAATCAGTTAATCAGATTATTTTAAGGCCAATTTAAATCAAATTGTTTTAATGGAAATTGATTATTAAATTAGCTTGTGCCCGTTAATTTAATAAATTAGTTTTTACCGAGTAATTGTTAAACGTAGAAAAGCTAATTAATATTTAAAATTAACAGTTTTGTTAAGACAATTTGGCAGTTAAATAGAGAAGATAGAATTTGATAATTTATTTATCAAAAGGAAAAGGGAATTAAGTCAATTCCTTTGATTGAGTTCCTTGGTTTTAAATGTTTAAGTTCATCAAGTTAAGTTGATGAATGTGTTCAAACCAACAACGTTGTTTTATAAAGGGTTCAAGATTTGTAAATCAAATGGAGTTACAAAGTCAGGTTTGTCGAATATTTTGAATACTGAACTTTTACAAATCTTAACTATAAGAATGATTTCGACTCAAGGCGTGAGAAGAAATTAAAATACCCAAACGATTCCACGATTATCCGATGGATAATATTAGTTTGTATTTAGAATAAGGGATAGAGTTGAATATCACATTCAGCTATGAAACGTATATCTAAGAGTAAGGTTTTCACGTAAAGTTCTAATAAGAATTTCCGAAGTAATGGAAATGCTTATGTTTCAGTTAATATTTGAATTTAAATAATTAAAGAGTATTTAAATAAGGCTTAGCAGATCCAATGGAAATAAATTTATTCATTTTATTTTGTATTTGATAGTTAAATCACCGACTATCAAATCTTAACCTTTTACGTGGTCGTTTCGAAGAGTCCAGAATTTAATTCCACTTCGATTCGATCTATACGTTCCAAGTCAGAGACTACTGAAGACGGAGTTTATGCAAGGGCTGTTCTGTTTACAGGATAGTGCCTTCGGTTTGTCCAGAGCCAGGACAACTTGTATGGACGAATGTCTGACAGAGTATACCTAACAGATCGCGTAAGTTGATCTCTTCAAAACTATGTTTTGTGGCGGAGGAATTCGTTTCTCTTAGCTTTTTACCCGTGGTTTTGGGGAAACCAATTTGTGGTTTAGCGGGTTTGACGATGTGGCATTTCAAGTGAATCGAGATGTGTTGTTACAAACGGTAAGTTCTGACCTCAAGCCTCACAACCGGAAAATGACAAAAATCGGGCAGGAGCATAGCTATATGGGTCTCTCCCATTAGGATGTGTTGTCACCTATCTAGAGAATATTCATCTTTGTTTCTTCTTTTGCTTATGTATCTCCGGATAACAGTTATGTGGGCCCAACCATTGGTGACAATATATTCGATACACTCAAGTGAAATGAGTGGTCGGTCATGTGTGGGCCAGGTTGCAAGACGTTCTTGTCGAACCCAGTGTATTCCCCTCTAGAGATACACTATCGAAAGGTGGTTCCATACCTTGTCATAGTCGGAATCCAATCTCCAACAAGCGCCTACGGTTTTGTTTGTATACTATATATGTGGAGTGTGAGATGCAAGCGTTTCACTAGATTGTTGTTTATTTGTATTTAGACACTATCATAATATTAGACGAATATTGTTTTCAAAGAATGCTTTGGGTTATCGTAAGGTAAAAACCATCTGTATTTTTGTGTGGATCGGTCTTACGATTATCTTTTCTTTCAAAAGTTTTTTTGAAAGTAAAAAATCAATCTGTATTAAAATCGTTTACTCACACCAGTCCATTGACTGACCCAGAGTTTATTTTCTATGTTTTCCCTAAACTCTTGGGTGCCCAAATTTGTATGGGCAGTCAAGTAGTTCAGGATTTTACAGATTTTCGGGAGGAGCTTGGAGCAGGAGGCTTCGACGTCAGATATATAGAGTTTATTTCCGCTGTATTATGTACGTGTTATGCTCTGATGATGTATGTAAGTTCAAATCTAGTTTGTATTTAAAAAGTGATTATATATCTATTATATTTTATTCGTTCCAGTGTGAGATTTGTGTTTACTCTGATTCTGTGTTGTGATCTTGTTTTCTTCTATTCTAACTTTTCTATCTTATCTATTCTCATCCTCTAATTTCTTTCTTCGACATCTGGGTTTTTAGTATTATTTGGGTTGAACTTATGTAGTAATTGGTCGACTCAAAGGGTACCGAAATCTAGGTCGTCACACTGGGTATCAGAGCTAACGGTTGAGTAGTAACCTTGGCTCTATGGCGTAACTCGATAGAGATGTGGTTAGTAATACCCTAGATTGAGTTTGAGTGTATATATATGAGCACGTATTTGTAAATTGATATAAAATCTATTTTATATTGTGTTGATTAGTTTGTCGAGTGGTTTATGAATTCTGGTCAATCAGTCTGATCAACTATATCGATAGGTACTTCTAAACACTTGAATAGAATATTTAGACACAGTATTGTTCTAAAAGTTAAGCAAATGAATTAATTTTACCCAAAATTATATTTTGTTACAAAAGAATAATTTTTTGAAATTATTATTTTTATATATGGATGGGTCGATGGTTGTTATAATCAAAAAGGATTATAAGAATTGAAATGGATATATATATATATATATGTAACCAAATTGAGTTTGTATAAGAATAGAATATCCTAATAAGACAAACTGAGATTTAGGAATTTGGGAATTTTTAAATTTATCTGGAATAAATTAAAAGGGTTAGAATTGACTGAGGTTAAGTGGAATAGATTTTAAACTGGATTGGAGCTAAAAAGGAGAATTTGAAGTAGATAAATATGTTGGAACAAGTTTGAATCAAACCAATGAAATAGATAGGATTTAGAATTTAATTAGATTTTTTTTTTTGGAGTTATATGAGTTAATAAGGAATTAAAATATGGAATTAAAAATCAGAATCCAACTGGAGATTGGTTGAGATAAACAATTTTCTGAGTATTGATCTGACGTTGATTTCGGTCTTCGGGGTTAATACTTAGAGGATTATTTTCTCACCAATTTACTGTCAGGAACTGATGAATATATTTGTATTGTATGTATTGCTTGTTGTGAAATGTTTTGATAGGTAACCTATGTAAGTTGGATGCCTTGTTTGCTGTGATTGTTAATGTATGACTTTTGTATATGGATAAGTTTATAATTTTGAATATAACCGTAATCTCCTCGTTACTCTTTAATTTCGGGGACGAAATTCTTTTAAGGGGGGTAGATTGTAATGTCTCGGTTTTTGATAGATTTTGTAATACATTTATTTGATTATTTTCGGTAATTTATTTGAATAATAAATTAGAATAACCATCTTTATAAAATCCTATATATATGTAATGCATTGACAAATGTACATGTATGTGTGTGCATAAGAACTAGTATTTTGTATATTTTGTTTTAAATTTCTATAATAGTTTTAAACTCATGTAAATTAAGAATTAAACATAAATAGCTTAAGTAAAAATGTAAGTTATTTCATAAGTAAGAAACATTACACGAATAAGATGTCATCTGTAACCTTTTGTACCCAAGTTTTAGATCCAAAACAATAACATGGAGAGATTGGCTTTGGTACTACAGTTATAATATTTAACACATGTGCATTCATTTTGTTTTAATTGCTCGGCAACCAAGATTTTTAAATTAGTAGCTAAGTACATTAGTCTGTGCAAATATTTGCATCTATTTTACACATGTCCGTATACATGGAAGGGATTTGTGTGAAGCTTTTTAAATAACATTCTTTCCAATCAACACAAATAGCAGCTACTATATAATAGTATACTCACATGTCAGTTCTTCATTTTGGTGTTGTACAAACGTAGGCTGCATAGCATAGCCTGGAAGCAAGCCTTGGAAACCAAGTTTAGTTTGTTTAATGTTGTAACGACCCGGATTTTGATCAATTTATTTTAAATATTTAGTATGGTTTTTAAATATTGAGTTGATAAGATAAATGGATTTTATATTTAGTGTCGATTTAATAATCAATATACGATTTAATATCGAATATATTTAATATGAGTGGTAACAAGTGAATTCAGGATTTAAAACTGAACTGAAACAATTCAGTCGACTAATAAAAATTCTGTATTGAATTAGAACGATAATAATTATTTATTATCAATAAATTTAATTGTTTGAAATCGATAATATTTTAAATTGAATTAAATTTAAATGGAAAATTTTAAATTGTTATTTCCTCTATACAGTCGAATTAAAATTCAGGATCGGCTCCATTGAGTCCAGAACAACGCTATAATCTGGTAATGTCAGTCGTTAGGTTTAATATAGCGGTTCGGGGACCGCGAGATATTTCAGTTGTTTAAATTTAAAACAAAATAAAAATCAAAATAAATAAAATAAAAAGAAGGCCGACCTATGCATTTACTAACGCGGACCTATGGGTGGACATCGCGACATCTATATTTTCCTCGAGCTCAAACTTTTGTCTCCCTTCTTCAAAATCAAAGGAACAATAATTTAATGGCAGTACGATCTGTTTCCTTCGTTCCTCTATATATTAAGGCCATTACCCTCTGAAATCCGCATTTTGAAACCAACGGAAAACCATTCTCCTCTTTTCAATCTCGTTTTCCAAGCAAACCGAGATCAAAGCCGCTTCCTCCTTAATTCTTCAACGAAAAAATAAAATAAAATCAATTCTTATCCAAATCAAATAGTTTTGGATTTATCGAGCTCGGATAAGGGTAAGCTCCACCTCGGTATACTTCATGTCGAGTGTGTTTCCTCTCTTAGATGTTAGTACCCAATGCGAGATCCAAATCCGCTCAGGAGGAAATCGATCGACACCTTCTTATGACAATCAATTTTCAAGAGAAAATCAATTGCGATTTGGGATCTTGACGTCTTTGAAGGCTTGAGAAGCCCTGAAGCTCGACAGCAAGACCAGAGCATTCGCAAATCTGGGGTATGGAGCGTTGACTTTGGAACCCGCAAACTGTTGTTGTTTGGTTCGTAAAGGGAACTTGTCGGTTTTGCTCTTGGTGTTGATACGGAGAGCGATGATTTTGGGAAGGAGTTTTGGTGGTGTCAAGTGTTGAAATCGATGGGGGAAATGGGTTGGTTGATGGACTTGTCGGTAAGTAGGGCTGATGGTTTGAGGTCATTTGGAGGATGAAGTAAGAACAGGCAGTAGTTGTAACTAGTAGAAAAGGGGCGACAATTTTTAGTATGTAGCAGGCGAGGGAATTACAGTACAAGGGAGAGATGTTCATAACCATAACTGTAGACAATGGCGTGGGTTTTGACAACGGAAGAACAAGAGTTCGACAAGGGTTTGTTTGGAGTTTTGGATGGCTACCATAAGGTATATAATTTATGAATTAAAAATATGCAAAATAATTCATTTATTTAGTTAGTAATTAAATTAATTCAATTATCGTTAATCGCTAAATAAAAATAAATAAATCGTAGGTGCATAGTAGATTTGTTCGAGACAATCCATAGCTGCGATGAGATGGAAATTAATTAGATATTCAGCAGTGCAAAAACACGGTGAGTAATTCTCACTCACCTTTTATTTACAATTATTTTTATTTCGTTAAAAATAATTGTTGTTGCTTGTTTGGATTTTTCTGCTTGCTTTATATATATTAGTTATTTAGGCTATTATATATATATATATATATATTGGGTTGTTTGATTGGTTGGATTCCCGCAGTCTCATTAGCGGATGCCCGCAGTTTCATAGCGGATGATTACCCTATACGCCCCACGCTATGATTAGTGGATGACCTTCTATACCGCGATATTCTGCCACGAAGCAGAATGGGTATTATTTATGTGCTAACATCTGTGGATGCAGGGAAAACAGGTTGGAGGAATCCAACTGGATTCCTCAAAAATATATTATTTGTTTGTTTATTTGTTTGCATATATATTGTTATATATGATGTGTTAGAAAAATAAATAATTCGTTGTTTTGTGTGTTTAAATATCACTGGGCTTAAGTAATGATATTTAAAATATCATGGAAGGATATTTGAGATTTAAAAAGGAAAAATTCTATTTTTAAATAGAATTTGAATTTTAAATGGAAATAAAAATATAAACTTGTTTTTGAAAAATAAAACAAGTAGTTTCTTCACAAACGAAGGTTAGCAATGGTTCTTTTATAACGAAGTCATAAATGAAGTGAAAAGAATTATCATTTGATAATTCAGAAATAGAAATACAAGTGTGAAAATGGAATTTGAAATGAAATTTCAAAATAGGATGTGAAATGAAATTTTTAAATATATAACTCAAATGAAATTTGAGTATAACATTTGAATTAGAAAAGGAGTTTAAATATTTGAATTTTAAAAGGAGATTGAATATTAGAAATTCAAATAGAAGTTCAAATAGAATTTGAATAGATGAAATTAGAATGAAATTAGAATGAAAAATAGAATTTGAATTCAAGGAATTAAAAAAAAATTGAATTTAAAGAAATTCGAATAAAGAAATTCGAATAGAGATTTGCATGTAGAATTTCAAAATAGAATTTGAAATAAACTTCGAAATAGGATTTTCAAAGTAGAATTGGAAATAGAATTTCAAATAGGATTTCAAAATAGGGGATCCAAAATGGTTTTGAAATGGAATTTGAATTCAAGGGAATTCAAATGGATTTGAGTGAAGAAATTCAAATGGTGTTAAAAATAAGTTTGAATATTAGAATTCAAATGGTGTTGGAGATGAATTTGAATATTAGAATTCAAATGGAAATGGAAAATGAAATTTGAATATAAGAGGTTCAAATTGAATTCAAATAGGATTTAATCTATGAGATTTGAATATAGAAATTCAAATGAAGTTTTGAAAATAGATTTGGATATAGAAATTTAAATGAAGTTTTGAAACTAGATTTGAAATAGGATTCAAATAAGAGGATTTGAATGATAGAATTAAAAAGGGGTTGAATATTTGAAATTTCAAAATAGAATTGAATCAGAGTTTGGATATTTGAAATTCAAATAGAATAAATATAGAATTTGAATTCGAAGAGAATTGAATAGGGAATTTGAATGTAGAATTCAAAAAGGAATTCAAATGGAATTTAAATTATAGAATTTGAATATAGCATTCAAATGGAATTTTAAACTATGGGATTTAACTATATAATTCAAACGGAATTTGAAATATGGAATTTGAATATAGGATTCAATAGAAGTGAAATTTGAATTTGAATATAGAGTTCAAATAAAAGTGAAAAATGAAGTTTGAGTGGAGTTGAATTCATTTTAAACAAAGTTTAACGTTTATATTTATAAATATAATTAAAACGAACTCGCCGCAGCGCTGCAGTTCGTAAATTGGCAATTCGAACTTCAATTGAGTATACAGAACGCAATTGAAGTCGAAATTCTTTGAAACAAGAAACGTCAGGACCGGTTTGATAATAGTTTTCTAATGAAAGAGAAAAATCTGAATTTCGTCGTATAGATTTTGAGTTATGTCAAAAGCAAATTTTCAGAAAAACAGCGCCAGAATCGTTTTAAAACCATAATGGTTTATTTAATGTTATAAAAGGATTTTAAGCGGGAAAAAAATCCAAATTTCCTATTTAGAAAATCTCTGAGTTGAGTTGTAAAATATATGCGAATTCAAGTTGTGTAAATGAATATGATTTTTGAAACAGAAACCAGATTTTTATTTATTGAATGGAATTAACTAAATTGAATAGAAATTAGTTAAGGAGGTTTCGAATGGATATCGGGGTTTGAATAAATAAATTCGATTTGAAAATTTATATTCGAAATCAAAAAGGAAACTAGAATTGAAATTGGAATTCAGTTTGGTTATGAGCAAGCTAAATATTCTATTTGAACATGTTATGTTCAACAAAGAAGTGAAATAGGCAAAAAGGGCTAATTAAAGAATAATTGAGCGAAACTGAATTCAAGCAATTCAAAATTGAATTCAAACGAATGGATTGAGTTGAATTGGATTGGAAACAAGTGAACAGGTGTTAAACAGATACGGGATGGAGTATATGGAGATTTTTATTTATGTGCCCGACAAAAAGGTACATGTTTAAATTCATATATGGGTTTTATGCGCCGTATCGGCAGGCCGCTTGGCTTTTTCCTTTTTCTTTTGATTGAGGAAGATACCGGGAAGCTATTTGAAATTTCCCGATGCTCCCGATACAGGGGAGGTTATGGCGAAATTTTCCGGAAATTTAAGGAGTTAGAATATTTTTAAGATATTTTGATAATTTGAAATCATTGTATCGACGTATTGAATTCGATAGTAAAGTGAATATAAAAATCGAATGTTGTAAACAAAAAGGGATAGAGATAAGTGATTGGAATTGTTTCCAATTGCAAATAGAGATTTTTCTAATATATAGAAAATAAAAGAAGTTGATAGTTGGAAACGTTTTCCAAATGGCATAAGAGGCCGAGATGATTATTGAAAATATTTGGTTAACAAATATTGATAGAGAAAAATGGAGAAGAGATTTAATTAATGAAATATTAATTAAAGAGCCCAGTGATTTGTTTGATATGTTGGATGAACACTTGTTTTTATTCGATAGTTAAATCACAGACTATCAAAGTTTTTGACCATCGTTGTCAATATGGAGAGACCGGTTGGATTATTATCCGAAGAACCACTCCGTATCGGCATAAGCGTTGCGAACCAAGTATGCTGAATATATTGAAGACGGAGTAAAGTGCAAGGGCTTTTCTATTTATAGAAATTGTGCCTTCGGTTTCGTTCAATCCCAGAACGAACGTATATGGACGAATGTCTGACAGAGTATTTCCAATGATCAAATGGGTTGGTCTGTATATATATATGGTTGCAACGGATTTATCCCTTAGCATAACATCCAGAATATTTGTGCAACTTAACTAGTGATTAACGGATCTGACAATGTGGCATTCAAAGTGATTGTGCTATCAATGAATGGTAAGTATTCGTAGCCTCGGGCCTCAACAACCGGGAAAGGGCAAAAATCGGGCAGGCAGCATGGCTATGCGGGTCGCACCCATTAGGGTGTATAATCACCTATCTAGAGGTTCATTTAATTTCTTATTCTATTCGATGTTGTCCCAGTCGGGAGACGGTTGCTGATCCCAACCGTTGGTGATATACATTCGATACACTCAAGCGAAATGAGTGGTCGGTCATGTGTGGGCCGGGTTACAAGATGTTCTTGTTGAACCCAGTGTATTCCTCTCTAGAGATACACAGTCGGAAGGTGGTTCCATACCTTGTCATGTTGGAAATCCAATCTCCAATAAGCGCCATGCGGTTTTTGATTTTATACTATATATGTGGAGCGTGAGATGCAAGCGTTCTGCTATTTGGTTATTTACTTGATGTTGACATTATTATAATATCACTGGATTTTCGTATTCAAATGGTTTGGGTTATAGTAAGGTAAAAACCGTCCATGTTTATGTGTGGGCCGGTCTTACTATTATCTTTTCTTTCGAAAGATCTTTGAAGTTAAACCATATGGTTGGAGTTTACTCACACCAGTCCCATGACTGACCCAGAGTTTGTTTTGTTTTGTTTTTCCTAAACTCTTGGGTGCCCAAATTTGTACGGGCAGTCAAGTGTTTCAGGCTTTTACAGATACACTTGGAGGAGCTTGAAGCAGGAGGCTTCAACGTTAGTTATCTAGAGTTACTTCCGCTGAATCAAATGTTATGTGTACTCTGATGATGGTATGTATATATGTACCAAACAGATTTGTATTTCAAAGCTTATGTTATATAATATATTTTATTCGTTCCGCTGTGAGTTGTGATCTTCGTTTTTCTTCTATTCTAATATTTCTTTCTTTCTATTTCTCATCCTCTAACTTCTTTCTAATAATGAGTCGTATTTCTGTGCAATTTGAGTTGGACGTGTGGTGTTTTAGTCAACTCAGATAGCACGGATTTGCGGGTCGTTTCAGTTGGTATCAGAGCTTAGGTTGAGCGAATACCTAGGCTTTGGTGGGATTGTGCTCATTAGAGATAGGGTCAGTAGAACCCTAGAATGAGTTGAGTATATATATACGAGAGAGCGTATTTGTAAATTGATATAAAAGATGTTCTATATTGTGTTGACTAGTCTGTGAGTGGTTTATGAATTCTGGTCGAATCGTGGGACGCCACGAAGTCGATAGGGATTTCTAAACACTTGAACAGAAAATACGACATGATGTTGTTTTAAAGTGGGTAAATGAAATAATTTTACCCAAATTTCTATTTTGATATAGAAGGAATAATTTTCTGAAATTATTATATGGATGTGTTGATTGTTAGGATTATAATCAAACGAGATTATAAAAAAATGGAATGGTTATTTATAACCAAAATAGAATTTGTATAAGAATTAAATATACGAATGAGATGAATTAAAGTTAAATTCAAACCAGAATTTAGAATTTAAATCCTGGGAAGTTGGAAAATATTTTCTGAAGTATATTAGAATAATATAGCTTTGTTTTGAAAGGGATTTTTGAATAAAAAACATTTTGAATAGATTCTGAAAGTGGTAAAGCACTGAAATCACTTCAGTAGCTGGGAAATAATTCTGATGATGACTGCAGCATCATCAGTGTTCATTTTCGAGTTTCTAGGTGACGAATTGCTGCCTTAGAAAAGTTTGATGGAAATTTGTTTGAAAGAAAACGGGTTGGTTTGAAAATTCAAATGTTTTGAATTTGAAATGGGTATAAATATATGTGTATGTATTTGAGTGATTTCAAAAGGATTTGAAATGAAACCCGGGAATTTGAATTTTGGAATTTAACGTAAGAAAGTTAAATGAATTAAAGTGAATAAATTGACTAGAATCAATTTGAATGGATTTAAATACATCTGATTGAGATATGAATTGGTTATAAATCATTCAGAATAAATGAATGTGAGTATAAATGATGTGTTATGTGAATGGAAACCAAATGTTTTGGTAGAATTAAATTTGTTGAAATATGAAGAGGTGAGTTTCAACATAAAGGAGTTTTGAAAAGTTAATGGGTTTATAATATTTTTCCTATCTCAGCAATTTCGAGGACGAAATTATTTTAAGGGGGAAAGAATGTAACGACCCGGATTTTGATCAATTTATTTTAAATATTTAGTATGGTTTTTAAATATTGATTTGATAAGATAAATGGATTTTATATTTAGTGTCGATTTAATAATCAATATACGATTTAATATCGAATATATTTAATATGAGTGGTAACAAGTGAATTCAGGATTTAAAACTGAACTGAAACAATTCAGTCGACTAATAAAAATTCTGTATTGAATTAGAACGATAATAATTATTTATTATCAATAAATTTAATTGTTTGAAATCGATAATATTTTAAATTGAATTAAATTTAAATGGAAAATTTTAAATTGTTATTTCCTCTATACAGTCGAATTAAAATTCAGGATCGGCTCCATTGAGTCCAGAACAACGCTATAATCTGGTAATGTCAGTCGTTAGGTTTAATATAGCGGTTCGGGGACCGCGAGATATTTCAGTTGTTTAAATTTAAAACAAAATAAAAATCAAAATAAATAAAATAAAAAGAAGGCCGACCTATGCATTTACTAACGCGGACCTATGGGTGGACATCGCGACATCTATATTTTCCTCGAGCTCAAACTTTTGTCTCCCTTCTTCAAAATCAAAGGAACAATAATTTAATGGCAGTACGATCTGTTTCCTTCGTTCCTCTATATATTAAGGCCATTACCCTCTGAAATCCGCATTTTGAAACCAACGGAAAACCATTCTCCTCTTTTCAATCTCGTTTTCCAAGCAAACCGAGATCAAAGCCGCTTCCTCCTTAATTCTTCAACGAAAAAATAAAATAAAATCAATTCTTATCCAAATCAAATAGTTTTGGATTTATCGAGCTCGGATAAGGGTAAGCTCCACCTCGGTATACTTCATGTCGAGTGTGTTTCCTCTCTTAGATGTTAGTACCCAATGCGAGATCCAAATCCGCTCAGGAGGAAATCGATCGACACCTTCTTATGACAATCAATTTTCAAGAGAAAATCAATTGCGATTTGGGATCTTGACGTCTTTGAAGGCTTGAGAAGCCCTGAAGCTCGACAGCAAGACCAGAGCATTCGCAAATCTGGGGTATGGAGCGTTGACTTTGGAACCCGCAAACTGTTGTTGTTTGGTTCGTAAAGGGAACTTGTCGGTTTTGCTCTTGGTGTTGATACGGAGAGCGATGATTTTGGGAAGGAGTTTTGGTGGTGTCAAGTGTTGAAATCGATGGGGGAAATGGGTTGGTTGATGGACTTGTCGGTAAGTAGGGCTGATGGTTTGAGGTCATTTGGAGGATGAAGTAAGAACAGGCAGTAGTTGTAACTAGTAGAAAAGGGGCGACAATTTTTAGTATGTAGCAGGCGAGGGAATTACAGTACAAGGGAGAGATGTTCATAACCATAACTGTAGACAATGGCGTGGGTTTTGACAACGGAAGAACAAGAGTTCGACAAGGGTTTGTTTGGAGTTTTGGATGGCTACCATAAGGTATATAATTTATGAATTAAAAATATGCAAAATAATTCATTTATTTAGTTAGTAATTAAATTAATTCAATTATCGTTAATCGCTAAATAAAAATAAATAAATCGTAGGTGCATAGTAGATTTGTTCGAGACAATCCATAGCTGCGATGAGATGGAAATTAATTAGATATTCAGCAGTGCAAAAACACGGTGAGTAAATCTCACTCACCTTTTATTTACAATTATTTTTATTTCGTTAAAAATAATTGTTGTTGCTTGTTTGGATTTTTCTGCTTGCTTTATATATATTGGTTATTTAGGCTATTATATATATATATATATTGGGTTGTTTGATTGGTTGGATTCCCGCAGTCTCATTAGCGGATGCCCGCAGTTTCATAGCGGATGATTACCCTATACGCCCCACGCTATGATTAGTGGATGACCTTCTATACCGCGATATTCTGCCACGAAGCAGAATGGGTATTATTTATGTGCTAACATTTGTGGATGCAGGGAAAACAGGTTGGAGGAATCCAACTGGATTCCTCAAAAATATATTATCTGTTTGTTTATTTGTTTGCATATATATATTGTTATATATGATGTGTTAGAAAAATAAATAATTCGTTGTTTTGTGTGTTTAAATATCACTGGGCTTAAGTAATGATATTTAAAATATCATGGAAGGATATTTGAGATTTAAAAAGGAAAAATTCTATTTTTAAATAGAATTTGAATTTTAAATGGAAATAAAAATATAAACTTGTTTTTGAAAAATAAAACAAGTAGTTTCTTCACAAACGAAGGTTAGCAATGGTTCTTTTATAACGAAGTCATAAATGAAGTGAAAAGAATTATCATTTGATAATTCAGAAATAGAAATACAAGTGTGAAAATGGAATTTGAAATGAAATTTCAAAATAGGATGTGAAATGAAATTTTTAAATATATAACTCAAATGAAATTTGAGTATAACATTTGAATTAGAAAAGGAGTTTAAATATTTGAATTTTAAAAGGAGATTGAATATTAGAAATTCAAATAGAAGTTCAAATAGAATTTGAATAGATGAAATTAGAATGAAAAATAGAATTTGAATTCAAGGAATTAAAAAAAAAATTGAATTCAAAGAAATTCGAATAAAGAAATTCGAATAGAGATTTGCATGTAGAATTTCAAAATAGAATTTGAAATAAACTTCGAAATAGGATTTTCAAAGTAGAATTGGAAATAGAATTTCAAATAGGATTTCAAAATAGGGGATCCAAAATGGTTTTGAAATGGAATTTGAATTCAAGGGAATTCAAATGGATTTGAGTGAAGAAATTCAAATGGTGTTAAAAATAAGTTTGAATATTAGAATTCAAATGGTGTTGGAGATGAATTTGAATATTAGAATTCAAATGGAAATGGAAAATGAAATTTGAATATAAGAGGTTCAAATTGAATTCAAATAGGATTTAATCTATGAGACTTGAATATAGAAATTCAAATGAAGTTTTGAAAATAGATTTGGATATAGAAATTTAAATGAAGTTTTGAAACTAGATTTGAAATAGGATTCAAATAAGAGGATTTGAATGATAGAATTAAAAAGGGGTTGAATATTTGAAATTTCAAAATAGAATTGAATCGGAGTTTGGATATTTGAAATTCAAATAGAATAAATATAGAATTTGAATTCGAAGAGAATTGAATAGGGAATTTGAATGTAGAATTCAAAAAGGAATTCAAATGGAATTTAAATTATAGAATTTGAATATAGCATTCAAATGGAATTTTAAACTATGGGATTTAACTATATAATTCAAACGGAATTTAAAATATGGAATTTGAATATAGGATTCAATAGAAGTGAAATTTGAATTTGAATATAGAGTTCAAATAAAAGTGAAAAATGAAGTTTGAGTGGAGTTGAATTCATTTTAAACAAAGTTTAACGTTTATATTTATAAATATAATTAAAACGAACTCGCCGCAGCGCTGTAGTTCGTAAATTGGCAATTCGAACTTCAATTGAGTATACAGAACGCAATTGAAGTCGAAATTCTTTGAAACAAGAAACGTCAGGACCGGTTTGATAATAGTTTTCTAATGAAAGAGAAAAATCTGAATTTCGTCGTATAGATTTTGAGTTATGTCAAAAGCAAATTTTCAAAAAAACAGCGCCAGAATCGTTTTAAAACCATAATGGTTTATTTAATGTTATAAAAGGATTTTAAGCGGGAAAAAAAATCCGAATTTCCTATTTAGAAAATCTCCGAGTTGAGTTGTAAAATATATGCGAATTCAAGTTGTGTAAATGAATATGATTTTTGAAACAGAAACCAGATTTTTATTTATTGAATGGAATTAACTAAATTGAATAGAAATTAGTTAAGGAGGTTTCGAATGGATATTGGGGTTTGAATAAATAAATTCGATTTGAAAATTTATATTCGAAATCAAAAAGGAAACTAGAATTGAAATTGGAATTCAATTTGGTTATGAGCAAGCTAAATATTCTATTTGAACATGTTATGTTCAACAAAGAAGTGAAATAGGCAAAAAGGGCTAATTAAAGAATAATTGAGCGAAACTGAATTCAAGCAATTCAAAATTGAATTCAAACGAATGGATTGAGTTGAATTGGATTGGAAACAAGTGAACACGTGTTAAACAGATATGGGATGGAGTATATGGAGATTTTTATTTATGTGCCCGACAAAAAGGTACATGTTTAAATTCATATATGGGTTTTATGCGCCGTATCGGCAGGCCGCTTGGCTTTTTCCTTTTTCTTTTGATTGAGGAAGATACCAGGAAGCTATCTGAAATTTCCCGATGCTCCCGATACAGGGGAGGTTATGGCGAAATTTTCCGGAAATTTAAGGAGTTAGAATATTTTTAAGATATTTTGATAATTTGAAATCATTGTATCGACGTATTGAATTCGATAGTAAAGTGAATATAAAAATCGAATGTTGTAAACAAAAGGGGATAGAGATAAGTGATTGGAATTGTTTCCAATTGCAAATAGAGATTTTTCTAATATATAGAAAATAAAAGAAGTTGATATTTGGAAACGTTTTCCAAATGGCATAAGAGGCCGATATGATTATTGAAAATATTTGGTTAACAAATATTGATAGAGAAAAATGGAGAAGAGATTTAATTAATGAAATATTAATTAAAGAGCCCAGTGATTTGTTTGATATGTTGGATGAACACTTGTTTTTATTCGATAGTTAAATCACAGACTATCGAAGTTTTTGACCATCGTTGTCAATATGGAGAGACCGGTTGGATTATTATCCGAAGAACCACTCCGTATCGGCATAAGCGTTGCGAACCAAGTATGCTGAATATATTGAAGACGGAGTAAAGTGCAAGGGCTTTTCTATTTATAGAAATTGTTCCTTCGGTTTCGTTCAATCCCAGAACGAACGTATATGGACGAATGTCTGACAGAGTATTTCCAATGATCAAATGGGTTGGTCTGTATATATATATGGTTGCAACGGATTTATCCCTTAGCATAACATCCAGAATATTTGTGCAAACTTAACTAGTGATTAACGGATCTGACAATGTGGCATTCAAAGTGATTGTGCTATCAATGAATGGTAAGTATTCGTAGCCTCAGGCCTCAACAACCGGGAAAGGGCAAAAATCGGGCAGGCAGCATGGCTATGTGGGTCGCACCCATTAGGGTGTATAATCACCTATCTAGAGGTTCATTTAATTTCTTATTCTATTCGATGCTGTCCCAGTCGGGAGACGGTTGCTGATCCCAACCGTTGGTGATATACATTCGATACACTCAAGCGAAATGAGTGGTCGGTCATGTGTGGGCCGGGTTACAAGATGTTCTTGTTGAACCCAGTGTATTCCTCTCTAGAGATACACAGTCGGAAGGTGGTTCCATACCTTGTCATGTTGGAAATCCAATCTCCAATAAGCGCCATGCGGTTTTTGATTTTATACTATATATGTGGAGCGTGAGATGCAAGCGTTCTGCTATTTGGTTATTTACTTGATGTAGACATTATTATAATATCACTGGATTTTCGTATTCAAATGGTTTGGGTTATAGTAAGGTAAAAACCGTCCATGTTTATGTGTGGGCCGGTCTTACTATTATCTTTTCTTTCGAAAGATCTTTGAAGTTAAACCATATGGTTGGAGTTTACTCACACCAGTCCCATGACTGACCCAGAGTTTGTTTTGTTTTTCCTAAACTCTTGGGTGCCCAAATTTGTACGGGCAGTCAAGTGTTTCAGGCTTTTACAGATACACTTGGAGGAGCTTGAAGCAGGAGGCTTCAACGTTAGTTATCTAGAGTTACTTCCGCTGAATCAAATGTTATGTGTACTCTGATGATGGTATGTATATATGTACCAAACAGATTTGTATTTCAAAGCTTATGTTATATAATATATTTTATTCGTTCCGCTGTGAGTTGTGATCTTCGTTTTTCTTCTATTCAAATATTTCTTTCTTTCTATTTCTCATCCTCTGACTTCTTTCTAATAATGAGTCGTATTTCTGTGCAATTTGAGTTGGACGTGTGGTGTTTTAGTCAACTCAGATAGCACGGATTTGCGGGTCGTTTCAAATGTGTTTTGTACATAGGCTGTACACTTGTATATGCACATCAACAAAATAGGGTCGTGCCTTTTAGCTGCAGTAAGAAGGAACTAGTTACTCTTTTCATATCAAAACCAGCACAACTTGGTTCACAGCTAAACTATGTACACAGAGCTATACTTGAATGAATGCAGTCTGACCATACATTTACATTCAGCACTTAAGCATGTTCTATCAAACCGATAGTACAGTTAGCCTAACCATTTCTTAGCATCAGTCTAGTTTACAACCATTTCTTTGAACATGGAATTGTATTTTGCATATACTGCAAAACACATACACATGGGATTGCAATGCCTTGGATTGTGATATAATGTAGAACCAGTCAAAAACAGTAGGTTGTCTGCTTTATAAATAGAACTATACATACACGCATATCTATATAAACAAATATAGCTACAAACCATGGTTCAATCCATTTCAAATCGTAGCATGTTCTTTTAAATCACTAGCAGCTATGTTATCTTCCATCGCCAGTGCATTGTCCCCCATACAGCCGTGTGAAATGCCCATATTATTTTTTATCAATTTCTCACATATAAATATACATCAGTTATTGCATAGATTCACAACCTCTTTCAAATCAAACTATAAGAGAAATAGAAGCAAACCATAGTAGAAAACTCTAAGCCTGGACATGAAAGACCATAAAACAGAGGGAATTCAAAACATATGTGGGTAAACTATCCCACTTTATTCACTGTTTTTGTTAAGATATAAACATACATTTGTGCATATAATAGCCTGAATATGTGTGTTTTTGGTTAATATATAAAGCTTCATGTTAATAGCTGACAATGCATAAAACAATAGACAAACATATGTTTAGTAAACAACTCAAAACTTTTTACTAGTTTATATCCATCTTTAATTATTCGAACTACATGTGTGCTATGTACTGATTATTTGTATTCAAATATTAAGTTGTTTAAAATGGTTCAATCTCTGGAAAGAGTGGATTAAGTCAGGAGGTTTGAAAACTGAGGATGGTAAAGCTAGTAAACACAATAGATAAACACAGTAATACACTTGTGAGTAATCCACACTGTATATTCCATTTAAGTTTATTACTTGAATATGTACTGCATGGTGAAATTTATATAAGCATATGGGTTTGAATATGATGGATTATAACATATAAGAATCATGTATTGGTTGTTTACTTGAATTGAAAGCCTGTTGTCATACTCTTACATGTAAAACAGGTTCAAATTGCTAATGCTTTTAAAATCAAAATCTTAATCCCACTAAACTTATACATAATGGATGTTTGCAGATATATGGAGCATAATATAAAAATAATTTCAATTCAGTAAAGTACTATAAATTTTAATAGGCTGGATTTTGTAAACTAGTTGGAATTCAGGTTTCCGTGTTCATCGATTAACCCGTGGTACATTAGAAACTGCTCCGACGTGGCAAAGCTTTGGGATGTCGCACCCGGGCTAGAAGGTGAAGCAGGGAGGTGGCGTTGTACTGGAGGAGTACGGTGGGTGTCGGTGGTCTACGATGGTGAAAGTAGAAGAAAAGATGGTGTGTTGTTTTTGGTAAAAATCGGTGGTGATGGTGAAATTTGATCAATATTGTTGATCGCATTTTGGATTTTCAGTTATGGCTTCAGGAGGTGGAACGACATTTGTGGGGATGGAAATTGGAGGTGTGGCGGTCATCGGCGTGAGTGTGCATGTGTACAAGTGCACAGCGTGCACTGATGAGGAGTATAAAGCAGGAGACAGGAGAAGAGAATGGGAAGGTGGATTTAGTGTAGATGACTGGTGAAAATTCGATCCGTGGAGAAGCTGATACATCATTTGCAGTATTCATTGACAAGAATAGGACTAGCGTTAGAAAAGAAAGTAAAGAAGAGAAAGGCATGTTAAGAAAGAAAGTGCAAACAGAACAGACTATACTACACATTTAACAAGCTCCAGGTATAACTTGTCACTGGAAGGCCAACCTCCTTTAGAAGAGAATGCATGTGGAGTCACTTTCTGTGAGGTTAGATTAGTAAATTAAAAAAAAAATCAAAGTAACCAAAGAAAAGAATGGAGAGAGCAGCAAGGAGAGGAGATAGAAGAAATTAGAGGGGAGAGAATTTGGGCGTGAGTAAATATAGTGGCCTATTGGGCCATAAGCTAACGTTGTATAATAAAAAATAAAAAAATAATTGAAGAAAGAAATGTAGCACCAACAGGAGATGGAACGGACGGCAAAAGGAGAAGGCTGTAGAAGCTAGAAAGGAATGGGAGAATAAAGTGGGCCAAAATATTAGGTCTGGATGGGCTAAAACAAAATAGAGAAGAAAGAAGTAAATAAAGAAAATAAGGAAAAGGAATAGCAGAAGGGAGGGGAAAGGGAGAATGGTTTTGTAAAATTATTTGCCTGGGAGAAACAAGTATGTGCGTTAGTATTAGTATTTGGGTTCTAGGCTTTTGGATCTGAACCCAGTAGGAAAAAAACAAAGATCTAATTTAACTTTAAATATAAATATATATTTATAGAGTGCCAAATATATTTATATGGTGTAAGTGGTTTGTTTCCAGTGGACTCGGTCCATTTCAATAATAAAACAAAGAAATTATTTAAATTAAAATACAAGAGAAAGTATTATATAAATATTTATATAAACTATATACATATATATTGATGTATATAAATATATGTGTAGATCAATAAGAGGTGAGTGCATAGTTTTGGCTCATGCATGTGTAGTTTTATAAATCAGTGGTGTATGTAAATAACTCGACGAAGGATCGAGTTTTATACAATTCGATTTAAAATAAATAAATTTATTTTGTAATTCGAAGTGGTTTTAACAACAAATATCAGCAAAATTAACCAAACGTAAATTTAGTCGCTGAACGAAAATAACACGTAAGCTGTTACAATAGATTAGTAATGATCTATAATTCAGTAAATTCTGAATTGATTGTTTAATATCAGTAAGTTGTTACTATAGATCGGTAATTTAGTGGTGTTAAATTACGAAATCGTAATTCTAAATTGACACCTATTAGTGGAACAAACACTATTCCACTATAAACCATATTGACTAAATTATTTGGACACCCTACTAGCAAAAATAAACACCGTTCTGCTATTATATTAGTTGATATGATTTATCAGTAAATGTGGTTAGGTATTATATTATGGTTGTTTGAGTTAACTGGGTTAACAACTTGAATATCATCTAAACTGTTATATACCTTGGGGACTGCTAAGTTATAACTTCTGTAAAGTAAATCAGAGATTTACTAAAGTTGTTAATAGTTTGAATAATTGTTAAGAGATAATTAAAGGTGATTATTTTAAATTAGTTATATTTTTAATTAATTTAAAAAGGGAAAATTAATTGTAATCAGTTAATCAGATTATTTTTAGGTCGATTTAAATAAAACTATTTTAATGGAAATTGATTATTAAATTAGCTTGTGCCCACTTAATTTAATAAATTAGTTTTTACCGAGTAATTGTTAAACGTAGAAAAGCTAATTAATATTTTAAATTAATAGTTTTGTTAAGACAATTGTGCAGTTAAATAGAGAAGATAGAATTTGATAATTTATTTATCAAAAGGAAAAGGGAATTAAGTCAATTCATTTGATTGAGTTCCTTGGTTTTAAATGTTTAAGTTGATCAAGTTAATTTGATGAATGTGTTCAAACCAACAACATTGTTTTATAAAGGGTTCAAGATTTGTAAATCAAATGGAGTTACAAAGTCTGGTTTGTCATATTTTGAATACCAAACTTTTAAAAATCTTAACGATAAGAATGGTTTCGACTCAAGGTGTGAGAAGAAATTAAAATACCCAAACGATTCCACGATTATCCGATGGATAACATTAGTTTGTATTCAGAAGAAGAGTTAGAGTTGAATATCACATTCAGCTATGAAATGTATATCTAAGAGTAAGGTTTTCACATAAAGTTCTAATAAGAATTTCCGAAGTAATGGAAATGCTACAGTTAATGTTTGAATTTAAATAATTAAAGTGTATTTAAATAAGGCTTAGCAGATCCAATGGAAATAAATTTATTTGTTTTATTTTATATTTGATTGTTAAATCACCGACTATCAAATCTTAACCTTTTACGTGGTCGTTTAGAAGAGTCCGGAATTTAATTCCACTTCGATTCGATCTATACGTTCCAAGTCAAGGATTATTGAAGACGGAGTTTATGCAAGGGTTGTTCTGTCTACAAGATAGTGCCTTTGGTTTGTCTAGAACCAGGAAAACTTATATGGACGAATGTCTGACAGAGTATACCTAACAGATAGCGTAAGTTGATCTCTTCAAAACTATGTTTGGTAGCGGAGGAATTCGTTTCTCTTAGCTTTTACCCGTAGTTTTGGGGAAACCAATTTGTGATTTAGCGAGTTTGACGATGTGGCATTTCAAATGAATCGAGATGTGTGCCCAACCGTTGGTGACAATTTATTCCATACACTCAAGCAAAATGAGTGGTCGGTCATGTGTGGGCCAGGTTGCAAGACATTCTTGTTGAACCCAGTGTATTCCCCTCTAGAGATACACTATCAGAAGGTGGTTTCATACCTTGTCATAGTCGGAATCCAATCTCCAACAAGCGCCCGCGGTTTTGTTTGTATACTATATATGTGGAGCGTGAGATGCAAGCATTCCGCTAGATTGTTATTTATTTGTATTTAGATACTATCATAATATCATACGAGTATTATTTTTAAAGAATGCTTTGGGTTATCGTAAGGTAAAAACCATCTGTATTTATGTGTGGATCGGTCTTATGATTATTTTTTCTTTCAAAAGGTTTTTTTGAAAGTTAAAATCAATCTGTATTAAAATCGTTTACTCACACCAGTCCCATGACTGACCCAGATTTTATTTTTCTATGTTTTCCCTAAACTCTTGGATGCCCAAATTTGTATGGGCAGTCAAGTAGTTAAAGATTTTACATATTTCCAGGAGGAGCTTGGAGCAGGAGGCTTCAACGTTAGATATATAGAGTTTATTTCTGTTGTATTATGCATGTGTTATGCTATGATGATGTATGTAAGTTCAAATCTAGTTTGTATTTAAAAAGTGATTATATATCTATTATATTTTATTCGTTCCGCTGTGAGATTCGTGTTTACTCTGATTCTGTGTTGTGATCTTCTTTTCTTCTATTCTATCTTTTCTATCTTATCTATTCTCATCCTCTAATTTCTTTCTTCGACATCTGGATTTTTAGTATTATTTGGGTCGAACTTATGTAGTAATTGGCCGACTCAAAGGGTACCGAAATCTGGACCGTCACAGTAACAACCCGTATTTTTGGAACCAACTTAAAATTTATTTTTAATTGATTTTGATGAAAATTAAATATTTCTAATGATTTATTTTGAGAATTAAACATAAAATTTAATCAATTCGAAATTAGAACGTATAAATTTATATTTATTATAAAACGAGCTTGAAATGGCATGGTAGTTTGAAATTTCGATTTTAAATTTCAATTGAATGTATAGAATTCAATATGAATTAAAATTTGATGAAACAAGAAACATTAGAATCTATTTAATTATATCTTTCTAATGAATGTGAAAATTTTAGATTTCGTTTTATAAATTGTAAGTTATGTCCAGTTTTAAATTTAAAATAGTCGCTATCGAATTTATTAATAATTTAATATTCTTTAAGCCCTTAAAAATAGCCATTTTGCAAACGACCTCTGTTTTCAACAAAATTAATTTTGTTGGATCCGGAACGTTAAATTATTATTATGTTTAACATTTCAAGTCATTTGGAATTAGTATGTAAGCGTAACAAATTTAAACGCGTTTTGTAAAATCAGTTGAATTTAATAAACCAGTTAAAAGGCCATTTTTCAAACGGTCTCCAAATTCGATGAAATTAATTTTGTTAGGACCATATCGTCAAAACATAACTAGATTTCAAATTTCATAATTTTTGGAGTTAGTATGTGGCCACGGTAAATTAAAATGTACGATGGAATTTAATATTGAATGTTATATTAATTTATATATTAATTTTGACAAAAATTGTCAGAAACGGTCGAATTGGCTTACGAAACATATCCCATTGTGTTTGGAATGGTGGAATTTGGTTAGGGGCTATAGTCGTTGGGGTTTGTTTGGAGTTTGGAGCGTTAAAAGTTAACGTGTGAATTAAATATTAATAAATATTATAATATATATATGGGTCAAACCTTAATCTAATTCTCCATTACGTTCAGCGCCGCCTCCATCTTAATTAATGGTTGAAATGAGGCGATTTTCAGTCCTTACCAAAACATTTTGAATTAGCCTAGGATTTCTACATGAAAATTCAAGAGGATTCTTCGATCTTTAAATCCATACCACAATGATCGTTTTTCATGGAGAACTGTGTGTGATTTTTTGACTAGAAGAGGCTGGCTTTGGGTTCAATTTTCGGGGTGCTTGGACCACCGAGCCGGAGGTGGTGCCTGGCATATGAAGGTGGCACAAGGAGCGACGGGGTGGCAGCATTAGATTGGGGGCAGGGGCTTGAAATTGTCGTGAGATGTGGGGCTTTGCAAATCGACATGGGTTTGATTTTGCACAGGGAACAATTGGGGAAGAAAGGGGGTTTAATTTCCCTAATGACACAATTAGCTTAATTAAGGTAATTAGTTTTATTTTTATTTTAAAATTGTTTATTTATCTAAACCAATGTTTAAACGGCTGTAACTTTTGCATACGAAATCGGAATTCAGCGATATGACTTGCGTACGAATCGTGGTAGCGAACACTGCAACATGGAACTAACCATAACAGAAATGGAGCAAGTTGAATTTTGAGCTAAATTAAATGTCCATTTAATTTAGTTTAAAAATAAATCCTCAATAAAAGACTAATGGAGTAGAAACCAAAAGTGAGAACTCTCTCACTCAAGTATTTTGTACAATATTTATTTTTATAACTAAATAAATGTTGATTTCCTATGATTGCAATATTTGTTTGGCGATTGATGGTTGTTTACAATTTTAATCCTATCATTATTAAACTATGAAAATATGCATTATTAGAAATAAACGTTTATATTAAACTATAAAATATTGGATAAGTTCACATGGATTGTGATGTAAACCCCATACGGGTATTGGGACGATAATTTTTCACATCGCCTAAGAATACAAATAATAATAATTGTTTGATGGTTGAAAACCCCACATGGGTCTGGGGATGATAATTAATTCACATCTCCCTTGAATTTAATTATATGTCAATCGATTGATTGATAGACTATTATAAGCGTTATTTAATTATTTAATGTTTACACAGTTGTAAATTGCACTCTGGATGTGAACTGAATGTTTGATAGTTGTTTATAACTATGTTTGAATACATGCGATGTATGAAATCCATATAAATAAAATCATATGGTAATTGATTGAGTCTGATTCCAACAGAAATAATGAATATTTTAAAGTAGTATTCAGTGAAGAATCAAAATATGATTTTGATGTCCGATTTTGAATGGACACGAAAATATTGAAATATATGAAGTTGAGTTAAGTAGATGTACGCCATTTTAACTTGAACGGATTTTCTGTCGATTTTATTCATTTTATAATGAATATCGAAAAGATTTGATTTCAAAATCTGATATATTGAAAATATGATCATTTTAATATTAGAATGATATGGATATTCAATTTTAATTTAAAATTGAAATGGAAGTTGGAATTGTTTTTAAAAAGAATTTATAAGCATTTTATAAAATATGATTTAAAAAAGGAAATCAATGAAATATATTATATATAATTAAATGGTTTGAATAGAGCGTGTTGCGCGAAAACCATTCGTGAATTTCAACCCTTAACTTCGAATTGGCATAACGGGAGATCCTACCGTCGGATTCTTCTAAAACCAGAACCGTTGGGTTCGTACCAAAAAGAGCTTTCGAATGATAATAAGAGATTTGAAATCTAACGGTTAGATTTTAAAATATATCCAAATCAGTTTTAGAAAAGGTCGTTATGAATGCAGTTCGGTGGCCGATATTGGAAACCCACTGCAAGGACCTTAATAAAATTGTTAAAAATATAAATAAATTATGTAAAATCATAATAAATGATTTGAAATAATTTTGGATGAAATATTCCAAATTTGTAAAGATAAAATATATTTTTATCTGAATAAGTTGTTTATCAACTTGAGTAAAGAACCGAAAGAAATCATATGGTTTTAATATAACCAGAATTTCCAACGTATGAATTGGAAAGGATTTAAATGGAAATAATCTTCGGAATATTTCAATATTGGATTCCGTGATTATACGGATAACGTTGAGGAATTTGGAAGATATAGATATCGTTATTCCCGAAACGATATTTATTGATTTCAGAATTTGATATTGAATATAAGCGGATATGATTTCTATTTAGAGCCTTGTATTCAAGGTTTTAAATCTCCCCGAGATGAGCCTGGCTGAAAATCCAAGATATCACCCAAAATCCAAGATTTGGTACCTCGTTTAGTTATAAGTGTTTCAAATATCGCCCGAGATGGCCGAGATATTTTCCCGAGATATTGGCCAATATCGGAGATTTAAAACCTTGCTTGTATTTAATATCAAATTGGAATTTGGGTTTGTCGTGAATGGTGTCTTAAATAACACTGTACTTAAAACCAATTGAGAAAGGAATAAATCTTTTAATTAAGATTTACTGAGTTTTCCAATTAATAAATACAATTGGGATTAAATGGAAGTTGATTTTGGGTTCATCGTGAACTGTATTTGAATAACGTTAGTTATTACAACCCAATTAACCGTGAAGATATGATTTGGAATTTATAAATCTTTTAACTAAGATTTAATGGAAATTTCCAAAGTAAAATTTTCCAAATTAAAATATTAATTTGGAATTGAGTGGAATTCGATTTATTAATAATCGAAATGAGCTTCTGTGAAGGAAGGCCATTACTATTTATAGAATTTCAAAGGCCTTGTGGTTATTCCGTTTATATTATTAGCCTGATATGGAAATTCATATTGATTAGGACTGATCTAATTTCCATGAAGATTCCATGTTAATGGAAGACGATTTTGGGTTTATCGTGAACTGTGTTTAAAATGACATTCGTTCTTTAGCCCAAGTAAAGACAGGATTAATATTCCTAAAATTGGATAATCATTTAAACAATGATTTTTGAGATTAAAACCAAATGGAGTTTTAATGAATCTTTAATTAGATTGGAATGTGAATGAGGTAATTAAATTTACCGAATTCAAGAAATAATCGAGAATGGAGTACCAACAGTTTCACTCTATGCGATAGTTAAATCTTTAAATAGATTTGGAACGTGAAATGGTAATTAATTTAACTGATAACACAGTGTGTGTTAGATATGGAGTACTACCAGTTTTTCTCCATGGGATGAATAGGTTGGGACTGGAAAAATAAAATAAATGATTACTTCGGTAAGGCTCGTTAATCCCAACTAGTTGATAAACCTTAATCTGGTTTAAGATTGTTAAAAGATAATACAAAAGCTTTTGCAATGGTTTTCAAAGAAAGATTTAAAGAAGAGGTGTAAATAAATTAACTCTTTGATAAGATTTATGGGAATAATTCCTAACGTAAAAGAATATTTGAATAAAAGAATATTCTGGATTAGAATGAGGCGTATGATGTGTTTTTATAGCACTTGATTATAAGATACGCGAGTTATTCGAAAAGACAGGATTTAACCTATTCAGAATAACTGATACGACGACTAAAAGTCGAAGATTTGAAGACGGTGGTTGAAGACCAGAAATCTTCACCTTGTTTGGATGATTACTAATGTCTTGATTGGGTTGTACACCCAAGACGTGATAATAAGTGGTGATCGTCCAGATGTACTTGGAGATCGATTGGATATGCAAAGGCCTCTCTCCTGTATTGGACATATGGGATGAGGAATCAGGTTCATCCGGTTCTGTTCAGACCCAGAACGGACGTATGAACGGATTGTACGTTTGGCATTGTATTGTGTGCTATATTCGTTGATCTCTGCAAAATATATATCTGTATGGTGGCGGAGAATTTATTCCCTTACTTAACACCCTTCTTCGAGACGTACGAGCTTAGAGGTTATATATTGGTGGAAATCAATGGTATGGTATGGATTGACAATGTGACATGTTGAGTTGCATGGATCAAAGCTTTTGTTGAAAAGCAGGGCTTTGCGGTTGATGATCAAAACACGACTTTAATTAGCACAGCTTTGTGTATAGCGTTAATTCGCGAGCCCCACACCTCGGTGTAAATCAAAAATGGGAGGACCGCAGGGAGGACATGTGTTTCTTTCTAGCTAGGAGTGATGTCATGGTATGGAGCCCAGACATTTTACTTATGTGGTTGATGGATAACGAGGTACCTTGGATATGGATGACTAAAAGGCCTTTGATTGTCGACACACTGACCAGATTTTATGCCCCATAGGGAAGGAAACGTATTGTTCAGGAACTGCCAATCTATAAACATTAGGTGTGGACCGGCCCTGCAGAGCTCCAAATGCACTTATGGGTGAGTCCTGAGGAACGGGCTAGAGTGTCTCGAATCGGATAAGGAAGATCTCTTGCCTTGGTTCATAGATGGAATCCAATTTCCAATACGCGACTTTGCGATTTTAGTTGTAAACCTATATGTTGACATAGTAGGATGGGGTACTATGCTGTCTATGATTGATACATTTATATTTGAAGTTGATTTCTTCATTTATAGTAATAATAAACGATAAATTTCGCGTATCAAGCATGTTTGGTCATTATAAGGTAAAACCCTATCCTCTGTTTTGTGTTTGCATTGTGTTATGGGACTTGAGTCATATAATGGCTTCATTTTTCCTTTTATCATTGCGTTGTTTATTTTATGGTATTCTTGGAAGAAAACCCGTTCCATGTCATATGGCGTGATCCCTTGATTTATCCTGCTTTAAAATAAATTTAATAACTGTTCTCACACTAGTCCCATGACTGACTCGTAGTTTATTGTTTCCATCTAAACTCTGGATGCCCATATTTTTCATATGGGCAGCTTGTAGTTTTGGTTTTTCGCAGATATTTCTTTTCATAGGATTCTGGATTATAGCTGGAGCTATATTCGGAAAGTTTTGTATCTGTGTACTTCTTTCAGTTGTGGTAGTTGATGTTTTTCCGATGCACATTTATTTATGTATTTTATTTCCGCTGCTTTGTAATTTAAATCTCTGATATTTTTCGCTGTATTTTATTTATTTGTACTCTGATATCTTGTACTCTGATGTAAATTGTTGTAATAATAATGAAATGTTCTCATGATTGTATTCTGATGCGTCGTGTTCTTAAAGCAATATGCCTTTTCATTTGGTTTAAGCCGGCTGGGAAGTTCGGGTCGTCACAATGCCCTTGACCGAGCACTGGACCAAGCCCATGACCGGGCTATTGGCTCAGCCCTTGACCGAACCCATGACCGAACACTTGACCGAGCCTATGATTGGGCCTTGACCGAACCCTTGACCGAGCCCTTGATCGAGCTCGTAACTTAACATTAATTTTTGCTACATGTATGACATTTATTTAGAAAATGCTAGGTTATATTGGCATTAATTTTGGATTTATGTATGAAATTTATTTAGAAAATGCTAAGTTACATTAGCATTAATTTTTGTTGCATGTATGACCATGCACGTGACCGAGCTTATGACCGAGCACGTGACCGAACCCATGACCGAGCACTTGACCGAGCCTATGATATATTTGTCTTTCATTTTATAACTATTCCTCTTGCTTTTGTCTACATCTTCCAAATTATGAATGTCATGTGTCTCTATCATTTAACATTCTATCATTACACATTAACCAAAAAAAACAACTTATTCAACTATAATTTTTCATGTTATGTTTATCATTTTTTCTCAGTGTTATATTTGTTTATCATTCTATAGTTGTTCATCTTGCTTTTGCCTATCATCAATCAAATACCAAATTCTATTTTTCTCTATCATTTATCATTGTAAAATGATACATTAAGCAAACAAAGTAACATATTCAACTGTAAATATATCATGTTATGTTTGTGTATTATTTTCTTAAATGTTATGAACGTCTATCATTACTCAGATGCTATATTAAAGTAAACTAACATTATAGAATATGATAAATGATAGATGAATATAGCGTTATGTTTTCAAAGAGAACTAGCATGTATATAATATGATGAATGATATCTGGATATAGCATTATATTTAAAGTACTATAGTATATGTTGAATATACAAAATAGCAGTCGAATTTAACATTGCATTTTTTAAAGTAAACTAGAGTATGTAGAATATATTAAATGACAGTTAAAAGTAGCACTGCATTTTAAAAATAAAGTATGTTTAAAACATGATAAATGATAGCTGAATATACCATCATATTTTTAAAGCACTCTATATATGTTAAGTATACCAAATGAAATTTGAGTTTTGTATTATTATTTTTTAAGTGAATTGTTACGTGTAGAACATACTAAATGATGACTAAATATAACATTATATTTGTAAAATGAACTAGCATATAATCATATATGGAATATGATAAATGATAGTCAAATTTAGCATTTTAATTTTTAAGATGAACTAGCATGTACGAGTATGCTAAATTATAAATGAATTTAACATTGTATTCTTAAGTTTAATTGGTAAGCATAAAATATGATGAATGATAGGTAAATTTAGCGCTTTATTTTTGAAGTGAAGTAGGACGTGTAGAAAATGCTAAATGATGATTAAATATAGCATTGTATTTTTAAAGTGAACAAGCATGTGTAGAGCATAATAAATGATAATTGAATTCAACATCGTATTTTTAACGTGAACTAGCATGTATAGAATATTTGTATTTTTAAAGCGAACTAATACGTATAAGATATGGAAAATGATACACAAATATAGCAGTGTGTTTCCTAAACAGAACAAGCATGTGTAAATATGATATAGATAGTTGAATTTAGCATTGTATATTTGAAAGTGACCTAACATGTGTATAATATTCTAAATGATAATTAAATATATCATTGTATTTTTAAACTTTAATAAAATATATTGCATAGATAGTTGAATTTAACATTTTTGATGTTGTTTTAAAGTAGACGATGCAGTCAATAGCGAAAGAGAGGCTCAACGATGGTAGTTGGGTGACAACGGCTCGGTTAAGCAATGGCAGTTAGGGCACGGTGTCAATTTTGGAGAAATGGACGTCGACAATGGAATATTCTATTCGATTTGAACTTGGACTAGAGAGAGGCATAGATGGCGGTAGTTTGAACGATGACGACTTCAGGCGTTGATCGGTCGGATGACGGCTAGAGCATAGGTCGGCGACGAAAGTGGAGTGTACGTTAAGTAGAAGGCGGTGGCTTGGAGGCGGCGGCGGCTTGGAAGGCGGCATCTAGTCTTGGGGGGAGGTGACTTGGAGCGGCAGCTACGAAGGCGACGGCGGTTAGCGATAATCGATGGCGGAGGAATAAAAGAAGAAGATGGCGACTGTCCTTCCGCCTAATTTCTTAAAGTTACGTCCTAATTTTAGAAGTTTATTAGATGTTTGTCCTTTAAATTAATTTGCTCTTATATTTAAGTATACATTTATGTTACTTCATTTGACTAAAGTGATTATATTATTGTTATTTTTAAATGTATAGGAATATGTTTATATTAAAACTATCGTATTTTTAGGATTTATTAGATAGATTAATGAATGATAGTTAATCAAATATTTAAATAGCTTGAATTTAGGATTTACACAATTAACTAGATATATGCACTTGAGCGTAAAATATTAAGGGAAATTGAGAAGGATTTCTAAGTAATTGTAAAATAAAGTGTTGAAGTTAATGAAATTCTGCATTTTAATATATGATATTGTAGCTGAAATACTATAAATGAATAAATTTGTTATTATCGTTAATGTATATATATCTAAATGGTTTTTTTTACCAATTTGTTAACATGTTTGTAGCATGCATATTGAAAATTTTGAAACATAAGTTGACTAATTTTATCAGTTAATTTAGAGTTTGTATCAATTAATTAATTTAAATACGTGGGTCTTAATGTAAAATATTGGGAGAAAACCGAGAAATATTTGTATATAATTATATAATTTTTTGGAAGTAGCTATTTGAATGTAAAACAGTGTAAGAGATTGGTAAATAATTGTAAAACATTAGATATTAGAATTTTAAAAATAAAATATCTAAAATTGGAGAGAATTAAGGAGAATGGAGATAGCTCCTAATAATTAATGAGAGAGCTTAAAATCCTTTTGCTTTACTGTTATCTAATAGATTTAATTTATGCCCTAGGAAATCAATATGAACTTTACTATTTATAACAAACTCCTTGAAACTCTCAAATCTATTTTACTTGTATTTGGGATTGAAGTTCCAATTAAAGAAAAATAACAAAAATCAAATTATCTAAAGCAGAGAAACAATTGGAAAAGACATGTTGATTCCTCACAAAACCAAATATACCAACAAGTCATTAGAAAAATAGACTCTAAAAGATACCTATTATAATTGTAACGGCAAGGAATTTCGCTCGATCCGAATCAATCGTTAAACCGATCTAGACCGTTCGAAACCCCTGATTGTTTTGAGAACATGACAAATTGGAACGCAAACGGAAGAACATTTCATTGCTATTACAACAATTCCATCAGATACAAGAATATAAAGAGTATAAATGAATAAATTACATTCGATAAATATCAGAGATTACAATAAATTACATAGCAGCGGAAAAACAATATAAAACACAACTGAAAGTAATACACGGATACAGAGCTTTCCGAGCACTGTTCCAGTTGTAAATCAGGATCCTGTGAATATAAATCTGCAAAACCAAAACTACTAGCTGCCCGTGTCGAAAATTAGGGCACCCAGAGTTTAGGTTAAAACAATAAACTCCAGGTCAGTCATGTGACTGGTGTGAGAACTAAAACAGTTATTCAAAACTTTACTTTAAAAGAGAGTAATTCAAGGGACCACGCTGTATAACACGAAACGGGTTTCCTCCCAAGAATACCAGTGCATAGAAAAGACAACGCAATGCTTTTACGAAAAATGAAGCTATTATAAGACCCAGGTCCCATCACACAATGCAACGCAAGCCGGAGGATAGGGTTTTCCCTTATAATAGCCAAACATGCTTGGTACGTTTAAAACAAATCATTTGATACTATAATAAGTGTATAGTGTCAAAACAATTTCAATCATAAATATCAATCCTAGGCGGCATGGGTACCATCTATCATGTCGCCATACTAGGCTCTACAAATAAAACCGAAATACACGTATTGAAAATAGGATTTCCGTCATGAGTCGAGGCAAGGGGCAAGCTCCTCTCCGCTTTCGAGACACTCTAGAAAATGTCCCAGGGCTACGCACTCTGGGCAACCCTTGGATCTTCAGGGCCGGTCCTCTCTTACGTTTGAGGATTAATATTCCTGAACACACGTTTCCCGGTCCTTACAGACCTAAAATCGAGGCGCCTCATCCAACAACTACATAGGTGAAAAGTATATAAATGTCAGGGCTGGTAAGTCACTGACACCACCAAAGCTAGAAAGAAACGTCGTGCTCTCCCCGCAGTCACTATCCCATTTTTGACTCATACCGAGGTGTGAGGCTCGCGAATTTACGTTATACACAAAGCTGCCACGTAGGCCGTGCTTTGATCATCAACCACAAGACTTTGCTTTTCAACAGAAGCCTTGATCCATGCAACTCAGCGTGCCACACAGGCAATTCATGCCATGCGATTGATATTTATCGATATATAACCTCTAAGCTCGTACGTCTCAGAGAAGGGCGTTAAGCAAGAGAATAAATTCTCCGCCGCCAAACAGATATATATTTAACAGAAATCAATCAACACAGAATAAAATCCCATGTCAGACACACAATCCATTTACAAGTTCGTTTTGGGTCTGAACGAAACCGGAGGCACTTTCCTCGCATATCCATCGATCTCCAAGTACGTCTGGACGACCACCGACTATTTCCATCCTCTTGGGTGTACAGCCCAATCAGGATCATCAGTAATTATCCAAACGATGTGAAGACTTCCGGTCTTCAACCACCGTCATCATCTTCGACTTATCGTCGAATCGGTTATTCAGAATGGGTATAAACCCGGCCTTTCCGAACAACCCGCGTATATTAAAAACAAATGTTACACAAACACAACATACGCTTCATTCCAATTCATTAGTCACTAACCGTAAATTAGCAAGAGGACAATTCCCCAAATATTAACCCCGAAGGCCGAAACCAACATCAGATCAATACCCAGGAAACCATTCTTCTTAACTAACCTACAGCTAGTTTCTAAATTTCATATTCTTAGGGAAAGGTTCCCATTAATTTTATCAAAGATAAATCCTTTAAATTTATTCTTTAATCTTCCTTTGGATGTCATTTCAAACCAAATTATGGTTTTCCAAACTAGTCGAGATTAGCGAACCACACCGAAGTAATTATTTATTTTATTTCCCAATCCCAACCTATTCATCCCATGAAGCAAAACTGGTAATACTGCATATCTAACACCACGGTGTTATCGGTAAAATTAATTATCATTTCACGTTCAAATCTAATTAAAGATTTGACTATCGCTTGGAGCAAAGCTGGTAATACTCCATTCTCGCTCATTTGCCAAATTTGATAATTTTCATTATCAATTCCCATTTCAATCTAATTGCAGATTCATTAAAACTCCTTTTACTGGGTTAAAGAACTAGTGTCATTTAAAACACAGTTCACGACAAACCCAAATCACATTCTATTTATTATCGGATTAAAGAACAAGTGTTATTTAAAACACTGTTCACGATAAACCCAAAAATCACTTCTAATTCAATTTCAATCAAATATATTAGAAATTCTGATTATTTAAAACCCCTTTTTAAATCCAATTTATTTATTTAAAAATAGTTGGGTTTTAATTTTAGTTCAAAACTAGTTCATTTCGATAAAAATCTATTTTTATCTTTACAAATGTGGAGTTTTTCATCCCAATTTTTTCCAAATCATTTCTTATGATTTTACACAAATTATTACTATTTTTAATAATTTTATCAAGGCCCGTACAGTCGATTTCCATCAACGGCCATCGAACTGCACTTACAACGACCTTTTCCAAATTTGATTTGGACGTATCTCCAAATCCAACCGTTAGATTTCAAATTTCTAATATTCGTTAGAAAGCTCTTTTCGATACGAACCCAACGGTTCTAGTTTTAGGAGAATCCGACGGTCGGATCTCCCATAATGTCCGTTCGAAATCAATGGTCGAAATTCACGAACTGCCGTGGCGCGGCGCGTTCTATTCAGGCCATTATATTATATATATAATATATATTTCGTCGATTTCTATTTAAAACGAATTTTATAAATAGTTTTAAATTCGTTTCAAAAACATTTCAACTTCCATTTCCAATTCATATCAAAATTGAATCATTCCTTGTAAATTCGTTTTAAATTCATTTCAATTTAATTCAAATTTCGATTCAATTTGAATTCATTTCAAATCGATTTTTATTCTATTTCAATTCGTTTTCAATTCAATTCGAATTCGTTATATATTCAATTCAATTCGAATTCGTTTTCTATTAAATTCAATTCAAATTCGTTTTCTATTCAATTCAATTCAAATTCGTTTTCTATTCAATTCAATTCAAATTCGTTTTCTATTCAATTCAATTCAAATTCGTTTTCTATTCAATTCAATTCAATTCAAATTCGTTTTCTATTCAATTCAATTCAAATTCGAATATAATCGATATAAATATCGTTCGCGTCAAAATAGCGCATCTCTAATCAACACGACTTTATATATTTCAATAATTTCGTTATTCCATTCAACAAATGAATATTTATTCTATTCAATACGTGAATCTATATTTTTGTCAACACATGACTAATCTCAACGAATGAGTACTGTCCCCGTGTGACTATTTTTCTTATTTAATATATTTTATAAAAATTATGGTATCTATCGTTTGATTTCAAATCAGACTCCAACTGTAAACTAGTAAGAGAACGATTCCCTAAATATTAACCCCGAAGGCCGAAACCAACATCAGATCAACATCCAGGGGACCACTCATCTTATCTATTTTCCAGTTAGTTTCTAATTTTCTATATGATAAAGATGTAAATTTTATTGTTAAAATATTCTTTATTTTCTAAATTGGAATGAGGCCCAATCAATTATCATATAAAGTTAATTATATGGATTACATACAACACATGTATATAATAGCAACGATAAATAATCAACCATCATCCAAAGTGCACTACACTATATCAGCATCAAATATAGATATCTAACGCTTATAACAGCCTGTCGATCCATCGATCGACATACAACTAATTATTGGGATTAGTGTATGCCGTGTTTTATCCCAATACCCGTGTGGGGTTTCAAACAATCAAACACAGATTTTATTCGTGCAGTTGGGCGATGTGTAAAATTTATCGTCCCAATCAAGGTCCTTCAAATTGGTGTACATAAACAAACCGTCCGGTTTGTAAATGAATATTTATTTATTCACATTCACGTTAAAAATTATATTTTTAACGACCAAATTATTATATTCAACCTATGAATATTCTATTCGGTTCATTTATTAAATAAAATGATATCTTTATTTTTTTAACTTATTTTAGAAAATTTCGGCGGCATAACGGCACGATACTAGAAACGGGACAAGGCCTAGCCTTATCCCCGGTCTAGTGATGGCCCACGCCATACACATATCAATCAAATCCATTCCATTTCACCAAACAATCAAATTCAAATCAAATAATCTAACCAACTACACAACCAAACAAACAAGTCCATGGTCTGTGGACGATGGTGTCGGGTGCTACTAAACACCGTCTGCATCCTAGTATATATATATATATATATATATATATATATAACTAGAAAGAGAAGATTTAAAGTGAGGAGTTCTCACCAATAGCTAATCCAAACGCCACGACTCTTCTTAAGTAGAAGTCTTCGCCGTTCTCGCCCTTTGTCACTTTCGCTGCCCGTAGTCACTACATATATAAAAATCACATTTTTATTTCGCTATTCAATGTATAAAAATCGAATTTTTTTCCTTCGCTATTCAATATATAAAAATCGAATTTTTACTTCACTATTCAATATATAAAAATCGAATTTTTTTATTGTTGCTATGTAGATAAAAATTCTATTTTTACATCGCTATTATATAGATAAAAATTCTATTTTTACATCGTTACTATATAGATAAAAATCCTATTTTTACATCGCTACTATATAGATAAAAATCCTATTTTTGAACACTTCTACTTTATAAAAATTATATTTTTATTTCATATCCAAACATAAAAATCATTTCTTTATACTGAAAATGGAAAAAAAAATAAAAGTAAAATCTACTCTTCTATAGAAACAAAACTGATTTTCCTCTTCATTTATAAAGCTATCATATCGGAAATAAGTAAATAAATTAAATTAACACTTACTGTTTTTTTTATAGCGTAGCAGGGGGGTTTGCTTCGCAGAAGGGAGGAGGAAGAGAACGGAGGACTGGCGGTGGTGGGGCGCCTCTGGCGCGGCGGACGAGGTGCAGGAGGGTGGAGGGAACGGTGGCAGGCGGCGCTAGGGTGTCGGGTTCGATGGTTTGAGGGCTTGGCTCGAATTCGCACAGGGTGGAGAGGGAGAGGGGGTCAGAGACGAGGCGGTGATGGAGGGGAGGCGGCGCGGTGGTGGGGCGCCTCTGGCGTGGCGGCGGCTTCGGGAAGGGCGACGCGATTTTGATTTGGGGGGGGGGGGGGTTCTGGTTTTGACCAAGAGGAATACGTTTGACCGTATATTAGGGTTGGAGAGGGTTTATATACATTTAATTTATATTTTATTTTATTTTAAAAAGTAACTTTTTCATTTGAACACGAAACGAGACCCAACGACTGTCGCCCCTAGCTGATTACCCTCATTCCGAACACAATGGGATATGTTACATAGGCCAATTCGGTCGTTTCGATCAGTTTTCGTCAAAATCAACATATAACTCTATATATTGAATTTGAACGCGTATTTCAATTTACCGGGGTCGCATACTAACTCGAAAAATTCCCAAAAAATATTTTCTAGCTTCGTATTGACGATACGGTCCTAACAAAACTAATTTCGTCGAATTCTGAGACCGTTTGAAAAATGGCCATTTTCCAGTCGATTAAAATCAACTGAAACTGGTCAAATGCATTTTCCTTTGCCACGCTCACATACTGATTCGAAAAATTATGAAATTTGGAATCTAAAAATAATTTGACATCACGGACCCAACAAAAGTGGTTTCGTCGAAATCCGAGGTCGTTTGCAAAATTCCCATTTTTAAGGGCCTGAATTCCATAACGACTATTCTGAATTTTCGACTGGGCATATCTTTTGACTCCCGTGATGAAATTTTGATTTTTCGGATTCGTTGGAAAGATATTCCCAAATACATCCTATTATTTTTGGTTTCTCCAAAATTCGGTTTATTTTGCACTCGGTACATTAAATTGAAGTTTGAAATCGAATTATCGAACTACTGTGCCATTTTCAATTCTATTGTAATTATATATAATTATTTATATTCTAACGACAACGTATATAATATATACGTTCTAAATATATTCAGAATAAATTTCTCGTCGATATTATTTAAAATAATTCATTTTAAATATTAAAAATTTGCTAAAATTGCCAAAATAAAAATTTTAAACTGGCTCGCATTTCCGGGTTATTACAATCTCCCCCACTTAAAACTTTTCGTCCCCGAAAAGGAACGAAGCCGAAAGTTGTTTTAAAAACCAACTCAACTTTCAGTATTTTGACTACGGCTTAAGTTCTTCAACTTTTCAGTTTCTAAGAACTTTTCAAAATTTCCAAAAATTTGGCTAACACCCTAAATTTTCGAAAAATTTCGCCATAACCTCCCCTGCACCGGGAGCAACGGGAAAATCCCGAAGTTGCCATACAGGCCTTCTGATCTCAAAAAGAAAAAGAAAAAGCCAAGCGGCTAGCCAATAGGCTCATAAAATCATCATCACCCAAACAAAACAGTAAATTATCGTAAACATGTACCTATTTGTCGGGCAAACAAATTTTATTCTCTTCTCTAGCCTCCTTGCTATGACCTGTTCAATGTAAGTACATGTGTATGCAAGCAAATGCGACCAATTTTCAATACAGTTCAATATTTGATGCAATTAGGCATAATGGTTCAGAATTATCAAACAAATAAACAAACAACACAAACATCAATCAATTAGTGGATTAACGCTTCAAATTTATAATTTGATATATATACAGAAAATCATGTTTTTGATGCCAATTCACAACAATAAATCTATCTATATAAGTTTTGGTTCTCACACCAGCCTGATGGAAATATATAGATATCACACCTTCGAAACACGAAAATAAATACTGGTGATGGCGCGCCATCATCAGAATCATGTCCGGGCGACTAGAGTGTGATTCTATATCTATCAAGTATATTAAAACTTCGAATATACGTTCATGACGCGCATATGCAAAATCTTTATATATTGGATTGTCCAAATTCAATATAAATAAATATTCAAATACGTAGAATTGATTTAAATTTTCAAAACAAACTGTTTTCATTTGAAAAATATACTCTTCGCACTCGTTCTAGGATACTACTGATGCTATCTCTAAGGAGTCATTCTAATTGGATATTACTAATCCAATATCTGATGAATTCTTTCGTATGGTTCTAATGTGTTTTGTTCTCGAGCTCTGTAAATCAAAGATCTGATACCAAATGTAACGGCAAGGAATTTCGCTCGATCCGAATCAGTTGTTAAACTGATCTAGACCGTTCGAAACCCCTGATCGTTTTGAGAACAGGACAAATTGGAACGCAGACGGAAGAACATTTCATTATTATTACAACAATTCCATCAGATACAAGAATATACAGAGTATAAATGAATAAATTACATTCGATAAATATCAGAGATTACAATAAATTACATAGCAGCGGAAAAACAATATAAAACACAATTGAAAGTAATACACGGATACAGAGCTTTCCAAGCACCGTTCTAGCTGTAAATCAGGATCCTGTGAATATAAATCTGCAAAATCAAAACTACTAGCTGCCCGTGTCGAAAATAAGGGCACCCAGAGTTTAGGTTAAAACAATAAACTCCAGGTCAGTCATGTGACTGGTGTGAGAACTAAAACAGTTATTCAAAACTTTACTTTAAAAGAGAGTAATTCAAGGGACCACGCTGTATAACACGGAACGGGTTTCCTCCCAAGAATACCAGTGCATAGAAAAGACAACGCAATGCTTTTTCGAAAAATGAAGCTATTATAAGACCCAGGTCCCATCACACAATGCAACGCAAGCCGGAGGATAGGGTTTTCCCTTATAATAGCCAAACATGCTTGGTACGTTTAAAACAAATCATTTGATACTATAATAAGTGTATAGTGTCAAAACAATTTCAACATAAATATCAATCCTAGGCGGCATGAGTACCATCTATCATGTCGCCATACTAGGCTCTACAAATAAAACCGAAATACACGTATTGGAAATTGGATTTCCGTCATGAGTCGAGGCAAGGGGCAAGCTCCTCTCCGCTTTCGAGACACTCTAGCAAATGTCCCAGGGCTACGCACTCTGGGCAACCCTTGGATCTTCAGGGCCGGTCCTCTCTTACGTTTGAGGATTAGTATTCCTGAACACACGTTTCCCGGTCCTTACAGACCTAAAATCGAGGCGCCTCATCCAACAACCACATAGATGAAAAGTATATAAATGTCAGGGCTGGTAAGTCACTGACACCACCAAAGCTAGAAAGAAACGTCGTGCTCTCCCCGCAGTCACTATCCCGTTTTTGACTCATACCGAGGTGTGAGGCTCGCGAATTTACGTTATACACAAAGCTGCCACGTAGGCCGTGCTTTGATCATCAACCACAAGACTTTGCTTTCCAACAGAAGCCTTGATCCATGCAACTCAGCGTGCCACACAGGCAATTCATGCCATGCGATTGATATCTATCGATATATAACCTCTAAGCTCGTACGTCTCAGAGAAGGGCGTTAAGCAAGAGAATAAATTCTCCGCCGCCAAACAGATATATATTTAACAGAAATCAATCAACACAGAATAAAATCCCATGTCAGACACACAATCCATTTACAAGTTCGTTTTGGGTCTGAACGAAACCGGAGGCACTTTCCTCGCATATCCATCGATCTCCAAGTACGTCTGGACGACCACCGACTATTTCCATCCTCTTGGGTGTACAGCCCAATCAGGATCATCAGTAATTATCCAAACGATGTGAAGACTTCCGGTCTTCAACCACCGTCATCATCTTCGACTTATCGTCGAATCGGTTATTCAGAATGGGTATAAACCCGGCCTTTCCGAACAACCCGCGTATATTAAAAACAAATGTTACACAAACACAACATACGCCTCATTCCAATTCATTAGTCACTAACCGTAAATTAGCAAGAGGACAATTCCCCAAATATTAACCCCGAAGGCCGAAACCAACATCAGATCAATACCTAGGAAACCATTCTTCTTAACTAACCTACAGCTAGTTTCTAAATTTCATATTATTAGGGAAAGGGTCCCATTAATTTTATCAAAGATAAATCCTTTAAATTTATTCTTTAATCTTCCTTTGGATGTCATTTCAAACCAAATTATGGTTTTCCAAACTAGTCGAGATTAGCGAACCACACCGAAGTAATTATTTATTTTATTTCTCAATCCCAACCTATTCATCCCATGAAGCAAAACTGGTAATACTACATATCTAACACCACGGTGTTATCGGTAAAATTAATTACCATTTCACGTTCAAATCTAATTAAAGATTTGACTATCGCTTGGAGCAAAACTGGTAATACTCCATTCTCGCTTATTTGCCAAATTTGATAATTTTCATTATCAATTCCCATTTCAATCTAATTGCAGATTCATTAAAACTCCTTTTACTGGGTTAAAGAACTAGTGTCATTTAAAACACAGTTCACGACAAACCCAAATCACATTCTATTTATTATCGGGTTAAAGAACAAGTGTTATTTAAAACACTGTTCACGATAAACCCACAAATCACTTCTAATTCAATTTCAATCAAATATATTAGAAATTCCGATTATTTAAAACCCCTTTTTAAATCCAATTTATTTATTTAAAAATAGTTGGGTTTTAATTTTAGTTCAAAACTAGTTCATTTCGATAAAAATCTATTTTTATCTTTACAAATGTGGAATTTTTCATCCCAATTTTTCCCAAATCATTTCTTATGATTTTACACAAATTATTACTATTTTTAATAATTTTATCAAGGCCCGTACAGTCGATTTCCATCAACGGCCATCGAACTGCACTTACAACGACCTTTTCCAAATTTGATTTGGACGTATCTCCAAATCCAACCGTTAGATTTCAAATTTCTAATATTCGTTAGAAAGCTCTTTTCGATACGAACCCAACGGTTCCGGTTTTAGGAGAATCTGACGGTTGGATCTCCCGTAATGTCCGTTCGAAATCAATGGTCGAAATTCACGAACTGCCGTGGCGCGGCGCGTTCTATTCAGGCCATTATATTATATATATAATATATATAATATATATTTCGTCGATTTCTATTTAAAACGAATTTTATAAATAGTTTTAAATTCGTTTCAAAAACATTTCAACTTCCATTTCCAATTCATATCAAAATTGAATCTTTCCTTGTAAATTCGTTTTAAATTCATTTCAATTTAATTCAAATTTCGATTCAATTTGAATTCATTTCAAATCGATTTTTATTCTATTTCAATTCGTTTTCAATTCAATTCGAATTCGTTATATATTCAATTCAATTCGAATTCGTTTTCTATTCAATTCAATTCAAATTCGTTTTCTATTCAATTCAATTCAAATTCGTTTTCTATTCAATTCAATTCAAATTCGTTTTCTATTCAATTCAATTCAAATTCGAATATAATCGATATAAATATCGTTCGCGTCAAAATAGCGCATCTCTAATCAACACGGCTTTATATATTTCAATAATTCTGTTATTCCATTCAACAAATGAATATTTATTCTATTCAATACGTGAATCTATATTTTTGTCAACACATGACTAATCTCAACGAATGAGTACTGTCCCCGTGTGACTATTTTTCTTATTTAATATATTTTATAAAAATTATGGTATCTATCGTTTGATTTCAAATCAGACTCCAACCGTAAACTAGTAAGAGAACGATTCCCTAAATATTAACCCCGAAGGCCGAAACCAACATCAGATCAACATCCAGGAGACCACTCATCTTATCTATTTTCCAGTTAGTTTGTAATTTTCTATATGATAAAGATGTAAATTTTATTGTTAAAATATTCTTTATTTTCTAAATTGGAATGAGGCCCAATCAATTACCATATAAAGTTAATTATATGGATTACATACAACACATGTATATAATAGCAACGATAAATAATCAACCATCATCCAAAGTGCACTACACTGTATCAGCATCAAATATAGATATCTAACGCTTATAACAGCCTGTCGATCCATCGATCGACATACAACTAATTATTGGGATTAGTGTATGCCGTGTTTTATCCCAATACCCGTGTGGGGTTTCAAACAATCAAACACAGATTTTATTCGTGCAGTTGGGCGATGTGTAAAATTTATCGTCCCAATCAAGGTCCTTCAAATAGGTGTACATAAACAAACCGTCCGGTTTGTAAATGAATATTTATTTATTCACATTCACGTTAAAAATTATATTTTTAACGACCAAATTATTTTATTCAACCTATGAATATTCTATTCGGTTCATTTATTAAATAAAATGATATCTTTATTTTTCTAACTTATTTTAGAAAAATTCGACGGCATAACGGCACGATACTAGAAACGGGACAAGGCCTAGCCTTATCCCCGGTCTAGTGATGGCCCACGCCATACACATATCAATCAAATCCATTCCATTTCACCAAACAATCAAATTCAAATCAAATAATCTAACCAACTACATAACCAAACAAACAAGTACATGGTCTATGGACGATGGTGTCGGGTGCTACTAAACACCGTCTGCATCCTAGTATATATATATATATATAACTAGAAAGAGAAGATTTAAAGTGAGGGGTTCTCACCAATGGCTAATCCAAACGCCACGACTCTTCTTAAGTAGAAGCCTTCGCCGTTCTCGCCCTTTGTCACTTTCGCTGCCCGTAGTCACTACATATATAAAAATCACATTTTTATTTCGCTATTCAATGTATAAAAATCGAATTTTTTTCCTTCGCTATTCAATATATAAAAATCGAATTTTTACTTCACTATTCAATATATAAAAATCGAATTTTTTTATTGTTGCTATGTAGATAAAAATTCTATTTTTACATCGCTATTATATAGATAAAAATCCTATTTTTACATCGCTACTATATAGATAAAAATCCTATTTTTGAACACTTCTACTTTATAAAAATTATATTTTTATTTCATATCCAAACATAAAAATCATTTCTTTATACTGAAAATGGAAAAAAAATTAAAAATAAAATCTACTCTTCTATAGAAACAAAACTGATTTTCCTCTTCATTTATAAAGCTATCATATCGGAAATAAGTAAATAAATTAAATTAACACTTACTGTTTTTTTTTTCAGCGTAGCAGGGGGGTTTGCTTCGCAGAAGGGAGGAGGAAGAGAACGGAGGACTGGCGGTGGTGGGGCGCCTCTGGCGCGGCGGACGAGGTGCAGGAGGGTGGAGGGAACGGTGGCAGGCGGCGCTAGGGTGTCGGGTTCGATGGTTTGAGGGCTTGGCTCGAATTCGCACAGGGTGGAGAGGGAGAGGGGGTTAGAGACGAGGGGGTGATGGAGGGGAGGCGGCGCGGTGGTGGGGCGCCTCTGGCGTGGCGGCGGCTTCGGGAAGGGCGACGCGATTTTGATTTTGGGGGGGGGGGGGGGGATTCTGGTTTTGACCAAGAGGAATACGTTTGACCGCATATTAGGGTTGGAGAGGGTTTATATACATTTAATTTATATTTTATTTTATTTTTATTTTAAAAAGTAACTTTTTCATTTGAACACGAAACGAGACCAAACGACTGTCGCTCCTAGCTAATTACCCTCATTCCGAACACAATGGGATATGTCGCATAGGCCAATTCGGTCGTTTCGATCAGTTTTCGTCAAAATCAACATATAACTCTATATATTGAATTTGAACGCGTATTTCAATTTACCGGGGTCGCATACTAACTCGAAAAATTCCCGAAAAATATTTTCTAGCTTCGTATTGACGATACGGTCCTAACAAAACTAATTTCGTCGAATTCTGAGACCGTTTGAAAAATGGCCATTTTCCAGTCGATTAAAATCAAGAAACTGGTCAAACGCATTTTCCTTTGCCAGGCTCACATACTGATTCGAAAAATTATGAAATTTGGAATCTAACAATAATTTGGCATCACGGACCCAACAAAAGTGGTTTCGTCGAAATCCGAGGTCGTTTGCAAAATTCCCATTTTTAAGGGCTTGAATTCCATAGCGACTATTCTGAATTTTCAACTGGACATATCTTTTGACTCCCGTTATAAAATTTTGATTTTTCGGATTCGTTGGAAAGATATTCCCAAATAGATCCTATTATTTTTGGTTTCGCCAAAATCCGGTTTATTTTGCACCCGGTACATTCAATTGAAGTTTGAAATCGAATTATCGAACTACCGCGCCATTTTCAATTCTATTATAATTATATATAATTATTTATATTCTAACGACGACGTATATAATATATACGTTCTAAATATATTCAAAATAAATTTCTCGTCGATATTATTTAAAATAATTCATTTTAAATATTCAAAATTTGCTAAAATTGCCAAAATAAAAATTTTAAACTGGCTCGCATTTCCGGGTTATTACAATAATCCTTATAATGATCTAAAAACATTCCAATAAAATTCACAAGTAAAATGATTATAGCTCAAGACGAAACCAAAGGTGTGAAAAACTCTTTCAAGAATAAATTTTGTACCATTACAAACAAAATATAAATGATGAATATTCCTCAAATTATTAAAAAAAACAATATTTATCAATTAAAATATTCTTCAATGTAGGGAATTCCATAGTATTCAATTTACCTTGAAGAACTAACCACATTTGAATTTTAGTTTCAGGAGAAGCATTAGTTTTTCAAGTATCCTTAAACAAATTAAATTTAACTTGGGAAAAATTAATAAAACTATAAGAATGTGTGGTAAACTTTTCACTTCTATACCAACTAGGGTTGTCAATGGGTCACGTCGGGTGGGGTTCGGGTCAGGTCAAGTCGGGTTCGGATTGATTTATAAACGAATCGGGTCAACCTGTTTATTAAACGGGTCGTTTTTCCCAACCCGAAGCCGACCCGTTTATAAATGGGTTGCCCTGACCGTACCCGTGTAACTCGTTTAACTTAACGGGTTATATTGGGTTGTGTCGTATTTACCCGTTTGACATATTGACAAGTATTTTCCATTAATATAAACAACAAAATCACTAAATCACTAACCAACAAGTTACAAAATCACTAACAGCCAACAAGTTACAAAATCACCAATAGGCAGCACATGTATAAAGCATGAAATCACCATATCCAAAAAATCATTTTCCATACATAAGAATATACGAGCATACTACATACATAAAAAAACTAACAGTATGAAAGAGATATAATTTTTTTTTGAAAATTATGGAAGAGATATAATTGTTATAATTAAAATATAACTAACAGCATACAAGAATAAATTTGTAAAATATAACAGTTTACACAAGAATATACGAGCATACTGATTACTGCATACATAAAAAACTAACATTATGGAAGAGATACAACATATAATGGGTGTGGCGGGTCAAAATCAAGTTAGCGGATCAACCCTAAACTCACCCGTTTATAAACGGATCAAATTCAAGTTAACCCGAAAATGACCTGCCAGCTAAACGAGTCGGGTTAACCTGCTAATTTCTGTACGGGTTTTGGATCGGGTTTCGGATCATGTAGTAATACCAGCACCAACTGGTAATATCATTTTCATTGTCAATGTTATAAAGTTCAAAATTAGCACATAATAAAGCAAACATTCTCAGTGGCTGAAGTTCGAAACTCGGAATGACATACTAGGAACTTACTATGTGCATACGCTATGATCAACCACTTATGTGGTGCTCGCGGGCCAGGCTAGATGCACTAGAAAAAGTTTTACGACTACGGTCGTTTTCTCTTCTGAACAAATTCCCAAAAAAAAAAAAAAAACACACACACACACATTTCAAGAAAAATACATTTTAACACACGATTAAAACCAAAGGTCCAAGGAAAGCTACAATTAATACTATAAATATTTGAAATTAAAGCATCTTTGAGGTTACAAATATCATACAAGACCTTAAATTCCAATTTAAGAGGAGAAGCTAAAATCCAGCTAAAACCGCACAATAATTTTAGTTATAATTCATACACAACAGAAATAGAAATTATTGATCTTCAAAAATGAGAAAAATGATTAAAATGAATAACTGAAGCATGATTCAAATTATAGAAGCCACCATACAATTGATTAGAGATTAGCTCTTCCCAAAGAATATTTACATCAAACATCATTAAAATTATCACTTTGAAGTATAGTTTGATCACTATTTGGAAAGCACGATAATTCAACAAAATAACAAAATAAAATAATTTCAGAAGCATCAACAGGAAATAATCTGTAAATATATTTATCTGATGATGGTGAAGCAAAACTTACATGATATGGAATTATCAAATTATTTGATGTAGAATGTCTGTAATACAAACTGCATTTTGCAGTCAACGAGAAATGAATAATTTATAAGAAATAATTATACTTATGCACATTGAAAACAAACTGTCGGCCAACTTTTCACCAAGACAAGAGCAGACCTCAAACGAAGCAGATTCTATGATTCCGACTTCTTTTAATTGGAAGAAATTGAATGATTCAATCTTTGTGTAATGTACAACGTTAGAACTCTGCAGAACCAGGGGCACGAGGAAAAGGAATTGCATCCCTTATGTTGTCAATTCCAGTTGCAAATTGCACAAGTCTTTCAAAACCCAACCCAAAACCAGCATGGGGAACTGTAATATATACATACATATATATATATACATACATATATATATATATATATAACATTACATGTGAAAGGCCAATTTTACCCATGAAATTGAATACAAAATCACCAAAGAAACAACAAAGTTTGTGGATGATGTAACATTAGAACATCGCCATGGTGAAATCAAAAGAACTTTATCATTATCAGTCCTAACTCTATTGATGCTAAAGGTTAGTATATAATGGAAAGTATGTCATCTCTCCTGTACCCCAAATCAGATTAAACGCTAAATAAACAGATAATCTTAATTTAAGATTGTGTGTGGGGTGGGGGGGGGGGGGGGGGGGGGGGAGGGTGTTTGGTCCATCAAACATCAAAGCACGTACCTTGACATGTTTTTTACGTTATAATGCATCTTCATTATATTATATCCAGTGTGAGTTAATAAAGGACATAATTTAGAAAGGAAAGAATCGTATTTGAAATTATTTCACCTGATTATTAACTATATTTAATCATTTATTTGGTCCTAGATGCGTGTTGTAAAGTATATCAGATGAAAATACATATGTTTCAAATTGACTAGTAAAATTACCGTTACCACTTGTATTGAAAAAATATTACCAATACTTAATCATAGAAAATGATAAATTTACCGTTACCATACCGTTTTAACTGGTATACCAGCTTCAATAAAAAATGACTGCCGATTGACTGACTGCCGATTGACTGATACTAGTACGGTAATGATAAATTTACCGTTACGTAAGCCCTAATTTGCCCTCTGATTTCCCTCACCACGTCTCCACATTTAAATATTAGAATCAGTGGTAGAGGTGAGCATTTATTGGTTGAAACCAATTAAACCAACCAAACCGGTTAAGTTTGATCGGTTTGATTTGGTTTTGTAAGTTAATTGGTTAGTTATGATTTTTATTTTATGTTACTTCGGTTTATTGATCGGTGTTTGGTTTTTGATATTTGAAAACCGAACCCAACCATTTAAACTAAGTTTAAAAATTTATTTATTTAAAAGTCAAAAAATTACCACTAACGATGCTATTATTACGATATTTTCATAACATTATTATTTTTTCTTTAATTTCATATTGACATTTAGGAGTAGTTCTAAATATTGCATCATATGAACTCTGTTATTTGTTTTAATCCTATGCTATATCAACAATTACAAGACTATTTAATTTTAAGATAAACCAAACAAACCAGCTGAACCGAACCAAATATTATCGGTTCGGTTGTTTTGGTTTCAAAAAATAGCGATTTGATTTAGTTCGGCTATGTTTCTTGAATGATTGTTTGGTTTCAATATTTTGATCGATTTCAAACCGAACCAACTATTTGCTTATCCTAGTTAGTGAAAAGAAAGAGGAATAAGTTTCATTTGAATGGGAAATCTGAAAATCAGAGCAAATTAGATGCTCTATATATATATATATTATATATATATATATATATATGTGTGTGTGTGTGTGTGTGTGTGTAGTATGTAGTGTGTGTGTGTGTGTGTGTGTATATGATGTATGTATGTATATAGAGGGGGGTTATATGGCACCCCAAATTTATAGCACTCCAAATGCCCCTCATCCTAGACCACCCATTTATATTTAAATAAGTTAGTGGAAGGAGAGAGAGAGTTAGTGGGAAGAGAGAGAATGGAATGTATGGTGGAAATCAGAGGGCTAAAGGGGTGCTGCACTGTTTGGGTGCTCGTGATCTTATCTCATGTGTGTGTGTATATATATATGTGTGTGTGTGTGTGTGTGTGTACGTGTGTGTATACCATGGTATGAAAACTCGTCCGGAACAGCGAGATACCGGTGATCTCGTACCGGTTCCGACAGAGGGCGAGCCGGAAACGTTGCAAATTCTCATTCCGGTAAACAAGTGGAAAAAAACCCTAAAATCGCGAAATCAGACAAAAAAAGCAAGCGCAAATTTGAAAAGCAAAAGATAAAGTAACGAGTCGACTTTCAAATTCTCCCCAGTGACAAGTCGACTTTCAAATTCGAGCTGCAAACCGAGATCATCCAAACTGCCTTCGTATTTCAAATCGATTTTGAGGTAATTTACCGAATTCCCCTTTTTTTTTTTTTTTTTTTTTTTTTTTTTTTTTTTTTTTTGCCGCCTTCGTATTTCATTTTTTTCGGTTTTCCCTCTTTCGTGAATTGCGTGAAAGTTTATTGGGAAGGGGAGTTCACGTGAATGTTTAAAAGGGGAAGAAATATAAGTGGAAGACGGGTTCAAATTTGCTTAGGTGTATACTGGACTGATCTGGACTGATTGTGTATTTTTTATTTTATGTATACACTGAACTGAATATAACGTGTATTTTTATTTTTATTTAACGTACACTCACTTAGTATGTTGCACTGACTTTAGTGGTATGCTGTACTGGTTTAATGTATGATTTCACCATATGCTATGCTAATTAGACAAACTGATATATTGTACTGACATGTTGAACTCAGGCATGACTAGGACTGTATGTTGTATGTGGATTTGCAACAATTATCATTAACTTTTTCATAAAAAATATAAATGTTTGATTTTTGGACCGAAACCGAAACAAAAACCGAAACTGTCGAAACCATCCGAAACTAGTAAATTTTCAAATGACCGAAACCGAAACTGAGTTTTCGAACCATGGTGTATACGTGTATGTGTGTGTGTGTGTGTATATGTATATAGATGCCCTATGGCACTCCTCAGCAACTCTTTTACACGAGTTTATATTTAAATAATGGAGTGAGTAGAAAGATAGAAAAAATGATTATTTAAATAGAAACTAGACAGCAATCGGAATGTTGCACTGCTTCAGGTGTCCTTGAGATGACATATATATATATATAATGTATATAATATATATATATGTATATGAATATGTATGTATATATATATATATATATATGTATGTATATGTATGTATGATAGGATTAAGAGCAACCCAAACAGTACAACACCTCTATAGCCTCCTTGCTCCTTGATTTTCACCACGCATTCTCATTTCTCTCTCTTCCCACTAACTCTCTTCCTTCCCCCCAAACTAACTTATTTAATTATAAATGATCGATTATTATTTAGGTGCAAAAGGGGTATCACAAAGAAGAGAACCATATATATATCTATCTATCTATATATATATATATATATATATATATATATATAGAGAGAGAGAGAGAGAGAGAGAGAGAAAGGAGCGATCAGGGGCACCCCTGTTGCACCCCCTACCTTACCGTGAGCTACAACGATCTAAATCCAACGAGAATTTGTAGATGTTCAACCCACATATATATTAACATCTATCCAAAATTTGAGCTCGTTCCGACATTCGTATAAAAATATATTTGATGTTTAAATTTAATTGTTTGAATAAATGTCTGAACAGTGAATAATTGAGCTATGATTTTGAAAATGTTATGAATGTCGGAACGAGCTCAAATTTTAGATAGATCACTATATATATGTGGATTGAACATCTACAAATTCTCGTTGGATTTGTATCGCCGTAGCTCACGAACAGATAGGGGGTGCAACAAGGGTGCCCCCGATCGCTCCTCATATATATATATATATATATATATATATATATATATATATATATATATATATGGGAAATTCTATTTAGACACAAAATTACACACAATAAATCTCAACCATTGGATCCTCCCATGAATTACACTCTCCACATAAAGACAAACAAGCCGGCCCCTATTGCAACACCCCTATTGCCCGCAGATTTCCACCATACAATATGAATTAAATAACATGGATAGTAGAAAGAGAGAGAGTCATATTATTTAATTCAGACTGTGTGATGGCAATGAGGAGGCTACATGGATACTGCACTATTATGATGTCATTTGACACCCGTCAATACATACATATATGTGAGAGAGAGAGAGAGATCGATAATCCTCTTTATTTCGCATCATTCGTACCCCAATATTAGCCACAAGCTTATATTTGTGTCTTCTCTCCGTAACACAGAACTAAATATTTAAATAAAAATCTGTGCTTGATATAAAGGGGACTATTGATTCTAGCTCTATATATAGTTGTTTTCGTATTTATACTTATTAAGACTACGTACTAAGAATGCTAAAATTTAAAATAGTAAGAAAATAATGGAAAACGAGAATTCAAGAGACTGATCCCCAAAAAGCTGGGATAATGGCAAGGATGAGCAAGGCGATGATAATGACATAGAATTAGAATTGAAGTTACAATATTTTTATATCATTATATGAGAACCATTTACATGCACGTGCTAAAAAAAACTTTTTTCCAAAAAGATATTTCAGGGGTCTTACAAAACTAATGAGCAGATAAGACAAGCATATAGAGGAACCGTCGTTCGGTTATAAACAGACATTCAGCCATCATAATGGATAAAACATATACTACGAATATTCCATTGTAAACTCGTCATATTAATTGTTTTTCGATAGTGAAATTAGCGAATATTTTACTCAACTTTGCCGTCAGCTTCAGATTAATAAATGGATGGCTAAGCTGATATATTTGGATGGTTGAACTTTACATAGAACGCCTAAAATAAACAAGAACCTACCTGAACCATAGCGCCTAAGGTCGAGGTACCACCAATAGCTTTCTTTGTTTAAATTTAATTCATCCAGACGATTTTCTAGATATTCAAGCCGTTCTTCTCTTTGGCTTCCACCAATAAGCTCACCAACCTAGAGCATAAAAATTTGATTATAATTGAGGTTGCTAACAATAAATAATAATAATCATACAACTGAAGGTCAAAGGTGATTCATTGGCTCGTAGGACAGCTGCTTATAATTTTAAGTGGAAACCAGGGTGAAATCCTTCTTTTAAAACTTATTTATTTACCTCCTTCCAGTTCAGAAACTATTTTATACATGGTATTTCTTTTCCTTGATTTCTCCCATTTCCGAATTTAAAAATGGCTCCCAACTCGTGTCTTGCAGATGGTTATGAGTTGTCATATCCCCTAAAAGCACAAGTCCAGTACAATGGCTAAAATAACCCCCCCCCCCCACCCCCCCACCCCCCCCCCCAAAAAACCAAGGAATTGCACGCATTTTTTTAAAATATAGATGTATTTTAGAAAAAGAAATTGGGAGAAACCTGAACTTACTTTTTTTATAATTATAAGGATGTATGTCAAAATTTCCCTAAAATTAAACAAGATCATTACTATCACAATCCAAATTGGAAATTAATCTTGAGATCGGCAGAGATAAAACGTTAGTTAATAATTAAAAAGCTTGGATGCAGGTCTAATAAACATCTTTTACTAAAATAGCCACGTCTAAACACATGTTTTATATGTGGTCAAAAAACGCGCAAATTATTAATAAGACAACATATGTATTCACATTTATAAAAGTAGACAGCAAAAAACAATTATGCATCGCCCTGGAAAAATAAAAAAATCTTTAACTTACACGAGGAACAAGCAAATCCATTGCAGCAACTGTCTTCCCATCATTATTTTGGCGCATATAGAATGCTTTGATGTCCTAAAATAAATTCATAGAAGGCCAAATAAACATGATCATATAACTGTAATTTTTGTTTGATTGAAAAGATCAGATGAGAGAAACCTTAGGATAATCTCTAAGTATAACAGGACGTCCAGCAAAAGTTTCTTCAGTAATGTACCTTTCATGCTCGCTTTGCAAATCAGAACCCCATTTTACCTCCAAATTCAAATTAAAAATCAAGTACAATGTAACAACCATTTATGTCAAAAGATCTATGACTTGTGCTGAAGTCTTGTCTTGAAAATGATTGTTGAATGCCCAACAGTCAATGTAAGTAAATGATAAATGATATGGTGAAAGCGGTATAAAGAACGCCACTGACTGGGAGTAGAGTTGTGAAGATCTACATGATATATGATTTTGAGCACAGACCTATTGCTAAAAATTTCTTTTTTTCTTGTAAAACAAAGAGCGTCATTATTTAGTATATGTTAGTGTATAAAAAAAAACACAAGGTGCTGCATGGATAAAACGATTCCATTTCAAATAACTTGTATTTTTTATTTTATTTTATTCTTTTTAAAGGCTGGCCCGTTTCATAGTGGCCGTACACTTCTTTATTAAATTAAAGAAACAGGTGTTCTGTACATGCACAATATGCCTTAACTGGTTTTATACTGTCCAAACCACTAAGCAAGTACAAATTACTTGAATATTATTCGTAAGTTTTCGTACAATGTTAATCAACATGTGCAGTACATATCGTCCAACTACTGTGTTTAACAGGGTGCGTATGTCCGACCTACGTAAATATTACTATCTAGAAAAGGGGGGAAAATGTAGACTAAATATAAGACAAGGGTTTCATGTCTAATATATGCAAAGGACTTTTACTTTTCAAGACAGCTGTTGAGTAGAGTTGAAGCAATCAATGACATGCTAAATGACTAAGAAACAATACAGGTTTGGACGCACCACAACTAAGCACCAAAACACACACACACACACACACACACACACACACACACTATTCAATACTAATTTCAAAAAAGTTAAAATTTAACAACTAAGGTTAGTAAGGCCGAACTATGAGATTCTTTTTATGCACATGAGAAATGACAGAAATCTGTTAGAAAAATCAAGAAGAAAAAAGAATGAATGCCTGGCAATCAAGATATCCATTCATAATAGAGAGGGTGGAAATGGGTGTCTTGGCTGTCAACTTGTTGTTTTATTCTGGCCTAACTTGAATTCCCAATTCAAATAAATCAGCATTGCAAACCATTTGATGCATGAATTACGTGAATGTAAAGGGATACAAGTTATGGAAATAATTTTTCAACATGCAGGGATTTTATTCAATATGAATCGACCGGCGGAGAAAGAATTGACTTTGTATAATATGGTTCATGACTATGATGATACATGCACACATGCAAGGACAAATTATTAATTTTTTTTGCACAACCAGTCAACCATACATCGACTTTTTACAATACAGCCTAGTTGGATGAATAAACAAAGGAAAATAATGTTACCGGGAATTCAAACTTCATTTTTGCTTTTAGAAGGATATCGACCGCATCAGAATATGTCAGTTGAACAAACTCTTTCTCAACAACGTCCTGTTAGCAGTACCCAAAATAGTTGATCTCTATATTTTTGGCTGTGCTATAAGCTTAAACTCTACTAATGTGAGCAAGTGGAATGAAGGAATACAAAGTGCTGTAAAACTGTAAATGATTGTTCCATATAAAAATAATTGAAAAGGATAGGCGTAGCTGAAAGGAAGTACAGTTAATCGCTCTATGATTCCTTTCTCGATCCATGTATTGAAGAAATTCATGTCTTCCTTGCAGTTCTCAAGGACATGCTTAACCTAGGAAGATAATTTAACCTCGATTACACTTGAAAATTTATGGGTTAAAAAATTGAGGAGGGGTACTGAAAGAATAACAAGGGAACCTACTACATACTGAAGGTAAGCAGTTGCACATGCCATATCATCATTAAGATCAGCAAAGGCCAGTTCAGGCTCTATCATCTAATGTCAATAAAGGAAAAAGCAATAAAAATAATTGTAACAGCTTTATTTCTTTTATTTGTTTATTTTGTATATCAAAGTAGCAAACACGAATTACCCAGAATTCAGCCAAATGTCTAGAAGTATGTGAATTCTCTGCCCTGAAAGTAGGGCCAAATGTGTATACCTGGAAATACACCAAATTCGGAAGCAAAAATAAAATGAATACTAAAACAACCTATCATCATAAATAAGCATACAAAATTTTATCAGAGGTTAAGCGTACATCAGAAAGAGCAGATGCATATGTTTCTGCGTTAAGCTGCCCCGACACGGTTAAAAATGCAGGTTTACCAAAGAAGTCCTGCGTAAGCATAAAACAAACAAGTTCAAGCCCCACATATTAACACCATATTAAATGTTTTGATAAGTTCGGACAGAAAAAATAAATAATGATACAGAAATGCTATTGTAGAGTATATGGATAATTAATATACCAATTTAGGAATATACTAATAAATAAATAGAAGTGTAATCTGTTGAGAAATATGGGATTCGGCATACGAAAGAAAATTTAAACAACGTGAAATTACAAAAAGAAAATGAATTAATTTTGATCTGTATACATTCTTCCTGGATAGAGCATGTTTGTTTGTTTGTTTGTTTGTTTTTTTTTTTTCCTTTGTTGCATTTGATGTACGCACGCCCCTGTAGAATTTGGGAGGCGGGATGAAAACAGAAGCAAGGACGCATAATTAATTGAACAGTCTAAAGTCAGAAAACGTGTGATGGGAATGTGGGCCAAAAAATTCTTTTATATCTATTACTATGTTCATGAAATTATAGATATTATAATATTCATTAGAATTTATAGATTTAGCTGTTGGTACACGAAGTTAAAACCAAATCATATTAGAACCAGATTGCAAGAATTTCAAGAATTTAATAAAGTTCTAGGATCTGAAAATAAGAAAGTGTTTTTGCACGATAAGGATGTGTTTCAGTAAAATTCCTTCAGAAAATAATAATAATAATAACAATAATAATAATAAGTTACCATATCGAATGAAGAATACAGTTATAACTAAGATTTGTTGGGTTGACTATATTTCATTGGAATGAGAACAATCTAGTAACAAAAGGCCGAATTTCTCAAACCTTTTTTTTGGGCGTGGAAGATTGAAGTAGCAGACAATAATTATAACTAAATTTAGGTTTTGCAACACCAGTAGTGCAAAAATGACCCAATGCTATGAGGATATAAATGAAGTTGCTGAATCAAAGTTGAACAATATAGTGCAAGTATGATTGCCTCGGGTAAAGAAGAAAATATACTTACTTTGGACCAGTCAATCTTCCCATCCTTTGTAGCAGGAATGGTACTAATTGGACAATCAGCACATTCATGAGCATTCGGAATCTGAATAATAAGTAAAAGATCTGAGAAACAAAACGTCAGTGGCTCTGAACATTTTTCTTTTACTGGTTTATAACAAAAATATGTACATAACAGCTAATGGCTAATGAAAGATAATATTACACACAGAATGAAGTGGATCTGTTACTTGATCCCGTTTCTTCAGTTAGTCATGCAAAATATTAACAAAACCAACCATAATTGTTATATACATACAAAACCAAAAATTTACATTTAGATGGAGGCTGATGAGCTATGTTTGCATGGCATGTGTGGTGTCATGAAGATAAATCTCTGTATTTATCATCCAATTCACTATTTCATTATTAACATCACACATGATATACATGTACCCTAATGCACTGTACTTCCCAGCATGCCAGGAAATACTAACTGAAGAATAGAGCAGAGCTTCTGCCAGATTACTCATTTTCGTCTCATTTTAACTAATTGAAGAATAGACAAATCAAGCAATCATAAGTGTGGCCTTGCCAAAAAAAGAAGCAATCAGAAGTGTATTATACTAAAAAAATTCATTATTCCTATTATTCTGTAGAATCCTAGTAAATCATCACATAAAGTCAACAATACAGTATAAAAAGGCAAAGTGCAAAATATATAGATTCATATGTTAGACATATTTATCTCACCATAACCTGGCAGAATAATATTATTAAACTAGTCCACAATGGTACAAAATTAAACCGGCAGTGAAAGAAATTAGCAACCAAACCAACAGTAACAATGTAAGCTATCAAAAACAAATAAAGGAACTTAGGTCAGGCAAACAGGTTTCATTGGTAAAATCTGCTAACTGGAAAAATGGCTATAACAATACTCATACCAAAGTGGTTACAGAAAATTGTTCACCAGCTCCTTCACAATCCGAGGCAGTTATTATTGGGCTTGAAATCCAAACGAACCCATTTTCCTGAAAAAACTTGTGGGTTGCAAACGACAATGCATTCCTCACTCTAGCAACCTACACTAACATCCACAAAACAACCTTTTATCCACTGTATAGCTATGAACGACGAGCTATATTTTTTAGGTATATTCCACCCGGCGGGGGGGGGGGGGGGGGGTAAGCTAAAAGGAAATGACATGAACATCATTGTGTGAAGTTCATACCGCACTAAATGTATTTGTTCTAGGACGAAGATGTGCAACAGTTCTCAAAAATTCTCTGGTTACTCTCTTTTTTTGGATAGGAAATGAAGCCGCATCAGTTTTGCCAACCTGTAAACATGGAGATACGGCATTAAAACAAAAAAATGTATGCATAACTAAGCTTTATAAAAGAATTCACCAATCAAATAAGAATTCATAACTGGCGAGACTGACTGCAAAGGATAATTCTCCCAAAAAAGGATTTATCAACTGCTGATATGTTGAACATGTCTTAAATTCAAACACAGTGTCACTTAACAAAATTGAAGCAAACTGGTCTGATATGCATCCGAACCACTGTTTCAGGCCGAGATCTCGTTTTGGGCTCCTCCGAAACGAAACAGCAAATCTCACTGTAAATCCCCTTTCGAATATATCGACCGAGACGAGATACTGGAATATCGTCTGAGTCTTGGTTTTTCAAGTTAAAATTTAAATCTATGCCTGAACCATAACAATAACTAGAAAACTCAAATGTAGTCACGATAATCTCCTATTATTTAACACATTTTGCATGTTAAATAACCATATCATATGTTTATATATGTTCTACAATATTCGTCTATTTCTACATAGATGTTACCTATGAAATTATGTATTTTATGTTTCACTTATGATGAAATATCTAATGTTTTGGGAAAAAAATTGACGACCTAAATTTCGGGGTCCTTTGAGCTGACTAAATACAACCCAAGTCCAACCCAAAGAACACAAAAAAACTCAGGTGTCGAAGAAAGAAATTAGAAGATGAGAAAAGATAAGATAAAAAATTAGAATAGAAGAAAAGAAGATCACAACAACAGAATCAGAGTAAACACGAATCTCACAGCGAAACGAATAAAGTATAATAGATATATAATCACTTTTGAAATACAAACTATTACCACCTATCGGATAATGGTGAAATCGTTCAAGTTGGGGTATTTTAATTACCTCTCAGACCTTGGTCGAAGTCATTCTTATCTTTAAGATTTGTAAAAGTTCAATATTCAAAATACTCGGCAAACCAGAATTTGTAAACCCATTTGGCTTTCAATTCTTAAACCATTTCAAAGCAACGTTGTTGTTTTGAAATAGTTATCTAGTTAACTTGATCAACTTAATCAAATAACCGACTTAATTCCCTTTCCTTTTGATAATTAAAATTTTCTTTAAAACTTAATTAAGAGGTTAATAAAATTAAAAACATTATCTTGGATAATTCATCAAATCTCAACTTCTCTATTTAACTACATAATTAGCTTACCAAAAACTGTCAATTAAAAAAAGTAATTAACTCTTATAAAATATTTCTACATCTAACAACTATTTGTTAACGTATATTTTATTAGGTTAAATGGAAACAATTTAATTGAAATAATCCAATCCCTTTGAACAATTGATTTCAAACAACCCTAAAATAATATGATTAACTGATTATAGTTAATTTCCCTTATTAAATTAATAATATAATTAATTAATTTAAAAAAATCACCTTGAATTGGTCTTAAAACAATTATTCAAAACTATTAACAATTTATGTGAATTTATGATATACTTTGTACATTATCACTTAGCAGTTCCAATGGAATATAGTCCTTTTTTTTATAATATAGATGACATTCAAGTCATTAACACAACAACCATACAATTCAATATTATCAATATAATATCTCAACAACATATATTTATTGATAAAATATGCCAAATTAACACAATAACAGAACAGTGTTTATTTCTATTAATCGTGTGTCCAAACCATTCGATCAAAACAGTTTATAGTGGAACGGTATCTGTTTGCACTGACGGACGTCAATATATAATATATAATTACGGTTAACGTAGTTTAACACAACTCAAACAATTTAGAGTTTCTGAATTACAAAACGTTACAGATCAATTATTAACAGCTTACGTTAGTTTTTAGTTTATGACCGAATTTACGTTTATTATAGTATAAATGACTTTTATACTTTAATTAATTAAAAATTCATTCAATTAGAAATCTTCTTTTATTTCAAATTCGACCAATTCGTTCTGTTGCTTCTACTAATCGAGCGCTTGCTCTCTTGCTTTTATTCGTGTGAATTCGACTCACACATCCTCTTGTTTATGTACGTATATAGTAAGTTTAAATATATATATATATATATATATATTTCCTTTTATTTTATTCTTCCCTTTCCTTCTTTTATTTCCTATTTTCCTATTTCTTTTCTTTGGTCCAATCTGGCCCTAGCTCTTACAGCCCATTCCTTTTTTTTCTTTTTCTTTTTCATTTATGAGGAAACTAGGCCGAAGCCCATGGGAGAGAAAAACAAATCAGGCTTCGTATGATTATTCACGTATACACCCCACTTCTTTACTCCCATTCCTTTTCTTCTTCTTGTTAGCTTCAGTAAACAACTACAATATTTGTCCTCCCAAAATACAACGTGCACAACCGATAATGGTGCACATGCACCAATGCTCCAGCCACCCAATTGCCACCGAACAACACTCCGCAAACCTAACCCCAACCCTGGTCATCATCTACCAACTTCCATGTCACCACGTGTCCTAAAAATTGCTACCCTATACCATTAAAATCCCAAACACGCTTCAGGTTGTTCCCACGCATCCGCCTCGTCAGGTCAACGCCAACCCTCATCCGGCCTGCCGCCACCACCGAAGCGATCTCCACAACCGTATGCTCCTTCCAGCCAGAAAGCAACGCACTCGATCAACGCCACAGGGTAACGACACGATAAAAAAAACCTATTCAAAATACACCCTCAAAACACAAATCGACTTCGTTTTCTCAAATCATGCTACAGGAAAATCGTTTGTTATTTTTCCCACAATCCCTGCTCCTACACGTTGTTCCACGATGAACTTCATCGTCTCCGGCCATCTTGGGTGATCGAAAATGCCCTATGACCGAAATCCGATTATCCTTGTATTTCTATTTAATTTCTCAACTAAAAATACCCATTTTAGTTTTAAAAATCACCATTTTCAATCTATTACTTAAATTGTAAAGCAGGATGTTTGCACTGCTGATGCGTACACTCTTCCAGCGTCTCATTTCAAAATGTTGAACAATCGTCAATTCCACTTATTTATCCTAGGCGTGCATCTTTTCTAATCGTCCATCACTTCTCAAAACCGCTTTTCAACCATTCTCCCATCTGAGTTTGCCTAATTTTTCCGTACGTCAAACTCACATCTCCCTAAAAATTTGCACTCCTCATTACCGCCATTCCTAAACCCAATATTTTTAAATTCCCACTGCAGTCATGATACGTTGTTGACGACTGCATCAATTTACTGTCAAATTTTATTTTGGTTTTCAGGTATTTGGTTGCTCAACTGCGCATCCTCGACGGTGATTTGTGCGACATACCATCCACAAGGAAGATTTGAATGAGTACTCCTCCTTTCAACGTACGTTCATTCCCCCCTTCTGGTTGACAGTATATTCCATTTATTTTGTATAGTTAACTGATTTGATGCTTGTGACAGCATCTTCATTTGCACGTGGCGGATGTGTCGGATGGACACTGCAAATGGAAGAAATTAACAGTTATGAATCATCTCCCTATTTTGATACTTCAACTACCCTTTACGTGTCTAGACTTTGGTAAAACTATGGCTGCATCTGGACTGGTTTTTTTAATAGTATATTCCACTGCACGAGTGCATCTTACTCTGGGTTCTGCTATGAGCATAAATTGCTGATGGTTTACATTGTGGATTACCCACATATCAATATCAAACGACACCCGTATATAATTAGGCATGGAAACTCATTCAAAGTTGCCACGTTGAATTTGTTTTATTAGTATATGCAACAATCAGATGTTAGTAAAATCAGGGTTGCTGCAAACTTTATGCATTACTATTAATCTCCTTTAAAGCCTTAAATGATGTACATTGATATTGCACGCTACTGCCATCTATTTACCTTTCTATACTAAACTTCAATTTCATATACCTCCAGTTATTTGGTAACCCATATACAGTTGTATCAAACTTAAGTGTAGTTTAACTATTTTTTATGGTAAATATGTTAAAATTTAGGATACTTTGGATTATCTGCTGATGTTAAACAATGCAAACTCAAAGTTCATTAACTCCTTGATTATACTATATATGTCTGCCTTTCATACTACCTATGTTATATTGACTGCCTCCAATTTTTCTGCCAATCTGGCATCTATACATACAAATACAGTTTGGTTTAGTTGGCAGTTGGAAACAAATACGGTCTCTATGACGCTTTTTGAACTTTGAAAATTGCATTGTTTTGTTTTATTACACTTCCTCATGATCTCTACCTGCTTTCTGTCTAAATGACTTAATATTCTCGTGATAGCATATGTTATTCTATTGAAACTAATGTTAAAATATTCATTCCAACTATGCTGAATCATTTGTCATTTATGTTTTCTCAGACTAACTTATACTTACATGAAGTATTTTCTTCCAATATGTGATAAATGCAGTTGGGAAAAAAAAATCTGAGTGGTTAAACACATCTTTCTTTCATTCATATGGTTTCTTCACAATTTGGGTACTTGAGGTGGCATACATTTGCTTGCAATCGTCGTTGCTTTTGAAAAGAGAACCAGGGATGGTTATGAGTTTTCGTTTACCTGTAACAGTGGGTTCAGACATTGTGTTTCCATTTTTTTCCTTTTATCTCATGAATTGTTTAGACTCAAAGTATATAATTTTTCCAACTTTGTAATTATCATTTGGTTTCGGCAAAAAACCACTTCGTCCTGATTTCTTGTATATTTGCACTTTCACCCTTTCATTTTCAGCAAAAAAAATCACTGGTCCCAATTAACAAGTATTCATTTTTATTTCTCTTCTTAATAAATCAAAAGTAAGAAATGCAGCATTTAGATTTGTTTGGCCTGTGAAGACCATGGGAAATGATACAAAGTCTTTGATTTCATTAGCCATTCAATGATAATCAAACTTAATATTTTATTTCCTACAAACGAATATTCGAGTGATGCATAGTTACATGAATCCTATTAAACATGCTAAACTTGATGCAGTAACCATATGCGATTTCATTGAGAACCTAACAATACTATAATTGTTGTCACTTTTAACTCTATATGGTTTGGATATATTTTATACTCTCTTGTAAGTATAAAAAAATTAACAATTTCTGTCTACGATTTTTTGTTTGTATGCAAAGGTGAAAGAAGTTATCAATGGCCAGAATGACCATCGACGAAACAAGCCAGCTACTGCGGTAGAAGAACCAGCCCTTTCACCTGGCTGAAATGAGGAAGGAGATATCATCATCAGCGAAGATGAAGCAAGCACACAGAGCACGAACAAGCAGCTTCAGCTCTCCAAAGAGAAGTACCCTCTGTAGGATTTGGTTGTTTTCTCAATGAACACTCTTATCAAATTGGTCAATGTTACATAAGCAAGTCGATGATTTGCATTTGAATCACTGTCCATAAAAGGTGAGAATTCACATATTCAATCAAGTTCGCTATTTGCCTTATATAAGATATAGTACAATCTGTTTTATGATTTTCATCCCCTCTTCTGATATAAAAGTATGAGCCATCTCTGTATCAGGAATTAAAAATTCCCATATATAACTATGACTTCTTATCCGAATCAAAGACAGTTATGTGTAAAAGGTTTGAAAATAAATATTTAACAAAGATAAAACTATGTAAATAAAGAATATAAAATATCAGTAATATGTCACAAATATATATTTTGCCAAATAAACAAATATTTTGATGAAACACATATAAGTGATTTTTTAACTTGGCATATAGCGTAAAAACACATTGTATAACGATGGACAGTAATGCACCTATACTCCACGTTAGTCATTAGCATAATAAAAAGAAGAGAAATTTTTAGCAGATCCAGTTTTGTACAGAATCATGTAGAGAAATATTAGCAGGATATCAAATACAAAAATTTAAAGAATGCACAGACATAAATTGTAATTTAGAGAGGTGAATGACCATCGTAGTCAATAAATAAGAACAAAAAAAAAAAAAAACTTGATAGCTCAAGTGCATACGAAAAGGAAATTGATGGTGGACTGTTGAAGGAAATAACGTAAACATGAGTGATGGCAAATAGATCTTGCAAATATCACTGTTCCAATCGTCGAAAGCGGACGACGATTTTCAACTAAATGGCAGATTGAAAATACAGGAATGTGGCAGATGAACATCAGATGCGCTCACCATCATGAATTTCATAAGGCAATAATATGTAGGACGTAAATTGGTTTAGAGCATAGATAAGGTGGTATTGAGGTGGGAGTTAGAGAATGAAACAGGACGATTTAGGTGAAGTTAATCGAGATATGGTGGTATTAAACAGGAAGGTTTGCTCTAACATGTGTAACCAATGATTTGTAATCACTGAACGGTGTAACAAAAAATTTCATTTCATTTTCAGGATGATGACTACATCAATGATCTGTTTGCCCATGCATCTGAACCAGAACAACCAAAAAAGGTACTTAGAAATGGTTATTTTTGGGCATATGAAACGTATTTGATGCTTGCTTCTATACTTATATATCTTATGTGTACAATATGATTGTTTAATACATACAAAAATGAGGGGGGGGGTGTATATATATATATGTATATATATATATGCGTGTGTGTGTATGACATTGATACCTGGTGTTTTCTAACTAAAAATTCTAAACATCGTCCTATTTTCCCACTATGCAGGACATAGACAACGGGCATATTGCAATAGATAATAATTTCAGTGCGACTTCACGGATCCTGTTTTCTAACTAAATGAGTGGTTCATGGGTAAATGTTTACCACTTTTATTTTCTATAATTTATACAAAATGTTTAGTATTCAGATATATCAAAAGTATACCCTGTAAATTATTTAGATTTGTGTATATCTTCTGATTTTATGTTCCACTTTAGGCTAATCTCAAAAATGAAATATATAATCATGCACCGTGATTTTTTTGCATAATTACAAAGTATGGAAGTCATGCTTTATCAGTGGCCTGGTTAAATAAAATTAGCATTTGACATGTAAAGCATTGTTGTAAATGTCAACAAACATATATAGTTTCTGCGAATAAAGCATTGTTGTAAATGTCAAGAAACATCTACATATCTCTACCCTAACCTAACTTATGATCATTTTGTGATAAGGTCACGATGGCTAAGATGTCTACTGGCTATAGTATACCACGTGAAGATAAAAATTCATCTTCCTTGGGTGTTTACCAAAATGCAAATAAAGTTTAAATTTGCTATTGCAGCTATCAACTTGTAGGATTAAAATAAAAATATACTTCTTCGAACGAATAACCGTTTAGGGTGTTCAGACATATCACACATAGGAAGACAAAAACAAAATGATAAGTTAGATCGTTTGTTTGTATTCCGACCTCACCAAATGCGAGCCTCGTCGGAGAGCCTTGAACTTAATATATGTTTCCTCGTCGGAGAGCCTTGAACTTAATATCAGAATTTCATTTTACAAATATATGTTTGACAAAAGCTGTGTGGACATAGCGAAACAATCCAGATAAGTCAAAACATGTTTTCTTTTCTAATGTCACTTTGTGCATTGACATTTTACAGTGCAAAGACAATAATATATGGATGAATCTTCATATTCATGATAAAATACACATTCACAGATAAGTCATCTCTGCAAAATATAATGACCGTGGACATTTAGTCCATATGAAATGGTAAAAATCCAAAAATGTGAAACTGTGTAAAAAAAAAAAAAAAACATTAAGGAATTTTTTTGCTGAAGTAGGCATGATGTAGTTGCCAATGAGGCAATGTGTACTATGGTTAAATTAGGTAAAAAGAGAAAGCAAACTATACCAAGATTCTATTTATTTATATCTTTTTCAATTAAGCCAGTACATGTAGCCTTATGTCTTAAAAAACTTAATCAAATCACAGTAATTGATCAACTACATGTGAAATTAAATACTAAATAGAATGTTAAAGGTGGGAATAAAGATGATATGCTAAGAAGACTTACAATGTGTGAAAACTTCACATTCTGAATGATGTTATTGTCTCTTCTCATGTTAGCGCTTAGTTCTTTTATTCTTTGTGTCATATTAGAAATACTCAATTGGTTATCGATACGCTCAATCTATAAACCTCTAAAGTGGTACAGCATTTGCAATAATATTATACAAATATTCTGGTCCAAATACTTTTAAATTTTTTATCCACGTCGCCAAAATTGAAATGTCTAGACTATATAAATTGATGCACGGGTATATCTGTCAAATTCTTGCAGGTGATCGACTGAATTGGCTATGAAATACTGAAGCACGCAGCAATTGACCATGGAGAACCATTTGCAAGGTGGTTGTACAAAGTTGGGGCAAGTAATTCCCTACACAGTGCACATGGTACAACGAGGAAGTTTGATTAATAAGTTACTATTAAATATTAACTTTTTCATTTGCTTAAATAGTCACTGTTAAGGATTTAATTTAATTTACCTTACTTATTTAGATGTTTACCTCTTTAGCAATTAATGGTTCTGTTGTAAATTACTGTTAACACTGATCAGTGGGAAAAGTAAAAGTAAAAAAATTCAATTTTAAAAAGAAAATGGATTTAGTTTACAGCTTCACTTCAGTTCTGTGAAAACTACAATTTTGTTTAGCTATAATCTATGTGGTTTTGTTTAACTATATATCTTAATGAAAACAGAGATTGTGGAGGTGAATCAAGCTGAGTTAATTAAGAATAGACCATAGGAAAATCAAGTTAAGGCGACAAGCATTGCTTTTGAACATGCTTAACAGCTGGTATCAACAAGCAAAAGAAAACCATCATAGTTGCAATAAAGGTGTAACAACCCGAGTTTTAGTGGTTACCTGCAATAATTAATTAATTGTGTTAACATTAAAAGTTGGGTTTTTTTTTTTGGTTTGATTAGGAAAAGGTGGATTTAATCATTAAATTGAGGTTTGTTGTAATAAATTGATAGAAAAGTTAATTTTGGTGAAAATAAACAATACATGATTATTAAGTGGTGTTACAAATGATTTTTGTAACATGGAATAAGGATTGAATATAATTAGGGAAAACTGTTAGGGTTAAGCTCATATAAAAACAAATTTGGTGAAAATAAATGTAATTATTGATTGAAATATATGATTGTGGGATTCTAGATTGAAAATGGAATTTTGATAGAATGTGTAATATAAAATATACGCATATATGTAAGATTTGTCGTGAATAATAGTAAATAAGAAAATATGTATTTTTCTAAGCTTTGATAATTTATTGTGCTAAAATCTATACATTTAAAAAATTATTTAATTTAATGTATTCCATAAGTTGTGCAAATTAAATAAAATTGTCTATATTTTGTACAACTTGATGTAAATTGGAAATATTGATGTTATAAGCTTTTGAAGTATTTTATAGATAGTGTTATAATTTTTACTTATATCATTTGATGTTTAAATTTGTGAATTAGGTTAATATTAAGTGTAAACATGGTTCAACAAGGTTAACATTGGCTAAATATATGTTAAATTAGCCTAAACACTTAACAATTAATTATTAGAGAATTTTTGGGCTTAATGGCTTATTTGGGCCCTAATAAAGTATTAAGGAGGAAGCCTCTAGAGAAAGAAGGAGAGGGTACGTACTTTTTCTCTGCCTATCTTCTTCTTCCTGAGGGAAATAAGAAAAACTAAGAAGAAAATTTTACAACCATCTAAATCCAAGCCCTTTCTCTACTTGATTTGTTGAAATTGGAAGCTAATGGGGATCTACAGCAGGTAATCTATTCCAAAACCTAATTTATTTCAATTTTATTCTCTGATTTGTTGAAATATTTCTATAAGTTGAATCTTTCCATCTACATGTTGCTCTAACTTCAATTTCAGATGAAAGTACGTCTTTTTCATGTTCTAGATCCCCAATTGCCCCAAAGGCATCATTCTGCTTGTCAAAACTTCAAAGTTTGCTACCATAAATTGCTTCATTGCTGCTAGGAACAATAGGTAAGCAAATATGCTTACAGTAAGCTATCTTTTATCAATTTTAATTTCATATGATGAAACCCCGTAGTTGTTTTAGTTTAAGTTCTTTGAATCTCGTTTTTCTGAAAATGAGCTATAATAAAATTGGTATAACTTCTTCGTTTATCATCCGATTTGGGTCAAATTTTTTTTGTTGGAAAGCTGATTCAATAAGGAAAAAAAAAATTTCAGATTATATTTTAGTATTGGGCCGTTTGAAGGACCTGAAATAAGTTTGAATATGGAAGTACAATTTTGTCTTTGACAGAAATTTTCGTTTTTTTTTTTAAATGAGTTGTAGTAAAATTGGCATAACTTCTTCGTTTATTATCCGATTTAGGTCAAATTTTTTTTGTTGGAAAGCTGATTCAATAAGGAACGATTTCTCTTCAGATTTTATCTTGATATTCTGCCGTTTGAAAGACCTGAAATAGGTTGAATACAGATGTACAATTCTGTCTTTGACAGAAATTTTCTGAGTTTTAATGTGAAATTGTTTTTGCTATATCTTTCTCATTTTTGATCGGAATTCGACGATCTTGGTCAATTTGGAAAGCTTTAAACCTAAACTACAATTTCCTTCTATTTATTTTACCAAATCTTGAAGCTATGGTAGTCGAAATCTTACTTCTTCGCCGCTGTCCCGAGAATAAAAGACAGCTACATTGAATTTTAAAAATCTGAGAATTGTATTTATCGTAACCCCTTCATACTAAGTTCGATTTTGATGATCTTTGTATCGTTGGAAATCTTAAACTTAGTAGAACATCTTTCATTTGATAAGTATCTTCAGATTTTGAAGTTTGCTATGTTAAAATCCGAATTCTTTACAACAGAGCTGAAATTAGTGTTGTGTTTAATTTTCGGATTTTGATGATATTTTGCCGTTTCGACAATTCCGGTTGCATTCTTTTGATGAAACGTGATGTTATTAGATTGTAATGATGACCATCAATGGACGAATTCAGATTTGAAGAAATATGTGAATTAAATTTGATTTAAATCTCATTTAAATTTAAATATTGGTTAATATCGGACTTGTACGATCGAAACTCATTTGATGCGATATTTTGAGATGTTGCCAAATTTTGGCGAAGGCCATTGGTTCTAGAACTACTCAAGTAAAGTATGCTCAGTGATGAACCAACCACGATGCTATGTAGACTTGCCGATGATACGAAGTAAGTTATTTTATGATGAATTCATGATGTTTTGATGTTTATAAATTCATGATGTTTATGATGGATTTTTACTTGTCGATAAGATGAGACAAGTTAGATTATCACTTAGTACTCGTCCGAAAGAGAGAAAGATGAGACGAGTTTGGTATCTTTACACTCGCCGATGAGATGAGGCGGTGTATATTTGATGATGCTTTATGATGTTTTCTAGTGTGGTATCGACTAAAGGTTAGTAAGCCATTAGGTGCAAACGTATAGTATGGGACATACGTTGACGCCTTATGGGTTCCTAACCGAGAGGTTGAGACACATTCAAGATGTCACTAGTACTATAGACCGAGTACTCGATTGGAGTCATCACGACGTGAATGATGGTATTACCCGACTCCAATCATCACGATGTTACTACTCGGGTTTTTGTGACTGGGTGTCATCAAGATGTTTCCGACTATAGTCAATCACGACGATCACGATGTTATGTGACCCCAAGTCATCACGATGTATGGTACCAAAAATTTAGTACTAGTCAAGAAGTTAAGCACGTGCAGTTTTCTATGAAGTTTTGATGTTTTGAATTTACCTTTTTGATAATGATGTTCGAATAAGGCCTTGAGTATGAAAAGGGCCGAGATATATTATATTTTTATGGTGATTTCGAATATGACGTTTTGAACCCTTTTTGGGTGCTATCAAGTTAGGTTTGTGACAATTTTTTTTTATACCAGTGAAATGAGGTATATATTGTTGTGATTCTTTTATGATGAGTTTGAGTAATGGATTTGAGATGTATCTATATTTATACCAATGAGATGCGATATAATAATTAAGAAGTTTTTATTAGATGAGTTTTATGATATATTGAATTGTGTTGAGATTTAGTATGTGTCGATGAGACGAGACATACTTATATATGTTTATCCTTAATTTAAAGATTATGTAGCTACGGTGCATGGTTATGTTGTTATCCTCCTTTATGTAGACAAGTGATTCTTTAGATGTTTTTAATCGATGTTTAATTGGCATTGACGATGATATGAGGCAAAGGAAATGATTAATTGAGTTTTACCTTCATGAACTAGTTTGTAGATATTCCATGCTTAAGCATTGTTTTTATCACTTGAGCGTAGTCATAACTTAGCCATCTCTTATAATTATCATGAAGAGATATCATTTCTTTTCATAAGGAATTGTTCGTATATGGCATGGTATCCTTTATATAGGAGGATATCACATCTTTCAATCACTCATCCTTATCTATTGATCTGTTTTGCTTATAAATGTAATTAGTCTGATTCGAGTAATGATCATGAAGTTTAGATTGTCTTATGAAAACTCCCTTTGTGGTTCACACCTTTACTCATTCCATTTAGTTATATTATAATTAGATGAACCATATCTAAATAAGATACATTGCATTCTTTTATGCAATCATGATGAATCATTGATATACCACCCTAGAGATAATTGATGACTTATATCATCCCATTAGTAATCATGGAACGGTCTTTCCCTTACCTCGTATTATCATTACCTTTACTAATGATGAGTTTTAGCCTACCTGACCCGTGTGTTTTCACTCGGGTCAGACCGAGTTTGTTTCAGGTTTAGCTCTTCTCTTGGTCTTAGCTGGTTCTTGGTGCTAGCATTTAAGATTGAGTCATCTCTTTGGGATTGTTCACATTCTCATGGCATATTATAGAGATTTGAGTCCTTACCTTTCTTATATTGACTGGTCGTCATACCACTTTGATATATTATTTGTATTGCATTGAGGTGTATCATTGTATATGTACACATGCACATATATGTGTGTATATATATATGTATCTGTACTGTCCTGTGATGTCGTTATAGCGAATTGTTCTGATAGATCCATATCCATCTATGGCTTAGTCTCAAGTATTTCTTGAATGCGTCGGTCCTCTTGAAAAAAAAAATATAATATTTGTCGACGTGTTCAGTAGAAAGTTGAGACAAGGTTATAGTTGGTCGCCCCTAACCAGCCCTATTCTCCGCATTGGCAGACAGAATTACTATGTAATCCTCTTTGTTAATGTGGGTCTCAGGGTGGGGCGTTACAAAAGGACACATCAAATTTGGTCATTATACTTTGATATGAGGCAGAAAGAGGCAGTGCTAGCTGAGAGGCGATCAAAACGATGGTAATAACTAATAATTAGTGACCGCAAGTGCTGCAAAGATTGGAATTTTCCTGAATTCGCTTCAAACATTTTTCTCTCTTCCCTTGGTCAAAGTTTTTGAAGTTTAAAAATAATTAAATTAGCAACAGTATTGTCTTGCAGTAAGTATTCCATAGATATGGAGATTGTTCATATCATTTTTTAATATTTGTAGCATGAGTCAGCAAATTTTAAGCTTTTGTAAAATATTTCTATATGTGAAGACTTGTGTACTGTACGTGTTAGGTGCCTTCTCCTCTTTTCTCCATGATTTAATACATATTTCTACATGTCTGTAAAAATCAAGCTTCAAAGTGGATTTATTATCAACATATTCTTCTGGCTGTTTATTTGATTTTCAGTAAGCTCCACTTTGCATGATATTCAAGTTGCATAGTTCACAACAAAACCATGCCTTATCCTCTATTACTTGTGCAGCTTATTAAGTATTATTATAGTGATTTGATTTAGTTATGGCTTAAATAATATAATAGCATTTGGACTTAAACAATCATATTGCCTTTTAGCTGACTTATACATAAAGTAATTCCCAAACCGAAACCTATCTACATATAATTATCTGACTGAATGAAGCAATGTTATTACCAACCTACTCTTAGCTACACATTACCCATGTCCGAAGCACGGGCTACTCACTAGTTACTAATCGAACCGTATACCTGAATCGCAAATCTAAGATGATCAAAATTTATGAGTTTCTAAACTCTTATACTGTACATTGTATATATTTGTAACTATGCACCTTTGTTCAAGGTGAAACTATTTTTAAATTAACTATGGACCTAAACGAACAGCTTTCTTGTTAATGACCAATGGTAGTTTAATCTAGGGTTTTAGCTGTTAATCTTTAAATCCAAGGGATATGCAAATGTTCATGAGTTTATACCTACAGGCAAATTTTAACAGTGATAAACCATAGTCAAAACCATCCTGATCCTTGGGTATAACACAACCAGAAAATCATATATGTATATGAATAAGTTTGAATCATAGATATCAATGATATACAACTAGTTTAAAAGGAAAATCTGATGTATCTACTCACTAATGGTTCACAGTTTTCAGTCCTCTGTTTCAGCTTTTCATAGTTTGTTTTCCCAGACTTGAGATGAAAGTTAAATTGGCTAAATACAGACCATATATGCATCATATTATATACAGTCAGTAAGAGTTAAATGGAAAAAAGGGAAGTTATACTCACCACAATATGTATATTGTTTAGTTCTTTGTTCACTGTCTTTTTGTGTTTCCAGATCTCAAGTTTTGATGCCATTTATTAAGTTCAGGTTTTGTTTCTTTTCAGTTCTTAGTCCAGTATACAAACCACATCAACACAAATATCTATGTATATATATTGCATAATCAAAATATCAATGGAGGAAAGAGTTTACTCACTGTAAAGCTCTCTGTTTTCATTTGTTTACCGCCATTTCTCTCGAGTTCACTGGTTTATAAATAAATCCTCTGTTCTTAGCTTCCTAGTCTAAGTTTCAGCTTCTATTCTCTGCCATTTTAATTTCTAATCTTGGTTCGAATGTAGTATGATCACAAGCAGTGAACTAGTGTATTTATAGAGCAAATAAATGATAAAATGGCAGCACATGGTTTGGCATTGGAAATGAACACACTTGATAGGAATGTTGTAGCTGCTCTTGGCAGAAAAGTATGCATCAGTTGATTGAAAAAAAAAATGCAGCTATAAATAAACATAGCTGTGTATATAGATTGGAATGAAAAGAGTATAGCCTAGCAGTTCTAACTGTGCTTGTATGCAGTGTTAAGGCACGTCATATTAATTCCTTCCCTATGTTAAAATGCACTGCCAGGCTAGACTGAAGTATCCATACATGTACCAGACCATGTGCAAAAGGTTACAGTTGCAAAAATGAAAGGGGTAGGCTGTCATAATCTAGGCATTTAAAGGATGTGAAGCTATTTCCCTTGCTGTGCATGTGAGTTGAAATAAAGAATGTTGCCTATATATATGTTAGCTAGTTCTATACTGCTTAGACAAAAGCACGGCCAGAAGAAGATAAACTCATATATGTACATAACTATGTACAGAAATTGCATTAAAAGTTGAAACTAGGCTTTAGTGTATGGGATAGAATAGGATGAAAAAGCTGTTGCATTTGATTGAAAGGTGCCGCTGCTATGTGTTTTCATTCTAGTTCTTCTAACTGCTAGGTGCATTGATTGAAAAGAAAGGCTATGTTTATAGCCGTGCATGTTAACAGGTTCTAAGGGCTTCAAATCAATGTGCATTTCAGCCTATAACGAGGTACATACATGTGCAAAATAAATTGTAGCTACCTATACTTGTTGCTTTAGATGACATAGCAGTCTAGAAAATAAAATACATGTATATTTGTATAGCCATGTGCATTGCAGATTATATGGAAAATATATGAATCTAGCTTCTGTGTCTAATCCTATACTTCAATTTAGGAAGGCACAGCCATATGCTTAAATGAAGTGCTGATTTTTCATGTGCAGTCATGTACTAATTCTTATAAAAAGCAATTTGGTTGCCAAGTATTTAAGCCATCAACGTATATGTATTTAAATTTCAATTCATGGTACGATGTGCAAATCTTCCCGTTTAATGTTTTGGATTATAAGTACAAAAGGTGTTACACCCTTATTAACGTATCATTTCTTTCTTATGAAGTAAATATATATTTTCTTTTTTTACATAAGTTATTTTCAATTTATAAAAAAATTAAACCATGATAAACATATAAAACAAAATATACAAAACATTACATACTAACATATACACATATTCGTAATGGACTACAATATAAATGTGCATATATATATAGGATTTTGAAGAAGAAAAAGTTTAATTCTTTCCCATTTATTAAATCCAATATTATTTATATTTTATAAGAGTTAAAACAAATACGAAAATACAAACAAAGCAAGAAAAATATTTCCTGCTTGATTTACATTGGCTTTTAAAAAAAATTAAATCATTAATATATTATCCTCAAATTTTCCCCAATATTTATTATTGACAAACTTATTATTTTAACTCAATTATCGAATAAATCAGTAATAAACTATATTACAAGCTCAGGCAAAAACCGGGACGTTACAATCTACCACCCCTTAAAAGAACTTCGTCCCCGAAATTAAAGTAATGAGGAGATTTCAGTTATATATCAAGTCATAAATTTAAAACATATATATAGATCATCCCTTATCAATCATATCAAACAAGGCATCCTAACCATACAGATTTCCTACCAAAACATCCACAACGGTCAAATCATACAATACAAACTCATTTATTAGTCCTTGACCGTAAATCGGTAAGAAAATAATCCTCTAAGTATCAACCTCGAAGATCGAAATCAACATCAGATTAATACTCAGAAAACCATTTATCTCCACCAATCTCCAGTTAGGTTCCGATTTCTTAGCTCCATATTTTAATTCCTTATCAACCCTGATTATCCTATTTTCATTTAAGAAAATATCCCTTATTATATTTGGAAAATAAATTTCAAATCTTATCTATGTCATTTGCTTGAACCAAACTTGTTCCAACATATTTATCTGCTTCAAATTCTCTTTTTAAACTCCAATCTAGTTTAAAATCTATTTGACTTAACCTCAATCAATTCTAACCCATTTAATATACTCCATAAAAAAAATTTAAAACCTAAAAATCCAAATTTCCAATTTTTATTCCAAACTAGTTTGAAATCACACATTTTAATTCCATTATAAATTTAAAATCTTTGAATTTTTCCAATTCATTTAGTTCAAATAATTCCCAGTTTGTCTTGTATTATATTCTTATATAACTTCAATTTGGGTTAATATATAACCATTTAAAATTTTATAATCCTATTTGATTATAATAACAGTCATCGACACACCCATATATAATAATTTCGGAAAACTATTCTATCCTATTCTTATGCAACAGCTTTTGGGTGTATATTATATTCGATCCTATTCTTAGTAACACCCATATAGATACAAAGTGTTTCATACCAGTGTAAGCTTTTCGACCTTCAGCTCTACTTTCTGTTTCTTTCCTGGGCTAGCTACAATGATTCCATCAACAATTACAGATGCTCCGGTTGCTATATCACCAGCTTCCACCTTCACCATGCAAGTAAATGTACAGTAGAAAATAACCAATTTATTCAAGTAACAACTTACAAATTTTCAAACACAAGGTACCATTATAAATTCAAGTAGTCACCTGATCATAGCCTTCAGCATCAGATCCCATAACACATTGCATGTTTGATATACAGGACCCATCATTCACCTATTGTGAATAACAAAGGCCAAATTACGATCATATCACCCTTCATAACTGAAAAAAAAATACCAAACCTAAAATACCTCAATAAATGTGACACTGCTCTGAATACGACAAGTCCTGACCCAACCACGAATCAGAAGTTTCTGCCCCAAGCGTTCCAAACCTTCATCATCGCCGCCCTTTAGTTCCGAAATTTTCATTCTTTTCTTGAACTCTCTAACCGTATCAACGGCGTCAGCGTCGGTAGTGGCAGCTAGGGTTTTAGCGCAGAAGAGTCGGAGGTGACCAGAGAAAGAAGGTGGAAAGAAGTGACGTGGCTGCAGACGTCGAAACAAGTGAAGAGAAGTGGAGCTTCGGCGAAGTATGGCTGCGGCAGAAGGGGCTGCGGCCGCAAACATTTTATGGCGGTGGCGCGTTTGTTATCTTTTGAGGGATGTCCCGTTTAACATGTGCACAGGGAATTGGGCTGAAATTTAAGAAGGGCCCACTTATGTTTTTTATTTTTATAATTTTTATTTTTATTTTTTCTTTGGGAAGCATGGTACTTGAATACAACAAAATATATGGGTACATAGTTTCAGGGGAGAAGGCATAAAATAGGAGACAATAGAAACGAACTATATACAACTTAAATAACTAGGCCTTCTCACCTAATAATCTTAGCCCAATTACATTACACACTAACATTACCTAGTCAAACAAATATTCATTGAAGCGCGCGAGATACTCATTCCTATATGTCCTCTCTTCCTCGAAATCATCTGCAAAGAGAAATCATGGCGGATCGAGAGAACCATCTTCAACCTGTCGGTGTTGTCTTCGTTCTGAAGAATGATAAATCCCCGTGAGTACTCGATTCTTTAATCTCCTCTATTTAAAACTGTAAATCATAGAAAATATTTGAGCTAAAATAATATTTGCAAGCAGATCCTTGTTTAAGCAAGAATTCCTGAATAATATGTTGCATCTCTATTTTCCTCTTCACAGTTACACAATTTACACTTATTGTTAATCTCTGGATTCCATTTGCTCACTCTGTCTAGCATTTGTAATTTATCAAGACAAGCTCGATAAGTAGTAAATGCGTGCTTCTGTACAATTGGAAATTTCCATAGGAAAACAGCCCATTCTAACTTATTAGTATGAGACGTAATTGCCTTATAAGCATATTTAAAATTAAAATTTCCTTTGCAATTCCCATTCCAGCAATAATGATCAGAAGAAAATTTTGAACAAAATTTAATTTTGCCAATTTTATCTTTAATATCAGGAGGAAAATGAAAGTTCTCCAAATTCCAGCTATTACCTGATATAATATCTGACACATTCTTCATATGTATACTTTATGTTATTAAATTGTGAAAACCGAGAGCAGAGATTAAATTGTTGCCTTCATACCAGGGATCATACCTTAGGTCTGTATCTCTTCCATTCATTATATGTTTAACACACATATTTTTACAAATTTCTCTATGCTTTAACATATTCTTCCAAATAAAAGAATCATAATTATCAATGCTAATAATCCAGAAATTTTTATTATTTGAGTATTTGTTATGCATCCATCTTGCCCATAACGACCTACCCTGTAGATAGCACCAGATTAATTTAATGGCCATTAGAGATTGCATGCTTCTTATATCTTTCAGTCCCACACCTCCATTCTCCTTAGGTAGACATAATTGATTCCATGATATCTTATGTTGCTTGTTATTCCATATGAAATTGGCGCAATGGGCTTCAATTTTTGAAATAATATTTGAAGGCAATTGACAAGTTTGGACCCAGAATTGAACAATAGGATAAATTGAGGATTTTACAAGTTCAATTCTATTGGTAACTGTTAAAAATCTATTATTCCAGTAATTTATTTTACTACATATTGAATCTAAAAGTTGTTGACAATCTCTGCTACTTAATTTTTTATTAGATAAGGGAAGACCAAAATATTTAAAAGGTAGCTCAGCCTCTTTCAATTTGAGTAATCTATTGATTTTCTCTTTAGCTTTATTCCTCCTACTAAAATAAATTTTTGATTTGTCTTCATTCACCTTAAAATCCAAGATATTCATAGCTTGAAGAACCCTATTAATAGCTTCCACGCTTTTTTGATCACATTTAGAAAAGATCAATAAATCATCCGCATAAATTAGATGTGTAATAGTAGGGGATATCTTGTAAATTGGAGAAATATTTCCCTGCATCAGTTCAATATCCAGTAAAACAGAAACATATTCCATAGCGATAGAAAAAAGGTAAGGAGAAATAGGAACACCTTGCCGCAAACCTCTATTACTTTTTATAAATCCCACTGGAATACCATTCACCATTATAGAAAAATTAGGAGAGGAAATACAAGCCCAAATAAAGTTGACAAACAAATCTGGAAATCCCATTTGCCTCATTACATGAATTATAAATTCTCTATTAATACTATCATAAGCTTTTTGCAGGTCTATTTTAATACACATCCTGTCAGCTCCTGGTTTATTAAATTTTCTTATCATTTCAAAGGCCAGTAGATTATTTTCAATCATGTATCTCCCTGGAATAAAAGCATTTTGATATTCAGAAATGATATACGGCATTACTTTCTTAAGTCTATTACTACATAAATTAATCAGAATTTTGTACAAGACATTACAACATGATATTGGTCTGAACTCGTGGGGATCACTTGCATTTTGTTTCTTAGGCACAAGAGTTACAAAAGTATGGTTGATCTCCCTGATGATTTTACCATTAAAAAATGCATCATTGAAAGCGGTCAATAGAGCATATTTGATATCATTCCAATGTATTTTATAAAACCTGGCATTGAATCCGTCAGGACTAGGACTACTTTCATCTTACATACTGAAAATAACATCACGAAGTTCCTTCAAACTGAAAGGATTTGTTAGCATCTCCTTACCAGACCAGGATATTATCATTTTAGTGGTAAAATCAGGAAAATTTCTGCAACATTTTAGTTCCATTAAAGGGTTGTTGAAAATAATCAACTGCCCTTGTAGAAAAATTAACATTGTCAATTAAAGGCCTTCCACCAGCATCTAAGACATAATTAATTTTCAGTTTTTCTATCTTACCGGACATATGAGAATAAAAAAATTTAGAAGGAATATCACCATCTACTAACCATCTTATTTTAGATTGCTGCTTGAGATTTATGCTTTGAGAAAATAGTTTGATATTCAACTGATTTAAATTATTTTTATAATTATGCAATAGATCCTCATGACCTGGACTAAGGAGTAACTTATTATATAGAAAATCATTCTTATCTCTCAGGTGTTCAATCTCCTTGTCAAGGCTAACTTGACTCTTGTTCCATTTTTTTAGGTGAGCTTTAATAAGCTTTAACTTCATAAGGAAATTAAACATGTATTTACCAGAGCCTTTACATTTTAAGAGGGGAGTGACAATATCCGCATATCCACTATTGTAGCTCCAACTATTTTTATATCTGAAAGGCTGATTTCTTTTAACCTTATCATCTATTCTTTCACAAACTAAATTTATTAACAGAGGAGTGTGATCACTAGAAGAATGGTTGAGCACTTGTACTACTAGTGAAGGAAATAAGGAAGCACATTTTTTATTGAGGAACACCCTATCAATTCTGGAATGATTACTGAAGTCTGGTCCCCCCTCCAGGCATAAAAGTTTCCAATGCAATTGGGTTCCACAACATTAATAGAATTTATACACTGAATAAAATCTTGATTAGGCAAAGAAGTAATATTGTTGAAATTAACTCTATCTTCAGAATATAAAATATCGTTGAAATCACCAGTTATAAGCCATCACAATCATCATCTGGTCTAACATCAAGTAGATGTTTCCACAAATCACTTCTGTGTCTTGATATATTAGAGTCGTAAACATAAGATATAAGAATTTTAAGTCCTCCTTTATTAGCATATTTGCATGATATACATTGAGAGTCCATTTCAACCACATTATGATTCCAATACTTTCTGTCATAACCAATCAATATTCTTCCCAGGAGTATTATTGTTAAGAAACTCCCAGTTTTTAAAATTTAACACATAATTGGCTATAGAGAAGTTAGATAATTTATGTTCAACAATAGCCATCCAATTAATTTTTCTATTATGAATCATATCAAATAAATCTTTTTGCCTCGTAATTGAATTAAGTCCCCTTAGATTCCAAAATTTTGAGCCATGATAAATTAATTATATATCTTCTTAGATATTCCCCTGGTACTCACACCCCCAGGAAGTTGCTGTCTTCCTTGATTTTCTTTGTTTTTGACCTTTTTTCATCTTATTTGCCACTTCAGTCCACTTAGGAATAGTTTCAACAAATGGCTCTCCTTCAATCTGTACATTCTCACCTTTTAGATTGTTAAGATTTAACTTCTTTTTCCTCTTTTTCATACTGGAAGCCAGAAATTCACTTTCAGTCATCTCCAAATTCTCTTCATCAGAATTATTTAAATTATCGTCATCATCAGAGATAGTTACATCCTCTTCTGAATTAACATAATCGGTATCTTTTCCATATGACTTACTGTTAGACTTTGCCTGGTTCACCACATCCGTCGATATATTATCTTGGTCCTCATTAGTAAAAGTTCTTTCTTCATTCATAAAGTCATTCTCAGTATCCATTTCTGAGTGGATAACTTATCAAATTTGTTCTCAGTGATTATGTTTTTCAAAGAAGGCACCTGAGAAATATCTTGTTCATTATTAATAATTTTGTTACATTCTTTGTACTTAGCATTTGTAAGGGGAACATGGACTTCACATGCACCTGACACTTCTTCACTTTCCTTGTTCACATTAATATCTTCTCCCTCTACAGATGTGGCTGGTAATTTACATTTTACTTTCTCAATGTTAACAGTATTAACTTTATCTATTTCCATCTTAACTTCTTTGATTTGATTTTCTTTTTGAACCCAAACTTTCTTTGCCATGCATGAATAACTAGAATGACCAAAAAATTTACAATTTGAGCACATAGGGGGTTGCCATTCATAAGTTACCTTTTGGACATATACAGAACCATCAAAAATTTGAATTAGAATTTCTTCTGGAAAGGAAAAGCCAATGTCTACTTCAATTAATACTCTAGCATATGGAATTCTAGTAATGTCTTCTGTGACCTGATCCATTTTAACAGGTTTACCCAACAGTGAAGCAATTTTGCTAATGGCCTCTGTCGACTAGAATTCAAGCTCAAGATTGGGGAACTGAATCCATATTGGCATTGTATCGAGGAATTCCCTTGACAACCGAAGACCAGGCCTCCATCTCTTCATAAAAATAAGCTTCCTGTTATAGTAGTAAGGTCCACCAGCAAGCACATTTTCAAAATCTTCATTGTTATCCATTTTAATTATAAAAAATCCATTTTCTTTTGTAAATAGTTGATAGCTACCTTTGATTGGCCAAGATCTGTTAATATAATCTTTTAAAAATTTGTAGTATGGTTTATTACCATAGATATAGAATGCAATAGCATTTTGCCATTTTTCTCTAGCTATATTTACTTCTTTTTCATCAGTGAAAGCATATTTGACGTTGTTCTTAACCATTGGTTTGTAGTATTGTAACTGAATGAACTTATTGTGATAATTATTGGCTTTGATAACATCTGACCATGATTTTTAAAAACCCTTATTTGAATTACCAGTATTACCATTTTCAACCTCTCCCACTCTTGGGAAATCAGCCAACGAATTAATATTGAGGTCAGGTTGATTTCTTTTACACACAATGTCCAGCTATTGCCTTGAGAAAGCACTTCGATTTTCACCAGAATCAAGATGTTCATTACGAGAGTTAATCGCACCTGGATCTGGCGGATGAACAACATGCAGATGGAATTGTGATGAATTGGGCATGGATGAGGACGTTAATCAATTTCAAAAGTTTACGGAATTAAGAGGAGCTGATTTTCCATTGAGCTGAAAAAATATACTTTATATTAATACTTTTAGAAATATACATATAAATAATATATTATTTTTAAAATAGTTATTTTAATAATGATTTAAATTAATTTATTTTATATTTAATTTAGGTTATCCATCTCTATCTCTACTTCTGATAAGGTAAATTTATTGCACTATTTTACTTGACGTCGTTTTGAACTTCTGAAAATGCCCATGTAATTTCGCTAGTTTTACTTCGTTCTAATTACAGTCTCTTAAAATCTAATTTTCCTATCTCTGATTTTGCCCAAAAATCGTCGCTACTAATAATTCCTCCTACTTCCGATGCCACTTAACCCTAATTTTATATTAATATCATACCGGTCTAATTGAACAAACGATGTCGCCTACCCTCCGCGATTCTGCTTTTCCCTACACCGATATTTGCGGTGTTCAGTCCACCATTGGAATATTTTTCTCATACAATCTATGTCTATGTTGGACGATGCGATAAGGGATGCCATTACCGCCTCTACCTTTTCCATTTCAGGTAAAAATCTAAGTTTTGTTAGTTTGTTAGATTCGATTTTGTTAATTCGTTTACTGCACTTGGTTGTTTTTGATTTTTCTGTGTTGGATGATTCAATTTCGTAAGATTAGCTAATGAAATTCAATTATGCAATCCAGTTCATTTCCAGATAATATGAAACATGTTAGACCAATGTTTCTGTGTTCATAATCTTAGTGACTAGAAGACTCACTGTTGTTAAAGTGTGTTTCTCTTTGAATATGCTATTTTTTTCAAATAAATGGCTACTTATTATGAGTCACAACCCTAAGCCAGTCTACTTCAGTTTTAGTTCCATGGCAGAGGGTAAATGCACTTCGCACTCAAGCACAGTAAACCCTTGAATCCGTAGATCTTTACAGATTCTGAGATATTGCTGTGATAACTATGAATAATTAATTTTTTCTATTGTGTATATCATAACTCTAACGTATTTTTGATCTTTGTAGTATTTTAATTATACTTTTTGCTTCACAAAAGCAATTTTTTTCAAGATTTGTATTTAATTGTTAGGGTTGTATTTATAATTGGTAGATCGTTGAAAGGGAACTTCCTTCAGTTGTGCAGTTCACTAGATTTGCTCATTAGATTCCTACAGTGTAGGAATTGAAATGCACAATATTTCGACTAGCAATTGTGGTCATTTTATGTTGAAAGGGAACTTCCTTCAGTTGTGCAATTCATTATATTTGGTCATTGCATTTCAAGCAATTGTGGTCATTTTCAGCTAGCATCACACGCATCAAACATTGAGTGTATTATCATTAGTATCTGCATATCATAACATGCACAATATTTCGACTGATGTAATTTTGTTTGCACATTACTACCAAATACTTTTTTATTAAAAAAATTGGGGTTGCTTCAAATTAATATTGTTTATATGCAACTTTTATTTGCTTTTCAAATAAATTTACCATGTAAATTAATTTAGAAACTTTTTATTTTATTTGATACAATTAACTAGCATATTGGTAAATTTAAAATGAGTCTTGCCATATTTTTTTCCATCATTATTTGTTTTACTACCCTATGAAGATTTGGGTAAAAATTTGTATGCTTATTCTCTTGCATATATGTTGTATTCATTCTATCACTTCAACTATTATTTAGGATACATTTATTCATAGGTACCTATTTTTATTTGTAGTTTTGTCAAGTAATATTATTTTCTTGAGGGTGGTCATATCACTGGCCAAAGAAATATTTTTTTTGTTTACTTATATTTAAACGACTATTGGGATTTTTATGTAAACTGTTTAATTTTATTGATTTTGATTTCAGTTACCAAAGATCCAAAATGTGTGCTAGGAGTACTTGGAAAATATGTCTGAACTTGAATTAGAAGGATGGGCTTTTCTATACAAAACAAGGGAAAATAACTGGGATCTATTATTTTTTCCTTCACACCGAAGATCGTTATTTTTTTTAAGAAAAATTTGATGCACACCACTTAACTATGTATTATGTTCTTCGGTTGAGTGAATGATTTACAAACTCTAACAACTGAAATGGCTTCCATTATGTTTGCTCTCATATCATTTTACTAATCCTTATCTAAACCATTAACAAGGCTAACTAAGTAGGGGTCAAAGCTAAATAAAGAACGCTGATATTCTAAAAATAATATAGTGTAGGTATTTTTTTAATTGATTGGCATTTTGATTTGAGTAGAAAAAATCTTTGAAGTTTGGTAATGAGTATTGACTCAAGTGATACGGTTTGGTATGGTGATTTGAGTCACAGCTCGGTATCAGCGGTTGTAGTAACTAAACAGTGGAGAGTTAAATGTATCATCTACCGATAGCAACTGATGCAAATTATACCAACAGCAGTCACCAGTATCCAAAATTCCAAGTCAAGCCAAGGCCGTGACATCAATTGCACACCAAGTCTGACTAAATTAAGAAACTATTTAAAACCCATCAAATTTTCTCTTTTTCAAACAAATTAAAGTTTGGAAGAAAACAAACCTTATCTTTTGCGATATTTGCAACCTCTGCTTTCTCCCCTTCATACTTTCTCATGATTTCATTTATTGCCTTCAATTGTCTTGAAAATAAGTTACATATTTAAACATTAAGAAAAGAAGCAAATAAGAGGGTGTGGTGAGAGAATTAACACTAGATCGTTTCTTTGTGATAGCTCCTTCAAATGCTTGGACAACTTAAGATTTTTAGCTTCAAGCATTAACTCAAACTGTTTTCTTTCTTCGGAAAGCTTGATTTCAGCTGCTATAGGGGTGCATGAACCTATAAAAAGTATGACGAATTAATTAGATATATAGAATAAATATTTATTCTCTTGCAAGTAGCAGATCATAACCTTGACATTTTTCTCTTCCAAATCTTTCTGTGTCTTTGAAAATTTTATATGAAGCTATTCCTTCTCATTTAAACAATTCGAAGATCATTGATCTGTTTTTCCAAAGATTCAGTTTATTGATCCTGCTTCGTAATTTTGTCCCTCAAAGCTGATGTTTCTTTAGATTGTTCTTGGAAAGCTGAAACCTGCTTTCAAGATTGCTATTAACAGATTCTTGGGTAGATATTTTATGTAAAAGCTCTTGCTGCACGTAAAGAACAAGTTACTACACCAAAAATGCCAATTTGGCAGTGCTCATGGCCGTATCAAAATGGATTTAATACGGTTTTAAGATGTATCAAAAAACGACGTCTTTGTTGCTTTGATACGGCTTAAAACCTTATCGAATTCGTAATTTGATACGACTTAAAACCGTATCAAATTGGTATTTTGATACGGTTTTAAGCCGTATCAAATTATTAATTTGATACGGCTTTAAGCTGTATCAATTGATTAATTTGATACGGTTTTAAGCCGTATCAAATTAATAATTTGATACGGCTTACAGCCATATCAAATTAATATGCTGGCACTGTCAACTTCATAGATTGATACGGTTTAAAGCCGTATCAAACTGCTATACTGATACGGCTTAAAACCGTGTTTAATGCCTCATTTCTACAATGCTATTAACGAATTAGATATGGCTTTTAACCGTATCAAAATCAGTATATCATATATGCAATATACAAAAACATTGTACCTATTGATATATATATATACACACACACACACACACATACATATGCATAATAAAGAAGATACGCTGCATCCATATAATAGTATATAAAGAAGATACACAAAGCATAATTCGATTAATATATAAACCATAATTTCAGTTAATACAAACCACATAACACAATATATACAAAGCATAATGCTCACAGTTCTTGCTTTAAAAAAAAACTGCAGTTGTCGAGCCCATGCAACTCATGCTCGTTCCAAAGCCTGAAAAGAAATTAAAATAAAAAACATTAGTTTAGTTCCGTCTCCCCAACAACAAGACAACAATAACAAACATCATTTTGCCATGGACTAACATGGACTCAGTTTGTGACTTCTGTTCGCAAACCGATCCAGTTTGCGGCTGAAGTTGCTAACTGATTGCGACTTCAGCCGCAAACTGAACTCAGTTTGCGGCTGAAGTCGCAAGTCCTGTTTGCGACTCAGTTGCAAACTGGACTCCAAACTGAGTTCAGTATGCATTTAGGCATTTAGATAATTGTTCAAACCTATTTATATTATGTATATGTGGTGTTTCCCCCCAGCTTGCACAAGAAAAACAAGCAAGGATGGTGTAGCTTTATTAGTTGACACTTTGTAAGCATTTGTAGCATGAAAGCTCCATAAGATATACTCTTCTAAAGTCAGGTTTATCTGCTGACGATTTCAAAGTTTCAGTATTATAGACATATGTGATGAAAACTTGAATAACAATCAAAGCATATTTAAAATATTATTCAGACTTTCGAGCAAAATGAATGAGAATCGCATGGGGATTTGAACTGGCGAACACTTGCCAAAAAAGGAATATGCATTTCAACAGAATGGTCGGTTTTCAAAGTACATGGAATTGATATTTAACATAAAAGTTGTAAATATAACAAAGTATGATGATGTAACTACTTCTGCAATATTAAATAATGCGATGGACAAGACCTGGTATATACGCTGTTTCCAACCCCGAATCATGATTCAAGCTCTTTATATTTACAATCCCACTCCCTCGCATCCAACTCCTGGTCTGAAACATCTTTCTCTGTAGTATAAATATATTGTCCGAACCAATTATTTTTCTACTTGCCATGTCTCTAGCACTCAAAATCTGAAATTACAATGAAATATAAGTTGCTATTAAATATTTCTCCACGTAATTGAAACATTCCAAGAATGCTATGCTACTTCTGCGATTTTGAATGGGTAGTGTGAAACTACGACCTGATATTGTTTAATATGTGAAAATCTTTAGCAAAAAATGTGTATTATCGTTACGAGTTTGCTCAGAATTTACATTTGCATACACCAAACTGACAATTTTTCAACAAATGGGTACACAGCTAGAGGAAAAAGAAAAACCTTCAAGGCAGCAATACAAATATTAGAGTTGAATACTAGTACTATTGTTAGGGCTGGTACGATAATGATAAATTTGTCGTTATCATACCAATACCAAGTAATTGGTAACCAATATTAAGCTGATCGGCACACCAATGTTATTGATATGTCAATGCTAAATTTATCATTATCAATGGTAAATATAGCAATAAAGAAACGTCAAAACCAGTGCTGATAAGTAAATTTACCAGCCACGCTAATTTTATTTTTTCACTGTCTAAAAATGATAGACAAATGCATCAACATGGTTTGAATTGGGGCACTTGATTGATGGTCCGAACTGCAAGACAAGGTCATGAGTTCGAACCCTGACAGCCCCGCAACAAGTGTCTAGAGTATGTGTTTGGCATGCTCATACTTCCCCAAGGTTTACAAGCTTAACAGAGTTTTTTTTTATGATTATTATTTTCAAAATGATTTAGACTTTAAGAAACCTCACAAGTTCAGGGATGGTTTGTCAAAGGTATGTATGGAAAGTTGAACTTAAGAAATGTACATTGTGGAAGTTAGTCAAATTTAGAAGTTACCTTTCTTCTAAGCGAGGGATCAGGCAGTTCAAGAGCCCTTGCTCGCTGCTTTCTGCCAAGATTTCTCTTCTCAATTTCGGCATTTCTCTTACGCAAAAGAAACCATCGGAACAAAGGTATTGCAAAATAAGAAGCAACATATATCTGAGAAAAATAAAGTGCGAGTGAATTGACAAGAACTGTGCATGTATTGTTACAATCTGGTTATAACAAAAGGTGGAGTCCAAATATGTGTAACATTGAATTAGAGTATAAAAGAGTATGAGACCGAACACAATCATAAACATTCAGTAAAGTTATGTGCGTGTAGAATATGCAATGTATGAATCTGACCTGAAGCAAAGGGAATATCTTAGAAACAAAAGATATGAAGCCACTTGGTGCAACTCCAGGACTCCTTCAATTTGAATATCATGTTTAAGCAAGTATTAAAAAAAAGACAAATAAAATGATTCGTTAGTGCAGTACTTTAGCATTGTTCCCAATACAACAACTCCAAAAAAATTCAAGGCCCCGAGACCTGCTGCCATTGCTTTCTCAGATGCACCAGCTCTACTGCCAAAACAAAAACAAAAAACTTTTAAATTTTAGTAGGCATAACATGCAATGTGCACAGTACAGTTTCAAAATTGTGAGAATGAAGACAGTTCAGAATATTTTGCTGTCCAAGTATACCTTGGCAAACGATTGTCTCATGATAAATAATCACTGTTGTAGTAATCATACGATTACAAAGACAACGGTGATCACACAGAGGCTAGAAGCTAGCTCTGTTCAATTTTTTGTAATATATTTAAATCACACATTAGTAAAGCTAACTAATTAGTTTCAATAATATCAACCTTAAAGACCATTTCTTTTCTTCAAAATATTTTTCAACTCCACCAAACCACTCAGCCCATTTTTTTGCCAACATATTCCTTTCTGCCCAACCCCTGAGATGAAGCAGTTCTTTGCGAAGATGGAAATATGTACAAAATGTTACCCTGCAAACAATATAACCGCTATTGATTCACGGAGAACATGATACAGTTAACTTGGTTAGTTTCTCAGAAAACATCATGTGCATTAGTATAAAATTACCTTTTGTGTAGATTTTCACTCACAAAGTTGCTAAACAAGATTATGATATGTGTTAGCTCCGCCATTTAAATTTCTGACAAAAGGTCATAATTAAACAACAAGCAATTTATTATAGTCCCATGGTACATGAGAAGTGCAAGGAATGTTCGGAACTTAATACGCATTTCTGTATGGATGGAAATCCAAAACTAAAAACGGTAAACCAACCGCATCCTTAGTTATTATTAAGGAGACTGTAAGATGCTTCCATACAACCGCTAATTCTCACTGAAAGGTGTAGATTAATATACAATCCCCCAAAAAAATTAGGTAGCTCTTAAGGTTTTGAATCTTTAATTAATAATCTCATGGATCAACCACTTCACTTTACTCTTGGCCGCATTATTCAATTAGAACACAGACTGTTCATCAACATCCAAGATATCTAATTATGCAACTAGTAAAAATTCCATCGATATACAAAATGCTTGAGTTAAATTGATATTCATGTTGGGTAGCCATTTGACTAGTGGTAGTTTAGTCATGCCAGCATAATAAATTGGTTATCATCTTACTTCTAATCAAATATACAACTTACCTACGATTGTTTTAATGAAGTTTATAATAAATAAATAAATCCATTTTCCTTTTTTTTGAAGCCCACAGAAACTGTAAAAGCATGTGCATACCAAGGTTTCTCCAGTAGCAGGCATAACATCCAAGTATGGAGCAAGCTCTTCAGCAGTGAGAACACCACCATTTGAGGTAATATACTGTCGTATCTACCAAAACAAGAAAGGTTATACAAAATATACCATACAACTGCAGACGGACAATGATGGTTAGAAAGGAATGTTATGAAAATTACACGATAAATTATCAAATACAACTATTTATTGATGGAAAATATATAGGTAACATTCCAATGTGTCATGTTGGAACGGTGACGAACAATTATTTTAGAGCCTGTGGTTATGTGCTACTTAAACTATTAAAAATATTATATTGTATTGCCAACTGAAGCGCCACTTTCCCTTCAAACACGGCCAGCATGTTTTGAAAAACAGAAGCATGCATCTAACTATCTAAGATGTGCAGGGATGCCTAAACATGTCGCCATAACACGTTCAACCTACTGCCATAACATGAAACATATAGAAACAAGGACTAACTAAACATCCTGCCTGACTCCGGCTAGGGAAAAAAAGATATGGGTAGGATGCAACTGCAAATAGGGTAGGAGAGAGAAGGCCTTTGGGGTTATTGTCTCCTAACCCCATTTCACTTTGTGCCCACGCCAACGCTATGTCCTGCCTCCGCCACTGTTCGTAACCCTAACTTAAGAACTGGTTTGATGCAGTTTGAAAGAAATAATCATTGAATCAAATAATATTTACCAAATTTGTAACCCTAAAACATCAAATCCATGAAATCCATAACAATTTACTAAACACTAACGATGTAACCCTAAAACTTGGTATGAAAACAAATAATAATCAAATCAAATAAGTACTTACCAGATCTGTAAAACTGAGAGCAGATTTTTTTTTCTATTTCCAACCTTTTTCGATCGCAATTCAACAGAGGGCACAGTAGAGGGAAATTAGAAAAAAAAGGGAAATAGAGTCGTGAGAGGGAAATGAAAAAAGGAGGGAGCACGTCTGCGTTGGAAAATTTTAGCCCTAATTTGATATGGTCAATAAATGGACAAATTCAAATTAGGCTTTAAACCTTCTCTAATTGAGACGACCCGAACTTCCCCGTGAAGGAAAGCACGGATAGAATTGAGTACAAGACAAAATAGAACGCAGACGGAAGAACATTTCATTGTTATTACAACAATTCCATCAGATACAAGAATATATAGAGTATAAATGAATAATATACATTTGATAAATATCAGAGATTACAATAAATTACATAGCAGCGGAAAATAATACAAAACACAACTGAAAGTAATACACAGACACAGAGCTTTCCGAGCATCGTTCCAGCTGTAATCAGGACCCTGTGGATATAAATCTGCAAAACCAGAACTACTAGCTGCCCGTGCGGAAAATAGGGGCACCCAGAGTTTAGGTTAAAACAATAAACTCCAGGTCAGTCATGTGACTGGTGTGAGAACTAAAACAGTTATTAATATTGGTTTTAAAGTTTGGTAAATCAAGGGACCACGCCGTATAACCCGGAACGGGTTTCCTCCCAAGAATACCAGTGCATAGAACAAACAGCGCAATGCTAAATAAAGAAAAATGAAGCTGTTATAAGACCCAGGTCCCATCACACAATGCAACGCAAGCCGGAGGATAGGATTTTCCCTTATAACAGCCAAAGCATGCTTGATACGTTTAAAACACATTATTTGATACTATAATAAGTGTATAGTGTCAAAACAATTCAATCATAAATATCAATCATAGACGGCATCGGTACCATATATCATGTCGCCATACTAGTTCTACAATTAAAACCGCAATACACGTATTGGAAATTGGATTTCCGTCATGAGTCGAGGCAAGGGGCCAGCTCTTCTCCGCGTTCGAGACACTCTAGCAAATGCCTCAGGACCCCACTCTGATCCTTTGGAACCTCCAAGGCCGGTCCTCTCTTACTTTTGAGGATTAGTTATTCCTGAACACACGTTTCCCGGTCCTTACAGACCTATATCCGAGGCGCCTCGTATCCAACAACCACACAGGTGAAAAGTATATAAATGTCAGGGCTGGTAGGTCACTGACACCACCCTAGCTAGAAAGAAACGTCGTGCACTCCTTGGGTCCGTATCCCGTTTTTGACTCATACCGATGTGTGAGGCTCGCGAATTCACGTTATACACAAAGCTACGCCACACAGGCCGTGCTTTGATCATCAACCACAAGACTTTGCTTTTCAACAGAAGCCTTGATCAATTGCCACTTACGCGTGCCACACAGGCAATTCATTCCATGCGACTGATGTCCATCGATATACAACCTCTGAGCTCGTATGTCTCAGAGAATGGCGTTAAACAAGAGAATAAATTCTCCGCCACCAAACAGATGTATATTTAATAGAGATCAATCAACACAGAATAAAATCCAATGTCAGACACACAATCCATTTACAAGTTCGTTCTGGGTCTGAATGAAACCGGAGGCACTTTCCTCGCATATCCATCCATCTCCAAGTACGTCTGGACGATCACCAACTGATTCCCTCATCCTGGGTGTACAGCCCAATCAAGATCATCAGTAATCACCCAAACGATGTGAAAACTTCCGGTCTTCAACCACCGTCTTCATCTTCGACATCTCGTCGAATCGGTTATTCAGAATGGGTATAAACCCGGCCTTTCTGAATAACCCACGTATATGATAAACAAATGTTACACAAACACAACAAACGCCTCATTCCAATTCAGAATATTCTTTTATTCACAACAACACATTCTTAAGGAAATGTTCCCATTAATTTTATCCAAGATAAATTCTTCTAAATTTATTCTTTAATCTTCCTTTGGATATCATTTTAAATCATATTATGGTTTTCCAAACTAGTCGGGATTAGCGAACCACACCGAAGTAATTATTTATTTTATTTCCCAATCCCAACCTATATATCCCATAGAGAAAACTGGTAATACTCCACATCTAACACCACGGTGTTATCGGTAAAATTAATTACCATTTCACGTTCAAATCTAATTAAAGATTTAACTATCGCTGTGGAGCAAAACTGGTGGTACTCCATTCTCGATCACCTTTCAGATTTGATAATTTAAATTATCAATTCACATTTTTAATCTAATTAAAGGTTCATTAAAACTTCACTTAGTTTTAATCTTTTCAAAAATCAACATCTTGCCTTTAACTGGGTTAAAGAACCAATGTCATCTAAAACACGATCCACGATAAACCCAAATCACATTTGATATTAAATACAAGGCTCTGAATAGAAAAAAAAATATCGGCTTATATTCAATATCAAATTCTAAAACCAACAAATATCGTATTGGAAATAACGATATAAAATATATCTTTCAAATCCCCATAACAATATCTGTATAGTCACGAAATCCAACATCGAAATATTCCGAAGATAATTTCGATTCAACTCCACTTTCACTTCACCTATTGGGAATATTGATTATTTTTAAAATCACTTTCAAATTCAATTTATTTATTTCAAAAATAAATTGTTTTTAATTCTAGTTCAAAACTAGTTCATTTCGATAAAAATCTATTTTTATCCTCTAATGTGGAATTTTCCAGCCCAATTCTTTCCAATTCACATATTATAATTTTACACAAATTATCGATATTTTTAATAATTTTATCAAGGCCCGTACAGTCGATTTCCATCAACGGCTATCGAACTGCACTTACAGCGACCTTTTTCAAATTTGATTTGGACATAATTCCAAATCCAACCGTTAGATTTCAAATTTCTAATATTCATTGGAAAGCTCTTTTCGATACGAACCCAACGGTTCCGGTTTTAGGAGAATCCGACGGTCGGATCTCCCGCAACGTCCGTTTGAAATAAATGGTCGAAATTCACGAACTGCCGCGGCGCGGCGCGTTCTATTCAGGCCATTATATATATATATATATATAATATATATTATATATATTTCGTCGATTTCCTTTTAAAACGAATTTTATAAATAGTTCTACATTCGTTTCAAAACAATTTCAACTTCATCTTCAATTTCAAATCGATTTGATTTTAATTCAATTCGAGTTCATTTCAATTCAATTCAAATTCAAATTCGTTTCAATTCAATTCGAATTTACCTTCTAATTGATTTCAATTCAATTTCAGTTTGTTTTAAATTTCAATTTCAATTTAATTCAATTTGAATTTCATTTCAAAATATTTAATTTTGAAATCACTTTTCAATATTCATTATACAACGAATAAAATCGATATAAATATCGTTCGCGTCAAAATAACGCATCTCTAATCAACACGGCTTTATATTTTTCAAAACTTCTTTATTCTATCTAACAAATGAATATTTATCCCATTCAACACATGAATCTATATTTCTTTCAATACACGACTAATCTCAACACATGAGTACTATCAACACATCACTATTTTTGTTATGTAAAATATTTTATAAAACTATGGTATCTATCATTTGATTTTTAATTAGACTCCTACTGAGAAGTAGATTCTAATTGTAAATATGATAAAGATGTGAATTTGATTATTAAAATATTTCACTCAACACATGAATAGATTCAACACATGAATTTTCCTTTATAATATTCATTATTTTCCCGATTGGAATGAGGCCCAATCAATCACCATATAATGTTAATTATATGGATTCCATACAACACATGTATATAATAGCATTGAAAAATAATCAACCATCAACCAAAGTGCACTACACTGTATAAGCATCAAATATAGATATCTGACGCTTATAACAGCCTGTCAATCGATCGATCGACATATTTAATCAATCAGGATGAGTGAACATCAAATTTCATCCCAACACCCGTGTGGGGTTTCAAACAATCAAACACAGATTTTAGTTGTGCAGTTGGGCGACGTGTAAAATTTATCGACCCAATCGATATCAGTCAAATCAGTGTATATAAACAAATCGGCCGATTTGTTTATAAATATTCATTCCTTCCCTTTCACGTTAAAAATTATATTTTTAACGATAAAACATTTTATTTTAACACATGAATTTCTATTCAGTTCATTTATTCAATAAAATGATATTTTTATTTTTCTAACATATTTTAGAAAATTTCAGCGGCATAACGGCACGATACTAGAAACGGGACAAGGCCTAGCCTTATCCCCGGTCTAGTGAAGGCCCACGCCATTCACACATCAATCAAATCAATTTCAATTCACCAAACAATTCAATTCAACCCAAATCATCTAACTAATTTATGCAACCAAACAAACAAGTCCATGGTTTGTGGACGATTGTGTCGGGTGCTACTAAGCACCGTCTGCATCCTAGTATATATACATATAACTAGAAAAAGAAGTTGAAGAGTGAGAAGTTCTCACAGATAGCTATCCAACTTCACGACACTTCATTTATAGAAATCTTCTTCATCCTCGCCTTTTTATCATCTTCGTTTGCCCGTAGCCACTACATATATAAAAATCACACATTTTTATATTTTGATGTCTTTAAAATAAAAGTCACATTTTTATTTGTTCACTCTCAATTTAAAAATCATATTTCTATAATCACTTCATATATATAAAAATCGAATTTTTACATCGCTATTCAATATATAAAAATCGAATTTTTACTATGTTATTCAATATATAAAAATCGAATTTTTACTATGCTATTCAATATATAAAAATCGAATTTTTACTATGGTGTCATATAGATAAAAATTCCATTTCAAAAATATTGATTTCGCCTTTATAAAAATATAGATTTCGCCTTTATAAAAATATAGATTTCGCCTTTATAAAAATATAGATTTCGCCTTTATAAAATTATAGATTTCATCATTATAAAAATCTAGATTTCATCATTATAAAAATCACCACTTTATTTCAACGTATATAAAATAAAAATCAGATTTTTATTTTGCTACATACACAAAGATGATATTTTTAATTCTCTACATAAACAAAAATCATATTTCTACTACTTCTACTTAATAAAGATAATATTTTTAATACTTTAAAAATATAAAAATCATATTTTTACTTTGATGTTATATATAAAAATCATATTTTTACTTGCTACTTCACATGAATAAAAATCTAACCTTTGTTAAAAAAAAATCCAATCTTTCTTATGTTAAAAAAACAACACTTTCATATATATAAAATCACGTTTTTATAGAGTTGGAAAATCAGAGTTTTATATGATAAATAAAATAAATAAAGTAAATAATAAATAAATAAAACTTACAGCGCACGAGGGGGGGGGGTTTCTTGCTCGCGGAAGCGTGGTGGGCCCTCCAGCAGGCGGCGGAGGTGGAGCGGAAGGGGGGGGGCCGTCAGTGGAGGTGGAAGAAGAAACAACAGGGGAGGGGGGCGTTCTTTTCAGAGGAAGAAGAAGATACAACAGAGGAGGGGGGCGTTCTTTTCAGAGGAAGAAGAAGAAGGAGAGGAGGGAGAAGGAAGCGGCGGTGGCTCATCGGGGGGGGGGGGGGGGGGGGGGGGCGATGCGGCGGCGGCTTCCCCCCGTCGCTCTCGTCTCCTTTTCCTTTTTTTTTATTTCTGTAATTCGATTTTGAAAATAGAGGGGGGGGCAGCGTATAAAAGGGAAGAGGGTTTTTTTTTTGTATTTATTTAATTATTTTAATTGCAAAAAGCTGACTTTTACATACGACCTCGAAACGAGGCCCACCGCCTGTCGTCCATAGCGTTTAACCCCCATTCCGAACACAATGGGATATGCCACGTAGGACAATTCAATCATTTCGATCAGTTTCCGTTAAATTTACATTTAAATCACTATATTGAATTTTAAACGTACATTTCAATTTACCGGGGTCACATACTAACTCTATAAATTGCAGAAAAATATTTTCTAGCTTCGTATTGACGATATGGTCCTAACAAAACTAGTTTCGTCGAATTCTGAGACCGTTGGAAAAATGGCCAATTTCCAGTCGATTAAAATCAACTAAAACCGGTCAAACGCGTTTTCCTTCGCCACGCTCACATATTGATTCGAAAAATTATGAAATTTGGAATCTAGCAATAATTTGACATCACGGACCGAACAAAAGTGGTTTCGTCGAAATCCGAGGTCATTTGCAAAATGTCTATTTTTAAGGGCCTGAATTCCATAGCGACTATTCAGAATTTTCAACTGGACATATCTTTTCATTCCCGCTATGAAATTTTGATCTTTCGGATTCATTGGAAAGGTATCATCAATTAGATCCTAATGTTTTTGGTTTCACTAAAATCCGGATTGTTTTGCACCCGGTACATTCAATTGAAGTTTGAAATCGAATTATCGAACTACCGCGCCATTTTCAATTCCTATTTATAATTATATATAAATATTTATATTCTAACGACGACGTATATAATATATACGTTCGAATTATATTCAAAACAAATTTCTCGTCGATATTATTTAAAATTATCTATTTTAAATGTACAAAATTCGTCAAAATTGCCAAAATAAAAATTTTAAACTGGCCCAGATTTTCGGGTTACACTAATAAGATAGGCACGGCTCAGAACATTCTCTAATTTGACACGGTTATAGACCGTATCAAATGTAGAGGAAAGGGGGGGTGACAAAATAGGCTTTGTGGTGTAGTGATAGGCCACTATATTTACTCACTCCCAAATTCTCTCCCCTTTAATTTCTTCTATCTCCTCTCCTTGCTGCTGTCTCCATTCTTTTCTTTTGCTACTTTGATTTTTTTTAATTTACTAGTCTAACCTCACAGAAAGTGACTCCACATGCATTCTCTTCTAAAGGAGGCTGGCCTTCCAGTGACAAGTTATACTTAGAGCTTGTTAAATGTGTAGTACAGTATTAACTGTTTGCACTTTCTTTCTTAACTTGCCTTTCTCTTCTTTACTTTCTTTTCTAACGCCAGTCCTATTCTTGTCAATGAACACTGCAAATGATGTATCAGCTTCTCCAGGGATCGAATTTTCACCAGTCATCTACGCTAAATCCACCTTCCCATTCTCTTCTACTGCCTCCTGCTTTATACTTCTCATCAGTGCATGCTGTGCACTTGTACACATGCACACTCACACCATGACCGCCACACCTCCAATTCCATCCCTACAAATGTCGTTCCACCTCCCGAAGCCATAACTGAAAATCCAAAATGCGATCAGCGATGCTGATCAAATTTCACCATCACCACCGATTTTTACCAAAAACAAAACACCACCTTTCCTTCTACTGTCACCAACGTAGACCACCGGCACCCACCGTACTCCTCCAATACGCCACCACCTTCCTACTCCACCTTCCTGCTCGGGTGCGACATCCCAAGGCTTTGCCACATCAAAGCAGTTTCCGATGAACCACGGGTTAATCGACGAACACGAAAACCCGAAGTCTAAATAGTTTACAAAATCCAGCCTATTAAAATTTATAGGACTTTATTGAATTGAAATTATTTTTATATTATGATCCATATATCTGCAAACGTCCTTTGTGTATAAGTTTAGTGGGATTAAGGTTTTGATTTTAAAAGCATTAACAATTTGAACCTGTTTTACATATAAGGGTATGATCACAGGTTTTCAATTCAAGTAAACAACCAATACATGATTCATATATGTTATAATCCATCATATTCAAACCCATATGCTTATATAAATTTCGCCATGCAGTACATATTCAAGTAATAAACTTAAATGGGATATATACAGTAAGGATTACTCACAAGTATATTACTATGTTTACCCATTGTGTTTACTTGCTTTACCATCCTCAGTTTTCAACCCTCCTGACTTAATCCACTCTTTCCAGAGATTGAACCATTTTAAACAAGTTAATATTTGATTACAGATAACCTATACATAGCACACATGTAGTTCGAATAATTAAAGATGGATATAAACAAGTAAAAAGTTTTGAGTTGTTTACTCACTTATGTTTGTCTACTGCTTTATGCATTGCCAGTTATTAACATGAAGCTTTATATTAACTAAACACACATATTCAGGCTATTATATGCACAAATGTATGTTTATATCTTAACAAAAACAGTGAATAAAGTGGGATAGTTTACTCACATATGTTTTGAATCCCCTCTGTTCTATGGTCTTTCATGTCCAGGCTCAGGGTTTTCTACTATGGTTTGCTTCTATTTCCCTTATAGTTTGGTTCGAATGAGGTTGTGAATCTATGCAACAACTGATGTGTTTTTATATGTGACAAAATGATATAAATAAATATGGGCATTTCACATGGCTGTATTAGGGACAATGCACTGGCGATGGAAGATAACATAGCTGCTGCTGATTTAAAAGAACATGCTACGATTTGAAAAGGATTGAACCTTGGTTTGTAGTTATATTTGTTTATATAGCTATGCATGTATGTATAGTTTGATTTATAAAGCAGACAGCCTGCTGTTTTTGACTGGTTCTATATTATTTCACAATCCAAGGCACTGCAGTCCCATGTTTACGTGTTTTGCAGTATATGCAAGTACAATTCCATGTTCAAAGAAATGGTTGTAAACTAGACTGATGCTAGGAAATAGTTAGGCTAACTGTATTATCGGTTTGACAGAACATGCTTAAGTGTTGAATGTAAATGTATGGCTAGATTGCATTCATTTAGGTATAGCTGTATGTACATAGTTTAGCTGTGAATCTAATTGTGCTAGTTTTTATATGAAAAGAGTAACCAGTTCCTCCCTGCTGCAGCTAAAAGGCACGGCCCTATCCTGTTGATGTGCATATACAAGTGTACAACCTATGTACAAAACACATTAAACAAACTAAACTTGGCTTCCAAGGCTTGCTTCCAGGCTATGCTATGCAGCCTACATTTGTACAACACCTAAATAAATAACTGACATGTGCGTATACTAGTATATAGTAGCTGCTATTTGTGTTGATTGGAAAGAATGTTATTTAAAAAGCTTCACACACTAATCCCTTCCATGGCATGTATACGGACATGTGTAAAATAGATGCAAATATTTGTGCAAACTAATGTACTTAGCTACTAATTTAAAAATCTTGGTTGCTAAGCAATTAAAACAAAATGAATGCACATGTGTTAAATATTATAACTGTAGTACAAAAGCCAATCTCTCCATGTTATTGTTTTGGATCTAAAATTTGGGTACAAAGGTTACCGATAACATCTTATTCGTGTAATATTTCTTGCTTATGAAATAACTTACATTTTTTACTTAAGCTATTTATGTTTAATTCTTAATTTACATAAGTTTAAAACTATTATAGAAATTTAAAACAAAATATACAAAATACTAGTTCTTATGTACACACATGCATGTACATTTGTCAATGCATTACATATATATAGGATTTTATAAAGATTGTTATTCTAATTTATTATTTAAATAAATTACCAAAAATAATCAAATAACCGTATTACAAAATCAGTCAAAAACCAGGACGTTACAGTTACAATCTCCCCCACTTAAAAACTTTTTCGTCCTCGAAAAAGAACGGAGCTAAAAGTTGTTTAACCAGCTAACTCAAATTTCGTTCTGGATTCAGTTCTTCAACTTTTCAGTTTCTAAGAACTTCTTAATTTCTTTGAAATTTGGCTAACACCCTAAATTTCTGAAAAATTTCGCCATAACCTCCTTTGTACGGGTTGATCTGAAAAATTTTATTTGGTCGTATTAGGCACCCAATAAATCAATATATCGCATGCAAATCAAATGTGAGTTATCTATGCTCAAGGAAGATGTTTAAAAAAATTCCCTTGACCTAGTGATGGGAACTAGTCATAATCCATGTGTCGTATCTAAAATAAGAGAGACGTAACATTTTTGCTATCTCAAGACCTGCGTAGGGTTTGTTATTAAATCCTGCAATTTTTCTTTATTAGTTGTTTAGTCCATAATCAGTCCTCAGTTCAACCTGTAATTCAGTCATCGCCATACAAGCATCTCTCTCATATGGTAATCCAAACCTCGTCATATAGGCGCCAAATGCTTATATGGAATATGATATTATATGCTGTCTTCAGTAGTATGTTATGCGGTGTGATCAATAATTATTGTTACTATTCTATTGCGTATGTTTTAATTTCACACAGAAAAACCATCACAACGCATCCAAATTACTCGTAGTAGTTATATAATAAATAAAATTGTGTAACCAACTCATTAAGGTGCACCTGTTTGTCATGCACGTAGTTTAATTCTCTACTCAACTGTAAATCCATAACCTGCTCAATACACACACACACATACATCCAATTGCAACTAATTTCAAGTTAATTCAATATTAAATTGAATTTCGCTCAATTTATCTTCTATTCTTATATTGGTTTTATCATTCCAATTTTTTTGTTAGTAAAACTAATAGTCACACAACACAGCCAGCAATCAATTAGTTGATTAGCTTTCCAAATATAAAAATTTATATACTCAAAAATCCAATTTCAAGATCAAATCCCAAATAATAAATTCTAACTATGTTTTGGTTCTCACACCAGTCAATTGGAATCATATAGATATCCCACATTCGAAACTCGAACATAAATACTGGTGATGGTATACCGATCATCAGAATCATCCCCTTGGCGACTAGAGTGTGATTCTATATCAATCCAATATATTTGAGACTTTGTATACATGTGGATCAGACGTATATGCAAAATCTTCTTATACCCGATAATCCAAAATCAATATAAAATAAAATACTCAAATACGTATAATAGGATATAATTTTCAAACTAAGTTCGTTTTTAACAAATAACACTCTTCAAACTCATTCTAGGGTATTACAATACCTATCTCTAACAAGTCATTCTTATAAGATGTTACTAATCCTATCTCTGATGAATTCTTTCATTTGGTTCTAATCTGTTTTATTCTCGAGCTTTGTAAACCAAAGCTCTGATACCTTGTGATGACCCAAACTTCCCGGTCGGCCTAAACCGAATGAAAAGGCAGATTGCTCTGAAAACACGATGCATCAGAACACAAACATAAGAACATTTTATTATTATTACAACAATTTACATCAAAGCACAAGATATCATAGTAAAAATAAATAATATACAACGAAAAATATGAGAGATTCAAATTACAAAGAACCGGAAATAAAATGTATAAATAAATGTGCAGCAGGAAAACATCAACTATCACAAGTGAAAGAAATACACGGATACAAAGCATTCCGAATATAGCTCCAGTTGTAATCCAGGATCCTATGAAAAGAAATATCTATGAAAAACTAAAACTATAAGCTACCCGTGTGGAAAATATAGGCACCCAGAGTTTAGGTGGAAACAATAAACTCCGAGTCAGTCATGTGACTGGTATGGGAGCTAAAACAGTTATTAAATTTATTTTAAAGCAGGGTAAATCAAGGGACCATGCCGTATGACACAGAATGGGTTTTCTCCCAAGAATACCATAAAATAAACAACGCAATGCTAAAAGGGAAAATGAAACCATTATAAGACTCAGGTCCCATCTCATAATGCAAACACAAACCAGAGGATAGAGTTTTACCTTATAATGGCCAAACATGCTTCAAAATTTATCTTTTATTATTACTATAAATGAAGAATTCAACTTCAAATATAAATATATCAATCATAAACGGCATAGTACCCCATCCTAATATGTCGCCATATAGGTTTACAACTAAAATTGCAAAGTTGCATATTGGAAATTGGATTCCATCTATGAACCAAGGCAAGGGATCTTCCTTATCCGATTCGAGACACTCTAGCCCGTGCCTCAGGACTCAGCCGCAAGTGCACCTGGAGCTCTGCAAGGACGATCCACACCTAACATTTGTTGATTAGTAATTCTTGAACAATACGTTTCCCTACCCTATGAGGCATAAAATCTGGTCAGTATGTCGACCATCAAAGGCCTTTTAGTTGGCTATATCTGAGGTACCTCGCTATCCATCAACCACATAAGTAAAATGTCTGGGCTCCTACCATGACATAACTCCTAGCTAGAAAGAAATGCATGTCCTCCCTGCGGTCCTCTACCATATTTGTTTCACACCGGGGTGTGAGGCTCGCGAATTAATGCTATACACAAAGCTGTGCTACTTAAAGCCGTGCTTTGATCATCAACCACAAAGCTCTGCTTTTCAACAAAAGCTTTGATCCATTCAACTCAGCATGCCACATTGTCAATCTATACCATAGTATTGATTTCCACCGATATATAACCTCTAAGCTCGTACGTCACAGAGAAGGGTGTTAACCAAGAGAAATAAATTCTCCACCACCAAATAGATATATATTTAGCAGAGATGAACGAATATAGTATACAATACAATGTCAAAAATACAATCCATTTAATACGTCCATTTTGGGTCTGAACGGAACCGAAGTCACCTTATTTCTTGTCTATATGTCCAATACAAGAGAGAAGCCCTTGCATATCCAGTCGATCTCCAAGTACGTCTGGATGATCACCACTTATTACCTCGTCTTGGGTGTACAGCCCAATCAAGACATCAGTAGTCATCCAAACGAGGTGAAAATCTCTGGTCTTCAACCACTCTCTTCAAATCTTCGACTTTTAGTCATCGTATTAGTTAATCAGAATGGGTTAAACTCGGTCTTTCCGAAAAACTCGCGTATCTTGTAATCAAGTGCTATAAAAACACATCATACGCCTCATTCTAATCTGGAATATTCTTTTATTCAAATATTCTTTTACATTAGGAATTATTCCCATAAATCTTATCAAAGAGTTAATTCATTTAAACCTCTTCTTTAAATCTTTTTTTGAAAACCATTGCAAAAGATTTTGTATTATCTTTTAATAATCTTAAACCAAATTAAGGTTTATCAACTAGTCGGGATTAATGAGCCTTATCAAAGTTATTATTTATTTTATTTTTCCAATCCCAACCTGTTCATCCCATGAAGAAAAGTTGGTAGTACTCCATATCTAACACCCACCGTGTTATCGGTAAAATTAATTACCATTTCACATTTCAAATCTAATTAAAGATTTAACTATCACATAGAGTAAAGCTGGTGGTACTCCATTCTCGATCATTTCTTGAATTCAGTAAATTTAATTACCTCACTCACATTACAACCTAATTAAAGATACATTAAAACTCCATTTGGTTTTAATCTCAAAAATCAATATTTAAATGACTATCCAATTTTAGGAATACTAATCCTGTCTTTACTTGGGTTAAGGAACGAATGTCATTTAAAACACAATTCACGATAAACCCAAAATCATCTTCCACTAAAATGGAATCTTCACTAAAATTAGATCAGTCCTAATCGATATGAAATTCCATATCAGACTAATACTATAAACGGAATAAGGGTAAGACCTTTTAAATTCCATAAGTAGTAATGGCCTTCCTTCACAGAAGCTCATTTCGATTATTAATAAATCGAATTCCACTCAATTCCAATTTAATATATTAAATTGAAAAACTTTACTTTGAAAATTCCATTAAATTTTAGTTAAAAGATTTATAAATTCCAAATCGTAAGTTCATGGTTAATTGGGTTGTAAGAACTAATGTTATTCAAACACAGTTCACGATGAACCCAAAATCAACTTCCATTTAATCACAATTGTATTTATTAATTGGAAAACTCATTAAATCTTAATTAAAAGATTTATTCCTTTCTTAATTGGGTTTAAGAACAGTGTTATTTAAGACATCATTCATGAAAAACCCAAATTCCAATTTGATATTAAATACAAGGCTCTGAATAGAAATCATATCGGCTTATATTAAATATCAAATTATGAAACCAACAAATATCGTTTTGGGAATAACGATATCTATATCTTCCAAATTCCTCAACATTATCCATATAATCATGGAATCCAATATTGAAATATTCCAAAGATTATTTCCATTCAAATCCTTTCCAATTCATATGTTGGAAATTCTGGTTATATTAGAACCATATAGTTTCTTTCAGTCCTTTACTTAAGTTGATAAACAACTTTTTCAGATAAAAATATATTTTATCTTTACAAACTTGGAATATTTCATCCAAAATCATTTCAAATCATTTATTATGATTTTACATAGTTTGTTTATATTTTTAATAATTTTATTAAGGCCTCTGCAGTCGGTTTCCAATATCGGCCACCGAACTACATCCATAACGACCTTTTCCAAAACTCATTTGATATATTTTAAAATCTAACAATTAGATTTCAAATCTCTTATTATCATTCGAAAGATCTTTTTGATACGAACCCAACAGTTCCGGTTTTAGGAGAATCTGACGGTCGGATCTCCCGTTATGCCAATTCGAAGTTAATGGTTGAAATTTGCGAATGGTCGTTGCGCGATACGTTCTATTCCAACCAATTAAATATATGCATAATATATTTCATCGATTTCCTTTTTTAAAACATATTCTATAAAATGTTTATAAATTCGTTTTAAAAAACATTTCCAACTTACATTTCGAATTTAAATTTAAATTGAATATTCCATGACATTATAATATTCAATTTCAAAATATCAAATTTTGAAATCAAATCTTTCGATATTCATTATAAAATGAATAAAATCGACAGATAATCCATTCGAGTTAAAATGGCATACATCCACTTAACTTGGCTTCGTATATTTCAATATTTTCGTGTCCATCCAAAATCGAACATCAAAATCATATTTTGATTCTTCACTGAATATTATTTTAAAATATTCATTATTTATGAATTGGAATCAGACCCAATAAATTACCATATAATTTTCTTTATATGAATTCCATAAATCGCATGTATTCAAATATAGTGATAAACAACAATTAAACATTCAGTTCACATCCAGAGTGCAATTTACAACTGTATAAGCATTAAATAATTAAATAACGCTTATAGCAGTCTGTCAATCAATCGGTTGAAATACAATTAAATTCAAGGAATATGTGAATTAATTATCATCCCCAGACCAGTGTGGATTTTTCAACCATCAAACAAATATTATTTGTATACTTGGGCAATGTGAAAAATTATCGTCCTAATATCCGTGTCGGGTTTACATCACAATCCAAATGAACTTATCTCATATTTTACAGTTTAATATAAACGTTTATTTTTAACAACGCGCATTTTCATAGTTTAATTATGATAGTATTAAAACTGTAAACAACCATCAGCCACCAAACAAATATTGGAATCACAGGAAATCAACATATTTTCGGTTATAAAAATAAATAACTGTCCAAAATACTCGAGTGAGAGAGTTCTCACTTTTGGTTTCCACTCCGTCAATCTTTTATTGAGGATTTATTTTTAAACTAAATTAAACCGACATTTAATTTAGCTCAAAATTCAACTTTCTCTGTTTCTGTTTTGGTTAGTTCCATATTGTATTTTTCTCTACCATGTTTCCAACGCAAGTCATTTCGCTGAATTCCGATTTCATATGCAAAAGTTACAGCCGTTTAAACATTGGTTTACACAAATAAATAATTTTAAAATAAAACTAATTACCCTAATTAAGTTAATTGCGTAATTAGGGAAATTAAACCCCCTTTCTTCCCTGATTGCTCCCTGTGCAAAATCGAACCCATGTCGATTTGCAAAGCCCCACGTTGCATGACAATCCCAATCCCCTTCCCCCGATCAAACACTGCCACCCCATCGCCCCTTGTGCCTCCTTCCTACGCTAGGCACCATTGCCAGCTCGGTGGTCCGACCACCTCGAAAATTGAACCTAAAGCCGGCATCTTCCAGTCCGTAAATTACACACAGTTCTCCACAAAAAACGATCATAGTGGTGTGGATTTAGAGATCGAAGAAACCTCTTGAATTTTCGTGTAGAATCCTAGGCTAATTCGAAATGTTTTGGAAAGGATTAAGGATTGAAAATTGACTCATTTCAGCCATTACTTCGGATGGAGGCGGCGCTGAACGTATTGGATAATTAGATTATGGTTTGACCCATTTATATATATATATATATATATATTATATTATTTATTAATATTTAATTCACACGTTAACTAACGCTCCGAACTCCAATCAAATCCCAACGACTATCGCCCCTAACCAAATACCCCCATACCGGACATGATGGGATATGTTTTAGAAGCCAATTCGATCCTTTCTGACAATTTTTAAAATGACCCAAACTCGCCTGTAAGGGAAAGCCCGGATTGAATTGAGAACACGACAAATTCGAACACAAACGACAGAACATTTCATTGCTATTACAACAATTACATCAGAGTACAAGAATATTCCAGAGTATGAATAAATATTACACATTGCAAAATATCAGAGATTAAAATACATTTCATAGTAGCGGTAAAATAATACATAACACAACTGAATAAGATACACGGATACAAAGCTTTCCGAATATAGCTCCAGCTGTAAACCAGGATCCTTTAAAATAGAAATCTGTCAAACCAAAACTACTGGCTGCCCAAGTGGAAAATAGAGGCAAGCAGAGTTTAGGTTAAAACAATAAACTCCAGGTCAGTCATGTGACTGGTGTGAGAACTAAAACAGTTGTCTAAAACTTTATTTAAAGTTGGGTAATCAAGGGACCACGCCGTATAACATGGAATGGGGTTCCTTCCAAGAATACCAGTGCATAAAACAAATAGTGTAATGCTAGTTAAAGAAAATGAAGTTATTATAAGACTTAGGTTCCATCACACAATGCAACGCAAGCCGGAGGATAGAGTTTTACCTTATAATAGCCAAATATGCTTGGTATGGTCAAAAGAAATCATTTGATATTACTATAAGTGCATAGTGTCAAAATCTCTTCAAATATAAATGTATCAATCATAGACAACATAGTATCCTATGCTACTATATCGCCATACAAGTTCTGCAATTAAAAATACAGGATGTTGTATTGGAATTTGGATTTCCATCATGAACCAAGGCAAGAGATCGTCCTTACCGAATTCGAGACAATCTAGCCTACCATGTCTCAGGCTACAGCCGCAACTGCACTTGGATCTTCAGGGCCTGTCCTCCCTTACGTTTGAGGATTGGTTATTCTTGAACGATGCGTTTCCTCTCCCTATGGGGCGTAATGGTCAGTATGTCGACCATATCATCCATCGACCCTGTAGTGACCAATATATCCAAGGTACCTCGCTTTCCAACATCCACATAAGTAAAACTGTCTAGGCTCCATACCATGACACCACTCCTAGCTAGAAAGAAACACATGTCCTCCCTGCACGCCTCTCCTGTTTCTGGTTCATACCGGGGTGTGAGGCTCGTGAATTAACGTTATACACAAAGCTATGCTATTTAAAGCTGTGCTTTGATCATCAACTACAAGACTCTTCTTTTCAACAAGCAGCCTTGATCATTTGCATCTCGGCATGCCACACAGGCAATTCATGCCATGCGACTGATGTCTATCAATGCATAACCTTTAAGCTCGTACGTCTCAGAGAAGGGCGTTAAGAAAGATAATAAATTCTCCGCCGCCAAGAAAATATAATATTTAATAGAAATCAATCAACATAGAATGAAATTCAATGTCAAACACACATCCGTTTACAAGTTCGTTTTGGGTATGAATGAAACCGAGGGCACCTTATTCCTCGTCCCATATGTCTAATACATGAGAGAGGTCCTTGCATATCACGTTGATCTCCAAGTACCTATGGACGATCACCACTTATTACCTAGTCTCGGGTGTACAACCTAATCAAGACATCAGTAATCATCCAAACGATGTGAAGATCTCCGGTCTTCAACCACCGTCTTCATCGTCGACTTATCGTCGTATCAATTATTCAGAATGGGATAAACCCAGTCTTTCCGAATAACTCGCGTATCTTTTAAACAAGTGCTATAAAAACACAACATACGCCTCATTCCAATTCGGAATATTCTTTTAACAATTTAGACCAAATTAAATTTTTCTAAACTAGTCGGGATTAGCGCACCTTACCGAAGTAATCATTTGTTTTATTTTTCAACCCGAATCTATTCATCCCATGGAGAAAAATTGGTAGCACTCTATATCTAACACCATGGTGTTGTTGGTAAAATTAATTACCATTTCATGTTCAAATCTAATTAAAGATTTAGTTATCGCTTGGAGAAAAACAGGTGACACCCCACTCTAGATCATTTCCTAAATTTGATAATTTAAATTATCGCATTCTCATTTCGATCTAACTAAAGATTCATTAAAACTACACTTAGTTTTAATCTTCCAACAATCATCATTTAGTGATTATTCAAATTTGGAAACCCAAACATGCCACATCGACAATCTACACCGTATGGCTGATTTCTGCCAATATATAACCTCTAAGCTCATACGTATCAGAGAAGGGTGTTAAGAAAGAGAATAAATTCTCTGCCACCAAACACACACACATATATATATATATATTTATTTATTTATTTAGCAGAGATCAACAATATAGTTTGAAATACAATGTTAAGCATGTAATTCTGTCTTTAACTGGGTTAAAGAACCAATGTCATTTAAAATACAGTTCACGATAAACCCAAAATCACATTCCATTTTATTCCAAATACTAAATATAATTGGAAACTCTAATAATCTTAATTAAAAGAATTATTCGTTTCACATGGGGTTTAAGAACAGTGTTACTGATGTAAAGACCCGGGAATCCCCGCCCTTTGAATCAACCATAAGCCACACAGGTCTGACCCAAAAGTTGGAAATCTCCGAATACTTTAACTCTGGGAATACAACAACATCAGGACAGATAACAAAAGACTTTTATAACATCAATAATAAATGTTACATCAGAGTACAGAATATATCAGAGTACAATAAATATAAATACAGCGGAAGATTTAAATTACAATAATTAATACAAAGCAGCGGAAACAATTAACTTAATACAGCGGAAGGCTTCCTATGCTCTGGACACAGTTTTAAGCTTCAATCCAGGATCCTGCTAAAGAGATGAAGACCTGTAGACAAACTACTCGACTGCCCGTGTGGAAAAGAGGGCACCCGAGTTTGCAAAGGTGGAAACAAACTACGAGTCAGTCATGGGACTGGTGTGAGAATTCTTAATTAGTTTTACTAATGGTAATAAGGCAAATCCAAGGACCACGCCGCTAACGCGGAACATGTTTACTCCAATGGATTGCTGTGCATAATAATAATAAAGGAAATCGTCAAACAGCGCAATGCTTTTTGGAAAAATGAAACCATTATAAGACCCAGGTCCCATCACACAATGCAACGCAAGCCGGAGGATAGGGTTTTACCTTATAATGGTCAAGAGATGATAAATACGTCAAACGATATTATTATTAGTGTGTATATGTTTTAAATAAAACATTTCAAAGTAAATGTATCAATCCTAGACGACATAGGTACCATTATATTATGTCGCCATACTAGTTATACAATCAAAACCGTGTGGGTCGTATTGGAAATTGGGTTTCCATCATGAGTCAAGGCTAGGAACGATCTCCTACCGATTCGAGACACTCTAGCAATGCCTCAGGATTCGGACGCTGGCGAACCCTTGGATACAGCAGGGCCGGTCCACAAATAACGTTAGTGGATTAGTTATGCCTGAACACACGCCTCCCGGCCCTATTGAACCTATAATACGGCCATTGGCGACCGCAAAAATAAACCGAGTACTCGAAAATTCCATCATCCACATAAGTAAAATGTCAGCGCTGGTAGGTCCCTGACACCACTATAAGCTAGAAAGAGTTCGTGTGCACTCCCTGCGTTCCCTTGCTCCGTTTTAGACTCCACCGGTGTGTGAGGCTCGCGAAGTCACGCTACACAAAGTTATGCCAAAGTAGGCTATGCTTTGATCATTCCACAAGGCCTGCTTTGCAACAAAGCCTTGATCATTTGCATCTTGGCGTGCCACGTTGACATTTCACGCCATGCAATTCATAACTATTAATACACAACCACTAAGGGTGTTAAAGCAAGAGAATAAATTCTCAGCCACCAATGGTTGTATATTAATAGAAATCAATTTACATAAAATGAAATTCGACGTCAGACATGCATCCATTTATAAGCTTATGCTCTGGGTCTGAGCGAAAGCCAAATCCGTACAAATCAACACTACGTCCGGATAACTACCATCTTAGCCCCATCTTGGGAGCAAATCAATCAAGGGCCTCAACACTAGCTACACATTCGATGTGAAGATCGCCGGTCTTCGACCACCGTCTTCATCTTCGACTCTTCATCGTCGGAATAATTACTCGAAATGGGTTAACCCCGGTCTTTTCGAATAACTTGCGTAATTTATAATTGAAAATCAAATGTTATAAAACACATCCAACGTCTCATTCCAATTCGAAATATTCTCTTCATATTAAAGGGAAAGACTCCCAGAAATTAAATCAAAGATAACTTCTTATAAATTTATGCTTTTAAACCATCATTGAAATTTCAATTTGATTTTAATATCAAAATCATAATTAAATGATTATTCCATTTTAAGAAATAAATCTTATCTTTAATTGGGTTAAAGAACTAGTGTCATTTAAAACGCAGTTCACGATAAACCCAAAATCATCTTCCATTAAATATGGAATTTTCATAGAAATCGAGTCAAAATATAATCAATATAAATTTCTGTATCAGATCAATAATATGTATGGAATAACGGCAAGGCCTTTTAAATTCCATCTATAGTATCGGTCTTCTTTTACAGAAGCCTATTTCGATTATTATCAAACCGAATTTCTACTTAATTCCAATTTAATTAATATTAAATTGGAAAACTTTACTTTTATAAAAATTCTTTTTAAATCTAAATAAAAAGATTTATAATTTCTAAATCATATTCTCACTGTAAATTGGGTTAAAGAACAAATGTCGTTTAAAACACAGTTCACGGTAAACCCAATTCACATAACATTTTATTTCAATTACAAAATATAATTGAAACTCTAAAATCCTTAATTAAGAGATTTATCCTTTAAAATGGGGTTAAGAATAGTGTTATTTAAAACACCATCCACGACAACCCAAATTCTAATCTTTTTATTTAATTCCAAATAAGTAAATAAATTAGGAGACTTCATTAAATCTTAACTTAAAGATTTATCCTAATTAATAACTAGTTTATTTTAATAGAAATGTAATTTTATCTTTCGTCCATCTAAGATCGGACATAGAAATCATCATTTTATTCTTTGTTGAATATTGTTTAAAAATATTCATTATTTAAAAACATTCTTTATAAAAAGGATTCTTTATATAAAATATCCTTTATAGTACAGTATTCTTTATTTTAAAAGATATTATTATTATAATGTTATTTATTCCAAATATTCCATATTTATAGAGATATTCTTTATTAAAGAAATCCTGAACTGGAATGTGACTCAATCAGTTACTATATAACCTTAGTCATACGGGTTTCACACATCGTATAAATATGACAACAAATGATACATAAATATCAAACACTCATTCACAACCAGAGTGAAGTTTATAACTGGGTGAGTATAAAAATGAAATAATAATAATACTCATCTCAGCCTGTCAATCTAGCGATCGACATACAACTAAATATCGGGACTAGTGTGTTAATTTTCATCCCAACACCCGTGTGGGGTTTTCAACCAATAACAATTCATACAAATAAATGATTGGTTAAGAATTTAACCAATTTAATAATATTAACATGTTGATGTAAATGAACTAACATGTTACTTATTTCTAATACCGAATAAAAGTGTATTTTTATTCGTACAATTTCCCAATCCAATTCTAATGTATGTTTAACCAATAACATGATCCTTATATTTGAATATAACTTCAAACGTAAGTTTATAAATAAAGATTGATTTTTATTTTTACTTAAAAATCCTATTACATGTTATGCCAATATAAGTAATTATTATATTTGCATATTTGTTCTATTATATGTTATGCAAAAATAAAAATGATTTCAATATTAGCACGTGAGTTCTAATCAAAATGTATATACGATAGTTACTTTTATTCTTTTTCATGATATTTTATTTGCAATGAAGAATGCAAATAAAATGTGTTCTTTTTAAATCATAGTTTATTTGCAATGGAAAATGCAAATAAAAAGTATTCTTTCTAAATCATATTTTATTTGCAATGGAGAATGCAAATAAAAATGTGTTCTTTTTAAAACGTATTTTATTCGCATTGTGAATGCGGACAAAGAAAGTGAATTTTATTTTCAAAGTTTTTATTCGCATTTTGAATGCGAACAAAGAAAGCAAATTTTATTTTTAACAGTTTGTTTGCACTTGTGGATGCAAAACAAAAGGATAATCCCTTGTTTTAAATCTTTTGTTTGCATTGAGGATGTGAACAAAAGGAAAATTTTATATTTTTAATCCTTTGTTTGCATTGTGAATGCGGACAAAGGTATAATCTCTAATTATAAATCTTTTGTTCGCATTTGCGAATGCGGACAAAGGGAAAATCTTTTATTCTAAATCCTTTGTTTGCATTGTGTATGCGAACAAAAGGATAGACTTTTATTTTAAATCTTTTGTTTGCATTGAGGATGCGAACAAAAGGATAGTTTTATATTTTTAATCTTTTGTTTGCGTTGTGAATGCAGACAAAAGAATAATCTTTTTCTTCTTTCTTCTTAATCGTTTTGTTTTTAATTTTTTTGTTTGCTTTTCCTTAATCTTTTTCACAATTTGAGATGAAACAAAAGTATGTTTTTATTTCAAGATTCAATTGTGTTTTGAGAACACAAAATAAAATGTAAGTTTTTATGCCCATTCACATTTTCACATTACAAAGTGTAAACAAAGGTAAAGTTTTGTTTTCAAGTTTTATTTGTGCTTTGAGGCACAAAATAAAAAAAAATATAAGTTTTATTATGTGTTATTTACATTTTACAAATGTAAATAGAATTAAAAGTAAACTTTGTTTACCATGTCATTTACATTGTACAAAGGTGAACAAATGTAAGTAAATTAAAAAGGAGATTTTGTTGTAATTTATATTTACATTATATAAGTATAAACAAAATAAAAATAAACCTTGTTAACATCGTTATTTACATTAGGCCAATGTAAATAAAATAAAAGAAGATTTTGACTTTTATGTCTTACTTACAATGTACAAATCAAAATAAAAAGTAAGTTTTATTTTCATTCATATTTACCATGTACAAAGGGAAAATAAAAGTAAGTTTTTAATTTCACATCTTATTTACAACGTACAAAGCGAAAATAAAAGTAAGTTTTTATTTTCATATCTTATTGACAATGCACAAGTGAAAATAAAAGTAAGTTTTTATTTTCATATCTTATTTACAACGTACAAAGTGAAAATAAAAGTAAGTTTTTATTTTCATATCTTATTGACAATGCACAAGTGAAAATAAAAGTAAGTTTTTATTTTCATATCTTATTTACAACGTACAAAGTGAAAATAAAAGTAAGTTTTTATTTTCATATCTTATTGACAATGCACAAGTGAAAATAAAAGTAAGTTTTTATTTTCATATCTTATCCATAATGTGCAAAGTGAAAATAAAAGTGAATTTTTATTTTCATGTCTTATTTATCATTTACAATATACATTATAAAGTGAATATGAAAAGTGAAGCTTTGTTTCAAATTTTATTTACATTCTGACAATGTAAATAGAACAAAAATAAATTTTGTTTCCAATGTTACTTACATTTTGCAAATGTAAGTGAAAAATTAAGAGTAAACTTTATTTCAAGTGTTATGCTCAAAAAAAAAAAAAAATGTACATAAAAAAAATATATTTTTTTCTTTTCCAAAGGTTATTTACATTTAAGAATATAAATAAAAGAAAAAAAATAAATTTTTGGTCTCAAGTTTGATTCACATTCTTAGAATGTAAATCAATACAAAAGTGAATTTCTTCGATAATCTCTACTTTGACGTTTTTGTTCCAAATGTTATTTACATTTTGAAAATGTAAAAAATAAAAAGTGACTTTTGTTTCCATGGTCATTTTGACATCTTTGGTGAATTTCTATTTTGGCCGTTTTGTTCGCATCGAGGGATGCAGCAAAAATAAAATCCTTTGTTCTTTTTACTTTGGATTGAAAAGTAAATCAATCCTAATCCAAACGAGGTTTTAACATACAAATGGTTCAACGTATTTGAATAGAAAGATAAATCAATTCAATGCTACACAATAGTAATAACAACATAGGTGGTGACAATATATTTTCCTTATTTTAAATGGAAAATTTGTCAATTTAATTATGTCAAGGTGTATAGCATAGAGATGTTGTTCATTACATAAATCTGTACTATTCATTTCATACGCAGAATCAAACATCACAAATACGTTCACACAAACAAATCTGAACCGTAATCATATAGATATATTATATCACAATTAAATAATTTAATTAATTATTAAATTTAAAATAAAGAATCTCACCTTGCTATTTTTCAGATCTAGAATTTTCTCGAAATTTCGTCTGCTCAAAAATGGTTCTAGCATGTTCCATAGCGTAGATCCGATCAATACGAGTTCAACGCTTTCAGTTTCGTTCAGTTTCGACTCTGTATGAGCGAGTTATGAATTAATTTGTGTTCATAGCATTTTAAAATAATTAAAATAAATAATATATTATTTAAAAACACCTTCTTCCTCTCTCAGAAATTAGGCCGTTACTTTTCAAATTGGGTTCAAATCTTTGACTGACGATTGCAGGAGATTGGAGCAACGGTTTGGAGCGCCGTCAGTTGGAGAAGGACCGGCTCGGAGAGGAGCACGTGCGCCTGGCACGGTGGAGGGTGCAGCTGCACCAGGTGGGGCCGGCGGCAGCAGGAAGGCGGCGGTTTTGAAGCCTCGGTCCGCGAGCTTCAGGCCACGAGAAGGTGTGATTTTTGTCGGAGATGGAAGAGGAGGTGAAGAGCTTCGAAAAGAGCTATAGCTTGGGTTTTAATTTGGAGTGAGGAGGGAGAATTCGAAGAGAGAAGGTGAGGAAGAGAAGGCGGCTGATTTTGAGAAGGAGAACGATGGTGAACAGTGGCCGTATTTTATACGGTGTATTTTAGGGTATTTTAATTATTAAATTATTATTTTAGCCCAATTAAGGTCCGTTTAGCCATCTCCTTCGTTTCCAGCCCAACGACTGCCTAACCTAACTAATTACCCCCATTCCGGATCCATCTGAATATGTCCCGCAGGCCCAGGAGTTCGTCTCGGCCCTCGTTTTTCGAAATTAAAATTAATTTTTTTATTATTTAATTCTGACATAATCAAAAATCCACCGGAGCCACATACGACTCCGAAAAATCCAAAAAAAATATTTTTGGCTATGTTTTGACGATACGAATCCAAAAAAATTATTTTCGTCGAATTCCGAGACTATTTGAAAAATGGCTATTTTTAAGTCGTTCAATTTTGACTGTATTTGACCAAACACAGTTTCTTCTGCCACGCTCACATATTAAATCAGAAAATTCTAAAAATTGAAACTTAGCAATAAATTGACATTCCGATTCCAACGAAAGTGGCTTCGTCGAAAACAGAGGTCGTTTGTAAAATGACCATTTTTAAGGCCAATATATTTAATTAAAATATTAATAAACTCTACAGCGACTTTTCTAATTTTAAACTGGACATAACTTGTGATTTATAAAGTGAAATTTCAGTTTTTCACATTCGTTAGAAAGATATGACTAAACAGATTTAAATATTTCTGGTTTTACTGAAATCCGATTTAATTTGAATCCTGTACAGTCAGTCAAAGTTTGAAATCAAATTTTGAAACTGCAGCGCTGTTTCTAACTCCTTTTATATTCAAATTGAATTTATTCGTTTTAACTTGAATATTTAGTCGTTATTATTTATATAATTTATTTTATATTCTAAAAAAAATTCATTAAAATTTGCTAAAATAAAAATTTTAAATTGGTTCGGAATTTGCGGGTTGTTACATTCTCCCCCACTTAAAATCTTTTCGTCCTCGAAAAGGAAACGAGATGAAAGTTGTTTATTTAACCAATTAAATTTCCATTTATTTATTGTTTTCAATATTTATTAGTTGAACTATATATACACGACACAATCATCAATCAATTAGGTGATTAAATTTTCAAAAATATAAAGCTTTTATATATCAAAAATTATATTTCCTAAAGTCTAATTATATATAATATTACAAATATGTTAATTATAATTTTCATTCTGAACTAATTCTAGGGTACTACTGACCCTATCTCTAATGAGTATTCTTATTGGATATTATTAATCCAACCTCTGATGAGTCTTTTGCTCAGTTCTAATGAGTTGTACCCCAGAGATTTGAGCTAACCAGAGCTCTGATACCAACTGTAAAGACCCGGGAATCCCCGCCCTTTGAATCAACCATAAGCCACACAGGTCTGACCCAAAAGTTGGAAATCTCCGAATACTTTAACTCTGGGAATACAACAACATCAGGACAGATAACAAAAGACTTTTATAACATCAATAATAAATGTTACATCAGAGTACAGAATATATCAGAGTACAATAAATATAAATACAGCGGAAGATTTAAATTACAATAATTAATACAAAGCAGCGGAAACAATTAACTTAATACAGCGGAAGGCTTCCTATGCTCTGGACACAGTTTTAAGCTTCAATCCAGGATCCTGCTAAAGAGATGAAGACCTGTAGACAAACTACTCGACTGCCCGTGTGGAAAAGAGGGCACCCGAGTTTGCAAAGGTGGAAACAAACTACGAGTCAGTCATGGGACTGGTGTGAGAATTCTTAATTAGTTTTACTAATGGTAATAAGGCAAATCCAAGGACCACGCCGCTAACGCGGAACATGTTTACTCCAATGGATTGCTGTGCATAATAATAATAAAGGAAATCGTCAAACAGCGCAATGCTTTTTGGAAAAATGAAACCATTATAAGACCCAGGTCCCATCACACAATGCAACGCAAGCCGGAGGATAGGGTTTTACCTTATAATGGTCAAGAGATGATAAATACGTCAAACGATATTATTATTAGTGTGTATATGTTTTAAATAAAACATTTCAAAGTAAATGTATCAATCCTAGACGACATAGGTACCATTATATTATGTCGCCATACTAGTTATACAATCAAAACCGTGTGGGTCGTATTGGAAATTGGGTTTCCATCATGAGTCAAGGCTAGGAACGATCTCCTACCGATTCGAGACACTCTAGCAATGCCTCAGGATTCGGACGCTGGCGAACCCTTGGATACAGCAGGGCCGGTCCACAAATAACGTTAGTGGATTAGTTATGCCTGAACACACGCCTCCCGGCCCTATTGAACCTATAATACGGCCATTGGCGACCGCAAAAATAAACCGAGTACTCGAAAATTCCATCATCCACATAAGTAAAATGTCAGCGCTGGTAGGTCCCTGACACCACTATAAGCTAGAAAGAGTTCGTGTGCACTCCCTGCGTTCCCTTGCTCCGTTTTAGACTCCACCGGTGTGTGAGGCTCGCGAAGTCACGCTACACAAAGTTATGCCAAAATAGGCTATGCTTTGATCATTCCACAAGGCCTGCTTTGCAACAAAGCCTTGATCATTTGCATCTTGGCGTGCCACGTTGACATTTCACGCCATGCAATTCATAACTATTAATACACAACCACTAAGGGTGTTAAAGCAAGAGAATAAATTCTCAGCCACCAATGGTTGTATATTAATAGAAATCAATTTACATAAAATGAAATTCGACGTCAGACATGCATCCATTTATAAGCTTATGCTCTGGGTCTGAGCGAAAGCCAAATCCGTACAAATCAACACTACGTCCGGATAACTACCATCTTAGCCCCATCTTGGGAGCAAATCAATCAAGGGCCTCAACACTAGCTACACATTCGATGTGAAGATCGCCGGTCTTCGACCACCGTCTTCATCTTCGACTCTTCATCGTCGGAATAATTACTCGAAATGGGTTAACCTCGGTCTTTTCGAATAACTTGCGTAATTTATAATTGAAAATCAAATGTTATAAAACACATCCAACGTCTCATTCCAATTCGAAATATTCTCTTCATATTAAAGGGAAAGACTCCCGGAAATTAAATCAAAGATAACTTCTTATAAATTTATGCTTTTAAACCATCATTGAAATTTCAATTTGATTTTAATATCAAAATCATAATTAAATGATTATTCCATTTTAAGAAATAAATCTTATCTTTAATTGGGTTAAAGAACTAGTGTCATTTAAAACGCAGTTCACGATAAACCCAAAATCATCTTCCATTAAATATGGAATTTTCATAGAAATCGAGTCAAAATATAATCAATATAAATTTCTGTATCAGATCAATAATATGTATGGAATAACGGCAAGGCCTTTTAAATTCCATCTATAGTATCGGTCTTCTTTTACAGAAGCCTATTTCGATTATTATCAAACCGAATTTCTACTTAATTCCAATTTAATTAATATTAAATTGGAAAACTTTACTTTTATAAAAATTCTTTTTAAATCTAAATAAAAAGATTTATAATTTCTAAATCATATTCTCACTGTAAATTGGGTTAAAGAACAAATGTCGTTTAAAACACAGTTCACGGTAAACCCAATTCACATAACATTTTATTTCAATTACAAAATATAATTGAAACTCTAAAATCCTTAATTAAGAGATTTATCCTTTAAAATGGGGTTAAGAATAGTGTTATTTAAAACACCATCCACGACAACCCAAATTCTAATCTTTTTATTTAATTCCAAATAAGTAAATAAATTAGGAGACTTCATTAAATCTTAACTTAAAGATTTATCCTAATTAATAACTAGTTTATTTTAATAGAAATGTAATTTTATCTTTCGTCCATCTAAGATCGGACATAGAAATCATCATTTTATTCTTTGTTGAATATTGTTTAAAAATATTCATTATTTAAAAACATTCTTTATAAAAAGGATTCTTTATATAAAATATCCTTTATAGTACAGTATTCTTTATTTTAAAAGATATTATTATTATAATGTTATTTATTCCAAATATTCCATATTTATAGAGATATTCTTTATTAAAGAAATCCTGAACTGGAATGTGACTCAATCAGTTACTATATAACCTTAGTCATACGGGTTTCACACATCGTATAAATATGACAACAAATGATACATAAATATCAAACACTCATTCACAACCAGAGTGAAGTTTATAACTGGGTGAGTATAAAAATGAAATAATAATAATACTCATCTCAGCCTGTCAATCTAGCGATCGACATACAACTAAATATCGGGACTAGTGTGTTAATTTTCATCCCAACACCCGTGTGGGGTTTTCAACCAATAACAATTCATACAAATAAATGATTGGTTAAGAATTTAACCAATTTAATAATATTAACATGTTGATGTAAATGAACTAACATGTTACTTATTTCTAATACCGAATAAAAGTGTATTTTTATTCGTACAATTTCCCAATCCAATTCTAATGTATGTTTAACCAATAACATGATCCTTATATTTGAATATAACTTCAAACGTAAGTTTATAAATAAAGATTGATTTTTATTTTTACTTAAAAATCCTATTACATGTTATGCCAATATAAGTAATTATTATATTTGCATATTTGTTCTATTATATGTTATGCAAAAATAAAAATGATTTCAATATTAGCACGTGAGTTCTAATCAAAATGTATATACGATAGTTACTTTTATTCTTTTTCATGATATTTTATTTGCAATGAAGAATGCAAATAAAATGTGTTCTTTTTAAATCATAGTTTATTTGCAATGGAAAATGCAAATAAAAAGTATTCTTTCTAAATCATATTTTATTTGCAATGGAGAATGCAAATAAAAATGTGTTCTTTTTAAAACGTATTTTATTCGCATTGTGAATGCGGACAAAGAAAGTGAATTTTATTTTCAAAGTTTTTATTCGCATTTTGAATGCGAACAAAGAAAGCAAATTTTATTTTTAACAGTTTGTTTGCACTTGTGGATGCAAAACAAAAGGATAATCCCTTGTTTTAAATCTTTTGTTTGCATTGAGGATGTGAACAAAAGGAAAATTTTATATTTTTAATCCTTTGTTTGCATTGTGAATGCGGACAAAGGTATAATCTCTAATTATAAATCTTTTGTTCGCATTTGCGAATGCGGACAAAGGGAAAATCTTTTATTCTAAATCCTTTGTTTGCATTGTGTATGCGAACAAAAGGATAGACTTTTATTTTAAATCTTTTGTTTGCATTGAGGATGCGAACAAAAGGATAGTTTTATATTTTTAATCTTTTGTTTGCGTTGTGAATGCAGACAAAAGAATAATCTTTTTCTTCTTTCTTCTTAATCGTTTTGTTTTTAATTTTTTTGTTTGCTTTTCCTTAATCTTTTTCACAATTTGAGATGAAACAAAAGTATGTTTTTATTTCAAGATTCAATTGTGTTTTGAGAACACAAAATAAAATGTAAGTTTTTATGCCCATTCACATTTTCACATTACAAAGTGTAAACAAAGGTAAAGTTTTGTTTTCAAGTTTTATTTGTGCTTTGAGGCACAAAATAAAAAAAAATATAAGTTTTATTATGTGTTATTTACATTTTACAAATGTAAATAGAATTAAAAGTAAACTTTGTTTACCATGTCATTTACATTGTACAAAGGTGAACAAATGTAAGTAAATTAAAAAGGAGATTTTGTTGTAATTTATATTTACATTATATAAGTATAAACAAAATAAAAATAAACCTTGTTAACATCGTTATTTACATTAGGCCAATGTAAATAAAATAAAAGAAGATTTTGACTTTTATGTCTTACTTACAATGTACAAATCAAAATAAAAAGTAAGTTTTATTTTCATTCATATTTACCATGTACAAAGGGAAAATAAAAGTAAGTTTTTAATTTCACATCTTATTTACAACGTACAAAGCGAAAATAAAAGTAAGTTTTTATTTTCATATCTTATTGACAATGCACAAGTGAAAATAAAAGTAAGTTTTTATTTTCATATCTTATTTACAACGTACAAAGTGAAAATAAAAGTAAGTTTTTATTTTCATATCTTATTGACAATGCACAAGTGAAAATAAAAGTAAGTTTTTATTTTCATATCTTATTTACAACGTACAAAGTGAAAATAAAAGTAAGTTTTTATTTTCATATCTTATTGACAATGCACAAGTGAAAATAAAAGTAAGTTTTTATTTTCATATCTTATCCATAATGTGCAAAGTGAAAATAAAAGTGAATTTTTATTTTCATGTCTTATTTATCATTTACAATATACATTATAAAGTGAATATGAAAAGTGAAGCTTTGTTTCAAATTTTATTTACATTCTGACAATGTAAATAAAACAAAAATAAATTTTGTTTCCAATGTTACTTACATTTTGCAAATGTAAGTGAAAAATTAAGAGTAAACTTTATTTCAAGTGTTATGCTCAAAAAAAAAAAAAAAATGTACATAAAAAAAATATATTTTTTTCTTTTCCAAAGGTTATTTACATTTAAGAATATAAATAAAAGAAAAAAAATAAATTTTTGGTCTCAAGTTTGATTCACATTCTTAGAATGTAAATCAATACAAAAGTGAATTTCTTCGATAATCTCTACTTTGACGTTTTTGTTCCAAATGTTATTTACATTTTGAAAATGTAAAAAATAAAAAGTGACTTTTGTTTCCATGGTCATTTTGACATCTTTGGTGAATTTCTATTTTGGCCGTTTTGTTCGCATCGAGGGATGCAGCAAAAATAAAATCCTTTGTTCTTTTTACTTTGGATTGAAAAGTAAATCAATCCTAATCCAAACGAGGTTTTAACATACAAATGGTTCAACGTATTTGAATAGAAAGATAAATCAATTCAATGCTACACAATAGTAATAACAACATAGGTGGTGACAATATATTTTCCTTATTTTAAATGGAAAATTTGTCAATTTAATTATGTCAAGGTGTATAGCATAGAGATGTTGTTCATTACATAAATCTGTACTATTCATTTCATACGCAGAATCAAACATCACAAATACGTTCACACAAACAAATCTGAACCGTAATCATATAGATATATTATATCACAATTAAATAATTTAATTAATTATTAAATTTAAAATAAAGAATCTCACCTTGCTATTTTTCAGATCTAGAATTTTCTCGAAATTTCGTCTGCTCAAAAATGGTTCTAGCATGTTCCATAGCGTAGATCCGATCAATACGAGTTCAACGCTTTCAGTTTCGTTCAGTTTCGACTCTGTATGAGCGAGTTATGAATTAATTTGTGTTCATAGCATTTTAAAATAATTAAAATAAATAATATATTATTTAAAAACACCTTCTTCCTCTCTCAGAAATTAGGCCGTTACTTTTCAAATTGGGTTCAAATCTTTGACTGACGATTGCAGGAGATTGGAGCAACGGTTTGGAGCGCCGTCAGTTGGAGAAGGACCGGCTCGGAGAGGAGCACGTGCGCCTGGCACGGTGGAGGGTGCGGCTGCACCAGGTGGGGCCGGCGGCAGCAGGAAGGCGGCGGTTTTGAAGCCTCGGTCCGCGAGCTTCAGGCCACGAGAAGGTGTGATTTTTGTCGGAGATGGAAGAGGAGGTGAAGAGCTTCGAAAAGAGCTATAGCTTGGGTTTTAATTTGGAGTGAGGAGGGAGAATTCGAAGAGAGAAGGTGAGGAAGAGAAGGCGGCTGATTTTGAGAAGGAGAACGATGGTGAACAGTGGCCGTATTTTATACGGTGTATTTTAGGGTATTTTAATTATTAAATTATTATTTTAGCCCAATTAAGGTCCGTTTAGCCATCTCCTTCGTTTCCAGCCCAACGACTGCCTAACCTAACTAATTACCCCCATTCCGGATCCATCTGAATATGTCCCGCAGGCCCAGGAGTTCGTCTCGGCCCTCGTTTTTCGAAATTAAAATTAATTCTTTTATTATTTAATTCTGACATAATCAAAAATCCACCGGAGCCACATACGGACTCCGAAAAATCCAAAAAAAATATTTTTGGCTATGTTTTGACGATACGAATCCAAAAAAATTATTTTCGTCGAATTCCGAGACTATTTGAAAAATGGCTATTTTTAAGTCGTTCAATTTTGACTGTATTTGACCAAACACAGTTTCTTCTGCCACGCTCACATATTAAATCAGAAAATTCTAAAAATTGAAACTTAGCAATAAATTGACATTCCGATTCCAACGAAAGTGGCTTCGTCGAAAACAGAGGTCGTTTGTAAAATGACCATTTTTAAGGCCAATATATTTAATTAAAATATTAATAAACTCTACAGCGACTTTTCTAATTTTAAACTGGACATAACTTGTGATTTATAAAGTGAAATTTCAGTTTTTCACATTCGTTAGAAAGATATGACTAAACAGATTTAAATATTTCTGGTTTTACTGAAATCCGATTTAATTTGAATCCTGTACAGTCAGTCAAAGTTTGAAATCAAATTTTGAAACTGCAGCGCTGTTTCTAACTCCTTTTATATTCAAATTGAATTTATTCGTTTTAACTTGAATTTTTAGTCGTTATTATTTATATAATTTATTTTATATTCTAAAAAAAATTCATTAAAATTTGCTAAAATAAAAATTTTAAATTGGTTCGGAATTTGCGGGTTGTTACAACTGAAGACACCATTCACGACAACCCCAAATCCAATTTGATATATCATATAAGGCTCTAAATAGAAATTATATCGACTTATATTCAATATCAAATTTTGAAACCAACACATATCGTATGGGGAATAACGGTATATGTCTATTTTTCAAATTCCTCCACAATATCCGTATAGTCATGGAATCCAATATCGAAATATCCCGAAGATGATTTCTATTCAAATCCATTCTAATTCATACATTAGGAAAATCTGGTTAGATAAAAACCATTCAAAAATCCAATTTATTTATTTAAAAACGTTGGATTATCCTTCTAGTTATTAATTAGTTCATTTAGATAAAATATACTTTTATCTTTATAAACATGGAATTTTTCATCCAAATTCTTTACAAATAATTTGTTATGATTTTACACAAATTATTTAAATTTTTAATAATTTTATCAAGTCCCGTACAGTCGATTTCCAATAACGGCCACCGAACTGCATCCATATCGACCTTTTCCAAATTTATTTGGACATAATTCCAAATCCAACCGTTCATATTTAAATCTCTCTTATATTCATTGGAAATCTCTTTTCGATACGAACCCAACAGTTCCAGTTTTAGGAGAATCCGATGGTCGGATCTCCTGTAATGTCCATGCGAAGTCGATGGTCGAAATTCGCGAACGGTCACGATGCTGCGCGTTCTATTCAAGCCATTAATATATATATATATATATATATACATATATTTCCATTCAAAACGTATTTTATAAATTCGTTTTAAAAACGATTCCCACTTTCATTTCAATTTTAAATCAAAATTGAATATTCCATATTGCAACGTCCCTGATTTTTAGCTATTATATAATGAATATTTTAATTAGTTTAAATATCTAATTGGGTATATAAATGAATTTTATATTGAATTTATCTTTTAAATAATCGATATAGGATATAATTTCGAATATATTGAGTTATTAACAAGCAATTAAATTCATGGTTAAAACTAAATTGAAAAACAGTTCAGTTGATTTATATAAATTCTGTTTGAATTAGAAAGATAATAATAATTTATTTTTGTGAAATTCTATTTTCTAAAATCGATTTATATATTAAATCGAAATTAATTTAAATTGTTTTCTGCTTTATACATTTGAATTAAAATTCCAGAATCAGTCCCGCGGAGTTCAAAATAACGTTATAATCCGAGAACATCGGTCGTTAAGTTAGAATAGTGTGACGGCCCGCCCCGCACCAGCCTACATTTCCTCCGGAAGTGCGCTGTACACATGCCCGACTAGCACAGAACGGTCGCCAAAGAAAGGAAAGGAGGGAATGAACTAATCAAGGAACCTGTAGGATGTCTCACAGCGCATGGAATAAAATATAATAATAAATACTTGACATAAAACAGGTGAGACAGTGCATAAGCTGATAACTAAAATCAACATCAATCATCAGAGCAGCGGAAATTCAAATACAGCTTATTACAACTTTCCAAATTTACTGTCTCTAAACAAAAGAAAGCTAAAGTAGAAGATGCACCACCAATGCCCAAGCAGTGATCTTCAACAACACAGGGAGAATACTATATATGTATATTACGTGGAAGCCTCCTGCTCGTCTCCGGATCATCTACCCGTGCATCACCAGTTAACCTGTCTCTAGTCTGCTCGTGTGAGCACCCAGAGTAATAAGAGGAGACATAAAACTCTGGGTCAGACATAAAGCCTGGTATGAGCGATAAGCATCTAAACAGAATAATAACAGGTATACTAAACCATACCTGAACCTGGACCTGCAACCAAAGAGTTAGTACCACATACCGTACAATACTCCAAGGCGCCATAATGAATAGTGTAAGAATACGGGGGTGGGGTGTCACAATGATAGCAAACAAATCATCCATAGCAACCATCCTCACATCTCTCACTCAGTGCGTAAAGCATACGATATCTACCACTTTGGAACACTAAACAAACTGAGGTAACGACGAATCCCGACTTGTAGAAACCCTGCTATGACCAAGCTAAACGTATGGAGTCATGACCAAACATTTCAATGACCCACTTCATTGGTTGTAGCCCTTGGTCCTACCTATGCCATAATGGCCCTGAATCTGCCTTCGTACCTCCTACCATAGTGGTCCAAAACTATAGACGTCGATAACTCCTTGGCACGCGTCCCGCAACAAAGCCCAACCATGAAGCGAACTCGTTGATTCCCATCTGAATCTTAAGCTCTAACTTCTCATTTGGACTTCCTTTGCATCTCGGGTTTGGTCGAATTGGAGTGGGTCTTCAGAAGAGTTGTCGCGCATTAACAGTCCTAGAATTCGGTTCGGTTCGGTAGTCATCACCTTCATTGGTTCGGGTCGGTAGTCATCACCTTCATCGGTTCGGGTCGGATACTCCACTTCGGGTCGGTGTCCTCCTCCGGGTCGGGTCACTGTCTTCCTTCCAGTTTTCTCCGATCAGCTTCCTCGTTTTCCATCTACTCCGATCCGATCCGCTCCCGTTCTTCATCTGCCCTGATCCGATCCGCTCCCTTCGCCTTGCTCCAGTCGTAGCCTTCCATTCTTGAGCCGATCCGCTCCCTTCGCCTTGCTCCAGTCGTAGCCTTCCATTCTTGAGCCGATCCGATCTGGTCTCCATTATTCTTCCGATCCGATCCCTTTTGTCCACTCCAACTCTAAGTAAGCAGCCTTCCTTCTCGCCAAGTCTCCTATGTGCCAAACTCCAGTTCGGGTCGGTTTTCTTGCCCAGTTCACATATCCGATCCGAGCCTCATCCGATCCGAACCGGTTAGGAACCTGCACATTTCTGCAACTTTCCAACGAGCTTTCTACGCCATTCGACGACGTTTTCGACCAATTTAACTATTCTAATCAATCATAAAACATACCATAGAGTCATAGCAACATGTAATAGCAACCACAAACAGCAAACAACAATTCAAATGAATCAAAATGGATCAAAAGTGACTAAAACTTCATATTTTCCCATAGCATGTTTAAGTAGAACTAATCATAGGGTTAACAAAACTCAATCAAATCGAACCAAATTTCTAACAGAAGCATAAAATATTATTTAAGAATTTCTAAGCATTTTTCTAGAATTTATTAGTGCATAAATTCGCTAATCTTCACTAATTACCCTTAATTACCGTAATTAGTGCAAAAACTATGCAAATCACTCACCTTTGCCACAACTAAAATCCCAAAACTGAAATATTCTCTGATTTGGCGTTGTTCCCAATCTTACACAGCAGCTCTACCTCGGTTCTCGTGCTAATACTCCTTGATTTGATGTTTGCTAAGCCTAATCTTCAATTAGAAAGTGATTAAGAGGTGTTTTGAAGAGATTTAGAGGGATTTAGAGAATGGAGGTCATGGCTAGATCAAGAGGAATGAATAGTGACGGCTGAAAAATGAGAAAAAGGTATTCTCCAAACCCTAACAGCCCTTTTAAACTCCTAATCCCGAAATTCCCCTTGGGCCTAGCTGTTAATCACCCGGTTAAGCCCAATTAAGCTGTTTTTCACCATCTGAAACTTGTTTCAGCCATATCTCCCAAACGGTGAGTCCGTTTGGCTAATGTGACCACTCTACGGAAAGAGAAACCATCATCCAAAGCCAATGGAAGTGGTTTCAGGTCAAAATTCATTTCCAGTCAAAAGTTATGGCCAAAACAGTATCAACTAGGGGTAAAATGGTCGTTTAAAAATCGGGAAAAATCATGAACATGGGAAATGACCACAATAGTCGTCTCCCAAAGTTACATGACCATACGACTTCGTATGTGAAAGAAATAAATATCCTACGATCCTATGATGCGTAGAATACGGGTCGTTACATTCTCCCCCCCTTAAGAAATTTCGTCCCCGAAATTCCTTAACCCAAAACATACAAAGGATTCTGCATGCCTAACAACCACATACATCCATCAAACATGCAAAACAAGCAAAACAAACCTATCCTAGCATGCGGAAAACTAAATCGAAGTCAAAATCTTACCAGGCAAAAAGTTCCGGGTGCGTCTTCCTAATGTTCTCCTCTGTCTCCCAAGTACAATCATTCTCGTCCTCGCCCCACTGAACCTTGACTAGCTTCACCGCCTTTCTTCGAAGTTGCTTCATGTCGTGCTCGACAATACGGGCCGGCTTGCGGTTCCCAACCGCCTCGGGTTCTACTTCGAAGTCCTCTAACTGATCAGGTGAAATAGTCATATCTGAGTCGTGAACGAACTTCCTTAGTTGGGAAACATGAAATACGTTATGAACTCCCGCCATCTTCTCTGGTAAGTCAATTCTATATGCCAAATTCCCGACTAGTTCAAGAACAGGGAATGGGCCAACGAATCTTGGTGCCAACTTGCCTCTCCTGCCAAATCGTATTATGCTCTTCAACGGAGAAATCTTGACAAATACCAAGTCACCAACGGAGAATTTTAAGTCTCTTCTTCTCTTATCAGCATAACTTTTCTGCCTATCTTGGGCCGCCTTCATTCGTTGTTGAATGATCTTGATTTTATCTGAAGTTTCCCTCACCACATCTGGTCCAAGCATAAACTTCTCGCCAGTCTCTATCCAACATGATGGTGAGTTACACGGTCTTCCGTACAAAGCTTCAAACGGAGCCATACCGATACTGGATTGGTAGCTATTATTATATGCAAACTCTACTAGATGCAAATGGTCATCCCATGATCCACCAAAATCCAATATACATGCTCTCAAGAGGTCTTCCAAAATACGGTTCACCCTCTCTGTCTGACCGTCGGTCTGAGGATGATATGCGGTACTGAGATGTAACTCTGACCCTAGATCCTCTTGTAAGCTCCTCCAAAACCCACTAGTGAACAACGGGTCTCGGTCACTCACAATGCTTTTAGGTATTCCATGAAATCTCACTACCCGCTTCATATACAATTCTGCTAATTTAGCTGCCGTTCTGGTCGATTTAACTGGTATAAATCTTGCACTTTTAGTCAATCGGTCCACAATCACCCAAATGCTATCATGTCCCGATCTAGTCCTTGGTAAACCATCGATGAAATCCATCGAGACTTGCTCCCATTTCCATTCGGGAATTTCTAATGGTTGTAACAACCCACTAGGCTTCTTTTGCTCTGCTTTAACTAGCTGGCAATTCATGCATTTGGATATAAACTTCCCAACGTCTCGTTTCATCCCTTCCCAGTAGTAGGTCTGCTTCATATCTCGATACATCTTATTACCACCGGGGTGTATAGTCAGCTTTGAGTGATGACATTCTCTAAGCACTTCATCTCTCAATCCATTTACATTGGGTACAACAAGCTTTCCATTCTTTCTAAGCCATCCATCTCGATCAAGCCCATACTTGTTCATCTCCTCATTGATATCCATCTTTAACTTGGAGATGATTTCCAATAGGTTAGGATCGTCCCTCTGACTAGAGCCGATCCGTTCAATTAAAGTGGGTCTGATCGTCAAACTTGCTAACATTTCTAGATCCAATTCGCACTTTGGTCTGAAATCAAAACCCGCGATATACTCCAGTTGCTTCCATTCAAGGAACATAGCCCCTAAGCTGGCATGTCTTCTACTCAATGCATCAGCCACCGCTTTGCCCTTTCCCGGTGTGTATGCGATGTCAAAATCATAGGAAGCTAAGAACTCTAACCATCTCTGCTGACGGAGATTCAGATCTTTCTGAGAGAAGAGATACTTTAACGACTTATGATCTGTAAACAGCTCAAATCTTTCTCCCAAGAGATAGTGTCTCCACATCTTTAACGCGAACACGATCGCTGCCAATTCTAAATCATGGGTAGGGTATCTTCTCTTGTGCGGTTTCAATTGCCGACTTGCATAAGCTACAACCCTACCGCCTTGCATCAATACAGCACCCAGTCCGGTACCACAGGCATCCGTGTATACCGTCATCTCTTCATCCCCCTTAGGAATGACTAACACTGGTGCGCTTGTCAACTTGTCCTTTAGACTTTTAAATGCATTATCGCACCTTTCATCCCAGACAAAAGCTTGATTCTTCTTGGTCAACTGGGTCAATGGTGCTGCTATCTTGGAGAAACCTTGGATAAACTTACGATAATATCTAGCTAATCCCAAGAAACTTCTTACATCTGTTGCATTCTTGGGTGTAGGCCAATCTTGTACCATAGCCACCTTTGCTAGGTCCACGGCAATACCATTCTCTGATACAACATGGCCCAAGAACCTCACTTCCCTCTTCCAGAAGTGACACTTAGAAAACTTTGCTTTCAATTGGTGTTTTCTCAACACCTCCATCGCTACTCTTAAATGTTCTTTGTGTTCTTCCTCTATCCTCGAATAGACCAAAATATCATCAACGAACACAAGGACAAACTTATTCAACTGATCTCTGAATACCCTATTCATAAGATCCACAAAATATGCTGGGGCATTGGTCAGCCCGAATGGCATGACCAACCACTCATAAAATCCAGACGGCGTTCGAAATGTCGTTTTAGCTATACTCTCCGCTTCTACTCTAAGCTGATGAAAACCTGTCGCGAGATCCAACTGAGAAAATACTCTCGCGCCACTTAACTGATCGAACAAATCATCTATCCGCGGTAGAGGATACTTGTTCTTCCTCGTCACTTTATTCAACTCGCGGTAGTCTACACACAAACGAAGGGAACCATCCGCCTTGGTAGCAAACACAACTGGTGCTCCCCATTCAGAAACACTCCTTCTGATAAATCCCTTCTTCAAAAGATCGCTGACTTGCACCTCGAGCTCTCGCTGCTCCCTTGGTGCCATACGACGAAGTGGCATCACTATAGGCCTGGCATCCTTTACCAAATCAATACGAAACTCAATCTCTCGGTGTGGTGGAAGTCCGGTCACTTCTTCGAAAACATCCGGATACTGGCCAACCACGGGCAAAACTGACAACTCACTATGCGGAATGTCGAGGGAGTTTAGAAAACTAGCCAATACCCCCTTACTGGGTAGACCACCAAACACTATCCTCCGCCCATCATCCGCTCTAGCTGTCACCAAAAATCCCTCACAGTCTACCACCACCCCATACCTTCGGAGCCAATCTACTCCCAAAATAATGCCAAACCCAGTAAAGCCCAAAACAAAGCAATCACAAAAAAACATGCATCCATGACTCGATAAGACCACATTACGACAAATCATGCTAAGGCTAGTCGAACCACCAATCGGGTTCGTCACTACTAAAGGTCTATCGACAATCTCGGGCTCCAGTCCCAACCTATCTACCAGGTCACTAGATATGGAAGAACTGGAAGCTCCGGTATCAAACAAAACTCTAACAGGAACATCATAAACAGAAAGCATACCTTGAATGACGACATTCTTTCCCTTCTCCGCCGCTGTTGGGGCATTCGACGAAGAAGGAATAGCATTAAGGGCGTAGGCTTTCACTATTTGCTTTTCTTTAGGGGGTTGCAGACACTTGTCCTTGTGATGTCCCATTTGGCCACAGTTGAAGCACTTCCTATCCGCTGGCTTGGCCCGACAATTACTAGCATAATGGCCCTTCTTACCACAGCTGAAGCACTCAACATCTTGCTTATTCTTCTTCTTCTGGCCATCCTTAGTCTGACTCTTCTTTCTTTTATTCTGGAAACCACCCTTGCCTCTACCACTTGCTTGTGGCTTTGGCTCATCTGCGGATGCAACCTCAGTCTTCGACTTAGGGTAGAGACTTTCCGATCTTAATGCTTTCCCCACAATTGATTCAAACGTCTCATCGATGTGGTTAATAAGTTTTTCCCCCAAGTACTGATCCAAACCAGTTATGAATTTCTCATTCTTTTTATCGGCAGTATCAATAAGAGACAACCCATATTTTGACAAAGTGTCAAATTCAGCAATATACTCCGAGACAGCTCTGCCGTTCTGCTTGAGCTCCAAGAACTTCTTAAACAGCACTGACTTCTGAGCAGCTGGAATGAACTTCTCGCTAAAGCGAGCCTTAAACTGCTCCCAAGTAATCTGATCTTCGGGAGTAGCTGCCTTTATAGCATTCTACCAATTCATTGCCCGCCCTTGCAACTGACGGGACGCTAGCTTTCTCTTCATCGCATCTTCGATACCCAAATCCTCGAAGATACGTTCGCAACTATCCAACCAATCCTGAACATCCGTAGCCGACTCCGTTCCGTGGAATGACTTCCCACCAAGACTGGTATAATCCTTATTCAGCTTGGCGAAGTCGACTCTTGGCGCCTGCACTATTGGACCACCACCATTTCCACCATTGGGAGCTGCCCTCTGTACATCTCTAAGCATCTCTCTCATGAGGTCAGTAAACATCGTCCTCATGTCAGCAGCATTCCCATTATTGGCCCCTCTACCGGTACCTCTAACATATCGGCTCATCATCAATCTGAAAAAGGAAACGATTAACGACTCCAAAGTGGTGCTAGTGCAGTACGACTTCATCCATATACTACTAATAGTATATATATATAGCTTTTAAAAACCAAAGTAATCACAAATACGCTCTCTCGTATACGTATATTATGTCTCCCTGATAACTTCCCTAGGTTAACTGCGCACCCTAGAGCTCTGATACCAAGTGTGACGGCCCGCCCCGCACCAGCCTGCATTTCCTCCGGAAGTGCGCTGTACACATGCCCGACTAGCACAGAACGGTCGCCAAAGAAAGGAAAGGAGGGAATGAACTAATCAAGGAACCTGTAGGATGTCTCACAGCGCATGGAATAAAATATAATAATAAATACTTGACATAAAACAGGTGAGACAGTGCATAAGCTGATAACTAAAATCAACATCAATCATCAGAGCAGCGGAAATTCAAATACAGCTTATTACAACTTTCCAAATTTACTGTCTCTAAACAAAAGAAAGCTAAAGTAGAAGATGCACCACCAATGCCCAAGCAGTGATCTTCAACAACACAGGGAGAATACTATATATGTATATTATGTGGAAGCCTCCTGCTCGTCTCCGGATCATCTACCCGTGCATCACCAGCTAACCTGTCTCTAGTCTGCTCGTGTGAGCACCCAGAGTAATAAGAGGAGACATAAAACTCTGGGTCAGACATAAAGCCTGGTATGAGCGATAAGCATCTAAACAGAATAATAACAGGTATACTAAACCATACCTGAACCTGGACCTGCAACCAAAGAGTTAGTACCACATACCGTACAATACTCCAAGGCGCCATAATGAATAATGTAAGAATACGGGGGTGGGGTGTCACAATGATAGCAAACAAATCATCCATAGCAACCATCCTCACATCTCTCACTCAGTGCGTAAAGCATACGATATCTACCACTTTGGAACACTAGACAAACTGAGGTAACGACGAATCCCGACTTGTAGAAACCCTGCTATGACCAAGCTAAACGTATGGAGTCATGACCAAACATTTCAATGACCCACTTCATTGGTTGTAGCCCTTGGTCCTACCTATGCCATAATGGCCCTGAATCCGCCTTCGTACCTCCTACCATAGTGGTCCAAAACTATAGACGTCGATAACTCCTTGGCACGTGTCCCGCAGCAAAGCCCAACCATGAAGCGAACTCGTTGATTCCCATCTGAATCTTAAGCTCTAACTTCTCATTTGGACTTCCTTTGCATCTCGGGTTTGGTAGAATTGGAGTGGGTCTTCAGAAGAGTTGTCGCGCATTAACAGTCCTAGAATTCGGTTCGGTTCGGTAGTCATCACCTTCATCGGTTCGGGTCGGTAGTCATCACCTTCATCGGTTCGGGTCGGATACTCCACTTCGGGTCGGGTCGGTGTCCTCCTCCGGGTCGGGTCATTGTCTTCCTTCCAGTTTTCTCCGATCAGCTCCCTCGTTTTCCATCTACTCCGATCCGATCCGCTCCCGTTCTTCATCTGCCCTGATCCGATCCGCTTCCTTCGCCTTGCTCCAGTCGTAGCCTTCCATTCTTGAGCCGATCCGATCTGGTCTCCATTATTCTTCCGATCCGATCCCTTTTGTCCACTCCAACTCTAAGTAAGCGGCCTTCCTTCTCGCCAAGTCTCCTATGTGACAAACTCCAGTTCGGGTCGGTTTTCTTGCCTAGTTCACATATCTGATCCGAGCCTCATCCGATCCGAACCGGTTAGGAACCTGCACATTTCTGCAACTTTCCAGCGAGCTTTCTACGCCATTCGACGACGTTTTCGACCAATTTAACTATTCTAATCAATCATAAAACATACCATAGAGTCATAGCAACATGTAATAGCAACCACAAACAGCAAACAACAATTCAAATGAATCAAAATGGATCAAAAGTGACTAAAACTTCATATTTTCCCATAGCATGTTTAAGTAGAACTAATCATAGGGTCAACAAAACTCAATCAAATCGAACCAAATTTCTAACAGAAGCATAAAATATTATTTAAGAATTTCTAAGCATTTTTCCAGAATTTATTAGTGTATAAATTCGCTAATCTTCACTAATTACCCTTAATTACCGTAATTAGTGCAAAAACTATGCAAATCACTCACCTTTGCCACAACTAAAACCCCAAAACTGAAATATTCTCTGATTTGGCGCTGTTCCCAATCTTACACAGCAGCTCTACCTCGGTTCTCGTGCTAATACTCCTTGATTTGATGTTAGCTAAGCCTAATCTTCAATTAGAAAGTGATTAAGAGGTGTTTTGAAGAGATTTAGAGGGATTTAGAGAATGGAGACCATGGTTAGATCAAGAGGAATGAATAGTGGCGGCTGAAAAATGAGAAAAAGGTATTCTCCAAACCCTAACAGCCCTTTTAAACTCCTAATCCCGAAATTCCCCTTGGGCCTAGCTGTTAATCACCCGGTTAAGCCCAATTAAGCTGTTTTTCACCATCTGAAACTTGTTTCAGCCATATCTCCCAAACGGTGAGTCCGTTTGGCTAATGTGACCACTCTACGGAAAGAGAAACCATCATCCGAAGCCAATGGAAGTGGTTTCAGGTCAAAATTCATTTCCAGTCAAAAGTTATGGCCAAAACAGTATCAACTAGGGGTAAAGTGGTCGTTTAAAAATCGGGAAAAATCATGAACATGGGAAATGACCACAATAGTCATCTCCCAAAGTTACATGACCATACGACTTTGTATGTGAAAGAAATAAATATCCTACGATCCTATGATGCGTAGAATACGGGTCGTTACAAATAGCGGTTCAGGGTTTTAAAATAAGGGACTATGATATATTTTTGTTTTTAATTAAAAACAAACTCAAATCAGACAATCTAATCAGCCGATCTAAGGTGACTAAAGAAAGCCGACCTCTTCTCCTATATGCAGACCTATCATGTTTCTCCAGCAGGAAATGTTGTCTGTTTTCTTTGATATCAAAGAAACATCTTATTAATGGCCTTTGTACCTCTTGTCTACTCTCGCATCTATATATTGAGCTTTGCCGAGTCTCTACCATTCATAATTTCACGAAAACTGTTTCCCTCTTTAGTTTTCCTCTGAGTCAAAATTGAATCCTCCGCAATTTTTTTTTTTTTTTAAATTTAATTGAAATTACATATCGCGATTCCAGCCATCATCGCGCAGACCAAGCTCGAGTTGACTGGAAGCGCTCACGATTTAGGAAGGGAGTACGGGTACTGTCGATGGTTTGTTCGGAGAGGTACTATTGAGTTCGACGTCACTGTGGTATGTGGTTCGAGTTCAGGCACCGTGATTTCTAGAAGGGCGATTTGGAGGGGAGTTCGATACTGAAGGGTTGATGTGATTTTAGAAGAGGCCGACATCGAAGGGATATGGGTGCGATGGCTAATGAACGGTATAAGGTCAACGCTAGTTTCAGGTTGAATTGGGAGTGCGGTTTTGTGTGGATGAAGCCGATCTGGTCTTTGGTTACAAACTGAATTGAATTTCGAACATGGTGAGGGTGATTTGGGAGACTGACTTTGATGAATTGAGTTGATGGTAGAGGTGGTGGACTGAGATTTTCAGTGTTGAGGTTGAGAACTAGCAGTAAATATGGATTGCTTGTGAGTTGTTTGTGGAATTTCTGAAATGGATGATTTCAATGTTTTGGGGCTGTTTGCGATGGATGTAGATAAATGATCGCTGAGCCGTTTCGTAGTTGATCGAGTGGTTTGCAGTAGCAATAAGGTAAATGTTATTTCGAAATTTAAATATGCATTTGTTAAGTTAATTTAAATAAATAAATAGTTAATCATTGAGTAAAAATTGAATTATCGTAGGTACTCGATAAATTTATTCATGACAACTCGGGTAGATTCTTAGCCGAAACGATACGGAACTTTAACTGGATATTTGGCAAATAGAACCGAGGTGAGTAAATCTCACTCACAGTTCTATATTTAAAATTATTTTTACCGTTAAAAATAAATTTGTTGGTTGCTTGGATGCATGAATGAATTATTGAATAATTGTGGTTATTGGATATTTCCCGCAATACTATTAGCGGATGCCCACAATATCATTAGCGGATGACCCTGCGCCCACGTATATAAGTGGATCCCCTTTTATACCGCGATATCTTGCCTTGAAGCAGGATTGGTATTACTTATGTGACTAACATCTGTGGATGCAGGGAAAACAGGTTGAAGGGATCCAACCGGATTCCTCAAATTTATTTACTTTTGTTACATATTTATATATTTATGTGATATGTGAATTGAATGGATGATTTGTGTGTTAGATATTAGAATATCACTGGCCCTAGATATTCTATTTAAAAATATCATAAAAGTGATTTTTAGATTTGAAAAGAAAATTTTATTTTTCGAAATAAAATTTGAATTTCGAATAGGCTAAGGAAATAATAACTTGTTTTAATAATAAAACAAGTATTGAATGTATGAATGACATTATAAATGAGAAGGAAAAAATTATCGTTTGATAATATTATATTTTGAAATTTAATTGAATTTAAAAAGGGATTTTTAGATTTAAAAAGGGATTTTTAGATTTAAAAAGGAAAAATATATTTTTTCGAATAGAAATTGAATTTCAGATTTGGCTAGGGAATTATTAACTTGTTTTTAGAAATAAAAACAAGTAGTTGAATTTATGAACGATGTTTATAATTGAGTAGAAAAATTATCATTGGATAATTTTGAAATGCAAACTCAAGTGTTTATTTGGAAAAGGAAATTTATTTTCCAAAAATAGAAATGGGATTTGAAATCGGAAACTTGTTGTAATATTTAAAAACAAGAAGTGTTAGTTATAAATGATTTTTATAAATAAAAGAAGGGAATTTTTATTTGATAATTTATTTAATTTCAAGTATGAAATTAAAGGGATTTTTAAATGGTAAAAAAAGGGAAATTGTACTTTTCGAAATAGGAATTGTATTTCGAATAAATTGGGAAATATTAACTTGTTTTTAAAATAAAAACAAGTTGCTGGAATTATAAACGCTATTTATAAATAGAAAGAGATATTATCATTTGGTAATATTAGACTTTGATTTCAAGTAAGGGATTTAAAGAAGGAAATTTATCCTTCGAAGTAGAAATTTGATCCCAAATAGAATCTGAAATACAAGCTTGTTTTAAATATTTAAAATAAAAAGTAAAATTTATAAACGATGTTTATAAAGAGAAGGGGATAATTATCATGAAATGATTTGAGCATTTAAATTCAAATTTGAATTTAAAAGAGATTTATAACTTGAAATCGTTTCAAAAGGAAACGATGAAATTTATTCCGATATTCGGAATGTAAACTGAATTTAAATAAATCCACACGGATTTATGATTTTAACTCGACTATGTCGAATACATAGAATAGAATTTTATTTCGTAAGATATTGAAATTGTATTAAATGTAAATTTAAGTTTTAATATGAAAATAGAAATATAAGTTGTGGGTATTAAGTAATTTCAAATAAACTTGAGATACAAAAGAGAAATCAAATATTCCAAAATAGAAATCGAGTTTCAATAGATTATTTAGATGGAAGTTGAATCTAATAAAGAAGAAAATTTAAAAACAATGTTTATAAATATGATGAAATAATTTTCATTGAGTAATTTGGAAAATAGATTCCAAATGTAAGAAATGGAATAAAAGGTGAGGTGTAAACCAAGTGTTGTATTACAAACCTTTATCTGTCTCTAGATAAGAATGTTGTCGATCAAGGTCTGAGAGGTAAATAAAATACCCCAACTTGAACGACTTTACTATTATCAAGGGATGGTATTAGTTTGTAATGGTGAAAGTGTTGAATAAATTGATTTTCTCCATAAAGGAAATTTCTAATTGAAATTCGATTATATCGAATTTTTATAAAATAATTTATATCCGAGGAAGTTTGAATTGAATATAAAATTTTAGTTTTGAATCAATTCATAACTGAGTTATGAATGTGGCATAAAGGAATCGACGAGTTTGGAGAAATCGATTCGGATAACTGGTTTATTTTAAAATATTGAAATGGTGTTGAAATTTACAAATAAACGAAGTTCAAACGTTTATATTTAATTTAATTAAAACAAACTCGCCGCGGCGCGGTAGTTCGCAATTTGGCTTTTCGAATTTCAATTGAGCATACCGAACTCAATATAAGTCGGAATTTGATGAAACAAGAAACGCGCGGACATATTGAATGATAGTTTTCTAGTGAAAGAGAAAATCTAGATTTCGTCATATAGATTTTGAGTTATGTCAAAAATCAAATTTTCAGAAAAACAGCGCCATAATCGTTTTTAAACCATAAAGGTTTATTTAATAAATTTAAAGGATTTTAAGTGAATAAAATCCGAAATCGTATTTGAAAAATTCAGTTTTGAGTTATCCGATATATACAAACCCAAGTAAGAGTGAATGAAGTGATTTTAATGTCAAACCCAGATTTTGAATTATGGAATGATATTAACAAATAAAGAGGTTGGTCAATGGAAATTCGAATGTAACTTAACTTAGGTTAAGTAAATTTGGATTTGTAAAGTAGAACTTGAAATCAAATATGAGGTTTGAGTTATGAATGAAAATTCGAATTGTTTATAAGTGAATTAAAATATAAGTTGAACATTATTGATTCAAACTATAAGTAGATGTAGCGGTTGAATTAATTAATGGGAGTGAGTGTGGAAAAATCGAAAATAGTTGAATGGTTTCGAAATAAATGAAAATGCAGGTGCATGTATACTAGACAGGTATGGGATAAAGTGAATGAAGAGTATGATGACTTATATTTAAGTGCCCGACAAAAGGTACACGTTTAAATTTCCATATGAGGTTTTATGCGCCGAATCGGCAAGCTGCTTGGCTTTTTGATTTTCTTTTTGAATGGAAAGGGCCTAAAGAGGCGAGTTGTGGTTTGAACTATTTGCCGGTACAAAGGAGGTTATGGCGAATTTTTCCGGAAATTTAAGGAGTTAGAATATTTTGAAGAAATTTTGATAATAGAAATCGTTATAATTATATATATAGAATTCACTAAGAAAAATGAATGTAATATAAAATATTAGAAAAGGGCCAGTGATTGTGAAATTGTTTGATGGATGTTTATTTTTCCTTTGATAGTTAAAACACCGGTTATCAAAGATTTTTACCAACGTTGTTGATACGGAGAGACCAATTGAATTTATTATTCAAAAACCACTCTGTATAGGCATAGGCGTTGCGAATTAGATTATGCTAAAAATAGTCGAAGACGGAGTGAAATGCAAGGGCTGTTTTGTTTGTTCAGTCCCAGGACAACTTGTATGGACGAATGTCTGACAGAGTATTCCTGACAGTCACATAAGACGATCCTTTCAAGGTATTACGTCTGGTGGCGGAGAAATTCGTTTCTCTTAGCTTTTATACCTGTAATATTTTTGGGAAGTTCAACTAGTGATTTGACGGGTTTGACGATGTGGCATTCAAAGTGTATGGTGGATAGATGTTCTAAAAGTTAGACGTAGCCTCAAGCTTCACAACCGGGAAATGACAAAAATCGGGTAGGTAGCATGGCTATGTGGGTCGCACCCATTAGGATGTATAATCACCTATCTAGAGAAATTCCTTTTACTTCTTTAATCTATTTCGATGTTGTCCCTTTTTGAGAAACGGTGGTTTGAGCCCAACCGTTGGTGATATACATTCGATACACTCAAGCGAAATGAGTGGTCGGTCTTGTGTGGGCCGGGTTGTAAGACGTTCTTGTTGAACCCAGGTGTATTCGCCTCTAGAGATACACTATCGGAAGGTGGTCCCATACCTTGTCATAGTTGGAAATCCAATCTCCAATAAGCGCCCTGCGGTTTTTGATTTTATACTATGTATGTAGAGCGTGAGATGCAAGCGTTCTACTATTTGGTTATTTATTTGATTAGACATTATTATAATATCACTGGATTTTGATGTCAAAAAAAATGTTTGGGTTATAGTAAGGTAAAAACCGCCCGTGTTTATGTGTGGGCTGGTCTTACTATTATCTCTTTCTTTCAAAAGATTTTTGAAGTTAAACCATATGGTTGGAGTTTACTCACACCAGTCCCATGACTGACCCAGAGTTTATTTTGTTTTGTTTTTCCTAAACTCTTAGGTGCCCAAATATGTACGGGCAGTCAAGTATTTCGGGCTTTTACAGATACACTTGGAGGAGTTGGAAGCACGAGGCTTCACGGCTAGTTATTTTAGAGTTATCTCCGCTGTATCAAATATTGTATTGTGCTATGATGATGGTATGTATGTATGAGACAAAATTTTGTATTTCAAAGCTTATGATATATATATATATAGTTTATTCGTTCCGCTGTGAGGTTATGTATTGTTATTTCTATTCTTCTTCTATCTTTTCTATTTTCTTTAACCCTAATGACTCGTATTTCTATATTATTTGAGTTGGACGTGTGTTGTATTAGTCAGGTCAGATAGTATGGATTTGCGGGCCACTACAGTTGGTATTAGAGCTTAGGTTTAGCGAACACCTAGGCTTTGGTGAGGATTTACTCATTAGAGATAGGGTCAGTAGTACCCTAGAATGAGTTGAGAGTATATATATGTGAGAGCGTATTTGTATGTTGATATAAAAATTGTTTTATATTGTGTTGGCTTGTCTGTTGGGTATTTTATGAATTCTGGTCGAATCGTGGGACGCCACGACGTCGATAGGAGTTTCTAAACACTTGAACAGAAGAATTGACATAATATTGTTTTAAAGTGGGTAAATGAAATAATCTTACCCAAAATTATATTTTAATAGGAAAGGAATAATTTTTCTAAATTATTATAATATATATGGATGAGTTGGTTGCTATTATTCTCATCAAATGTGATTATAAAAAATAGAAATGGTTATGGATAACCAAATAAAATTTGTGAATACAAATGAGATGAAATAAAATTGGATTGAAACCAGAATTGGAATTTAAATCCCGGGTGTTTGGAAAATATTTTTCCAAAGTATATTAAGATAATATAGCCCTATTTTGGAAAGATTTTGAATAAAGTCATATTGTATGGATTTTGACAGGGAGTAATCACTGAACTCACTTCAGTAGCTGGAAAATAATTCTGATAATGACTGCATCATCATCTGTGTTCATTGTCGAGTCTCTAAGTGATGGATTGCTACCATAGTAAGATTTCCAATGGAAGTTTATTTTATATAACAAGTTGTTCAAAAATTCAAATGTTTTGAATTTGAATATGTGATTTCAAAATGGTTTGAAATAAAATACCGGGTATTTGAATTCGGAATTCTAAATTTAACTTAAGCAAGTTAAATAAATCGAAATGATGGAAACTAGTTAAATGAACTGAAATTAAATATTCATATGAAAACTTAAAATTATATGGGACTTGATTTATAGAATTTGAAATACTGAGTATAACAAAATGGGCTTTTGAAAAGTTAATGAGTTTGTAGCATTTCTTCTGCCTTAGTAATTTCGGGGACGAAATTCTTTTAAGGGGGAAGGAATGCAACGTCCCTGATTTTTAGCTATTATATAATGAATATTTTAATTAGTTTAAATATCTAATTGGGAATATAAATGAATTTTATATTGAATTTATCAATTAAATAATCGATATAGGATATAATTTCGAATATACTGAGTTATTAACAAGCAATTAAATTCACGATCAAAACTGAATTGAAAAACAGTTCAATTGATTTATATAAATTCTGTTTGAATTAGAAAGATAATAATAATTTATTTTTGTGAAATTCTATTTTCTAAAATCGATTTATATATTAAATCAAAATTAATTTAAATTGTTTTATGCTTTATACAGTTGACTTAAAATTCTAGAATTAGTTCGGTGGAGTTCAAAATAATGTTATAATCCGAGAAGATCGGTCGTTAAGTTAGAATAGCGGTTCAGGGTTAAGGGACTGTGATATATTTTAGTTTGTAATTAAAAACAAACTCAAATCAGACAATCTAATCAGCCGACCTAAGATGACTAAATAAAGCCGACCTCTTCTCCTATATGCAGACCTATCATGTTTCTCCAGTAGGGAATGTTGTCGGTTTTCTTTGATATTAAAGAAACATCTTATTAATGGCCTTTGTACCGCTTGTTTGCTCTCGCATCTATATAATGAGCTTTGCTGAGTCTCTACCATTCATAATTTCACGAAAACCATTTCCCTCTTTAGTTTTCCTCCCAGTCAAAATTGAATCCTCCACAATTAAGAATTTTTTTTAAATTTAATTGAAATCACAGATCGCGATTTCAGCCATCATCGCGCAGACCAAGCTCGAGTTGTCTGGAAGCGCTCACGATTTAGGAAGGGAGTAGGGGTACTGTCGATGGTTTGTTCGAAGAGGTACTATTGAGTTCGACGTCACTGTAGTATGTGGTTCGAGTTCAGGCACCGTGATATCTAGAAGGGCGATTTGGAGGGGAGTTCGATACTGAAGGGTTGATGCGATTTTAGAAGAGGCCGACATCGAAGGGATATGGGTGCGATGGATGATGAACGGTATAAGGTCAACACTAGTTTCAGGTTGAATTGGGAGTGCGGTTTTATGTGGATGAAGCCGATCTGGTCTTTGGTTACAAACTGAAGTGAAATTCGAACATGGTGAGTATGATTTGGGAGATTGACTTTGATGAATTGAGTTGACAGTGGAGGTGGTGGACTGAGATTTTCAATGTTGAGGTTGAGAACTAGCAGTAAATATGGATTGTCTGTGAGTTGTTTGTGGAATTTCCGAAATGGATGATTTCAATATTTTGGGGCTGTTTGTGATGGATGTAGATAAATGATCGCTGAGCCGTTTCGTAGTTGATTGAGTGGTTTGTAGTAGCAATAAGGTAAATGTTATTTCGAAATTTAAATATGCATTTGTTAAGTTAATTTAAATAAATAAATGGTTAATCATTGAGTAAAAATTGAATTATCGTAGGTACTCGATAAATTTATTCATGACAACTCGGGTAGATTCTTAGCCGAAACGATACGAAACTTTAACTGGATATTTGGCAAATAAAACTGAGGTGAGTAAATTTCACTCACAGTTTTATATTTAAATTTATTTTTACCGTTAAAAATAAATTTGTTGGTTGCTTGGGTGCATGAATAAATTATTGAATTATTGTGGTTATTGGATATTTCCCGCAATACTATTAGCGGATGCCCGCAGTATCATTTGCGGATGACCCAGTGCCCACGTATATAAGTGGATCCCCTTTTATACCACGATACCCTGCCTTGAAGCAGGATTGGTATTACTTATGTGACTAACATCTGTGGATGCAGGGAAAACATGTTGAAGGGATCCAACCGGATTCCTCAAATTTATTTACTATTGTTACATATTTATATATTTATGTGATATGTGAATTGAATGGATGATTTGTGTGTTAGATATTAGAATATCACTGGCCCTAGATATTCTATTTAAAAATATCATAAAAGTGAATTTTAGATTTGAAAAGAAAATTTTATTTTTCGAAATAAAATTTGAATTTCGAATAGGCTAAGGAAATAATAACTTGTTTTAATAATAAAACTAGTATTGAATGTATGAATGATATTATAAATGAAAGGGAAAAATTATCGTTTGATAATATTAGATTTTGAAATTAAATTGAATTAAAAAAGGGATTTTTAGATTTAAAAAGGAAAAATATATTTTTTCGAATAGAAATTGAATTTCATATTTGGCTAGAGAATTATTAACTTTTTTTAGAAATAAAAACAAGTAGTTGAATTTATGTACGATGTTTATAATTGAGTAGAAAAATTATCATTGGATAATTTTGAAATGCAAACTCAAGTGTTAATTTGGAAAAGGAAATTTATTTTCCGAAAATAGAAATGGTATTTGAAATCGAAAACTTGTTGTAATATTTAAAAATAAGAAGTGTTAGTGATAAATGATTTTTATAAATAAAAGAAGGGAATTTTTATTTGATAATTTGTTTAAATTAAAGTATGAACTTAAAGGGATTTTTAAATGGTAAAAAAAGAGAAGGGAAATTGTACTTTTCAAAATAGGAATGGTATTTTGAATAAATTGGGAAATATTAACTTGTTTTTAAAATAAAAACAAGTTGCTGGAATTATAAATGATATTTATAAATAGAAAGAGATATTATAATTTGGTAATATTAAACTTTGATTTCAAGTAAGGGATTTAAAGAAGGAAATTTATCCTTCGAAGTAGAAATTTGATCCCAAATAGAATATGAAATACAAGCTTGTTTTAAATATTTAAAACAAGAAGTAAAATTTATAAAATGATGTTTAGAAAGAGAAGGGGATAATTATCATGAAATGATTTGAGCATTTAAATTCAAATTTGAATGTAAAAGAAAGAGATTTATAACTTGAAATCGTTTCAAAAGGAAACGATGAAATTTATTTCGATATTCGGAATGTAAACTGAATTTAAATAAATCCACACGGATTTATGATTTTAACTCGACTATGTCGAATACATAGAATAGAATTTTATTTCAGAAGATATTGGAATTGTATTAAATGTAAATTTAAGTTTTAATATGAAAATAGAAATATAAGTTGTGGGTATTAAGTAATTTCAAATAAACTTGAGATTCAAAAGAGAAATCAAATATTCCAAAATAGAAATCGAGTTTCAATAGATTATTTAGATGGAAGTTGAATATATTAAAGAAGCAAATTTAAAAACAACGTTTATAAATATGATGAAATAATTTTCATCGAGTAATTTGGAAAATAGATACCAAATGTAAGAAATGGAATAAAAGGTGAGGTGTAAACCAAGTGTTGTATTACAAACTTTTATCTGTCTCTAGATAAGAACATTGTCGTTCAAGGTCTGAGAGGTAAATAAAATACCCCAACTTGAACGACTTCACTATTATCAAGGGATGATATTAGTTTGTAATGGTGAAAGTGTTGAATAAATTGATTTTCTCCATAAAGGAAATTTATAATTGAAATTCGATTATATCAAATTTTTATAAAATAATTTATACCGAGAAGGTTTGAATTGAATATAAAAATTTAGTTTTGAATCAATTCATAACTGAGTTATGAATGTGGCATAAAGGAATCGGCGAGTTTGGAGAAATCGTTTCAGATAACTGGTTTATTTTAAAATATTTAAATGGTGTTGTAATTTACTAATAAACGAAGTTTAAACGTTTATATTTAATTTAATTAAAACAAACTCGCCGCGGCGCGGTAGTTCGCAATTTGGCTTTTCGAATTTCAATTGAGTATACCGAACTCAATATAAGTCGGAATTTGATGAAACAAGAAACGCGGGACCTATTGAATAATTGTTTTCTAGTGAAAGAGAAAAATCTAGATTTCGTCATATAGATTTTGAGTTATGTCAAAAATCAAATTTTCAGAAAAACAGCGCCATAATCGTTTTTAAACCATAACGGTTTATTTAATAAATTTAAAGGATTTTAAGTGAATAAAATCCGAATTCATATTTGAAAAATTCAATTTTGAGTTATCAGATATATACGAACTCAAGTAAGAGTGAATGAAGTGATTTTAATGTCAAACTCAGATTTTGAATTATGGAATGGTATTAACAAATAAAGAGGTTGGTCAATGGAAATTCGAATGTAACTTAACATAGGTTAAGTAAATTTGGATTTGTAAAGTAGAACTTGAAATCAAATATGAGGTTTGAGTTATGAATGAAAATTCGAATTGTTTACAAGTGAATTAAAATATAAGTTGAACATTATTGATTCAGACTATAAGTAAATGTAGCGGTTGAATTAGTTAATGGGAGTGAGTGTGGAAAAATCGAAAATAGTTGAATGGTTTCGAAATAAATGAAAACGCAGGTGCATGTATACTAGACAGGTATGGGATAAAGTGAATGAAGAGTATGAAGATTTATATTTAAGTGCCCGACAAAAGGTACACGTTTAAATTTCCATATGAGGTTCTATGCGCCGAATCGGCAAGCCGCTTGGCTTTTTGATTTTCTTTTTGAATGGAAAGGGCTTAGAGAGGCGAGTTGAGGTTTGTACTATTTGCCGGTACAAAGGAGGTTATGGCGAATTTTTCCGGAAATTTGAGGAGTTAGAATATTTTGAAGAAATTTTGATAAAAGAAATCGTTATAACTATATATATTGAATTCACTAAGAAAAATGAATGTAATATAAAATATTAGAAAAGGGCCAGTGATTGTGAAATTGTTTGATGGATGTTTATTTTTCCTTTGATAGTTAAAACACCGGCTATCAAAGATTTTTACCATCGTTGTCGATACGGAGAGACCGGTTGAATTTAATATTCGAAAACCACTTCGTATAGGCATAGGCGTTGCGAATTAGATTATGCTAAAAATAATCGAAGACGGAGTGAAATGCAAGGGCTGTTTTGCTTGTTCAGTCCCAGGACAACTTGTATGGACGAATGTCTGACAGAGTATTCCTGACAGTCACATAAGACGATCCTTTCAAGGTATTACGTCTGGTGGCGGAGAAATTCGTTTCTCTTAGCTTTTATACCTGTAATATTTTTGGGAAGTTCAACTAGTGATTTGACGGGTTTGACGATGTGGCATTCAAAGTGTATGGTGGCAAGATGTTCTAAAAGTTAGACGTAGCCTCAAGCTTCACAACCGGGAAATGACAAAAATCGGGCAGGCAGCATGGCTATGTGGGTCGCACCCATTAGGATGTATAATCACCTATCTAGAGAAATTCCTTTTGCTTCTTTAATCTATTTCGATGCTGTCCCTTTTCGGGAAACGGTGGTTTGAGCCCAACCGTTGGTGATATACATTCGATACACTCAAGCGAAATGAGTGGTCGGTCTTATATGGGCTGGGTTGCAAGACGTTCTTGTTGAACCCAGGTGTATTCGCATCTAGAGATACACTATCGGCAGGTGGTCCCATACTGTGACGGCAAGGAATTTCGCTCGGTCCGAACCAGTCGCTAAACCGATCCAGGCCGTTCGAAACGCCCTATCGTTTGAGAACAGGACAAAACAGAACGCATACAGAAGAACATTTCATTGTATATTACAACAATGCATCAGATTACAAGAATATACAGAGTACAAATGAATAAATATTACACAGAAATATCAGAGATTTAAATTACATTGCAGCGGAAAATAATACAATACACAACTAGAATGAGATATACGGATACAAAGCTTTCCGGATATCGTTCCAGCTGTAAACCAGGATCCTGTGAATATAAATCTGCAAAACCAAAACTACTAGCTGCCCGTGTCAAAATAAGGGCACCCAGAGTTTAGGTTAAAACAATAAACTCCAGGTCAGTCATGTGACTGGTGTGAGAACTAAAACAGTTATTAATCTTTATTTTAAATCATTAGGTAAATCAAGGGACCACGCCGTATAACACGGAACGGGTTTCCTCCCAAGAATACCAGTGCATAAAACAAACAGCGCAATGCTAAATAAAGAAAAATGAAGCTGTTATAAGACCCAGGTCCCATCACACAATGCAACGCAGTCGAGGATAGGGTTTTCCCTTATAACAGCCAAAGTATGCTTGATACGTTTAAAACAAATCATTTGATACTAATAAGTGCATAGTGTATAAAACAACTTCAAATCATAAGTATAAATCATAGGCGGCATGAGCATCCCATGCCACTATGTCGCCACATATAGGTTTACAATCAAAACCGCAAGACGACGTATTGGAAGTTGGGTTATCATTTATGGTATGAACCGAGGCTAGGGGCAAGATCCTCACCGATTCGAGACGCTCTAGCCCGTGTCTCAGGATCAGAGCTCGAGTGACCCTCGGAGCGACAGGGCCGGTCCACCGATGTGGATTAAAATTCCTGAACACTGCGTTTCCCCGCCCTTTGGGGCGTAAGCCTGGCCCGTCAGCCGACCAGAAGCATCAGCCGAAACCGATATCACGAGGCGCCTCGCTTTTCAGCAAGTAATAATAAGTAACATCCACATGAGTCAAACTCGTCAGCCAGTTCAAGCACTGATGCCACTCATAACTAGAAAGAAACGCTTGCCCTCCCTGAGGTCCGTCTCCCGTTTTTGATTCATACCGGGTGTGATACTCGCGAATCAACGTTACACAAAGCTACGCCACAAAGGCCGTGCTTCGATCATCAACCACAAGACTTTGCTTTTCAACAGAAGCCTTGATCATTTGCCACTTAGGCATGCCACACAGGCAATTCACTCCATGCGATTGATATCCATCAATATATAACCCCTGAGCTCGTACGTCTCAGAGAAGGGCGTTAAGCAAGAGAATAAATTCTCCGCCGCCAAACAGATATATATTTAATAGGGATCAATCACACGGACTAAAATCCAATGTCAGACACACAGTCCATTTACAAGTCCGTTCTGGGTCTGAACGAAACCGGAGGCACCTAGTACCCCGCATATCCATCGATCTCCAAGTACGTCTGGACGATCACCAACTGTTTCCATCTTCTTGGGTGTACAGCCCAATCAAGATCATCAGTTATCACCCAAATGACGTGAAGACCTCAGGTCTTCGACCACCGTCTTCATCTTCGACTTATCGTCGTATCAGTTATTCAGAATGGGATAAACCCGGTCTTTCCGAATAACTCGCGTATACTTTAAATAAGTGCTACACAAACACAACATACGCCTCATTCCAATTCATCAGTCACTAACCGTAAATTAATCAAGAGAATAATTCCCCAAATATTAACCCCGAAGGCCGAAACCAACATCAGATCAATATCCAGAAAACCATTCTGCTTAGCTAACCGACAGTTAGTTTCTGATTTCACATTCATAGGGAAAGGTTCCCATTAATTTTATCCAAGATAAATTTCTTGCATTTATTCTTTAATCTATTTTTGAATATCAATTCAAAACTAGTCGGGATTAGTGAACCTTACCGAAGTAATCATTTGTTTTAATTTCCCAATCCCAACCTATTCATCCCATAAAGTAAAACTGGTAGTACTTCATATCTAACACCACGGTGTTATCGGTAAATTCAATTACCATTTCACGTTCAAATCTAATTAAAGATTTAACTATCGCCTGGAGCAAAACTGGTGATACTCCATTTCGATTATTTCAATCTAATTAAAGATTCATTAAAACTCCACTTAGTTTTAATCGTTAACTGGGTTAAAGAATCCGTGTCATTTAAAACACGGTTCACGATAAACCCTAAGTCACATTCATTAATTATCGGGTTAAAGAACAAGTGTTGTTTAAAACACTGTTCACGATAAACCCAAAAATTAATATCAATTCAATTCCAATTAAATATTATTTAATTGGTACACTTCATTAAATCTAAATAAAAAGATTTAATCTTTTCTCAACTGGGTTCAAGAACAGTGTTAGTGAAGACACTATTCACGACAAACCCAAATCATATTTGATATTCAATACAAGGCCCTGAATAGAAAATATCCCGGCTTATATTCAATATCAAATTCTACGACCAACAAATATCGTATTGGAAATAACGATATATATATCTATATTTCAAATTTCCATAACAACATCTGTATAGTCACGAAATCCAACATCGAAATATTCCGAAGACAATTTCGATTCAAATCCATTCCAATGCAATCATTGGAAATTTTGGGTTATTTTTAAAACCCTTTTCAAATTCAATTTATTTATTTAAAAATAAATAGAATTATGATTCTAGTTCAAAACTAGTTTATTTCGATAAAAATCTATTTTTATCCTTTCAAATATGGAGTTTTTCATCCCAATCCTTTCTAAATCATTTCTTATGATTTTACACAAATTATTACTATTTTTAATAATTTTATCAAGGCCCGTACAATCGATTTCCACCAATGGCCATCGAACTGCACGTATAGCGACCTTTTTCCAATTTGATTTGGACATAATTCCAAATCCAACCGTTAGATTTCTAATTTATCACATTCGTTAGAAAGCTCTTTTCGATACGAACCCAACGGTTCCGGTTTTAGGAGAATCCGACGGTCGGATCTCCCGTAATGTCCGTTTGAAATAAATGGTCGAAATTCACGAACTGCCGCGGCGCGGCGCGTTCTATTCAGGCCATTATATTATATATATAATATATATAATATATATTTCGTCGATTTCTATTTAAAACGAATTATATAAATAGCTTTAAAATTCGTTTCAAAGCAATTTCAACTTCCATTTCAATTCAAATCAAAATTGAATTCTTCTTTATAAATTCGTTTTAAAATTCATTTCTATTCAATTCAAATTTCAATTCAATTTGAATTCATTTCAATTCGCTTTCAATTCAATTTGAATTCGTATTCAATTCAATTCATTTCGAAATCGTTTTCACTTCAATTCATTTCGAAATCGTTTTCAATTCAATTCATTTCGAAATCGTTTTCAATTCAATTCATTTCGAAATCGTTTTCAATTCGATATAAATATCGTCCACGTCAAAATGGCGTCAATCTAATCATCACGGCTTCACATATTTCTATTTTCAAATATTCTATTTCAAATATTTCCTATTATCAGAATATTTGTTATTATCAAAATATTCTTTATTTTCACGATTGGAATGAGGCCCAATCAATTACCATATAAAGTTAATTATATGGATTTTCATACAACACATGTATATAATAGCAACGATAAATAATCAACCATCAACCAAAGTGCACTACACCGTATAAGCATCAAATAAAGATATCTAACGCTTATAACAGCCTGTCAATCAATCGATCGACATATTTAATCAATCAGGATGAGTGGACTTCAAATTTCATCCCAACACCCGTGTGGGGTTTCAAACAATCAAACACAGATTTTATTCGTGCAGTTGGGTGACGTGTAAAATTTATCGACCCAATCAATGTCAGTCAAATCAGTGTACATAAACAAACCGTCCGGTTTGTAAATGAATATTTTATTTATTCACATTTACGTTAAAAATTATATCTTTAACGATAAAACATTTTATTTCACATATGAATTTCTATTCGATTCATTTATTCGATAAAATGATATTTTTTTTTCTAACATATTTTAGAAAATTTCGGCGGCATAACGGCACGATACTAGAAACGGGACGAGGCCTAGCCTTATCCCCGGTCTAGTGAAGGCCCACGCCATTCACACATCAATCATATCAATTTCACTTCATCAAACAATTCAAATCAACCCAAACAATCTAACTAACAACACAGCCAAACAAACAAGTCCATGGTCTGTGGACGATTGTGTCGGGTGCTACTAAGCACCGTCTGCATCCTAGTATATATATATAACTAGAAAAATAAATTGAAAGGTGAGAAATTCTCACATATAGCTATCCTAGCTCCACTTCACTTCATTGATAGAAATCTTCGCCAATCTCGCCTTTTGTCGCTTTCGTTGTCCGCTTTCACTACATATGTAAAAATCGAATTTTTACTTTGCTATTCAATATATAAAAATCGAATTTTTTACTTTGCCATTCAATATATAAAAATCGAATTTTTACTTTGCCATTCAATATATAAAAATCGAATTTTTACTTCGACTTTCAATATATAAAAATCGAATTTTCACTTTGCTATTCAATATATAAAAATCGAATTTTTACTTTGCCATTCAATATATAAAAATCGAATTTTTACTTCGACTTTCAATATATAAAAATCGAATTTTCACTTTGCTATTCAATATATAAAAATCGAATTTTTACTTTGCCATTCAATATATAAAAATCGAATTTTTACTTCGACTTTCAATATATTAAAATCGAATTTTAGTTCGCACCTTTCAAAAACAAGTTCTAGTTCGTATATTTCAAAAACAAAGGTATATTTCAAAAACAAAGGTATATTTCAAAAACAAAGGTATATTTATATTTTTATTAAAACAACTTCGTATATATTTTAATTTCAAACAACTTCATATGTATTTTAATTTCAAACAACTTCATATATATTTTAATTTCAAACAACTTCATATATATTTTAATTTCAAACAACTTCATATATATTTTAATTTCAAACAACTTCATATATATTTTAATTTCAAACAACTTCATATATATTTTAATTTCAAACAACTTCATATATATTTTAATTTCAAACAATATATATAAATAAACCCATATTTTATTTTAAATTTGTATATATAAAAACCAGATTCTTTTTATATTTCAACAATATATAATTACCATATTTTTCTGTAAACCAGTTTAATGTAAATAAATAAATAAACAAATAAATAAACTTAAACCTTTCTTCCTTCAGAATTGTATAGGCTGCACCTCGTCGATATCCTCAAATCCATGCTCGACCAAAAGAATCCCACGCACAACATCATTTCACCAAATCGCATGCCTCCAGGATCAATCGGCCGTCTTCAACTCGATAGGGGGGGGGGGGTTTGGGGATTGTCGCACAGCAGAGGAGGGAGGCGCGACTTTTTCGGGTGGTGGAAGGCTTTGGGTTTGGGGTTTATACGAAGAGGAGAGAGGCGCGTGGGGTGGTGGGTATGGCGGTGGTCAGAGGGGAGAGAAGGAGATCGGAGGGGGGGGGGGGGTTTGGTGAGGCGCGACGGTGATAGGTAGGTGGGCGGCGCGATTTAGGGATCTGCGGGTTTTTTTTTTCTTTTTTTTTTCCAGAAATCAACGGTAGAAGGGGGGGGGGTAGGTAGTTAAGGAGATATATATATATATATATATAATTTTTTTTTCCATTCAAAAGTATCTTTTAAAATCGAACTCGAAACGAGGCCCAACGACTGTCGTCCATAGCGTTTTACCCCCATTCCGAACACAATGGGATATATATCGTAAGCTGATTCGATCGTTACAATCAGTTTCCTTTGAATTTACATTTAAATCACTTTATTGAATTTTAAACGTACATTTCAAATTACCGGGGTCACACACTAACTAGAAAAATTCCAGAAAAATATTTTCTAGCTTCGTATTGACGATACGGTCCTAACAAAACTAGTTTCGTTGAATTCTGAGACCGTATGAAAAATGGCCAATTTCCAGTCGATTAAAATCAACTGAAACTGGTCAATCGCGTTTTCCTATGCCACACTCACATATTGATTCAAAAAATTATGAAATTTGAAACCTAGCAATAATTCGACATCACGGACCCAACAAAAGTGGTTTCATCGAAATCCGAGGTCGTTTGCAAAATGTCCATTTTTAAGGGCCTGAATTCCATAGCGACTATTCAGAATTTTCAACTGGACATATCTTTTCATTCCCGCTACGAAATTTCGATTGGTCGGATTCGTTGGAAAGATATCCACAACGAGATCCTATTATTTTTGGTTTCACTAAGATCCGGATTGTTTTGCACCCGGTACATTCAATTGAAGTTTGAAATCGAATTATCGAACTACCGCGCCATTTTCAATTCTATTATAATTATATATATATAATTATTTATATTCTAACGACGACGTATAATATATACGTCGAATTATATTCAAAATAAATTTCACGTCGATTTTATTTAAAATAATTCATTTTAAATAATCAAAATTCGCTAAAATTGCCAAGATAAAAATTTTAAACTGGCCCAGATTTTCGGGTTATTACAATCTCCCCCACTTAAAACTTTTCGTCCCCGAAAAGGAACAAAGTCGAAAGTGGTTTGATTATCCAACTCTACGTTCGATCTGGCTTTCATTCTCCAATTTTTCAGTTTCTGAGGATTTTCTAAAATTTCAAAAATTTGGCTAACACCCTGAATTTTTGAAAAATTTCGCCATAACCTCCCCTGCACCGGGAGCATCGGGGAATTTCAAATAGCTTCCCCGGTCCTTCAGATCTCAAAAAGAAAAAGAAAAAGCCAAGCGGCTAGCCAATAGGCTCATAAAATCATCATCACCCAAACAAAACAGTAAATCATGTAGTAAACATGTACCTATTTGTCGGGCAAACAAATTTTATTCTCTGCTCTAGCCTCCTTGCTATGACCTGTTCAATATAAGCATATGTATATGCAAGCAAATGCAACCAATTTCGATACAACTCAATATTCGACTCAAATGAACTAAATGGTTCAAATTTTAATTATTCAAACAATAATCAAACAATATAACCATCAATCAATTAGTTGATTAGCTTTTCAAATGCATAACTTTGATATATAGTCAAAAAATCAGATTTTTGATGCCAAATCACAACAATAAGCCCTATCTAATTTCGGTTCTCACACCAGTCAATAGGAAATATATAGATATTACACGTTCGTCACTCGAATATAAATTCCAATGATGGAGCTCCATCATCAAAATCACCTCCGGGCGATTAGAGTGTAATTCTATATCTATCCAGTATATTAAAACTTCAAATACACGTTTGCAAGGCGTATATGCAAAATCTTTATATATTGGATTGTCCTAATCAATATAAAATAAATAATCAAATACGAATAGTTGATTTAGATTTTCAAAACAAAAATTGTTTTCATTTTTTTTTAAAATATACTCTTCACACTCGTCCTAGGATACTACTGATCCCATCTCTAACGAGTCATTCTCATTGGATATAGCTAATCCAATATCTGATGAATTCTTTCGTATGGTTCTAATGTGCCTTGTTCTCTGAGCTTTGTAAACCAAAGCTCTGATACCAACTGTGACGGCAAGGAATTTCGCTCGGTCCGAACCAGTCGCTAAACCGATCCAGGCCGTTCGAAACGCCCTATCGTTTGAGAACAGGACAAAACAGAACGCATACAGAAGAACATTTCATTGTATATTACAACAATGCATCAGATTACAAGAATATACAGAGTACAAATGAATAAATATTACATAGAAATATCAGAGATTTAAATTACATTGCAGCGGAAAATAATACAATACACAACTAGAATGAGATATACGGATACAAAGCTTTCCGGATATCGTTCCAGCTGTAAACCAGGATCCTGTGAATATAAATCTGCAAAACCAAAACTACTAGCTTCCCGTGTCAAAATAAGGGCACCCAGAGTTTAGGTTAAAACAATAAACTCCAGGTCAGTCATGTGACTGGTGTGAGAACTAAAACAGTTATTAATCTTTATTTTAAATCATTAGGTAAATCAAGGGACCACGCCGTATAACACGGAACGGGTTTCCTCCCAAGAATACCAGTGCATAAAACAAACAGCGCAATGCTAAATAAAGAAAAATGAAGCTGTTATAAGACCCAGGTCCCATCACACAATGCAACGCAGTCGAGGATAGGGTTTTCCCTTATAACAGCCAAAGTATGCTTGATACGTTTAAAACAAATCATTTGATACTAATAAGTGCATAGTGTATAAAACAACTTCAAATCATAAGTATAAATCATAGGCGGCATGAGCATCCCATGCCACTATGTCGCCACATATAGGTTTACAATCAAAACCGCAAGACGACGTATTGGAAGTTGGGTTATCATTTATGGTATGAACCGAGGCTAGGGGCAAGATCCTCACCGATTCGAGACGCTCTAGCCCGTGTCTCAGGATCAGAGCTCGAGTGACCCTCGGAGCGACAGGGCCGGTCCACCGATGTGGATTAAAATTCCTGAACACTGCGTTTCCCCGCCCTTTGGGGCGTAAGCCTGGCCCGTCAGCCGACCAGAAGCATCGGCCGAAACCGATATCACGAGGCGCCTCGCTTTTCAGCAAGTAATAATAAGTAACATCCACATGAGTCAAACTCGTCAGCCAGTTCAAGCACTGACGCCACTCATAACTAGAAAGAAACGCATGCCCTCCCTGAGGTCCGTCTCCCGTTTTTGATTCATACCGGGTGTGATACTCGCGAATCAACGTTACACAAAGCTACGCCACAAAGGCCGTGCTTCGATCATCAACCACAAGACTTTGCTTTTCAACAGAAGCCTTGATCATTTGCCACTTAGGCATGCCACACAGGCAATTCACTCCATGCGATTGATATCCATCAATATATAACCCCTGAGCTCGTACGTCTCAGAGAAGGGCGTTAAGCAAGAGAATAAATTCTCCGTCGCCAAACAGATATATATTTAATAGGGATCAATCACACGGACTAAAATCCAATGTCAGACACACAGTCCATTTACAAGTCCGTTCTGGGTCTGAACGAAACCGGAGGCACCTAGTACCCCGCATATCCATCGATCTCCAAGTACGTCTGGACGATCACCAACTGTTTCCATCTTCTTGGGTGTACAGCCCAATCAAGATCATCAGTTATCACCCAAACGACGTGAAGACCTCTGGTCTTCGACCACCGTCTTCATCTTCGACTTATCGTCGTATCAGTTATTCAGAATGGGATAAACCCGGTCTTTCCGAATAACTCGCGTATACTTTAAATAAGTGCTACACAAACACAACATACGCCTCATTCCAATTCATCAGTCACTAACCGTAAATTAATCAAGAGAATAATTCCCCAAATATTAACCCCGAAGGCCGAAACCAACATCAGATCAATATCCAGAAAACCATTCTGCTTAGCTAACCGACAGTTAGTTTCTGATTTCACATTCATAGGGAAAGGTTCCCATTAATTTTATCCAAGATAAATTTCTTGAATTTATTCTTTAATCTATTTTTGAATATCAATTCAAAACTAGTCGGGATTAGCGAACCTTACCGAAGTAATCATTTGTTTTAATTTCCCAATCCCAACCTATTCATCCCATAAAGTAAAACTGGTAGTACTTCATATCTAACACCACGGTGTTATCGGTAAATTCAATTACCATTTCACGTTCAAATCTAATTAAAGATTTAACTATCGCCTGGAGCAAAACTGGTGATACTCCATTTCGATTATTTCAATCTAATTAAAGATTCATTAAAACTCCACTTAGTTTTAATCGTTAACTGGGTTAAAGAATCCGTGTCATTTAAAACACGGTTCACGATAAACCCTAAGTCACATTCATTAATTATCGGGTTAAAGAACAAGTGTTGTTTAAAACACTGTTCACGATAAACCCAAAAATTAATATCAATTCAATTCCAATTAAATATTATTTAATTGGTACACTTCATTAAATCTAAATAAAAAGATTTAATCTTTTCTCAACTGGGTTCAAGAACAGTGTTAGTGAAGACACTATTCACGACAAACCCAAATCATATTTGATATTCAATACAAGGCCCTGAATAGAAAATATCCCGGCTTATATTCAATATCAAATTCTACGACCAACAAATATCGTATTGGAAATAACGATATATATATATCTATCTTTCAAATTTCGATAACAACATCTGTATAGTCACGAAATCCAACATCGAAATATTCCGAAGACAATTTCGATTCAAATCCATTCCAATGCAATCATTGGAAATTTTGGGTTATTTTTAAAACCCTTTTCAAATTCAATTTATTTATTTAAAAATAAATAGAATTATGATTCTAGTTCAAAACTAGTTTATTTCGATAAAAATCTATTTTTATCCTTTCAAATATGGAGTTTTTCATCCCAATCCTTTCTAAATCATTTCTTATGATTTTACACAAATTATTACTATTTTTAATAATTTTATCAAGGCCCGTACAGTCGATTTCCACCAATGGCCATCGAACTGCACGTATAGCGACCTTTTTCCAATTTGATTTGGACATAATTCCAAATCCAACCGTTAGATTTCTAATTTATCACATTCGTTAGAAAGCTCTTTTCGATACGAACCCAACGGTTCCGGTTTTAGGAGAATCCGACGGTCGGATCTCCCGTAATGTCCGTTTGAAATAAATGGTCGAAATTCACGAACTGCCGCGGCGCGGCGCGTTCTATTCAGGCCATTATATTATATATATAATATATATAATATATATTTCGTCGATTTCTATTTAAAACGAATTATATAAATAGCTTTAAAATTCGTTTCAAAGCAATTTCAACTTCCATTTCAATTCAAATCAAAATTGAATTCTTCTTTATAAATTCGTTTTAAAATTCATTTCTATTCAATTCAAATTTCAATTCAATTTGAATTCATTTCAATTCGCTTTCAATTCAATTTGAATTTGTATTCAATTCAATTCATTTCGAAATCGTTTTCACTTCAATTCATTTCGAAATCGTTTTCAATTCAATTCATTTCGAAATCGTTTTCAATTCAATTCATTTCGAAATCGTTTTCAATTCGATATAAATATCGTTCACGTCAAAATGGCGTCAATCTAATCATCACGGCTTCACATATTTCTATTTTCAAATATTCTATTTCAAATATTTCCTATTATCAAAATATTTGTTATTATCAAAATATTCTTTATTTTCACGATTGGAATGAGGCCCAATCAATTACCATATAAAGTTAATTATATGGATTTTCATACAACACATGTATATAATAGCAACGATAAATAATCAACCATCAACCAAAGTGCACTACACCGTATAAGCATCAAATAAAGATATCTAACGCTTATAACAGCCTGTCAATCAATCGATCGACATATTTAATCAATCAGGATGAGTGGACTTCAAATTTCATCCCAACACCCGTGTGGGGTTTCAAACAATCAAACACAGATTTTATTCGCGCAGTTGGGTGACGTGTAAAATTTATCGACCCAATCAATGTCAGTCAAATCAGTGTACATAAACAAACCGTCCGGTTTGTAAATGAATATTTTATTTATTCACATTTACGTTAAAAATTATATTTTTAACGATAAAACATTTTATTTCACATATGAATTTTTATTCGATTCATTTATTCGATAAAATGATATTTTTTTTTTCTAACATATTTTAGAAAATTTCGGCGGCATAACGGCACGATACTAGAAACGGGACGAGGCCTAGCCTTATCCCCGGTCTAGTGAAGGCCCACGCCATTCACACATCAATCATATCAATTTCACTTCATCAAACAATTCAAATCAACCCAAACAATCTAACTAACAACACAGCCAAACAAACAAGTCCATGGTCTGTGGACGATTGTGTCGGGTGCTACTAAGCACCGTCTGCATCCTAGTATATATATAACTAGAAAAATAAATTGAAAGGTGAGAAATTCTCACATATAGCTATCCTAGCTCCACTTCACTTCATTGATAGAAATCTTCGCCAATCTCGCCTTTTGTCGCTTTCGTTGTCCGCTTTCACTACATATGTAAAAATCGAATTTTTACTTTGCTATTCAATATATAAAAATCGAATTTTTACTTTGCCATTCAATATATAAAAATCGAATTTTTACTTTGCCATTCAATATATAAAAATCGAATTTTTACTTCGACTTTCAATATATAAAAATCGAATTTTCACTTTGCTATTCAATATATAAAAATCGAATTTTTACTTTGCCATTCAATATATAAAAATCGAATTTTTACTTCGACTTTCAATATATAAAAATCGAATTTTCACTTTGCTATTCAATATATAAAAATCGAATTTTTACTTTGCCATTCAATATATAAAAATCGAATTTTTACTTCGACTTTCAATATATTAAAATCGAATTTTAGTTCGCACCTTTCAAAAACAAGTTCTAGTTCGTATATTTCAAAAACAAAGGTATATTTCAAAAACAAAGGTATATTTCAAAAACAAAGGTATATTTCAAAAACAAAGGTATATTTCAAAAACAAAGGTATATTTATATTTTTATTAAAACAACTTCGTATATATTTTAATTTCAAACAACTTCATATGTATTTTAATTTCAAACAACTTCATATATATTTTAATTTCAAACAACTTCATATATATTTTAATTTCAAACAACTTCGTATATATTTTAATTTCAAACAACTTCATATATATTTTAATTTCAAACAACTTCATATATATTTTAATTTCAAACAACTTCATATATATTTTAATTTCAAACAACTTCATATATATTTTAATTTCAAACAACTTCATATATATTTTAATTTCAAACAACTTCATATATATTTTAATTTCAAACAATATATATAAATAAACCCATATTTTATTTTAAATTTGTATATATAAAAACCAGATTCTTTTTATATTTCAACAATATATAATTACCATATTTTTCTGTAAACCAGTTTAATGTAAATAAATAAATAAACAAATAAATAAACTTAAACCTTTCTTCCTTCAGAATTGTATAGGCTGCACCTCGTCGATATCCTCAAATCCATGCTCGACCAGAAGAATCCCACGCACAACATCATTTCACCAAATCGCATGCCTCCAGGATCAATCGGCCGTCTTCAACTCGATGGGGGGGGGGGGGGGGGGGGGTTTGGGGATTGTCGCACAGCAGAGGAGGGAGGCGCGACTTTTTCGGGTGCTGGAAGGGTTTGGGGTTTATACGAAGAGGAGAGAGGCGCGTGGGGTGGTGGGTATGGCGGTGGTCAGAGGGGAGAGAAGGAGATCGGAGGGGGGGGGTCTGGTGAGGCGCGACGGTGATAGGTAGGTGGGCGGCGCGATTTAGGGATCTGCGGGTTTTTTTTTCTTTTCTTTTTTTTTTCCAGAAATCAACGGTAGAAGGGGGGGGGGGGGTAGGTAGTTAAGGAGATATATATATATATATTTTTATTTTTTTTTATTTTCCATTCATAAGTATCTTTTAAAATCGAACTCGAAACGAGGCCCAACGACCGTCGTCCATAGCGTTTTACCCCCATTCCGAACACAATGGGATATATATCGTAAGCTGATTCGATCGTTACAATCAGTTTCCTTTGAATTTACATTTAAATCACTTTATTGAATTTTAAACGTACATTTCAAATTACCGGGGTCACATACTAACTAGAAAAATTCCAGAAAAATATTTTCTAGCTTCGTATTGACGATACGGTCCTAACAAAACTAGTTTCGTTGAATTCTGAGACCGTATGAAAAATGGCCAATTTCCAGTCGATTAAAATCAACTGAAACTGGTCAATCGCGTTTTCTTATGCCACACTCACATATTGATTCGAAAAATTATGAAATTTGAAACCTAGCAATAATTCGACATCACGGACCCAACAAAAGTGGTTTCATCGAAATCCGAGGTCGTTTGCAAAATGTCCATTTTTAAGGGCCTGAATTCCATAGCGACTATTCAGAATTTTCAACTGGACATAACTTTTCATTCCCGCTACGAAATTTCGATTGGTCGGATTCGTTGGAAAGATATCCACAACGAGATCCTATTATTTTTGGTTTCACTAAGATCCGGATTGTTTTGCACCCGGTACATTCAATTGAAGTTTGAAATCGAATTATCGAACTACCGCGCCATTTTCAATTCTATTATAATTATATATATATATAATTATTTATATTCTAACGACGACGTATAATATATACGTCGAATTATATTCAAAATAAATTTCACGTCGATTTTATTTAAAATAATTCATTTTAAATAATCAAAATTCGCTAAAATTGCCAAGATAAAAATTTTAAACTGGCCCAGATTTTCGGGTTATTACACATACCTTGTCATAGTTGGAAATTTAATCTCCAATAAGCGCCCCGCGGTTTTTGATTTTATACTATGTATGTAGAGTGTGAGATGCAAGCGTTCTACTATTTGGTTATTTATTTGATTAGACATTATTATAATATCACTGGAGTTTGATGTCAAAAAAAATGTTTGGGTTATTGTAAGGTAAAAATCGTCCGTGTTTATGTGTGGGTTGGTCTTACTATTATCTCTTTCTTTCAAAAGATTTTTGAAGGTAAACCATATGGTTGGAGTTTACTCACACCAGTCCCATGACTGACCCAGAGTTTATTTTGTTTTTCCTAAACTCTTGGGTGCCTAAATTTGTACGGGCAGTCAAGCGTTTCAGGCTTTTACAGATACACTTGGAGGAGTTGGAAGCAGGAGGCTTCACCGCTAGTTATTTTAGAGTTATTTCCACGGTATCAAATATTGTATTATGCTCTGATGATGGTATGTATGTATTAGACAAAATTTTGTATTTCAAAGCTTATGATTTATATATATATATATATATATATATATATAGTTAATTCGTTTCGCTGTGAGGTTCTGTATTGTTATTTCTGTTCTTCTTCTATCTTTTCTATTTTCTTTAACCCTAGTGACTCGTATTTCTGTATTATTTGAGTTGGACGTGTGTTGTATTAGTCAGCTCAGATAGTATGGATTTGCGGGCCACTACACATATCCTCAATATATAAATGATAATATTTTCAAAATATATGATTTTAAAATCATTTCCTTTTAAATATTCATTATAAAAATGAATAAAATTGATATAAATATCGTTCGCGACAAAATAGCACATATCTAATCAATACGGTTTCACACATTTTAATATTTTCGTGTCCATCTAAAATCGGACATCCAATTCACATTTTAATCCTTCACTGAATATTATTTTAAAATATTCGTTATTTTATAATATTCGTTCTTCCTGAATTAGAATCAAACCCAATCAATTACTATATAATGTTATTTATATGGGTTTCATACAACACATGTATACAACAACAATGTTAATCAATCACCCATCATCCAGAGTTCATTACACAACTGCATAAGCATTAAATATAAATAATTAACGCTTACAACAGTCTATCAACCAATTGATTGACATACAACTAAACAATTGGGATTAGTGTACCTTAAATATCATCCCAATACCCGTGTGGGGTTTCAACCAACAAATACTGATTCTATTTGTGTAGTTGGACGACAACTGAAATTTATTGTCCTAATCAATGTCAGTTAAATGGGTGTACATAAACAAATCGTCCGATTTGTAAATGAATATTTATTTCAACACATGACTATTTTATATAGTTCTATTACACATTAGAAATGATATTTTTAATGATTACACAGTTTATTCAACACATGAATATTTTTAACCACAATACAATCAATTTCACAACCACAATCAAATCACATAAATCATCCGTCGTTTGTACAACAAATAGTGTCAGGAGCTACTAAGCCCCTTCTGCAACCTAGTATATATTTGACTGTAAAATAATTTGAGTGAGAAGGTGTTTTCACATAGGTTTCCACTCCTTCATTTTTTATTTGAAGATTTCAGTACACTATGGATTTAAATCTGCCCTAAATTGTAACTAGCTCCATATTGGACCCAGCTAGTCTTGTTGTGAAGCTCTCATCCCCACGATAACAACAGATCCAGTTTCGCGCGATTTGGACTTCGTATGGAAAAGTTATGGATTTAAATACATACGATATTTTAAATATGTAATTAAATAAAATTAGCAATGCCTTTAGAACGTTACCCGCTCACTCCTTCTTCCTGAACCCGTCGCCCAAAAACTGGACACACTTGCTCAAAATTAGGTTTTCAGCTAACTCCACCCTGCTCGCGCCAGACCCCGATCAGGACCCACCACCCTCTCCGCCTCCGTGTACTCCACCATCGCCCCTGACCATGAGCAGTTCGATCCCCCCCCAGACGCCTCGGTTCGAGTGCGAACGGCTTGACTTTGAGCCACCAAAACTCTCAATTTACACCACAATACATGCAGAGGGTGGTATAGATTTGAAGTGGGCAGAATTTTCTACAATTTTCGCTTTTGAATTGTCGAATTTCATTGTTTATTTTGGGAGATCGAAGTGGATTTAAAATTGATCCATATACGCTTTTCGTCGAGAGCTAGCAGCGCTAGTTCCAGTGAATTAGATTTTTAGAAATATAGGGTTATAATTTATATATATACATATTTTTTTAATTTTTAATTCCAATAATACCAGTTTTTGCCATGAACTCCAATTCAAACCCAACGCCTGTCATTCCTAGCATAATAACCTCATTCCGAACTCAATGGAATATGTTTCGTAAGCCAATTCGACTGTTTCGATCAGTTTTTTTCTAAATTAAAACATAAATGAATATATATTGAATTTAATGTACATTTTAATTTACGAGGGCCACATACTAACTCCAAAAATTCCAGAAAAATTAATTTAGCTATGTTTTGACGATACGGTCCTAACAAAAGTAATTTCATCAAATTTGGAGACCGTATGAAAAATGGTCATTTTCTGGTCGATCCAATTCAATTGAAATTGACCAAACACGTTTTAATTTGCCACGCTCACATATTAATTCCAAAAATTATAAAATTTGAAACCTAGCAATAATTTGACATTCCAGATCAACAAAAGTGGTTTCGTCGAAAACGGAGGTCGTTTGCAAAATGCCTATTTTTAAGGGCTATATATATTTAAATTATATATAAATTCCATATCGACTATTTTATATTTTAAACTGGACATAACTTTCAATTTATATTATGAAATCTAAAATTTTCGCATTTGTTAGAAAAATATAATTAAACAGATTCAAATGTTTCTTGTTTTATTGAAATTCGATTTATTTTGAATTTTCTACATTTAATTAAAGTTTAAAATCAAATTTTCAAACTATCGCGCCATTTCTAGTTTGTTTTATATTTAAAATAAATTTATACATTCTAACTTCAAGAAAAATAATTTTTTAGTCATTATTATTTAAAATAAATCATTTTAAATATTCAAAATCCATTAAAATAGCTAAAATAATTTTTTTTAAATCAGTTCTGAAATTCCGAGCTATTACAGTTTTTGTCAAAATTAATATATAAATCAATATAACGTTCAATATTAAATTCCAATGTACATTTTACTTTACCATGGCCACATACTGACTCCAAAAATTATGAAATTTGAAATCTAGCTATATTTTGATGATACGGTCCTAACAAAACTAATTTTATCGAATTTGGAAACTGTTTGAAAAATGGCCTTTAACTGGTTTATTAAATTCAACCGATTTTACGAAATGCGTTTAGATTTTCTATGCTTACATACTAATTCCAAATGATTTGAAATTTTAAACCTAACAATAATTTAACACTACGGATCCAACAAAATTAGTTTCGTCGAAAACAGAGGTCGTTTGCAAAATGGCTATTTTTAAGGGCTTAAATAATATTAAATTATTAATAAATTCCATAGCAACTATTTTAAATTTTAAACTGGATATAACATACAATTTATAAAACAAAATCTAAAATTTTCAAATTCATTAGAAAGATATAATTAAATAGGTTCTAACGTATCTTGTTTCATCAAATTCTGATTTATATTGAATTATATACATTCAATTGAAATTTAAAATCAAAATTTTAAACTACCGAGCCATTTCAAGTTTGTTTTATAATAAATATAAATTTATACAATCTAATTTCGAATTAATTAAATTTTACATGATTAATTCTCAAAATAAATCATTAAAACTATTTAATTTTCATCAAAATCAATTAAAAATTAATTTTAAATTGGTTCCAAAAATACGGGCTGTTATAGGCATGGTCATGGGCTCGATTAAGTGCTCGGTCATGGGCTCGTGTCATGTGCTCGGTCATGTGCTTGGTCAATTGCCCGGTCAAGGGCACGGTCATAGGCAACTAGTAAGATAATATATTTGTTTATCATTTTTTTTCAATGCTATATTTACTTATCATTCAACAACTATCCATTTGATATTTTTATATGATGCATGCAACTGATAAAATGATATATTGAACTATCATTTTAAGATTATTCTTTATTTAAAAATTATCATCACTAAAATGGTATATTAATAGAACATTATTGAGTATGCCGATTGGGCTTTGCATTTATAACATTCAGTATTTCAAGAAGTATTATAATGACCTGGTAAAGGAATTCGACACCCGAATTTTGACAATAATACATAAACCCGTATTACTTGCCAGAACTCAAGTATCGAAAACACCCGATAGTTAATAGAAAGAAATTTACGGACGAGATAAGAAAGAAAGAAATATTAGAATAAAAGAAGAAAAAGAACCATCACAGCACAGAGTCTCACATCGCAGTGGAACAAAATATAATATACAAATAAATCTTTATTTAGAGCTTGAAAAAAATACTTACAACCATCAGAGTAAATCAACACATCTGGGCAGTTACAATAATTTTCCCTCACATACAACACACAGTGGAATAATATCTATATAACATCATACGTCTGAACTCATCTAGCTCATCTCTTCACAGCATCTGATAACTTGAACCTGTACAATTCGGTCTAACCCGAGCATTACAAATGCCGGATCAGTCTGGTGAATCAGAATGAGAAACCCACTAAGTTTAAAGATATAACACAACTTGATTTTAAAGTCAAAATCTTTTCGAAAGAAAAGGATAATCGGACGGTCTTTACCTTACGAGAGCCCAAAACATTTTTGAAATCATATCTTTTCTGATATTATAATAATGTCTAAATAAAAATAAATAACAATCTAGCAGAACGTTTGCATCTCACGTTCTGCATACATAGTATACAATCAAAACTGTGGGCGCTTATTGGAGAATGGACTTCCATGGCAAGGTATGCGCAATTACCTTTACGACAATGTATCTCCAGAGACGAATACACCGGGGTCAACAAGAACATCTTGCAACCCAAGCTAAACAGGACCAGCCCCTCATTTCCTTGAGAGTACCGAATATATTGTCACCTACGGTTACTAGCAACATAACCATTCCCAAGAGATATAGAAGCGAAAAGAAGAGCAAATATGAATATTCTCTAGATGGTGAAAATACACCCTAATAGGATCGACCTACCCAGTTTTTTCCATTTCCCGGTTGTTGAGGCTTGAGGTATAAATACCTTTAGAACATATAGCCACCATTCACTCTGAATGCCACATCGTCAAATCCGCCGGATATCATGAATTGACGTCCATAAAAATACTCTAGTTGTCATGCTAAGAGAAGTGCCCTTCTCCGCCACCACTATGGTACATTTGAAGAAATCAACTTACGTAATCCCTTTGAAAATACTCTATCAGACATCCATCCATACAAGTCATCCTGGAACAGGATGAACCGAAGATACCCTCCTACCACATCCTAGGTATCACCCTATAGTTGCAATCAGTGGATTTCAACCATGACAGAACCCCAGTGTATCTCTACATCGACACAGAGATTTTAAGTGGTTCTTCCATTTATGAAGATCTACGATCTTCGATTTCTCTATTTCAATCAGCATCTGATATCTTTCACGTTCTCGTATTTGCTGGTCGGAATGGTATTCGAGTATAAATTCGATCCTAGCCTTTCCGTACCATCAATTGTACTGGCCAAATTTGATAGTCGATTATTTAACTATTAAATAAACAACCATTCCATCATAAATATAAAATTAGGTTTACTGGTTCAGTACTCAACATCACTTGGCTTCTTTAATTAAAAATATTCATTTAGAAAACCTTAAAACCTTTTATTAATTCGAATATAACTTCTCACTTCTTATTTTAATATAAGAGTATCCTCAAAAACAATTTTATTTTAATACTTGACAATATGCAATTAATTATCATTTGATTCACATTATTCATTATCTAAAACTGGGAGATTGGTTTAATTTATTATTCGTAAAATAATCACTATGAAAATCTATTTTATTTCATTAATTGAAAAACAACAACAAACCCTTATTCTCTTTAAAATATATTTACTCCAAAACTCCACTTTTCAACTTCTTTATCCTTGAAAATATCGTTATATTTTCACATAATTTCCTTTTATATCCTTTATATTAGAGATATCCTTATGTATACATTGTCAAATCTTTTTATTTCCATAATTTTGGAAATCCCATCACTCAGCCATTCCCGCATTGAAAACCTCGTTTTGACTCTATTCATTTTACTTAATTTCATTATTAAGTATCACCAATTCAAAATCAACATTTTGACCGCTCATTTCCTTTCATAAACCTTGTTATACAATTTTGGTTTAATAGAAAACCCTATTTATCCCGTTTCTTTTTACATAATTCAAATATTAAGTAAACATTTATTATAAGCTGCCGTATTGGCTTAAAATCCTTTTTATAACTTCATCCATGGAAACTCGATTTTAGCGTAAAACCCAATCATAAAATCCTTTCTCAATTTTGCTATAATTCATTAAAAACTTGATTACTTACTTAACTGGATTTCATTTAAGAAATAATTACTTAAATTAAAACAATTAATTTACTTCACATTAACTACCGTAAAGGTAGTTAACTGCTTTATTAACTAAAATGATAATTTATATACCAATTTGAATATCTTAATTATTTCCAATTCAACATTAACTTATTTATGTATATACATTTGAAACATAAGTATTACTTGACTTTAAATTCTTATTATCGATCTTACGTGATAATCTCACTCTTGAATATCAGTTTCATGGCTGAAGACGATATTCAACTCTAACACTCATTTTGAACACAAACTAATACGATCTATCAGATAATGGTGAAATCATCCAAGTTGGGGTACTTTAATTACCTCTCAGACCTTGAGTCGAAGTCGTTCTTATCATCAAGATTCGTAGAAGTTCGATATCCAAACTATTCGACAAAACCATAAATTGGTAAATCCATTTGATTTCCAAACCTTAAACCCTTTTCAACAATGTTGTTGTTTGGAAACATTTATTAAGTTAACTTAAATGTCGAATCCGGGAATTTATTCCAAATGGTCAACTAAATTCCCTTTCTTATAAAAACTAAATTATCTTCTTTACTTAATTAAAAGGTTAATAAAGTTTAAAATACGCTTCAGAGATAATTTATATAATTTATAAATTTCCTTTTAAAGTCTTATTAAAATTTAAGACACTTATTCGTTAACAATTCCATTTGATTAGTTAAAAGTAAATTAATCAAAAAACCAATTCCAATTAAAATAGTTGAATAAGTCAACTCAAACCATGATTATCTCGTTAATCATTCCCAATTAACTCTCCCTTTAAATTAATTAATAAAATAATTAATTTAAATATCCCTTTTAATTGTTTCTTAGAAACAATTACTTCAACTCTTAACCATTCAGTTAATTTCTGCTTGTTGCTTATAAAATCTTATTAACATAAGAATTTGCATTATAAAATCACTTAACAATTACTTATACATTAAATAATAAATAATAATTTTTTTTATTATTAATATTCCATTTTAGAATAATAGATTTAAAAATTTATTTCCAGTTATAAAATAAATTTTATAACTCCATTTAGTCTATTTTCCTAACGGTAAATCAATGTTTATAAACGATTGATTTTCAAGCCACCTGATGCCAATTATTCAACCAATACTTCCCGTTAGTTAAACCGCACAAACGTTGAATTCCAGTCAACAACTAAATCAATTTGTCCCATCCGTATTGGGTAAACAGTTCATATAATCGTAATATGAAAATAACAATAAATTTAAGGAATCCAGTTGGATCCATCCAACCTATTTTTTCTTGCATCCAAATACATTACCTCAAATAATATAATTCAATTCAATTCCATAAACAAATGTAATATTTAATAATAAATAATAAATAAAACTAATCCAAGCATCCATATTTTTAATTTAATACGTTTATATTATTATAAATATAACCAGCAAGGTAAGCTACCTCATTTGGAAATAATCGTTAAAATAGTGATTAGATTTTCATTTAAAATAAAGGAACATTTAAATCAATCAATTCATCCAATTTATAAATAACATTCAGCATACAACAAACAATTATCAACCATAGCACACAAATTAAAACCCGATTTATATAAATTATAAGTGGGATAAAAACTTAGTGAATTATACTCACTTTGGTTTCCATTTTATTTCTATAGTGGTTCAGTTACAGTTAGATTAAACAACATTTAATTTAACAGTAAATTCCCAGCCGTCTCCATTTCTATTCAAATTTGTTCCATATGGTTGTGTTCGTCACCACGATTCCGGTGCAACCTGTTTTGCTTCATTCTGATAATAGATGTATAAGTTATTAACAATTTAAATTATCGCATTTTAATTTAATAATTAAACTCTAATCAATATATTGACTTACTACATTTAGTTAAGTTGATTCTTCTTCATTCTGCCCATAAGTTTCCTTCAAGCATCACGTCTGTTCACAGCTACCTGCATCTTCCAAAACACGGTTTAATAACTAACATCTAAATTAAAAAATTATTAAGACTAATTAAATTATAAATAAACCATTTATGTTGTGTTATTAACCCAATATGATTCTTCGTTCTAATTTGTGCATTCCTTGCCTTCGTTCTATACATGATCCCCCGCAACACGCAAGCTTCCTTTAGACTACTTGATTATCTTTCACAGTCCCATCCTCTCTTACTTTTCTCACAAAAAAGCTCGCTCTAAGCCACTGCTTTGTATATCATTAACCACGTTGCTTTTATATAATCATGCACACTTTAATTTCCATGTTGTATGTTCCCTATTCAAATTGTTTTTCCACTTTCTACTTTTGATGCCTTGTCACCAAGAACATGCCCAACTTTTATTGTCTACGTTGGTCAAAATGCCCCATGCACAGTTGGCTTCTTACGCCTGTTCTGCTATTCTTCGAAACCCCTTTTTATACACGTAGCTAGAAAGTCACTTTCTGGATACCCAAGTACCACGTTACCCCAATTCATCCCACTTGAAAACTACCGCTCCAGTACCCCACTTTAATTCCTACTGTTCACGTGCAAATACTGTTCATGTGTTCAAAACTTGCCCACTTTTGAATGCCCGAACGATATTTCATGGTTCCCATCTGCTTTTCATGATGCTGTCCGATCACTTTAATCCTTCTTCCCCACCCAATCGTTTATCTTTCTCCATTCAACTGTTTATTCTAGTGCTATCCTTCCATTCTTTTGTAAAGTCTAATTTCCTTGATGCAATGCAAGTGCAGCAATCATTGTGAACTTCGTATGCCCTATCCATGTATAGCCTCTTCGAACATCAGGCAAACCAAGTTAGAATTCCTTAACTTCACCGTCATGCATTAATTCAGCCAACAGAATCATATCGGAGGTCGCCACCCTATGTATCTCTCCGTTCTCATCTATCGCCTTAAGCCTCGTCACACCTGTCTTCCCCAACTGCCTTCAATTCGCCAGAAACCTTGTCGACTTTCGACTGAGATCCTGGCCTCCATTTTGAAGTAGAACTGATCATAACCTTACATACTATAAAACTCGCAGGGCTCTACATGTTTGATGTTGAAGAATTTTTGAATCGATCATTGGATTGAGGGATTGAGGTGGAAGAATCATGTGGAAATACAGCGGTCCATTTTTGGTAGATGGGGCGGATTTTCTCCCTGACCACACATGAATTAGTTTAGGGTTAAGGGTTATGTTGGGGTATATATCAGCGTAGGAAATAATATTGTAATATTTTAACGAAACTTCACGTTGAGGTAGCGCGTAAAAAAAGATCCATATGATCTCCAATTGAAATGAGACTCCTAATCCTAGCATAGAAAAATATTCTGGACACGACGGGACAAGTTTAGTCGAATTTTGAGGTCATTTGTAAAAATATTTGTATAAATCATAGGTGAAAGATCACACATTTAAATTTTCTATGACCACATAATAAATCCAAATAACTTGAAACCGGAAATCTATAACACATAATCATTACGGATTCAATAAAATTAGTTTTACTGAAAACGAAGTTTGTTTGTATATCGGCTATTCAATTTTACGCCTAAAACAACGCTATTTTAGGCATTAAATTAACCAATCTCCAAAAATAACAAACTATATATCAATTTTGACTCTAAACGTCAATACGAATTCAATGGAATTCATTTTGCGTCAAAATTCGATCGTTATCTCAAGTTACGCTCAAGTTCCTTTTTATATTGAATTAAATTTATTAAATAAACGTTATCGTTTATAACGATTTTCATAGCAACTATTTTAAAATGTGAATTGCACGTAACTAACAATCTATAATATGAAATCTCAAATTTGTCTTTTTCATTAGAAAAATATAATCAAATAGATTCAAATGTTTCTTGTTTCACAGAATTCCGACTTAAAATGGATTCTGTATATTCAATTGAAGTTCAAAACTCATATTATGAACTACCGCGACGTTACGAGCTCGATTTATAATTATATATAAATTAAACATTTAAACTCCGTTATATAAACGAATTATATATTATAACACCATTTGTAATCCAAATTAATATTTAAAATAATAAATTAAATTAAAAATCTGAATACCGAAAATAAAGGACGTTACAAGTATTGACAAAAGTAAGATGCGTATGGATAGAATGATATACATACATATCACGGAAAAATGATAGACAAACATTGCATGATATAGTTACACTTGGACATGTTACTTGGTTTTCTTAATGTGTTATGTTGTAACGATAAATGATGGAGAAAATAGCATTCGGTATTTGACAAATGAAAGGCAAAAGCATTATGAATTGCTACAAAATGATACAAAAATATAGCATCGAAAAAAAATGATAGACAAACATAACACGTGGAATAGATCTACATCCAGAACATATTGTTTAACCGAACAAACTAAAAAAATGTAAAGGACATCCGAACTCAAGTCTAAGCAGGTACTTATGGGATGCAAATGACGTTCGGACTCAAGCTTAAGCTGGTACTTATGCGATGCAATGGATGACCAAACTCTAACCTAAGTGCGTGCTTACGAGACGTAAAGGACGGCCGACTCAAGCCTAATCGGGTACCTTTGAAAACAAATCTATACCTAAAACATACTGTTTAACCGAACAAACGGAAAGAATGCAAAGTACGAGTAGACTCAAACCTGAGTGGGTACTTACGAGACATAAATGATGACTAGACTCAAGCCTAAACAGGTACTTACGAGACGTAAATGACGGCCAGTGAAACACCCTACCTCCGTTAAGGTCACTCACAAAGGGAATGCCTTAACTTTGGTGGAGCATTATAGGTAAAAGACACAGATAATTTACAAGACAGATATATATAAGCAGCAGAAAAACTAATTTTATTTCTAATGTGGTTCATAACAAAACATTTCAGCAAACTGTTTCAAACCAACTTCCAAATCATTACATCATAATCTCTTTCTTGATTATTACATAAAGAAGCATAAAACAAAATAAAACTGCATAAATCCCCAAGTAGTAGTGTATCCAAAGCCATAGCCAAAGGTAAGAGGTTCCAAGCTATACATCACAGAGTCTTCAAACTTGGAAAGATTAACGGTCCAAATTAAGCTGAGTTATTCCCTCCTTGGGTACCTGAGGGGGGGGGGAACGGAAAAAAAAGAGAGCTAAAGAAAATGGTTCAGACATAAGTCTGGTAAGTCTAGTGATTATTCAGCATGAAAACTGATAAGAGAACCATGACTTAAATAAGCTGGACACAGGACAATAACAAGGAAATAAGGTAACATAGGATAAGGTAAGATAAACAGGGCAAGATAAACAAGACAAGAAAAACAAATCATACTATCGCACTCATGTCCAAATTCTCTACACCTACTAGATATTTCAACCATTATCGTGAGTTCAAAACCCAGTGATCCCTTTTCATTGATCGACTCCTACTTGCACGCATTTACTACTTGTGTCCTACGGCCCCGGTCGATTGTAGATACCTGTGCTGGTCCAACCATGGGGTGTATCAAATCCTATAGTGGAAACCCGACACGATTTAAGATGCACAGTGTATAACTACTGATGCCCAGTGTCTGCTTTTTCCACTCCGGAGTACGTGCACGCCCGTACTCCGTCGGAACCTACACTGACGCACCAACACCCATTGTTTTGACCGCTTATAATCAGCCCAATAATCGTGCCCCACCCTGCCTAGTTCAGGGTACCATGATACATCTATGTGGGTTACTGCTGAAATGGGTCCCCATTACTAGGATTTCCTAGTCAATATATTAAATTGGTTAAGTGTCCAAGTTAACCTAACCCTACCTATTAGTTTAGTTAACATGTTGCATTGGTTAAGTGTTTCCTTAATTAACTTAACCCTACCATTCCTGACTTAGCTTTAATTCATTTATTAAAGCACCAACCACTCACATTAGACAGGTATTGTTCCGGTTACTAGATGTGCCGGTCGGGTCCGGGCTGTTTTAAACCGCAACTCAGTCTAACCTCGGGTTCCTTTGGGCCCGATGCACTAACCTCCCACATTAGATATATATTGTTACGGTTGCTGGATGTGCCGGGCGGTTCTGGGCAGTCTTACACCGTAACTCATCTAACCTCGGGTTAGGCATATTCATCTTTTCTAAATTTACATATTTACCTCTTTATATTTATATGTAAATTATTGTCATTCAAGTCAAGCCCCAATTTTTCTTTTAAATCAAGTTCATAATTTTAGGTATGAAAATTTATACCACTTTATGCCATAAAACATTTACATGTTTATGAGCCAAGTTTGCCAATTATATGTAATTTCAAGTTTTCCCCAACGTTACTCCCGTTAAACGTTCGCATAAATCACATAAAATGTTAGGCTCAATACATAGCCTAACTTATACACAAAAGGGGAAAAAGAGGAACTTGTAATAATTCCAACATCATAAAAATATGGATCTAACTACACATGTATCATATGAATTTGACATAGAAAAATATACATTCAATTATGAACTTTCAAATTTAGATCTACTCAACTTGAATCATGAAATAGGGTTTTACATAGAACTACATAAACTTAAAATTAGGCATGTGGTTGTGAACTTTGCAAATTAGTTGGATCAAATCTAACATGAACCTAATCATATTAGCATGTAGTTTTGGTCATATATGTGAAAATGGTTGAACTTGCATAAAATTCCCAAATTGACATACAACATATAGGTGTCATTACCAAATCATGCGACATGAAATGTCATCGCCAAATTATACAACGTAGTATGTCATTGCCAATTTACACAGTATGATATCCATCGCCAAATTATACAATATGGAATGTCATCGCCAAATTACACAATATGATATCCATCGCCAAATTATACAATATGGTATGTCATCACCAAATTACACAATATGATATGCCATCGCCAAATTATAATATGTCATCGCCAATTTATGTCCTTGCCAAAGTGTACAACATAACATGTCATTGACGAATTATACAACATATGGATTCATTGCAAAGCATTTTACATTTACCAATAAATTACATACGACATGATCACAAACATGATAAGAGTCATAGTCTTAATCAATTCAATTTTAACAAAAAGGATAGGCATAGATTTACATTAGGCGATGTTCTATATCCTGTTATTTAGTCACAATTCAAATATCGTTTAGGTCTAAATGATAACTGGACTTACAAAAAGGAGGCTAGTCTTGAGTTCTGGGATCTGTATTCTGAATTTGAACAACTCTCCTTTATTGTATACGTTGAATTCTCTTAGTTGAATTAGATTTAATTTGCAATTCCTAACTTGCTTTCTAGTTGAATGAGAATGGCGGCTACTCTAGGCTAAGTACTGACAGCATGACGGTCTTAGGAATATTTTTGTGTGGCTTTAGGGTTTAGATTTAGGTTGCTTATATAGAAGTTTGATTTAATAGGAGCCGTCAGATTAACATAGAGAAAATCAAAGCCATTTAAACCTAAGAGAACCAACCAGAACATGCCATACAAGCCCTGATGACACAACAATTCGTCACAGAAGAAAACACATCAGATTTCAGATCTGACCCGAGGGGGAGGTCGACCCCCTGGTCGACCTCCTGGTCGACCTGGCCTTGGGCGGGATATTTCCCGCCCAGCCCGCTTCTGCTTCTGATTTTGAATTTCGAATTTTCTGAACTTTATTCTGAGCTGTTTATTTAAATTCTTGAATCTTCTGAAAGTCATATCTCCTTCATACGGAGTCCTACTTACGCAAATTCGGACTCTACCTCAAGCAGAATTCCGAGACGAACGCAATGGCATAACCCGTTTCCCTTAATTCTCACTTTTGTAATTAATTATTCTTTAATTCGTTACTTTAATGTTTACCAAAAAATACGTGGTGTTACATTCTCCCCTCCTTAAAGGATTTCATCCCCGAAATCTTCAAGCCAAGAAGAATGTATATCCTACCATCCAATCGTCCATCTACTCATCCATCAAACACAGGCGTCCATTGTCCTTAAAAGACTTCTAATGCTTCATGATCATTTGCATAATGTGTGTACATGTCCTTATCTAATGCAAAATCAGGCGGTCTACTGATTCAGTTGACCTCCATAATGCAATTTATGTTAGTGCCATGAGTCCAAGATGCATGCAATTTTCCCTAATCATTCTCTATATATGAGTGCAGAATCATTCATACAAATGCAATGTCCATATGAAAACACATCAAGTTTCAAACATATACAAATACATATATGCATATGCAATATGAAAGTGACTGAGCCGATATAACACCTAATGTGTGTGTATATGCATCCACGAGCAACCACTAGCAACCACTTACAACCATCAATCATAACATGTTTCAAATACATGTTTACATCCATTGGTTTCTACCTCAGGATCAAGAACATCACTGAGGAAAATACTAAAAAGATAGATACGAGCATGAATAATCTTAAGGAAAAAGAGATTAAAGATGTACCCTCAAAAAGAAAAGGGTAGGCTACGCGTATCTTGGCCTCAGTCTCCCAAGTCGCATCTTCCTCATTGTCACTTCATTGAACTTTAACAAGTTTGACTTCGCGGTTGCGTAGATTTTTGACTTCTGTACCCAAGATACGAGTTGGAACTCTTCTCACAGTTGCCTCTCGTTTTACTTCTACTTACTCTAATATGCTTGGTTCCACCACTTCCGCAGACTCATGTAAGCACTTTCGTAGGTGAGAAACATGAAAGACATTATGAACTCCAGCCAATCTTTATGGAAGCTCTACTTTGTAAGCCATCTTCTCAATCTTCTCAGTGATAGGAAATGACCCTACAAATCTTGGCGCCAACTTTCCTATGGATCTGAATCGAACGACATTACTCAAAGGAGATACTTTAAGGAAAACCTAATCTCCGACCTCAAACTCAAGGTCGGTCCTTCTTTTGTCTGCGTAGGACTTCTGTCTATCTTGGGCAGTCTTCATTCTTCTTCGTATCAAGTCCACTTTCTCTGAAGTTTCTATAATCATGTCTGGTCCAAGTTTGAGCTTGTCTGTAGACTCCCACCAACAAGCTGGTGATCGGCATGGTCTTTCATATAAAGCTTCGAAGGGTGCCATGCCTATGGTGGCTTGGTAGCTATTGTTGTAGGAAAACTCCAACAAAGGAAGATGTTCCTCCCATGTTCCTCCGAAGTCAAGAATGCGTAATCTCAAGAGGTCTTCTAATACTCTATTTACCCTTTCCGTCTGACCATCGGTTTGGGGGTGATAGGCCATGCTTAAGCATAGCTGTGTGCCTACAGCCTCTTGCAAGCTCTTCCAAATCTCGCTCGTAAAAACAAGATCTCGATCACTCACAATGCTGGAGGGTATCCCAAGGAGTCGAACCATCTCTTTAAGGTAAATGGATGCTAAAGATTAGGCAGTCATTCTACTTTTAACGGGTATAAAGTGAGCGCTTTTTGTGAGCCTGTCCACTATTACCCAAATACTGGTATTGCCCCTTCTTAACCTAGGCAGCCCATCAATAAAGTCCATTGAAATGCTATCCCATTTCCACTGTGGGACCTCTAGAGGATAAAGCAAACCACCAGGCTTCTTTTGCTCCGCATTGACTTGCTGGCATATTAAGCACTTAGAGACGAATTCAGCTACATCCCTCTTCCTGCCATTCCAAAAGAAAACCCTTTTTATATCCTTATACATCTTGTTTCTTCCTAGGTGTTTGGTCAGCTTGGAATGGTGTGCCTCTTCGAGAACCTTCTTCACCAAATCCCTTGCTTGTGGGACGCATAGCCTTCCATCCTGCCTTAACCAACCCTTATCATCGAGGGAGTATCTATTGAGGTGACTAGAAGTCTCAGCCCTAATTAGCTTGTAACGACCCGTATTTTCAACGATGTATAATTAATTAATTTAATTATTTAAATAGTGAAAATGGTTGTTTAATTAAATTATATTAATTATTTAATTAAAATAAATAATAGAATAATATATTTAATTTCTGAAATAATCAGAAATAGTGAATTGACAATATAATGTGAACTGGACAATTCAAAGTATTTAATTCAACTTAGAATTGAATTAGAATGACGAATATATTATTTGAACGACAGTTTGAACGTATAATGATATTATAATTAAAATCGAGCTCGAAATGGCGCTGCAGTTCGTAATTTGGCGATTCAAACTTCAACTGAATATACAGGGTCCGTTTTAAATGGGATTTCTGTGAAATAAGAAACGTTTGGAGCTGGTGAAGTATATTTTTCTAATGGAAGAGAAAAATCAGGATTTCATTGTGTATATTTTGATTAATGTCCAAATCAAATTTTAGAAAAGTCGCTATGGAATTCCTTTATAATTTATAACAATTTATTTATATCTTTAAAAGGGTTTTTCAATATAAATTAAATATCGATTCAACCGGGATTTGAATATCGAGTTGTAAATCCTAGTGGAGCTGTATGATATTCTATTGTGAATATATATGATAATATTTATTTTTAAATATTTAATTTAATTATTTTTAAATATATTTATATATTTAAATGGGTTATTTAGAGCTTTAAAAATAGCCAGTTTTGCAGACGACCTTCATTTTCGATGAAACTAATTTTGTTGGATTCGCAATATTAAATTATCGCTAGATTTCAATTTCCATGATTTTTGAAGTCAGTGTGTGGTCGTACAGATTTTTAATGTGAAAAAAAGTCAGTATTTTGACGGTTAAGAATACACTGTGTGAGCAAACAGAGTCGGAATTCGACGAAACTAGTTTCGTTGGGTCCGTAATGTCGAACTGAAGATGTATGTCCATTTTCGTGATTTTTAGATATCGTATGTGATCATAGAAATTTTTAAATAGCAAATACATATAGCGGTGGCTTAAAAACCAATATAACAATAAATATAAAATATTTTTATTTACCTATAAATACTCCTTAAGTTTTTCTAACCTAGAAAATTCCATTCACGGGTCAACGAAAATCCGCTGTCTTCATATTCTTCCTCCCAGTAAAAATGTCCTCTTTCTAAAATCGATTTAAAATCATATAGATTTCTATAAAATGCAAAACAAATATAGATGAAATCGCCAAGTCATACTCTTCAATCCAGTATGTGTTTTGTTGGTTTCGAATCAAAATCTGTCACACCAAAATATACAGCTATGGTTTACTGGAGTAGGGTTCCAGAACGCAAGGGTCTGGGAGCATTGATGTTCGAATTCGAGTTCATATTCGAACTTGCGATGGAGAGTAGAATCTTTTGTGAAATTGTGGTGAAGTGTGGTATTGATTTAAGATGTGCGATTCACTGTAGGTGCTCGACGATGGAAGTTTGCTGGTGAGGGCGAGTTGGACTCTACGGGTAAAGGGTGGAAGAGGAGATCACGAGAAAATTATGGTATTTTTATTTTGATTTTTTAAGTTAAGATGGTGGATCAGTGAGGTGATGTAATGGACGGAAATGGTTTTTGAGGTTCACTGTTTGGATGCGTGAACGAGGAAGACGCAATAAGGAAGGGGCCTAGGTTCAAAGAAATGGGTATGGGCCTTGGTCATTTATTTAAGCCCAATATTGAGTATAAAGTTAAGTATAATTTAATTTAAATAGTATAGGCGCTTGTTAATTGAATAACTTTATCATATATCATCAAAATTTCGAACGGTTGGATCCGTTAGGATCGTATGGACGGACACTACCCAATGGAACTGACTGGGAGTGAATTCGAGCTCATTAAAATTTATAGCGAAATAAATTGTCCGTCGGAATCAAGCGATGGTTATCGTTATTAACGATGATCGTCCAATGTGAGTTAAACTCACCAATTCTGAACAGTTATATTTTTATAGCATATTTTTAAAACTGATAATTATCTGTTAATTGCTGTATGTTAACTGTTTGGTTGAATTGCTTATGTATTGGTTGAAATTATAGATAACGATATATATATATAAATCGTTAATCAAATATTGATTCTGTTTAGCAGAATATTTCATATTAAAATGAAATCGATGTTAATTATATTGTTTAACATCTGTGATGCAAGGAAACAATTTGGAGGAATCCAACTAGATTTCTCAACATTTATTTTACTATTTTTCATATATTATTATATATGATGTGATATGTAGCCTGCTGTTGATTATATATGGTTGAATGATATTGATCAATTTTATATTGTATGTTAAACACCATAGAGAACACTGGAATGTAAGGGAAATTTCAATGTATATATATTGAATGAAATTATTTATAAAATCAAAAGATTTTATAAAGGAAATTATTTATAAAATCTAAGAATTTTATGAAAGAAAAATAATTATAAAATCAAAGAATTTCATAAAAGGAATATTTATTTGTTTAACAAATAGAAGTGAAAAGAAATATTTATTTGTTAAATAAATAGAATAGAAAATGAAATATTTATTTAAGAAATAAATAAAAGTATAAAAGGATTATTTATTTAGAAAATAAATAAAATAGAAAGAGGAATATTTGTAAAACATTTACAAATAAAATAGAAAGGGAAATATTTGTAAAACATTTACAAATAAAATTGAACAGGAAGTATGTAGAAAATAAATAGAAGTGAAAAGGAAATATTTATTTGTGAAATAAACAAATAGAAAAGGGAATATTTGTAAAACAATTACAAATAGAAATAAAAAGGAAAACATTTGTAAACCATTTACAAATGAAATTGTAAAGAGGAATATTTGTAAAACATTCACAAATAGATTAAAAGGAAATATTTATGAAATAAATAAAATTGTAAAAGGAAATATTTATTTAAGAAACAAATAGAATTATATAAATGAAATATTTATATGAAATAAATATCTACAAATAGAAAAGGAGGTATTTGTAATCAAATAGATTTATCAAAAATAATTTATTTGAATAAGAGTAAGTCGATTAGAGTTAATCGAATTTAAGTAATCAATTAGAGTTAATCGAGTTAGGTAAATCAATTAGAGTTAATCAAGTTAGGTAAATCGATTAGAGTTAATTGAGTTAGAGTAAATAAAGTTAGTGTTAATCGAATTAGAGTTAACCGATTAGAATTAAATCGAAATAAGTTATTCGAAGTGAGTTAATCGATTAGAGTTAAATCGAATTAGAGTTGTCGAATATTAGTTAATCGAATAAGAGTTAATCAAGTTAGAGTTAGTCGAGTGTTAGTCAAATGGAGTTTGTCGAGTATTGGTTAATCGAAGATAAGAATTTATCAAACATAGTTTATTCGAGAGGAGTTAATCGAATATAGTTTATTCGAGAAGAGTTAATCGAATATAGTTTATTCGAAGAAAGGAGTTATCGAATATCAGTTATTCAAAAGTAGTTATCGAATATTAGTTATTCGAAGAAAGGAGTTAATCGAATATTACTTATTCGAAAAGGAGTTAAATCAAAAGGAGTTAATCGAATATTACTTATTCGAAAAGGAGTTAAATTGGAAGGAAATATTACTTATTCAAAAGGAGTTAAATCAAAAGGGGGTAATCGATAGAGTAAATCAGTTAGAGTTACCGAATAGAGATTTATTCGAAAGAAAGTTAATTAAGGAAGTTTGTCAAAGATTTAAAAGAAAACTTTGTCTATTCCGAAGTTAAAACGTTGTTCAGTTAAGGTCTGAGAGGTAATTATACCCCAACTTGATTGACTTCCTTCTTAACAAAGGAATGGTTAAAGTTTGATAGTAAAGGTAGGGTAAGTGAATTTAGTTAATGAGCGTAATGGTTTGTGTTGGCATAGCGATGTTTATTTAAACGTCAGTTTCAATCAAATGAAGGAGTTTTGGAAATGTTTTCCAAATAAGAATTAGAAATGTTTTCTAAAAATAGAAAATAAGAAATGGGAATAAATATGGAAACGTTTTCCAGTGATAAATAACGTATATTTTCTAAGTTTAGAAAATAAGGATTTACGAATATATGGAAACGGGAAATAAGGAAATGAATAAATTAATGATAAATTAATTTAAAGGGTTAAATGTTGAATGTTGATTGATCGATAAAATTTCCATTTGGAAATAATATCATTGTTTACGAGTTTTCTTTTGATAGTTAAATCACAGACTATTAAAGTTTTGACCATTTTTCCATCGTGAATATGGAGAGACCAGTTGGGTTATTATCCGAGAACCACTCCGTATGGGCGATAGCGTTTCGAATCAGATAGGTCGTAGACAAATTGAAGACGGAGTTATGCAAGGGCTATCTGTTTACATAATAGTGCCTTCGGTTTGTCCAGTCCCAGGACAACCTGTATGGAAGAATGTTTGACAGAGTATATCTGGTGGATCACGTGAGTTGTAACGACCCGCATTTTTCAGCGATATAATTAATATATTTAATTATTTAATATTGAATTAGGGAATTAAATGGTCGTTGAATTAAATAATATTGAATATTTAATTAAAATAAATAATATAATAATATATTTAATTTCTGAAATAGTCAGAAATAGGGAATTCACAAAATGGTGTGAACTGGATCATCGGTGATATTTAATTCAGTTTAGAATTGAATTAGAATAACGAATATATTATTTTAACGACAGTTTGAATGTATAATTATAATATAATTATAATCGAGCTCGAAATGGCGCGGCAGTTCGCTATTTGGCGATTTGAACTTCAACTGAATGTACAGGGTCCATTTTAAATCAGATTTCTGTGAAACAAGAAACGTATGGAGCTGGTGAAGTATATCTTTCTGATGGAAGAGAAAAACCGAGATTTCGTCGTGTAGATTTTTAGTTATGTCCGAATCAAATTTTAGAAAAGTCGCTGTGGAATTCCTTTATAATTTATATCGATTTATTTATATTTTAAAATGGATTTTTAAATATAATCGAATATCGATGTAACACTGGATTTGAAATATCGAGTTATAAATCATGGTGTAGCAGTATGATATTCTGTTGTGAATATATACGATAATATTTATTTTTAAATATTAAATTTAAATGTTTTTAAATATATTTATATATTTAAATGGGTTATTAAGAGCTTTAAAAATAGCCAGTTTTTCAAACGACCTCAGAATTCGACGAAACTAATTTTGTTGGGTCCGCAATATTAAATTATTCTTAGATTCCAAGTTCCGTGATTTTTAGAGTCAGTGTGTGGCCATACGGATTTTTGGAGTGAAAAATAGTCAGTATTTCGACGGTTAAAAATACATTGTGCGGGCATACGAAGTCGGAATTCGACGAAACCAGTTTCGTTGGGTTCATAATGTCGAACTGTAGCTGCATGTCAATTTCCATGATTTTTGGATATTTTATGTGATCATAGGGATTTTTAGAAGGCAGATACAAGTAGAAATTGGCTAATATAAAATAATGATAATAAAATATATAAACCTACCCTATATATACTCCTTACCATCTAACCCTAATCCATTTTTCTCCCTGGTCAATATAGCGCCGCCGCCTCCAGGAAAAATTCCAATAGTAAAATCCGTCTTTGAAAAATCAAATCAAATATAAATAAAATCGATAAATTCCAAAGTTTATATCGTTGTAATCCTCATTCAATGATCTTCGATCTGATGTGCATGTTGTTGGATTCGGTGGAGTTTTCAGTCGCTCAAATTTTGTACAGCGTGTTCATTTTAGTTTAGGGTTGGATTTATTGGCGAATACAAGGATCGATGCTCGTTTCTATTATTGTTTTTGGATTCAGGAGGTTGAATAACATGTTGTGTGAAGTTTTTGTGGTATTTGGTGCCAAGAGGTGTCGCACCATGCACATTACAACGGTGGAGGAGGATGAAAATGGGATTTTTATGGTAGCACCTAGTTGGAGATGAAGGGGTTAGGGAGGAAGGGAAGAGAAGGAGAATTGTGGTAGTTTCATGTGATTCGGTGAAGCGTGGAGGGAGAATGGATCAAGGGAATGTGAGGAAATGGCCATGGAAGTGGGAGGAGGGCTGTGTCCAGTGTTTGGGGAAGAAGGCAACATGGGTGGGCTGTGTTTTATTGGGTGATGAGCTGAAATGAAAGGGTAAAGCCCGTTTACATAATTAGTCCCATGTTTAATCTATTTAAAATGTACGCTAACTTGTAAATATCATAACTTTGTCATACGGAATCGAAATCGCGAACCGTCAGTTGCATTGGAATCGTATGGACAGAGGCTACATCGTGGAACTGATTGGAAGTGAATTAGAGCTCATTTGGATTTATGGTGAAATTAAACGTCTGAGTCAAATCAATGACCAAATATCGTTATTTAACGATAACTGTCCAATATGTGTAAATCTCACTAATTCTACTCAATTTATATTTTTATAAAACATTTTTAGAATTTATAAATGATGGTTGTTTGCTGTGTGTTGGCTGTTTGGTTGAACTACTAGTCAGTTGATTGAAATTATAGATAACGATATAGATATAAATCGTTAATCAAATATTGATTATGTTTAGCAGAATATTTCATAGTAAAATGAAACTGATGTAAATTTTATTATCTAACATCTGTGGATGCAGGGAAACAGGTCGGAGGGACCCAACTGGGTTCCTCAACATTTATTTTACTGTATTCATATGTTGTGTTATATGATGTGATATGAAATCTGTTGTTGATTTCATATGTTTGAATGATACTGATCATTGTTATATGGTATGTTAAATACCATAAGAAATACTGGAATGTTAAAAAGAAAATTATCAATGTTATATTGAAAAGAAACATTTATAAAATTAAAAGATTTTATAAAAAAGAAAACTATTTATTTAGAAAATAAATAGATTAAAAAGGGAATACTTATTTGTTAATCAAATAGATAGAATTGAAGGGAATATTTGTAAAACAAATAGAAAAGAAATATTTGTAAACTATTTACAAATTGAATTGAAAAGGAATATTTATTTGAAAAATAAATAGAATAGAAAGGGGAAATATGTGTAAAGGAAATAGTTAGATTATCAAAGGAATTACTTATAAAATCAATAGATTTTATAAATAGAGAATATTTTATAAAATAAATAGAATTATCAAAAGGGGATTTATTTTGTAAATAAATAGATTATAAAAGGAAATACTTGAAAAAGTGACTAGAATGGTATAAAAGGAGAATTTTACATTTGAAAGATATAAACCCGTGCTTCGCACACGGGTATAACGTGTTATGGATTTAAAGCAAAGTTTTTAAATAGAATCTATTATGACCGATAGATTGAGAAGAATAATTTATAAATTAAATAAAATGTTTATCATTAGATAAATAGAATATATAAGTCAAGACTTATATAGAGAATAAGAATCGATTTCAACATCGATATTCAAACTGAATAAACGTAGAGTGAATCAAAGGAGTTAATCAGTTAGAGTTAATTGGATAGAGTTAATCGAATTAGAATTAATTGAATATTAGTTATTCAATTAGAGTTGATCGAATATAGTTATTTGAGATAGATTTAGTCAACATAGTTATTTAGGATGTGTTGCCATTTCGTACGACTGCTAGCGTAATTCGCAGGGTTGCAGATATCCTGCGGCGGTCGGATGTTTCCTGAGGGAATCAGGCGTAACCATTGTGATCACTGCGATCTAGAGTCAAGCGAATGGAGTTAAACAAAATATTAGTTAATCGATAGTAATTAAATAAGTTGAGTCAATCAAGTTGAGTTAATCGAGTTGAGTTAGTCAAGATGAGTTAATCAAACTGAGTTAATCCAAATGAGTTAATCCAAAGGAGCTATTCGAAATAGTTTGTTCGAAGGGAGATTAATCGAATGTAAATCATTTGAGGAGAGTAAATCGAATGGAAACCATTTGAGGAGAGTAAATCGAAGGTAAATCATTCGTAGAAAGTTAATCGAATGTAAATCATTCAAAGAGAGATTATAGAATATACTTATGCAAAGAAAGAGTTATCGAATATAGTTTATTCGAAAAGAGAATTGTACATTGAATTCGATTATATCGAATTAGGGAAAGTAATATTTACTTTCCGGTTTTTATCAAGATTTATTTATTTATTTATAAATTAGTGGTTTAGTTATTTAGTTAAATCGAGGAATAAAAGTTATATTTTGAAGTTAGATATTTAGGAAGAAGGGATTATAACGCTATAGTTATAATCAATGTTTTAAATTAAAGAAGTGGATTCATAAATAGAATCCGAGAGTTTTCGTAAGGAAGTTGTTAAAAGATTTGAAAGGTGCACTTTGTCTATTTCGAGGTTAGAAATGTTGTTCAATTAAGGTCTGAGAGGTAATTATATCCCAACTTGATTGACTTCGTTTTTAACTAAGAAATGGTTAAAGTTCGGTAGTGAAGATTGGTTAAGTGAATTGAGCCAATGAGTGAAATGGTTTGAATTGGCTTAGTGATGTTTTATTTAAATATTGGTCTAAATCAAATGAAGAAGTTTGGGAACGTTTTCCAAATAAGGATCAGGAATGTTTTCCAATATAGGAAATAAGAAATGGAAGTGAATATGGTGATGTTTTCCAAATGATTTATAAAGTAGGGTTTTTTTTTCAAATTTAGAATTTACGAATATATAGAAAGGGAAAATAGATAAATTAATGATTAAAAGAATAAACCTTTGAATGATGATTGGTCGATAGAATTTCCATCTGGAAATAATATCGTTGGTTGCACACCTGTTTTTCTTTGATAGTTAAATCACCGACTATCGAAGTTTTTGACCATTTTATCATCGTCAATATAGAGAGACCGAGATCAGCTATATTATCTAAAAACCACTCTGTATAGACATTAGCATTGCAATCAAATATTAAAGATGGAGTTATGTAAGGGCTATCCTATTTACAGAATAGTGCCTTCGGTTTGTCCAGGCCCAGGACAAACGTGAATGGATGAATGTCTGACAGAGTATATCTAAAGGATCGCGTAAGTTGATCTCTTCAAACGTACTTACGTTTGGTGGCGGAGGAATTCGTTTCTCTTAGCTTTATACCCGTGGTATTTTTGAGGAAATCAATTTTTTGATTTGACGGATATGACGATGTGGCATTCAAAGTGAATGGTGGTCAGGTGTATCAAAGATACATAATGACCTCAAGCCTCATCAACCAGGAAATGATAGAAATCGGGCAGGAAACATGGCTAAGTGGGACGCTCCCATTAGGGTGTATATCACCTATCTAGAGAAAATCCAATTCATTCGTTATCTATTATCGATGCTGTCTCTTTTCGAGAAGACGACGGGTAGCTCCCAACCGTTGGTGATATACATTCAATACACTCAAGAGAAATGAGTGGTCGGCCATGTGTGGGCTGGGTTGCAAGATGTTCTTGTTGAACCCAGTGTATTCGCCACTAGAGATACACTATCGGCAGGTGGTCCCATACCTTGTCATAGTTGGAAATCCATTCTCCAATAAGCGCCCGCGGTTTTGTTTGTATGCTATATATGTGGATCGTGAGATGCAAGCGTTCTGCTAGATTGTTAATCACTTGTGATTAGACATTATTATAATATCAAAGAAGTATTGATTTCCAAAAGTGTTTTTGGTTATCTTAAGGTAAAAACCATCCATGTTTATGTGTGGATCGGTCTTACGATTACTTTTTTTTGAAAAGGATTTTGAAAAGTTAAACCGATGATTTGAGTTTACTCACACCAGTCCGATGACTGACTCAGAGTTTATTTTGTTTTGTTTTCCCCTAAACTCTTGGGTGCCTAAGTTTGTACGAGCAGTCAAGTAGTTCAGGTCTTTATAGATATACGTGGAGGAGCTTGAAGCAGGAGGCTTCAGGATTATATAGCTATTGTTATTTCCGCTGTGTGTAAGCATTGTACTATGATAATGTTATTGTATACTGTTTTATTTCAAAGCTATGTTATAGATTATATATTATTCGTTCCGCTGTGAGATTCGTATTACCCTGATTCTGTTCTGTGGTGATCTTCTTCTTCTTTTATTCTAATTTTCTATTTTATCTATTCTCACTCTCTAATTACTTTCTATCTGAATGGTCAACATGGTAATTTGGTGATGATTTTCGGAGTCGAAAATTCCCAGTTCATTACATGAGTTAATCGTTTCAAATGTATCTACGTTGGTGGCGGAGGAATTCGTTTCTCTTAGCTTATACCGGTGGTATTTTTGGGGAAATCAATTTGTGATTTGACAGGTATGATGATGTAGCATTCAAATAAATGAAGACGTGATCTGTATAGAGATACGTTATAACCTCAAGCCTCATCAACTAGGAAATGACAGAAATCGGGAAGGCAACATGGCTAAGTGGGCCGCACCCAAGTAGGGTATATTGTCACCATCTAGAGAATATTCATATTTGTTACTTCTTTCAATTCTGTATCTCCCGGGAATGGTTATTGTAATGACCCGCATTTTCAGCGGTATAATAATTAATTTATTTAATTATTTAAATAGTGATTCAGAGGATTTAATGGTCGTGGAATTAAATAATGGTGAATATTTAATTAAAATAATAAATTAAATAATATATTTAATTCTGAAATAATCAGAATTGGCTGAAATGACGATATGGTGCGAACTGGATCATCTGTGATATTTAATTCAGCTTGGAATTGAATTTGAATAACGAATATATTATATAAACGACAGTTTGAACGTAGAGTTATAATATAATTTAAATCGAGCTCGAAATGGCGCTGCAGTTTGTAATTTGGCGATTCGAACTTTAAACGAATATACAAAAGCCGTTTTAAATCGGATTTCTATGTAAAAAGAAACGTTAAGAGCCGGTGGAGTATATTTTTCTAATGAAAGAGAAAAATCGAGATTTCGTCGTGTAGATTTTGATTTACATCCAAACCAAATTTCAGAAAAGTCGCTGTGGAATTCCTTTATAATTTGCAACGCTTTATTTACGTTATAAAAGGGTTTTCAATATATTTGAATATCGGGTTTGAATTTAGACAAGGTTCCTTTGATACATAATGATAATTTAATTTTTAGCATTTTACTGTAATTTTTAATTAATTAAATAAGCAACTTTTTATTTGGAGTATGTTGCACCCTGTATCGATATTTTGAGGTTCCACAAAATGAGTTAAACTACCGGTATTATTATATTTTTGGAATCGTGAGGCATTGCTCGTTTCATGGGTATTTTTATTTTTGTCGTTGGTAGTTCATAGAGGTACGAAATTCTATGAAACCGGTACCCTAAGTAATATCTAAAACTAACTATAAATACAACACTCACCAAAAACATTCTGGGGTAAAAATTCAAAGACGTGGCCAAATACTATCTACCGCCACCCCTAAATAAAAATATCTAAGAACTCTATAAGTACCCCCTCTTTTTCGTTTAACCTAACTTTTCTCTCCTCAGTAAAATACAGCCGCCACCTTTTTTTTGAGAAACGAGAAAACGAAAAATCCTCATTAAAAAATCGAAAGAAATTCAAACTAAAATCCTAAAATCAAACCATCCGTATATATGAGATCATCTGGAGATTTTCTTCGCGGTGATGTCCCTTTCTTGCAGCTCGACACTGTCTAAGGAGAGCTCGAATATAATTTCAGCAGCATCGAGGAGCAAAAGTCGAGATCTGAGGGTGGGTTTGTGGAGAGTCGAACGAGGAGAGCAGGGTCGTCAAATGTTCAGGTCGATTGGAGGAGGCGATTAGATGTTGATGAGGGGTATGACAGTGGTCTGGGTCTATTGATCTATGGAGTTTTGAAGGAGAGTTGAGTTCTGTTTAGAATGATATTTCAACTAGGAGAAGGGCTTGCTGCGAACTATAAGGGAGCAGGAGACGTGAGCTATTTCAAATGGGAAGGGGAAGCTGTGTGTGTTCAAGCGTATGTGTATGGATGGATGGACATTGAGATCATGAAGGAGCAATGCGGACTGTTGGAGATAGTATGTTGGGGGAGTAGAGTCGTAGAAGAATAAGGAGCAACGTTGTTCAAACATGCATTTTCATATTGGGAAAGGCAAAGTACAGTAGCATGGAAAAAGAGGAGGAGTAGTTGCTGGAAAGGAAAGGGAAATGGTGATGTGTGTAGTGAGTACGGATGGATGAAGAGGTGAGAAAAATATTCGGCCATGGTTTACTGGGAACTTGCGGTGATAATATAAAGGAGGAGAAAGGTTACTATTATCAACGGGTGGTGGGTTTAAGTAAAGAAGTGGGCCAAAGTTATGTAACACGGGCTGAAAGGAAAAAGAAACTTGAATGGGCCGGGAAACTAAGGGGTGAGGCCCGATTAAATAAACTCTAGTTTATTTTATTTTTTTATACATGAACTTGTAATATTAATAACTTCCGCATACGATATTAGAATCACGAACGGTCAGATCCGTTAGGATCGTATGGACGAGAGCTTCACAATGGAACTGACGGTGAGTTAATTGAAGCTCGTCACAATTTATTTCAAAAAAATTGTCCGTCTAAATCAAGCGATGGTTATCGTTATTAACGATGATCGTCCAATGTGAGTAAATCTCACTAACTCTGAACAGCTTATAATTTCATTTTGTATTTTTAGAACTGTTAAATATTGGCTGATTGGATGTGTGTTGACTGTTTGATTGAACTACTAGTCAGTTAGTTGAATTTCTATATTGATTCTGTTTAACAGAATATATCATATGGAACTAAAAGTGATGTTGATTTTATTGTGTAACATCTGTGGATCCAGGGAAACAGGTTGGAGGAATCTGACTGGATTCCTCAACAACTATTTTATTATTTTCATATATTGTGATATATGACGTGGTTTATAATCTGTTGTTGATTATATGTGTATGGACGATATTGGAATATTTATAAAGTGAATTATTTATTTAGGATAAATAAATAAGATGTTATAAAAGGGACTACTTACTTAGAAAATAAATAGGAGATAATAAGTGAGATATTTATTTGTTAAATAAATAGGGTAAGATAATGGATTTATTTATTTGTTAAATAAATAGAATAAGAAAATGACATATTTATTTGTTAAATAAATAGGGTTATTAAAGGAAACATTCAAAATAAATAAATAGGATATTAAACGGATTATTTATTTAGGAAATGAATAAGTTATGATAAAGAGATATTGAATTAGAAATTGAATAAGTTATAAAAGTGATGTTAACCAAAATAAATAGAATGAAAGATTATTTATTTGGAAAATAAATAGAGGAGTTAATCGAACAGAGTAAATCAAACAGAGTTAAGCAAAATTAGAAACTGACTAGAGATTAGTTAAGTTGAATAGTTTTCTGAGTATCGATCTGATGTTGGTTTCGGCCTTCGGGGTTTATACTTAGAGAATTGTTCTCCTACTAGTTTATAGTCAGGGACTGATAGTTGTGAAATGATAGTGATATGTAAATAAACAATGGAAATCTTTTCCAGTGTTAATAACGTATATTTTCTAAACATAGAAAATAAGGAAATATATATATATATATATATATATATATGATTGATGATTGATTGATAGAATTTCCATTTGGAAATAATATCGTTGTTTGCACACGTGTTTTCATTTGATAGTTAACTCACCGACTATCAAAGTTTTGACCATTTTAACGTTGTTAATATGGAGAGACCGGTTGGATTATTATTCAAAGAACCACTCTGTATTGGCATAAGCGTTGCGAATCATATATGCCAAAGATTATTGAAGACGGAGTAAATTGCAAGGGCTATTATATAAGTCTTAGATAATAGTGCCTAAGATGGATGTACTGAATAGTGCCTTCGGTTCATCCTGTTCCTGGATGACTTGTATGGACGGATGTCTGACAGAGTATTTCCAGACGATCACGTATATTGATTTCTCCAACCGTACCAAGAGTGGAAGCGGAGAAGGAAACTTCTTTTAGCTAACACATAATGTATTGTTGAGGACGTCAATCAGTGATTTGATGGATTTGACGATGTGGCATTCGAAGTGAATCTGGTGTGATGATAAAGCGTAGCTTCTAGCCTCACATCCCGTAAATGACAGAAATCGGGCAGGCAGCATGGCTAAGTCGGTCGCTCCAAAGTAGGGTGTATAATCATCTGATCTAGAGTTTCATTTACTTCTAAAAATCTATTGTTGATGCTGTCCCATTTGGGAAACGATTGCTGATCCCAACCGTTGGTGATATACATTCGATACACTCAAGCGAAATGAGTGGTCGGTCATGTGTGGCCGGGTTGCAAGATGTTCTTGTTGAACGCAGTGTATTCCTTTCTAGAGGTACACTAGCGAAAGGTGGTTCCATACCTTGTCATAGTTGGAAATCCATTACCCAATACGTGCTTGCGGTTTTGATTGTATACTTTATATTTAGAACGTGAGATGAAAGCGTTTCTGCTAGATGATTATTATATTATGATCGATAGACATTATTATAATATTAAAAGGTTTTTGATATAAAGGTATTTTGGATTCTCATAAGGGAAAAACCCGTTCCGTTATACGGCGTGGTCTTATGAGATATCGTTTACTTGTTCGAACTGTTTTAAACTATTTTACTCATACCAGTCCCATGACTGACCCAGAGTTTATTTTGTTTTGTTTTCTTTAAACTCTTGGGTGCCCAATTTTGTACGGGCAGTCAAGTAGTCGGGATTTACAAATACTTGAAGAGCTGGAGCAAGAGGCTTTAGGATTATATAGCGAATACTATTCCGCTGTGTTGTAAGTGCTGTACTTTGATAATGATGTGTATACATATACTGATTTTATTTCAAGGATATTTTATCTATTATATGTTATTCGTTCCGCTGTGAGATTCGTGATACTCTGATGTTGTCTTCTTCTTCTTCTTCTTCTTCTTCTGGGTCTATTGATCTATGGAGTTTTGAAGGAGAGTTGAGTTCTGTTTAGAATGATATTTCAACTAGGAGAAGGGCTTGCTGCGAACTATAAGGGAGCATGAGACGTGAGCTATTTCAAATGGGAAGGGGAAGCTGTGTGTGTTCAAGCGTATGTGTATGGATGGATGGACATTGAGATCATGAAGGAGCAATGCGGACTGTTGGAGATAGTATGTTGGGGGAGTAGAGTCGTAGAAGAATAAGGAGCAACGTTGTTCAAACATGCATTTTCATATTGGGAAAGGCAAAGTACAGTAGCATGGAAAAAGAGGAGGAGTAGTTGCTGGAAAGGAAAGGGAAATGGTGATGTGTGTAGTGAGTACGGATGGATGAAGAGGTGAGAAAAATATTCGGCCATGGTTTACTGGGAACTTGCGGTGATAATATAAAGGAGGAGAAAGGTTACTATTATCAACGGGTGGTGGGTTTAAGTAAAGAAATGGGCCAAAGTTATGTAACACGGGCTGAAAGGAAAAAGAAACTTGAATGGGCCGGGAAACTAAGGGGTGAGGCCCGATTAAATAAACTCTAGTTTATTTTATTTTTTTATACATGAACTTGTAATATTAATAACTTCCGCATACGATATTAGAATCACGAACGGTCAGATCCGTTAGGATCGTATGGACGAGAGCTTCACAATGGAACTGACGGTGAGTTAATTGAAGCTCGTCACAATTTATTTCAAAAAAATTGTCCGTCTAAATCAAGCGATGGTTATCGTTATTAACGATGATCGTCCAATGTGAGTAAATCTCACTAACTCTGAACAGCTTATAATTTCATTTTGTATTTTTAGAACTGTTAAATATTGGCTGATTGGATGTGTGTTGACTGTTTGATTGAACTACTAGTCAGTTAGTTGAATTTCTATATTGATTCTGTTTAACAGAATATATCATATGGAACTAAAAGTGATGTTGATTTTATTGTGTAACATCTGTGGATCCAGGGAAACAGGTTGGAGGAATCTGACTGGATTCCTCAACAACTATTTTATTATTTTCATATATTGTGATATATGACGTGGTTTATAATCTGTTGTTGATTATATGTGTATGGACGATATTGGAATATTTATAAAGTGAATTATTTATTTAGGATAAATAAATAAGATGTTATAAAAGGGACTACTTACTTAGAAAATAAATAGGAGATAATAAGTGAGATATTTATTTGTTAAATAAATAGGGTAAGATAATGGATTTATTTATTTGTTAAATAAATAGAATAAGAAAATGACATATTTATTTGTTAAATAAATAGGGTTATTAAAGGAAACATTCAAAATAAATAAATAGGATATTAAACGGATTATTTATTTAGGAAATGAATAAGTTATGATAAAGAGATATTGAATTAGAAATTGAATAAGTTATAAAAGTGATGTTAACCAAAATAAATAGAATGAAAGATTATTTATTTGGAAAATAAATAGAGGAGTTAATCGAACAGAGTAAATCAAACAGAGTTAAGCAAAATTAGAAACTGACTAGAGATTAGTTAAGTTGAATAGTTTTCTGAGTATCGATCTGATGTTGGTTTCGGCCTTCGGGGTTTATACTTAGAGAATTGTTCTCCTACTAGTTTATAGTCAGGGACTGATAGTTGTGAAATGATAGTGATATGTAAATAAACAATGGAAATCTTTTCCAGTGTTAATAACGTATATTTTCTAAACATAGAAAATAAGGAAATATATATATATATATATATATATATATATATATGATTGATGATTGATTGATAGAATTTCCATTTGGAAATAATATCGTTGTTTGCACACGTGTTTTCATTTGATAGTTAACTCACCGACTATCAAAGTTTTGACCATTTTAACGTTGTTAATATGGAGAGACCGGTTGGATTATTATTCAAAGAACCACTCTGTATTGGCATAAGCGTTGCGAATCATATATGCCAAAGATTATTGAAGACGGAGTAAATTGCAAGGGCTATTATATAAGTCTTAGATAATAGTGCCTAAGATGGATGTACTGAATAGTGCCTTCGGTTCATCCTGTTCCTGGATGACTTGTATGGACGGATGTCTGACAGAGTATTTCCAGACGATCACGTATATTGATTTCTCCAACCGTACCAAGAGTGGAAGCGGAGAAGGAAACTTCTTTTAGCTAACACATAATGTATTGTTGAGGACGTCAATCAGTGATTTGATGGATTTGACGATGTGGCATTCGAAGTGAATCTGGTGTGATGATAAAGCGTAGCTTCTAGCCTCACATCCCGTAAATGACAGAAATCGGGCAGGCAGCATGGCTAAGTCGGTCGCTCCAAAGTAGGGTGTATAATCATCTGATCTAGAGTTTCATTTACTTCTAAAAATCTATTGTTGATGCTGTCCCATTTGGGAAACGATTGCTGATCCCAACCGTTGGTGATATACATTCGATACACTCAAGCGAAATGAGTGGTCGGTCATGTGTGGCCGGGTTGCAAGATGTTCTTGTTGAACGCAGTGTATTCCTTTCTAGAGGTACACTAGCGAAAGGTGGTTCCATACCTTGTCATAGTTGGAAATCCATTACCCAATACGTGCTTGCGGTTTTGATTGTATACTTTATATTTAGAACGTGAGATGAAAGCGTTTCTGCTAGATGATTATTATATTATGATCGATAGACATTATTATAATATCAAAAGGTTTTTGATATAAAGGTATTTTGGATTCTCATAAGGGAAAAACCCGTTCCGTTATACGGCGTGGTCTTATGAGATATCGTTTACTTGTTCGAACTGTTTTAAACTATTTTACTCATACCAGTCCCATGACTGACCCAGAGTTTATTTTGTTTTGTTTTCTTTAAACTCTTGGGTGCCCAATTTTGTACGGGCAGTCAAGTAGTCGGGATTTACAAATACTTGAAGAGCTGGAGCAAGAGGCTTTAGGATTATATAGCGAATACTATTCCGCTGTGTTGTAAGTGCTGTACTTTGATAATGATGTGTATACATATACTGATTTTATTTCAAGGATATTTTATCTATTATATGTTATTCGTTCCGCTGTGAGATTCGTGATACTCTGATGTTGTCTTCTTCTTCTTCTTCTTCTTCTGGGTCTGTTGATTTATGGAGTTTTGAAGGAGAGTTGAGTTCTGTTTAGAACGTATATTTCAACTAGGAGAAGGGCTTGCTGCGAACTATAAGGGAGCATGAGACGTGAGCTATTTCAAATGGGAAGGGGAAGCTGTGTGTGTTCAAACGTATGTGTATGTATGGATGGACGTTGATATCATGAAGAAGCAATGCGGACTGTTGGAGATAGTATGTTGGGGGAGTAGAGCCGTAGAAGAATAAGGAGCAGCGTTGTTCAAACATGCATTTTCATATTGGGAAAGGCAAAGTACAGTAGCATGGAAAAAGAGGAGGAGTAGTTGCTGGAAAGGAAAGGGAAATGGTGATGTGTGTAGTGAGTACGGATGGATGAAGAGGTGAGAAAAATATTCGGCCATGGTTTACTGGGAACTTGCAGTGATAATATAAAGGAGGAGAAAGGTTACTATTATCAACGGGTGGTGGGTTTAAGTAAAGAAGTGGACCAAAGTTATGTAACGCAGGCTGAAAGGGAAAAGAAACTTGAATGGGCCGGGAAACTAAGGGGTGAGACCCGATTAAATAAACTCTAGTTTATTTTATTTTATTTTTTTATACATGAACTTGTAATATTAATAACTTCCGCATACGATATTAGAATCACAAACGGTCAGATCCATTAGGATCGTATGGACGAGAGCTTCACAATGGAACTGACGGGGAGTGAATCGAAGCTCGTCACAATTTATTTCAAAATAAATTGTCCGTCTGAATTAAGCGATGGTTATCGTTATTAACGATGATCGTCCAATGTGAGTAAATCTCACTAACTCTGAATAGCTTATAATTTCATGTTGTATTTTTTGAACTGTTAAATATTGGCTGATTGGATGTGTGTTGACTGTTTGATTGAACTGCTAGTCAGTTAGTTGAATTTCTATATTGATTCTGTTTAACAGAATATATCATATGGAACTGAAAGTGATGTTGATTTTATTGTGTAACATCTGTGGATGCAGGGAAACAGGTTGGAGGAATCCAACTGGATTCCTCAACAGTTATTTTATTATTTTCATATATTGTGAAATATGACGTGGTTTATAATCTGTTGTTGATTATATGTGTATGGACGATATTGGAATATTTATAAAGTGAATTATTTATTTAGGATAAATAAATAAGATGTTATAAAAGGGACTAATTACTTAGAAAATAAATAGGAGATAATAAGTGAGATATTTATTTGTTAAATAAATAGGATAAGATAATGGATTTATTTATTTGTTAAATAAATAGAATAAGAAAAGGACATATTTATTTGTTAAATAAATAGGGTTATTAAAGGAAACATTCAAAATAAAAAATAGGATATTAAACGGATTATTTATTTAGGAAATGAATAAGTTATGATAAAGGGATATTGACTTAGAAATTGAATAAGTTATAAAAGTGATGTTAAGCAAAATAAATAGAATAAAGGATTATTTATTTGGAAAATAAATAGAGGAGTTAATCGAATCGAGTTAATCGAAAAGAGTAAATCAAAAAGAGTTAAGCAAAATTAGAAACTGACTAGAGATTAGTTAAGTTGAATAGTTTTCTGAGTATCGATCTGATGTTGGTTTCGGCCTTCGGGGTTTATACTTAGAGAATTGTTCTCCTACTAGTTTACAGCCAGGGACTGATAGTTGTGAAATGATAGTGATATGTAAATAAACAATGAATATGTTTTCCAGTGTTAATAACGTATATTTTCTAAACATAGAAAATAAGGAAATATATATATATATATATATATGATTGATGATTGATTGATAGAATTTCCATTTGGAAATAATATCGTTGTTTGCACACATGTTTTCATTTGATAGTTAACTCACCGACTATCAAAGTTTTGACCATTTTAACGTTGTTAATATGGAGAGACGGTTGGATTATTATCCAAAGAACCACTCTGTATTGGCATAAGCGTTTCGAATCATATATGCCAAAGATAATTGAAGACGGAGTAAAGTGCAAGGGCTATTGTATAAGTCTTAGATAACAGTGCCTAAGATGGATGTACTGAATAGTGCCTTCGGTTCATCCTGTTCCTGGATGACTTGTATGGACGGATGTCTGACAGAGTATTTCCAGACGATCACGTATATTGATTTCTCCAACCGTACCAAGAGTGGAAGCGGAGAAGGAAACTTCTTTTAGCTAACACATAATGTATTGTTGAGGACGTCAATCGGTGATTTGAAGGATTTGACGATGTGGCATTCGAAGTGAATCTGGTGTGATGATAAAGCGTAGCTTATAGCCTCACATCCGGTAAATGACAGAAATCGGGCAGGCAGCATGGCTAAGTCGGTCGCTCCGAAGCAGGGTGTATAATCACCTGATCTAGAGTTTCATTTACTTCTAAAAATCTATTGTTGATGCTGTCCCATTCGGGAAACGGTTGCTGATCCCAACCGTTGGTGATATACATTCGATACACTCAAGCGAAATGAGTGGTCGATCATGTGTGGCCGTGTTGCAAGATGTTCTTGTTGAACCCAGTGTATTCCTTTCTAGAGGTACACTAGCGAAAGGTGGTTCCATACCTTGTCATAGTTGGAAATCCATTACCCAATACGTGCTTGCGGTTTTGATTGTATACTATATATGTAGAACGTGAGATGAAAGCGTATCTGCTAGATGATTATTATATTGTGATCGATAGACATTATTATAATATCAAAAGGTTTTTGATATAAAGGTATTTTGGATTCTCATAAGGGAAAAACCCGTTCCGTTATACGGCGTGGTCTTATGAGATATCGTTTACTTGTTCGAACTGTTTTAAACTATTTTACTCATACCAGTCCCATGACTGACCCAGAGTTTATTTTGTTTTGTTTTCTTTAAACTCTTGGGTGCCCAATTTTGTACGGGCAGTCAAGTAGTCGGGATTTACAAATACTTGAAGAGCTGGAGCAAGAGGCTTTAGGATTATATAGCGAATACTATTCCGCTGTGTTGTAAGTTCTGTACTTTGATAATGATGTGTATACATATACTGATTTTATTTCAAGGATATTTTATCTATTATATGTTATTCGTTCCGCTGTGAGATTCGTGATACTCTGATGTTGTCTTCTTCTTCTTCTTCTTCTTCTGGGTCTGTTGATTTATGGAGTTTTGAAGGAGAGTTGAGTTCTGTTTAGAACGTATATTTCAACTAGGAGAAGGGCTTGCTGCGAACTATAAGGGAGCATGAGACGTGAGCTATTTCAAATGGGAAGGGGAAGCTGTGTGTGTTCAAACGTATGTGTATGTATGGATGGACGTTGATATCATGAAGAAGCAATGCGGACTGTTGGAGATAGTATGTTGGGGGAGTAGAGCCGTAGAAGAATAAGGAGCAGCGTTGTTCAAACATGCATTTTCATATTGGGAAAGGCAAAGTACAGTAGCATGGAAAAAGAGGAGGAGTAGTTGCTGGAAAGGAAAGGGAAATGGTGATGTGTGTAGTGAGTACGGATGGATGAAGAGGTGAGAAAAATATTCGGCCATGGTTTACTGGGAACTTGCAGTGATAATATAAAGGAGGAGAAAGGTTACTATTATCAACGGGTGGTGGGTTTAAGTAAAGAAGTGGACCAAAGTTATGTAACGCAGGCTGAAAGGGAAAAGAAACTTGAATGGGCCGGGAAACTAAGGGGTGAGACCCGATTAAATAAACTCTAGTTTATTTTATTTTATTTTTTTATACATGAACTTGTAATATTAATAACTTCCGCATACGATATTAGAATCACAAACGGTCAGATCCATTAGGATCGTATGGACGAGAGCTTCACAATGGAACTGACGGGGAGTGAATCGAAGCTCGTCACAATTTATTTCAAAATAAATTGTCCGTCTGAATTAAGCGATGGTTATCGTTATTAACGATGATCGTCCAATGTGAGTAAATCTCACTAACTCTGAATAGCTTATAATTTCATGTTGTATTTTTTGAACTGTTAAATATTGGCTGATTGGATGTGTGTTGACTGTTTGATTGAACTGCTAGTCAGTTAGTTGAATTTCTATATTGATTCTGTTTAACAGAATATATCATATGGAACTGAAAGTGATGTTGATTTTATTGTGTAACATCTGTGGATGCAGGGAAACAGGTTGGAGGAATCCAACTGGATTCCTCAACAGTTATTTTATTATTTTCATATATTGTGAAATATGACGTGGTTTATAATCTGTTGTTGATTATATGTGTATGGACGATATTGGAATATTTATAAAGTGAATTATTTATTTAGGATAAATAAATAAGATGTTATAAAAGGGACTAATTACTTAGAAAATAAATAGGAGATAATAAGTGAGATATTTATTTGTTAAATAAATAGGATAAGATAATGGATTTATTTATTTGTTAAATAAATAGAATAAGAAAAGGACATATTTATTTGTTAAATAAATAGGGTTATTAAAGGAAACATTCAAAATAAAAAATAGGATATTAAACGGATTATTTATTTAGGAAATGAATAAGTTATGATAAAGGGATATTGACTTAGAAATTGAATAAGTTATAAAAGTGATGTTAAGCAAAATAAATAGAATAAAGGATTATTTATTTGGAAAATAAATAGAGGAGTTAATCGAATCGAGTTAATCGAAAAGAGTAAATCAAAAAGAGTTAAGCAAAATTAGAAACTGACTAGAGATTAGTTAAGTTGAATAGTTTTCTGAGTATCGATCTGATGTTGGTTTCGGCCTTCGGGGTTTATACTTAGAGAATTGTTCTCCTACTAGTTTACAGCCAGGGACTGATAGTTGTGAAATGATAGTGATATGTAAATAAACAATGAATATGTTTTCCAGTGTTAATAACGTATATTTTCTAAACATAGAAAATAAGGAAATATATATATATATATATATATGATTGATGATTGATTGATAGAATTTCCATTTGGAAATAATATCGTTGTTTGCACACGTGTTTTCATTTGATAGTTAACTCACCGACTATCAAAGTTTTGACCATTTTAACGTTGTTAATATGGAGAGACGGTTGGATTATTATCCAAAGAACCACTCTGTATTGGCATAAGCGTTTCGAATCATATATGCCAAAGATAATTGAAGACGGAGTAAAGTGCAAGGGCTATTGTATAAGTCTTAGATAACAGTGCCTAAGATGGATGTACTGAATAGTGCCTTCGGTTCATCCTGTTCCTGGATGACTTGTATGGACGGATGTCTGACAGAGTATTTCCAGACGATCACGTATATTGATTTCTCCAACCGTACCAAGAGTGGAAGTGGAGAAGGAAACTTCTTTTAGCTAACACATAATGTATTGTTGAGGACGTCAATCGGTGATTTGAAGGATTTGACGATGTGGCATTCGAAGTGAATCTGGTGTGATGATAAAGCGTAGCTTATAGCCTCACATCCGGTAAATGACAGAAATCGGGCAGGCAGCATGGCTAAGTCGGTCGCTCCGAAGCAGGGTGTATAATCACCTGATCTAGAGTTTCATTTACTTCTAAAAATCTATTGTTGATGCTGTCCCATTCGGGAAACGGTTGCTGATCCCAACCGTTGGTGATATACATTCGATACACTCAAGCGAAATGAGTGGTCGGTCATGTGTGGCCGTGTTGCAAGATGTTCTTGTTGAACCCAGTGTATTCCTTTCTAGAGGTACACTAGCGAAAGGTGGTTCCATACCTTGTCATAGTTGGAAATCCATTACCCAATACGTGCTTGCGGTTTTGATTGTATACTATATATGTAGAACGTGAGATGAAAGCGTATCTGCTAGATGATTATTATATTGTGATCGATAGACATTATTATAATATCAAAAGGTTTTTGATATAAAGGTATTTTGGATTCTCATAAGGGAAAAACCCGTTCCGTTATACGGCGTGGTCTTATGAGATATCGTTTACTTGTTCGAACTGTTTTAAACTATTTTACTCATACCAGTCCCATGACTGACCCGGAGTTTATTTTGTTTTGTTTTCCCTAAACTCTTGGGTGCCCAATTTTGTACGAGCAGTCAAGTAGTCGGGATTTACAAATACTTGAAAAGTTGGAGCAGGAGGCTTTAGGATTATATAGCTAATATTATTCCGCTGTGTTGTAAGTGATGTACTTTGATAATGATGTGTATACATGTAACGATCCGCCTTTTTTGGCCCGGTTCTCGCCGGTAATTAAACCGACTTAAACCGTTCATAAAGACGAATTGTTATGGGTACTAAGATACATTGAACAAAATAAACAGAACTTTTTATTGCAAAATACAATGTTACATCAGAGTTACATGAATATCAGAGTTACAGCACAAACGTATACAGCGGAAGAAAGAAAATATACTCTCAGCGGAAGATCAAAAGATACATCGGAAGCTTCAATCCTAGCATGGACTCCAACTCAGAAAGTGCTCCGAACTTCGCTCCAACGAAACAAAACTGCAAAACTAAACTACTAGCTGCCCGTGTGAAAATTTATGGGCACCCAGAGTTTAGGAAGGAACAATAAACTCCAGGTCAGTCATGGGACTGGTGTGAGAACATAAAACAGTTGCTTTAAGGTTTATTTCAAAGTAGGGAATTTCACCGGACCACGCCGCTAACGCAGAATGGGTTTACTCCAAGTGAATGCCCATGCATATAAATACGCAATGACTTTTGAAAATGAAGCTATCATAAGCTCGTCCCACATCACACAATGCAAACGCACACCAGATGGGCGAGTTTTATCTTATGATAGCCAAAAATGCCTTCATACGTAAAATTCTCTTTTCATATTTTATATAGTGCGGAAAACCATTTCGCAAATAAATGTATTAATCTTAGACGACATAATACCCATAATATTATGTCGCCATATATATATATATATATATATATATATATATATATATATACAACCAAAACCCTGTGGCACGTATTGGAGATTTGGTTTTCCAACTTGATGATTCCTGGCACGAAAGATCAATCGGAACACAAGCGAGATGCAATCACGGGTCTTTCATCCAGACGCGGACACCAATACAAATCGCGAGGTAGATCAACGGTTTTCGACCAGACACGGCCCCCCGAACATACCCTATTCCATAAGTCATAAGTGGTTTCCCACTGCTGCAGCGGTCATCATCAATTCATATATATATATACACAACCTAACCGCCAGTTTCTCATCATCCGGGGTGTGAGGTTTGTCGATGTCACGTTATACACAAAACATGCTTAAAAAACAATGCCTTGATCATCACTAGCTTGTTCATAACTCGAGTATGCCACATTGACAATTCACGACATATCACTGATTTCAATCAATGTATACCCTCTAAGTTCATATGACTTAGAGATGAGGATAAAATATTTGCCACAAATCCGATATATATTAACGGAGATCAGTGTTATGCGGTCAATTTCAATGTCAGACACACCATCCATACAAGTTCGTCCTGGGTCTGAACGGAACGAAATCCGAAAGTTCTCCCCATACGTTCGGACTTCCTACCACTCCGGTAATTGGGGCATTTCTCTACTGTAGCTATTCAGTAAAGAAACCAATCAGCAGGCAGTCCGTTCAATGTGAAGAACCACGGTCTTCAATCATCGTCTTCATATCTTCATTATTTATGTCGTATGGTTATTTCGAATGGTTTTCAGAAAATAAATTCCGATCCCGGTCTTTCTAAATAACCAGCGTTTCATATTTCAAAACAAGTGCTTTCCGTCATATATATATATATATATATACACATACACCACTTAATCTTTCTAAATCATAAATGATCGTTTAAGGGATGATTATTTATAATTAGTCTTCCTCTTAATGCCTTACTTCCAAACTTATAAACCAAGGATCATGATTTCAATACTGCTTTCGTTCAAACCTATCGGAATCATTCAAACGGATTCATTATATCCAAATCTAAAGATTAAGGACCGGAAACAATTCCACTTTAACTAAATAAAATATTTGAAAATAATACATTTGTTATAAACTAATAATTGTGTATATATATATACTAACTATAAAATAGAAATGTTTAAAATAATTACTTAACATATATTTTACTTGAAGAAGTATACAAATATAATACTTTAAACATATACATATCTTTAAAACAAATAAGTTTTTTTTTTGAATTTAACATATCATGTTTAAATGGTTGAAAACCTATATGATTATACAAATATTTTAAATTGGAATTGTTTCCTTTCCATATCGATGACATGAACTTATATTCACACTCAGTAGAGTATAATTGGCTTCAATATCTCGAGTCAATTCACATCAATTTAAAAGACACTCAACTTATTCACTTTTGTTTACTTAGTTTCGCATTAGCTTCCATAATTAACCTAAGCTTTATTCAGAACAACAAAATTATTATCATATCATTTAAGTTAAAACCAAACGATTTATATTAAATACACCATACTTGATTCACAAGATGATTATCATTAACTTAATACTTAACTCACAAAATAATTAACATTTCTTAATATTCAATTTACAATATTTATTCCAAATATTGTATCGTTAAGTTCAAACTCAACAATTTTCATTTTGAGCTACATCAAAATACATTATAATACCACTTAGTATTGATAATAACATGTTAATTGGTTTCCAAAAATCGAATTTATTTATACTATTAAATCAAATTAACAAGTTCCCAATATTACTCAAACCATTATTTCATTCATATTTAAAAATGTTAATAACATAACTTGGTTAATGAATTGCTTTAAATGACACCATAAAATTTTAAATCAACCTTATTCCATGTATTCAATGTCATGAAATCTTAATTAGAGAAATTATTCGCGTAATCAAATATTACTAAATTAACAAAATGTTATTGAATCAAAAATCAACAAACATTATCAAGTCAATATTATATAGTTAATGAAACACTTGCTATTCACTAAATTCTCATTTAACTAATAAATCGTTTCTTACTTAAATTTAGGAAATTTCCTAATTTTCCACTGATAATTCATACAAGGTCGTAGTGAGTACATATATATCATCTATGCACACATTCAACACCGTTTTATACATTCAATTTTATATGCAATCGACAAATAAAATTCAAATTCCAGATACGCGTTACACGCTAACGCACCTCAAATGCGTTTATTTTGGCAACCATCACACATACTAACAATTTCTACATATAATCAACCAATAAAATTCCAAATGCGCGTTGTACACTAACGTGCCTTTAAAGCATTTATTTTGGCAACCATAAACGTCACATACCATATTAAAAGGCAATATTATCCACTAATGTTATCCTATAACCAGTACCGACCATTTATGTAACCAATTATCATTTATTAGCACATTCATTTCTATGTATATCAAAAGTATAAAACGCATTAAATAATAAAATTCAAATTCGAGTGTTCTCACCTTAATTGCTTTCCAATAAAAGGACCCGCTTTTCTAGTCTTTACGGTTCCTTTTCTTGCGTTGTCTCCCTTTCTCTATCTTACGTCTCTTTTCTTTTCTTCCGTTTCTTTTCTTCTGCTCATCCCCTTTTTTTTCTTTTGTAAACCCAGGCTTCTACAGTTTCACTGCAAAACAAATACATGCGCATGCATGCAACGTCGGATGGACTGAATGGTTCGGTGGAGGCTGGAAACAAGGAAGGCGAGGTGACTAGTTGTATTACACGGCTTGGAACAGATGTTGGAGTATTGCTAAAGACTGACAGGAGGTGGGAGGTGTACGAGCAAACGGTGTTGCTATAATGGGAAGATGGTTTTACATCTGAAAACACGCGCATGCAGATGCATGCGAGACCTGCACACGGACGAGAACTGGTTGGAGCGGACCAACGCCTATGTGTAGCGGACTGACGGTGTAACAGCGGCGAAGTAATAGTGGCGGAGTCAGGTGGTGGGTGGAAGAAAGCATGATGTGATGGGAGGCGAAGGCGGAAGTGAGTGGAGAGTTGAGGTGAAAGGATGGACTAAGTGGTGGATAACAGGCAAGTTGTCTCACGCTTCTTTTTTTTTTCATGTATGGATGGCGTAACTTGCAGAAGAACTGGAGAGCAAGATGAGAGCGGGAGGAAGAACATGGGGAAGGAGAAGCTTTAAAACAATGGAGAGAACACACATGGAGTGAGTTTCAGAACTAAAGACACACGTGGTAGAAGAATTGGTGTACTCATTTACAAGTGTCCCTAGCTTTTACACGTTCTAGTTATTTAAATTTAAATGTAAATTTTACGCATGCATTAGCTATGGACTTATGTTTACCCGTTTGCTTATCTATTGTATGTTAGTAACAGTATGCTTTGCTACAAAATTTCATTTGCTTTTCCATGTGTTGTTTTTTTTCTTTTTTCTTTTTCTTTTTTTTAGTTAATAAGCCTTGCGTTGCGTCTGGTAGAAGGAAAGTGGCACAAATTTCATGCATGCGTGAAGACTAGAAGAATGGACATATAGAGAAGAGAAGAGAGCGATAACCATCAACACTGAACTAACAATATAATCGTGTATAATAATATGTCACGATCCCAAAACAGTAATAAAACAGACTGGTTGACTGATTCTGTAAAGTGTCAAAATGGACAACAGTTGCCCTAAAATACGTTAGAAAAATATATGTTTATTTTCCAAAATAAAAATTACAGTAAAATTTTATAAAATATTTTAAGGCGACGCGAGCTGAAACTGAACAAAAATTTTAAACAAATATTTAATTATAACTTAATTTCAGATTCTGATCGATTCTAGCAACTGAACGACAACTTATTTTGATAATTCGGTTAACGACGACACATTTTCTCCAAACAAACATTGTTGTAACAAATTCCACAGTAAAATTTATTTTTTCCATCATTTAAATATTATTATCGCCATAAAATCTGATTCAACAGTTATTTAAACCTTTTAAACTTTATTTAAAATTCATATTAAATTCAAATTTGATTTTCAAAATATCTTAGATCGTTACAATACATATACTGATTTTATTTCAATGATATATTATCTATTATATGTTATTCATTCCGCTATGAGATTCGTGTTACTCTGATGTTTTCTTCTTCTTCTTCTTCTTCTATTCTAAGTTTCTATCTTTTCTTTCCTTACCCTCTAATTTCTTTCATTAATCATCCGGTATTTTTTCGATGTTTGGTTCGTCATCATTGAGTTTATGGCGATAACCAAGGTCGATAAAAACCCAGGTCATTACAGTCGGTATCAGAGCATAAGGTTAAGTGAATTACCTTGACTCTGTGGCGTGACTCGGTAGAGATAGGGTTAGTAATACCGTAGACTGAGTTTGAGTGTATATATACGAGTGAACGTATTTATAGATTTCAATATAAAATTGTTTTATATTGTGGAGATTTATCGGTTGAGTTGTTTATGGGTTCTGGTCGATCAGTTTGATCCACTATATCGGTAGGAGTTTATAAACACTCAAATACGATGCGTCGGCATGATATGTTTTGAAAGAGGGTAAATGAAAATAATTTTACCCAAAGTATATTTGATACATATTGGATATATTGGTTGATATTATAATCGAATAAGATTATAAAAAGTGAAATGGTATGTAGATAACCAATCAGAATTCAGATAAGTATAATGAATTGAATTAAATTTGAAATTTAAATCAGAATTGAAATTGAAACCCTGGAAATATGAAACAGAGTTTGTAAATGGACTTGGATTAAATATATGTAAAATTTAAGATCCTGGGAGATTTTAAACTGTATTCCATGGAATTGTAGATGATATTTTGAACTGATTTCAAAATAAAAGGTGTTTAAGAATGATTTTGAAAGGGATACAGTATTGAACTCACTTCGATAGCTGGGAAATAACCCCAATGATAAGCTAGACATCATCGGTGTTCATTTTCGAGTTGCTGAGTGATGGATTACTACCAAAGGAATTTGTTTTTGAATTGTTTTGAGAAAAACAAAGCTGTTTAGGACTCCCAGAATTTGATCTGTTTAATTTAAGCCAAAATAGAATTTGTAAAAGCAAATTGGAATTAAAGTACAACCAGTTAAGTGGTAATAGAAATTGATTTGAAATGATATTGTGTTAATGAGTTAAGGATTCGGGATCAAGAACGAACCTTGAGTTTGAAATGAAAATTTGGCTTGGTAAAAAGCAAATGGCTGTGTTGGAGATAAAAGTGATTTCAGAATTTTATTTGAGATAACATTGGTATATGCTGAGTTGATAGCATATGGAAGTGATAGAGTTGATATGCCCGACAAAAAGGTACAAGTTTATATTTCTATTGGATATAAGATTTATGAGCCAAATTGGCAAGCCGTTTGGCTGTTTGATTTTCTTTTGGGTTGGAGATGGCCCAGAGAGGCGAGTTGCAGTTTGACGTATCGACTAGTATGAAGGAGGTGCTGGCGAAATTTTCCGAAAAGTTAAGGAGTTAGAATATTTTCAGGATTTTTGAAAATATTAGTTGATAGAATTAAATTAATATTTAATTGTAATTAAATTGGTTCTGTTGAAACTGAAGTTAAGAAGTGAACAAATAAGTTATAACCAATTAATAGGGTTTGATCTCTACCTTAGCAATTTCGAGGAAGAAATTATTTTAAGTGGGGAAGAATGTAATGACCCGCATTTTCAGCGGTGTAATAATTAATTTATTTAATTATTTAAATAGTGATTCAGAGGATTTAATGGTCGTGGAATTAAGTAATGGTGAATATTTAATTAAAATAATAAATTAAATAATATATTTAATTCTGAAATAATCCGAATTGGCTGAAATGACGATATGGTGTGAACTGGATCATCTGTGATATTTAATTCAGCTTGGAATTGATTTGAATAACGAATATATTATATAAGTGAAAGTTTGAACGTAGAGTTATAATATAATTAAAATCGAGCTCGAAATGGCGTTGCAGTTTGTAATTTGGCGATTCGAACTTTAAACGAATATACATAAGCCATTTTAAATCGGATTTCTGTGAAACAAGAAACGTTAGGAGTTGGTGGAGTATATTTTTCTAATGAAAGAGAAAAATCAAGATTTCGTCGTGTAGATTTTGATTTACGTCCAAACCAAATTTCAGAAAAGTCGCTGTGGAATTCCTTTATAATTTGCAACGCTTTATTTACGTTATAAAAGGGTTTTCAATATATTTGAATATCGGGTTTGAATTTAGACAAGGTTCTTTTGAGACATAATGATAATTTAATTTTTAGCATTTTACTGTAATTTTTAATTAATTAAATAAGCAACTTTTTATTTGGAGTATGTTGCACCCTGTATCGATATTTTGAGGTTCCACAAAATGAGTTAAACTACCGGTATTATTATATTTTTCGAATCGTGAGGCATTGCTCGTTTCATGGGTATTTTTATTTTTGTCGTTGGTAGTTCATAGAGGTACAAAATTCTATGAAACCGGTACCCTAAGTAATATCTAAAACTAACTATAAATACAACACTCACTAAAAACATTCTGGGGTCAAAATTCAAAGACGTGACCAAATACTATCCACCGCCACCCCTAAATAAAAATATCTAAGAACGCTGTAAGTACCCCCTCTTTTTTGTTTAACCTAACTTTTCTCTCCTCAGTAAAATACACTACAACAAAACAGTCATTTAACAACGGGCAAAAACCGTTGTAATATGCATTTCACAACGGGTGTATGCCCGTCTTAATATGCGTCGTCGTAAAAGCTTCTAACTATTAGACAACGGGCAATGATTGTTGTAAAGGACCGTTGTAATAACTTGCTCTATGACGTGCAATGACTCTATGACAACAGTTATAAACCCATTGTAATAGCTAATAAATTACAAGGGGCTTTTGCCCATTGTAATATAGTATATTACAACGGTCGATAACCGTTGTAATGTAATGTATTACAACGGGCAAAAGCCCCTTGTAATTTATTAGCTATTATGACGACAAAAAGCCACTTGTAATATACTACTATACTACTTAGTAAACCTGTTTTACAACATGCCATCGATCTTACACAATAACTATTCAAATCAAGTAAATATTTTATTATACTTTTGAATAGTACAAAGTTCTGTTTATCTTTGTTACACAATAACTATACAAAATTTTCATTTGTACACTACATACACTCTATTACACTCATTCTCACTCTCAATGTCTTCATCTTCAGTGATTGATCCAAAACCAATTGCTAAGCCTATGAAGCTCTTCAAATTTGTACTCAAACCAAAAAACAAGCACCTATAAATGAATGTAGTGCATAGTTAATGTAAGCATAATCAATATAAACATTTTGATGCATGTCGAGTTGGCGGTTTATAAAAGAAACACGGTTCTAAGGCTATATATTTTATTTTCCGCATGAGTGAGCAAAAATTCTGTCAGGTGGGTTACCTTAGTGAGCCACTGTCAACAAAAACACAGTGAAGTTGTCCTCCAATTGCCTTGTGAACAAGCGTAGCTGCAATAGTAGAATCTACTCCTGGTAGTGCACAAATGACGTGATCATCATTTCACGTATTTGTATTTTAAGGATGATTTATAATGGAAGAACAACTTCTCCATGTTCCTCAGCCAGTTCTTTGATCATGTGCTCCTTTTATGCAGATGATTGTTAAACTAAGCATTTTTGCATGCGCCCACCCCTACCCCGTCTTCCAACAAAAAAAAAACACACAAACTCTAAATGTATAGGAATTAATTATATAAATTGATAAGAGAAACTGCTTCGTAAACGCAACATTTAGTTCACCCATATTAGTGCAGGCCTTACTTTTACTTTTACGTATCCATTGGAAAGTATGTGCACAGTCACTATTCTAGCAATTATGCATAACAGCTGTTTGATGTAATTTCACGCTTTACCTACGTAAGGTGTATGTACCAAATATAATCATATCTACCTCAACTCAAGTATTACTATACTTTTTGATTTCTAAAGAAAAGATGGTTAAATACAAGGAGCTCACATACTAATATTTTGACTTGGTATGTATATTATTACAGTGGAATGCCATAAAGGCAATGGAAGGCCTGCTGTTGCCGCTATATATAGTAAATATTAGTCTTAGTAAGTTAGAAGCATGTTATAATGGAGATCTCCATATTTGTGCAGCACTTCTTCCTCCAAAGTCTTATGTTGCCATAGAGGAAATACAACACCTGACTATCATTTGTTTGCTAATTACGAAATAGAAATGCAGTGTTACATCAATCAACATTTATTTTTAATACTAGCTTATCTTAGATTACCAAAGAGAGTATAGTTGGAACTTTACTTGAACTCTTCGTATTGAAACCTATCATATGTTCCCTAAAAGTTGGGTTTTTGAGCTATGCTCAGGTCAACATTAGGCCAAACTATAAGTTATTAATCTGCTATTTCTTAGTAGGTTTTTGAAACTTTCACTCATACCTAGATAATGTTTTCATTGAATTAGACTTGAAATATGAAAAAATGAGCAAAATAAAAGAAAAATACATGTTTCAAATGTGTCTTCATTGTAGACTTCTATAACATAAAATATCATATTAAAATTTATTTCCAAGGTATTTGTGCTTATTACGACATTAAAATATCATATTCTCAATTTCTTTTTGACTATACATGAAAAATGTTTAACGTGTGTGCTGTTACTATTTATTTATCCTACTATCATTGCTTATCTCCTTCTGCTAACTGAATCTAGCAAATTTGGGTGTGACATGACTGTATAGTATACTACAATTACATAACATAATTTAGCAAATTAAAGATATAAATTTATAATATATTAAAACTTGAGGGATACAGCTAAGCTTGATATTGCAATCTGAAAGATTAGGCATATTTTGTTATTTCTGAATCACATCAGGTAGTATTCATTAACTGAGTGTTTTATAACATGACAAATTTACTATATTTAGAACAGCAAACAACCTTGAACATCTACAACTACAACATGTTATATCATACAAATTATAAAAATACATATTATATCCATGCTTATTACCCATAAACAGCCCCTATTTCGAGAAGACATGACTAATTTTTTTGTATTGGTTGTCATGGAATGACGTTGAATCCGCTTAGAATGGCGTTGAATCTGCTGAACAAGTTTTATATTTCTCTTTTTTTTTGAATCTACGTTGTCATTTCGACTTCACTGAAATTTACAAATGTAACATTCGTATCATGTGAATCAGGATATTATGGACTCCATCAAGGCAACTACTATCACTTCTTTTGGTAGCATAGCCGAGTCTGTTAGACATAAGGTTGATGATCTTCTAGCCATCTACAAATCGATACAATTGATTATTATACAAATGTGCCTAAATGTTGTAAACTGTTAATTTAATTTTTACATGGAAAGTCGGACCGTCTTTTAATCGTCTCCTAAGTGAAAATAGTTTTTTTTTAACTTCTGCTCAGTACTGCCTTCCTGTTTTACTGCATTAGTAATAGATGTGGTACCCATATAGTTTGAAATTTTAACCTGTAGCGTGTTCTCACTCCCACCAAACCATTTACAAAATTTCACACTTTCATTTAACAAACAGATTTCGTGTAATAAATGTGTAGCCTTTTCTAAATTCACATAATGGAATATTATGTCAAACACAGATGCAATCGTTCCGCACTCAACTTGCTAACTCTAGATCCAACCGATTTCAAATCCGCGATCTGATCAATTAAATCCAATCCAGATCTAATTAAAAAAACCAAATCGAAAACTCACGCCGAGATTAAGAAGGAGTTATAGTAAGCATCAAACTCGTTTGAATGGTAGTTATCTAGATCTAATTAACAGATTAAATTCGTACAAAACAACAAAACGAATTATTGAATGTCAAACCCTAAATCGAAAAGACTAGATTCACAATTCAAGAATCAAACTACACCAAATAACGCAAGATTGAATTGAAAAATAGTAAGAACCTGATTGGATCAGAGGTAGTCTGACGGTGGCGGCGGTCGAACTGTGGGGAGGCGTGGTCGATTCAAGGGGTGCGGCTGCGATCTGATGTAAGCGGCGGTAGTTGATTACATTTTCTATTTTTCCTCAATAGAAGGAAGGGTTTTGTTGTTGAAACGAAACAAGGGAGTATTTTATTTCTTTGTATTAAAAACAACAGCCGTGAACGAAAAGAGAATTTCTAGATGGCACGAAATATTAACCCTAACCAATGAGGTAATCATCTTAGCCATTCCCAATCTTAAACACCCCTAAACTCCACCACCGTTAGATTTCTTTTCGCACAGTTCTGACATTTTATTTTCATCTCTGTAGCAAGATCCGAATGAAAAAACAATGAATGTATTACTATACTTATACCATATTAATAAATTTGTATAATAATTATATATAAGCTTACAGCAAACTAGCATAACAATAATTAATTTTAATTATGTTTCCATAGAGTTGACGTAAGAATTTTCCTACGCCAAACCGAATTTGTAAAAATTAACATAGACGTAATAATGATGCAGGAGATTATATATGTCTTCCCAACAACGATAGTTTTTACATAGTAAATTTCTTATGTCATTCATACGCCTTCATTAATTTTCTGCATATTACAGAAGGCATAGGGAAGACATAGGAAATTTCCTGCGTTTTTCCTACGCTATTACCACTTCCTACTTATTTCTTGTGCTTTTTCTACATCTTGCATTTTGACATAGGAAAGACATGGGAAACTTTCTGTAGAAAATTGAAGTGTTTTCTTGTAGTGCATGTTGGAATATTAATTATATATAATAAGTGAGTATTTATTAATAATCATTAATTATTAGAAGTTATAAATGATTAATATAATATTATTAAATATTAATAAATAGTATAATATTATTAATGATTAGTAATAATATAATATTATAATTAGTAATTAGTAACATATAATCAATATAACATTATTAATGATTATTCATTAAATAATAAAAAATAATCAATATTAATTTTAAGAAAGTATTGTAACTATTAATTATTGATTGTCAAAAATTGGTAACATACATTTATTACAACAGACGTTGATCGTTGTAAAATTGGCATCAGTTAAAACGGGCATTATATCTCCGTTGTAAAACTGACATCTATTACAACGGACATTAAACGTTGTAAAATTGGCACCTTTTACAACAAACATTTTGTGACTAATAATTAGTAATTAGAGATTATTTATTAATAATCATTAATTATTTTAATTTATAAATGATTAATATGATATTATTAATGATTGATTATTAAATATTAATAAATAATATAATATTATTAATGATTAGTAATTAATAATATAATATTATACTTAATAATAAGTAATATATGATTAATAATTAATTATTAAATAATCAAAATTAATTTTATGGAAGTATTGCAATTATTAATTATTGACTGTCAAAAAATGGCGTCTATTACAATGAACTTTTTGTGACCGTTGTAAAATAGATATCTATTATAATGGACATATTGTGACCGCTGTAAAATAGATATCTATTACAAAGGGCCTAAAAATGACCGTTGTAATAACACTTATTACAAAGGGCCTAAATATGACCGTTGTAATAACACTTATTACAACAGGCATTATATGCCCGTTGTAAAAAGGGTGTTGTACAGGCATCTATTACAACGGTCCAAAAGATTACCGTTGTAATAGTAGTCTATTACAACGGGCAGAAAACGCCCGTTGTAAAATGGACGTTGTAATAGATCTGTTTTGTTGTAGTGATACGACCGCCACCTTTTTTTTTTGAGAAACGAGAAAACAAAAAATCCTCATTCAAAAATCGAAAGAAATTCAAACTAAAATCCTAAAATCAAACCATCCGTATATATGAGATCGTCTGGAGATTTTCTTCGCGGTGATGTCCCTTTCCTACAGCTCGACGCTGTCTAAGGGGAGCTCGAATATAATTTTAGCAGCGTCGAGGAGCAAAAGTCGAGATCTGAGGGTGGGTTTGTGGAGAGTCGAACGAGGAGAGCAGGGTTGTCAAATGTTCAGGTCTATTGGAGGAGGCGATGAGATGTTGACGAAGGGTATGGCAGTGGTCTGGGTCTGTTGATTTATGGAGTTTTGAAGGAGAGTTGAGTTCTGTTTAGAACGTGTATTTCAACTAGGAGAAGGGCTTGCTGCGAACTATAAGGGAGCATGAGACGTGAGCTATTTCAAATGGGAAGGGGAAGCTGTGTGTGTTCAAACGTATGTGTATGTATGGATGGACGTTGAGATCATGAAGAAGCAATGCGGACTGTTGGAGATAGTATGTTGGGGGAGTAGAGCCGTAGAAGAATAAGGAGCAGCGTTGTTCAAACATGCATTTTCATATTGGGAAAGGCAAAGTACAGTAGCATGGAAAAAGAGGAGGAGTAGTTGCTGGAAAGGAAAGGGAAATGGTGATGTGTGTAGTGAGTACGGATGGATGAAGAGGTGAGAAAAATATTCGGCCATGGTTTACTGGGAACTTGCAGTGATAATATAAAGGAGGAGAAAGGTTACTATTATCAACGGGTGGTGGGTTTAAGTAAAGAAGTGGACCAAAGTTATGTAACGCAGGCTGAAAGGGAAAAGAAACTTGAATGGGCCGGGAAACTAAGGGGTGAGACCCGATTAAATAAACTCTAGTTTATTTTATTTTATTTTTTTATACATGAACTTGTAATATTAATAACTTCCGCATACGATATTAGAATCACAAACGGTCAGATCCATTAGGATCGTATGGACGAGAGCTTCACAATGGAACTGACGGGGAGTGAATCGAAGCTCGTCACAATTTATTTCAAAATAAATTGTCCGTCTGAATTAAGCGATGGTTATCGTTATTAACGATGATCGTCCAATGTGAGTAAATCTCACTAACTCTGAATAGCTTATAATTTCATGTTGTATTTTTTGAACTGTTAAATATTGGCTGATTGGATGTGTGTTGACTGTTTGATTGAACTGCTAGTCAGTTAGTTGAATTTCTATATTGATTCTGTTTAACAGAATATATCATATGGAACTGAAAGTGATGTTGATTTTATTGTGTAACATCTGTGGATGCAGGGAAACAGGTTGGAGGAATCCAACTGGATTCCTCAACAGTTATTTTATTATTTTCATATATTGTGAAATATGACGTGGTTTATAATCTGTTGTTGATTATATGTGTATGGACGATATTGGAATATTTATAAAGTGAATTATTTATTTAGGATAAATAAATAAGATGTTATAAAAGGGACTAATTACTTAGAAAATAAATAGGAGATAATAAGTGAGATATTTATTTGTTAAATAAATAGGATAAGATAATGGATTTATTTATTTGTTAAATAAATAGAATAAGAAAAGGACATATTTATTTGTTAAATAAATAGGGTTATTAAAGGAAACATTCAAAATAAAAAATAGGATATTAAACGGATTATTTATTTAGGAAATGAATAAGTTATGATAAAGGGATATTGACTTAGAAATTGAATAAGTTATAAAAGTGATGTTAAGCAAAATAAATAGAATAAAGGATTATTTATTTGGAAAATAAATAGAGGATTTAATCGAATCGAGTTAATCGAAAAGAGTAAATCAAAAAGAGTTAAGCAAAATTAGAAACTGACTAGAGATTAGTTAAGTTGAATAGTTTTCTGAGTATCGATCTGATGTTGGTTTCGGCCTTCGGGGTTTATACTTAGAGAATTGTTCTCCTACTAGTTTACAGTCAGGGACTGATAGTTGTGAAATGATAGTGATATGTAAATAAACAATGGAAATCTTTTCCAGTGTTAATAACGTATATTTTCTAAACATAGAAAATAAGGAAATATATATATATATATATGATTGATGATTGATTGATAGAATTTCCATTTGGAAATAATATCGTTGTTTGCACACGTGTTTTCATTTGATAGTTAACTCACCGACTATCAAAGTTTTGACCATTTTAACGTTGTTAATATGGAGAGACCGGTTGGATTATTATTCAAAGAACCACTCTGTATTGGCATAAGCGTTGCGAATCATATATGCCAAAGATTATTGAAGACGGAGTAAATTGCAAGGGCTATTATATAAGTCTTAGATAATAGTGCCTAAGATGGATGTACTGAATAGTGCCTTCGGTTCATCCTGTTCCTGGATGACTTGTATGGACGGATGTCTGACAGAGTATTTCCAGACGATCACATATATTGATTTCTCCAACCGTACCAAGAGTGGAAGCGGAGAAGGAAACTTCTTTTAGCTAACACATAATATATTGTTGAGGACGTCAATCAGTGATTTGATGGATTTGACGATGTGGCATTCGAAGTGAATCTGGTGTGATGATAAAGCGTAGCTTCTAGCCTCACATCCCGTAAATGACAGAAATCGGGCAGGCAGCATGGCTAAGCCGGTCGCTCCGAAGTAGGGTGTATAATCATCTGATCTAGAGTTTCATTTACTTCTAAAAATCTATTGTTGATGCTGTCCCATTTGGGAAACGGTTGCTGATCCCAACCGTTGGTGATATACATTCGATACACTCAAGCGAAATGAGTGGTCGGTCATGTGTGGCCGGGTTGCAAGATGTTCTTGTTGAACGCAGTGTATTCCTTTCTAGAGGTACACTAGCGAAAGGTGGTTCCATACCTTGTCATAGTTGGAAATCCATTACCCAATACGTGCTTGTGGTTTTGATTGTATACTTTATATTTAGAACGTGAGATGAAAGCGTTTCTGCTAGATGATTATTATATTATGATCGATAGACATTATTATAATATCAAAAGGTTTTTGATATAAAGGTATTTTGGATTCTCATAAGGGAAAAACCCGTTCCGTTATACGGCGTGGTCTTATGAGATATCGTTTACTTGTTCGAACTGTTTTAAACTATTTTACTCATACCAGTCCCATGACTGACCCAGAGTTTATTTTGTTTTGTTTTCTTTAAACTCTTGGGTGCCCAATTTTGTACGGGCAGTCAAGTAGTCGGGATTTACAAATACTTGAAGAGATGGAGCAAGAGGCTTTAGGATTATATAGCGAATACTATTCCGCTGTGTTGTAAGTGCTGTACTTTGATAATGATGTGCATACATATACTAATTTTATTTCAAGGATATTTTATCTATTATATGTTATTCGTTCCGCTGTGAGATTCGTGATACTCTGATGTTGTCTTCTTCTTCTTCTTCTTCTTCTTCTATTCTAAGTTTCAATCTTATCTTTCCTCACCCTATAATTTCTTTCATTAATCATCCGACATTTTTTCGAAGTTTGGTTAGTCATCATTGAGTTTATGGCGATAACCAAGGTCGACAAAAACCTCGGTCATTACAGTTATGTTGGTTTACCAACTGTAGGGTGACAATATATTCGATACACTCAAGCGAAATGAGTGGTCGGTCACGTGTGGCCGAGTTGCAAGATGTTCTTGTTGAACTCCAGTGTAACGCTTCTAGAGTACACTGAGCGAAAGGTGGATCCATACCTTGTCATAGTTGGAATCCATTCCCCAAATAAGAGCCCGCGGTTTTGATTGTATATTATATATGTAGAACGTTAGATGCAAGCGTTCTACTAGATTAATATTACTTGTGTTAGACATTATTATAATATCAGAAAAATATTGTTTACAAATGATTTGGGTTATCGTAAGGTAAAAACCATTCGTGTTTATGTGTGGATCGGTCTTACGATTATTCTTTCTTTGAAAGGATCTTTAAAGTTAAACAAATGATTTGAGTTTACTCACACCAGTCACATGACTGACCCGGAGTTTATTTTGTTTTGTTTTCCCTAAACTCTTGGGTGCCTAATTTTGTACGGGCAGTCAAGTAGTCGGAATTTACAAATATATCTGGAGAGCTGGAGCAGGAGGCTTCAGAATTATGTAGCTATGGTTATTTCCACTATGTTGTAAGTGCTGTACTTTGGAAATGATATGTATATTCAAGTACAGATTTATATTTCAAAGTTATGTTATATATTATATGTTATTCGTTCAGCTGTGAGGTTCGTGTTACTTTGATGTTGTGTTGTTCTTCTTCTTCTATTCTAAGTTTCTATCTTATCTATTCTCACCCTCTGTTTTCTTTCTATTAGTTTTTCTTATTTTCCAGTATAATATGGGTTGGACTTGTATTATTTGGTCAGCTCAAATTGGACCGGAATTTCGGGACACTAATAGCTTGTCCATCACATCAACTAGCTGAGGGTCTTCACGTTGCGCGGTTCCTATTGAGTCCAAAAGATTAGGCCGCACTTCTAGTGATGCTAACAAACCAGTCACATGATCGATGGAGGGTCTAAAGTCAAAGTTGGCTATGTATTCCAAGCTCTGCCTTTCAACAAAGAGAGGGCTTAAGGTCAACTTCTTTCTACTCAAGGCGTCTGCTACTACATTGCCCTTTCCAGGGGTATAGGAAATCTCGAAATCATAGGATGCCAAGAATTTCATCCACCTTTGTTGCCTCAAGTTAAGATCTTTCTGCGAGAAAAGGTACTTCAATGATTTATGGTCAGTATATAATTCGAACTTCTCACCTAGGAGATAATGGCGCCAAGACTTAAGCGCAAAGACGATGGTAGCCAACTCTAGATCGTGGGTTGGGTAGTTTTTCTCATGTACTTTCAACTGTTTGGCTCCATAAGCTACTACCTTCCCTTCTTGCATCAAGATAGCACCTAGTCCCGTACCACATGCATCCGTGTGTACGGTAAACATCTTGCTCCCATCCGACAATGTCAGAACTGGGGCTGTTGTTAGAGCTCTCTTTAATCGTTGGAAAGCAATATCGCAATCCAAATCCCAATTGAAAGTTAGGTTCTTCTTCGTCAACTTTGTAAGCGGAGCTGAGATTTTCGCAAAGTCTTTGATGAACTTCCGGTAAAATCCCGCTAGCCCGAGGAAGCTTCGGACTTTGGTCGCATTCCGTGGAACCTTCCAATCATATATCGTAACTACTTTTGCGGGGTCCATAGCTAAACCTTCCTTGGATACCACATGTCCTAGAAATCTCACTTCTTCTCTCCAAAAATGGCATTTAGAGAATTTGGCTTTCAACTAATGTGCTCGAAGAGTGTCCATGACTTCTTTCAAATGCCGAGCATGCTCTTCCTCACTCTTTGAGAAAATCAAAATGTCATCTATGAAGACCACCACAAACTTATTGAGGAACTCCCTGAACACCCTTCTCATCAAGTCAACGAAATAAGCGGGTGCGTTTGTCAAGACGAAAGGCATGACAAGCCACTCAAAGAAATCGTCCGGGGTTCTGAACGCGATCTTATCAATATTGTCTTCAGCCACTCTTAGTTGAGGAAACCCGATTGCCAGATCTAGTTGGGAGAAAATCGATGCACCTACAAGCTTATCAAACAAGTCATATATTCTTGGGAGTGGGTGCCTATTCTTGTTGGTCAGCTTGTTTAGCTCCCATAATCAACGCATAGGAGAAGCGAACCATTTGCTTTGGTTGCGAATACTACTAGAGCACCCCATTCAGAAATACTCCGCCTTATAAACCCCTACTCAAGCACCTCTTTAACTTGCTTGCTGAGTTCTTTCCTCTCCCTTGGAGCCATGTGTCTAACGGGTAAAGCAACGGGTTTTTCATTATCAACGAGGTATATGCGGAAGTCTATCTCCCTCTTCAGAGGTAACCCCTTCAGCTCTTCAAAGACATCTGAGTATTCACGGACTACTCTAACAGACCGCAAATTCTCAATAGACGCATCAAGAGATTCTAGATAGCTAAGCATAACAGAGCTCATGGGATTACAAGAAATTTCGAGAGTGTTACCGAGGCGAGTCATGAGTCTAACCACTCTCTTTTCACAATCGAGGACGGCACCATTACTGGATAGCCAATCCATGCCTAGAATCAACCCATAGCCCGTGAAGCCCAAAACATAGGCTTTGCATCTAAACCCCACACTTAGTATAGAAATTTCCAAATCCAAAAAAATCATTGACAAATAAGTTGAGCCCCCAATTGGATTTGAAACAACCAAAGGATCCTCTACTAAACTGGTGTCTAGGTGCAGAGATTCAACTAAGGCAGTAGATATAAAAGAGTGCGATGCGCCAGAATCAAAGAGTGTATGAACAGGATGATTAAAAAGATAAACTAAACTCTCAATAAAAACATTTCTACCTCGTTCTTGTGGAGGTGCCATGAGAGCGTGAACCTGCCCTCCAGAAGTAGATCCAGCTCTCTGCCCTTGCCCTTGCTTTCTTGGGCAATCCCTAGCCATGTGTCCTGTCTCGCCACAATGGAAACAACCACACATCTTCCTTTTCTTCTTTTTGTAGTCCTTAACCAGATGTCCAGGAATACCACAAAAATTACACTTCCTCTTGTCAGGGGGTTTGTTGTTCTTCCCACCTTTCTTGGTATCTGTCTTCTTGCTCTGTGATCCTTCCCCTTTCTTATCTTAAGGTACTTCCACCTTTGTCTCTTTCTTTCCAGCCTTATCTTCTTCTTGTAACAGTGCCATGTCCACCGGTCTCTCATAAGTTGCACCCATAGGTATGTGGGACATAGCTACACTGTGCAGTGGCTCATTTAATCCTTTAACAAAACGGAGAGCCTTCTTGTGTGGAGTGTTTAATAACTCCAATCCGAACCTAGCCAGCTGGTTGAATTGGTTAACGTATTCCTTGACCGACATACCCCCATGTTTGAGAGCTAAGAACTTCTCCATCTGTAGGCTTCGTTCAGCTTGTGAGAGGAATTTCATTTCAAACCTCATTCTAAAATCCATCCAAGCTTCAATTAGTCTTTCAGCGTTAGTTACTTCCCACTAATAGGAAGCTTCGTCTTTGAGCAACCATACGGCCAACTGTATCTTCTGCCTATCATCCACTTCGAAGATATCGAACAAATCCTCAGTTTCTTTGAGCCAGATTCTTGCTTCCACGAAGGATTCATTTCCATTGAAGTTCTTTCCACCCATGGCTCAAAAGCCCCTACATACTTTTGAGAAAGCATTTGCACAAGGAGGAGGAGGAACCGCTGTAGTTGGGGGAGGAGGAACGTCTGCTGGGCCTGCGGCATTAGTCCTAGCCTCTAGGTACCTTCTGAACCAGCCAGGTACCGGCACGCCCTCTGGAAGGTTAAGATCCTCAGACATCCGGAAACGAAAAAGGAAAGATAGTGCATATGGCTTTGGGGGATTATGCCTTTTTAAAATAAAACACCTTTTCTTGAAAATTGCTCCTTTGAATTTCTTTTTGAAAAACAGTTTTCAAAAATTTTATCTGATCTGGTAAAACTTTTCTCTGATACCAAGCGAAACACCCCACCTCCATTAAGGTCACTCACAAAGGGAATGCCTTAACTTTGGTGGAGCATTATAGGTAAAAGACACAGATAGTTTACAAGACAGATATATATAAGCAGCGGAAAAACTAGCTTTATTTCAAACGTGGTTCATAACAAAACCTTTCACCAAACTATTTCAAACCAACTTCCAAATCATTACATCATAATCTCTGTCTTGATTATTACATAAAGAAGCATAAACCAAAATAAAACTGCATAAATCCCCAAGTAGTAGTGTATCCAAAGCCATAGCCAAAGGTAAGAGGTTCCAATGTTGTACATCGCAGAGTCTTCAAGCTTGGAAAGACGAACGGTCCCAATTAAGCTGAGCTATTCCCTCCTTGGGTACCTGAGGGGGTGGGGGGGACGGAAGAAAAGAGCGAAAGAAAATGGGTCAGACATAAGTCTGGTAAGTCCAGTGATTATTCAGCATGTAAACTGATAAGAGAACCATGACTTGAATAAGTTGGACAGAGGACAATAACAAGGAAATAAGGTAACATAGGATAAGGTAAGATAAACAGGGCAAGATAAACAAGGCAAGATAAACCAAACATACTATCGCACTCATGTCCAAATTCTCTGCACCTACTAGATATTTCAACCATTATCATGAGTTCAAAACCCAGTGATCCCTTTTCATTGATCGACTCCTACTCGCGCGCATTTACTACTTGTGTCCTACGGCCCCACTTGAATGTAAATACCTGTGCTGGTCCCACCATGGGGTGTATTAAATCCTATAGTGGCAACCCGACACGATTCAAGATGCACAGTGTATAACTATTGATGCCCAATGCCTACTTTTTCCCCTACGGAGTACGCACGCCTGTACTCCGTCGGAACCTACATTGACGCACCAACCGCCGTTGTTTTGACCGCTTATAATCAGCCCAGTAATCGTGCCCTACCCTGCCTAGTTCAGGGTACCATGATAGATCTATGTGGTTACTACTGAAATGGGTCCCCGTTACTAGGGTTTCCTAGTCAACATGTTAAACTGGTTAGGTGTCTAAGTTAACCTAACCCCACCTATCAGTTTAGTTAACATGTTGCATTGGTTAAGTGTTGCCTTAATTGACTTAACCCTACCATTCCTGACTTAGCTTTAATTCATTTATTAAATCACCAATCACTCACATTAGATAGGTATTGTTGTGGTTACTGGATGTGCCGGTCGGGTCCGGGCAGTTTTACACCGCAACTCAGTCTAACCTCGGGTTCCTTTTGGCTCGATGCACTAACCTCCCACATTAGATATATATTGTTACGGTGGCTGGATGTGCCGGGCGGTTCCGGGCAGTCTTACACCGTAACTCAATCTAACCTCACGTTAAGCATATTCGTCTTTTCTAAATTTACATATTTACCTCTTTATATTTATATGTAAATTATTTCATTCAAGTCAAGCCCCACTTTTTCTTTTAAATCAAGTTCATAATTTTAGGTATGAATATTTATACCACTTTATGCCATAAAACATTTACATGTTTATGAGCCAAGTATGCCAATTATATGTAATTTCAAGTTTTCCCTAACGTTACCCCCGTTAAACGTTCGCATAAATCACATAAAATGTTAGGCTCGATACATAGCCTAACTTATACACAAAAGGGGAAAAAGTGGAACATGTAATAATTCCAACATCATAAAAATATAGATCTAACTACACATGTATCATATGAATTTGGCATATAACAATATACATTCAATTATGAAGTTGCAAATTTAGATCTACTCAACATGAATCATGAAATAGGGGTTTTACATAGAACTATATAAACTTAAAATTAGGCATGTGGTTGTGAACTTTGCAAATTAGTTGGATCAAATCTAACATGAACCTAATCATATTAGCATGTAGTTTTGGTCATATATGTGAACATGGTTGAACTTGCATAAAATTCCCAAATTGACATACAACATATAGGTGTCATTACCAAATCATGAGACATGAAATGTCATCGCCAAATTATACAATGTAGTATGTCATTGCCAATTTACACAGTATGATATCCATCGCCAAATTATACAATATGGAATGTCATCGCCAAATTACACAATATGATATCCATTGCCAAATTATACAATATGGTATGTCATCACCAAATTACACAATATGATATGCCATCGCCAAATTATAATATGTCATCGCCAATTTATGTCATCGCCAAAATATACAACATAATATGTCATTGACGAATTATACAACATATGGATTCATTGCAAAGCATTTAACAATTACCATTAAATTACATACGACATGATCACAAACATGAGAAGAGTCATAGTCTTAATCGATTCAATTTTAACAAAAAGGATAGGCATAGATTTACATTAGGCGATGTTCTATATCCAGTTATTTAGTCACAATTCAAATATCGTTTAGGTCTAAATGATAACTGGACTTACAAAAAGGAGGCTAGTCTTGAGTTATGGGATCTGTATTCTGAATTTGAATAGCTCTCCTTTATTGTAGACATTGAATTCTCTTAGTTGAATTAGATTTGATTTGCAATTCCTAACTTGCTTTCTAGTTGAATGAAAACGGCGGCTACTCTAGGCTAAGTACTGACAACATGACAGTCTTAGGAATATTTTTGTGTGGCTTTAGGGTTTAGATTTAGGTTGCTTATATAGAAGTTTGATTTAGTCGGAGCCGTCAGATTAACCTAGAGCAAATCAAAGCCATCCAAACCTAAGAGAACCAAGCAGGACATGCCACACAAGCCCTAATGACATAGCAATTCGTCACAGGAGAAAACACGTCAGATTTCAGATCTAACCCGAGGTGAAGGTCGACCCCCAGGTCAACCCCCTGATCGACCTGTATGGGGGGAGGTTGACCCCCTGGTCGAACTGGCCTTGGGCGGGAAATTTTCTACCCAGCCCACTTCTGCTTCTGATTTTGAATTTTGAATTTTCTGAACTTTATTCTGAGCTGTTTATTTAAATTCTTGAATCTTCTGAAAGTCATATCTCCTTCATATGGAGTCCAATTTACGCAAACTCGGACTCTACCTCAAGTAGAATTCTAAGACGAATGCAATGGCGTAACCCATTTCCCTTGATTCTCACTTTTGTAATTAATTATTCTTTAATTCATTACTTTAATGTTTACAGAAAATACGGTGTGTTACAGCCAGACTCAAGCTTAATTGGGTACCTTTGAAAACCAATCTACACCCAAAACATATTGTTTAATCGGGTACTTATGACATGTAAAAGATTTACGGACGCAAGGTCTAATCGAGTACTTCAACAACGAATCTGCACACAATTGAGATTAATTAACCGAGCAAGTACTAGTGACACATAAAAGATATCCGGATGCAAGGCCTAATCGGGTACTTCAGCAACAAATCTGCACCCAGTAGGGATTGATTAGCCGATAAGGTACTTGTGACATGTAAAAGACATCCATATGCAAGGTCAAATCAGGCCTATGATACGTAAAAGACGTCCGGACGTAAGATTTAATCGAGTACTTCACCAATGAATCTACACCCAATAGGGAGTAATTAATGAGTGGGTACTGATGACACATAAAAGACATCTGGACATACGGCCTAATCAGGTACCTATGACACGTAAAAGACGTCCGGATGCAAGTCCTAATGGGTACTTCAGCAATAAATCTACTCCCAGTAGGGATTAATTAACCAAGCGGGAACGGTGACACATAAAAGACATCCAGGTACAAGGCCTAATTGGGTACCTTTGACACGCAAAAGACCTCCGGACGCAAGGTTTAATCGGGCACTTCAGCAATGAATCTGCACCCAGTTGAGTTGATTAATCGAGCGGGTATCGGTGACACATAAAAGATATCTAGAGCAAGGTTTAATCAGGTACCTATGACACATAAAAGACTTGTGGACGCAAGGCCTAATCGTGTACTTCAGCAACGAATCTGCATCCAATAGGGATTGATTAACTGAGCGGGTACCTATGACACGTAAAAGACATCCGAATGTAAGGCCCAATTGGGTACCAATGACACGTAAAATACATCCGCATGCAAGGACTAATAGGGTACCTTCAGCAATGAATACGCACCTAGTAGGGATTGATTAACCGAGCATGTACTGGTGACACATAAAAGTCATACAGGCGCAAGGCCTAATCCGGTACCTATGACACATAAAAGATGTCCGAACACAACATCTAATCGGGTACCTATGACACTTAAAATACATTTGCACGCAAGGCCTAATCGGGTACTTCAGCAATGAATCTGCAGCCGGTAGGGATTGATTAACCAATCGAGTATCAGTGAAACGTAAAAGTCATCTGGATGCAAGGCCTTATCGGGTACTTATGACATGTAAAAGATGTCTGAATGTAAGGCTTAATCGGGTAATTCAGCAATGAATCTACACCTAGTAGGGATTTATTAATCGAGCGGGTACTGGTGACACATAAAAGACATCCAGATGCAAGGCCTAATCGGGTACCTATGACATGTAAAAGACATCCGGGCGCAAGGCCTAATCGGTTACTTCAGCAACGAATCTGCATCTAGTAGGAATTGATTAACTAAGCGGGTACTAGTGACACATAAAAGACATCAGGACGCAAGGCCTGATCGGGTTCCTATAAGACATAAAAGACATTCGGATGCAAGGCCTAATCGGGTATTTCAACAAAGAATCTGCCCTCAGTAGGGATTAATTAACTGAGCGGGTACCAATGACACATAAAAGACATCTTAACGCAAGGCCTAATCGGGTACTATGACATGTAAAACATGTTCAGATGCAAGGCCTAATCCAGTACTTCACCAACGAATCTGTACCTATTAGGGATTGATTAACCGAGCGGGTACCAGTGACATGTAAAAGGCATCTGGACGCAAGGACTAATCAGTTACCTATGACAAGTAAAAGATGTCCGGACGTAAGGCCTAATTGCGTTCTTCAGCAATGAATCTGTGCCCAGTAGGGATTGATTAACCGAGCAGGTACCAGTGACATGTAAAAGACATCTGAATGCAAGACCTTTAAGGTACCTATGACACGTAAAAAAACATTCGGACGCAAGGCCTAATTCGGTACTTCTGCAACGAATCTGTACCCAGTAGGGATTAATTTACCAATCGGGTATTAGTGACACGTTAAAGACATCTAGACGCAAGGCCTAATCGGGTACCTATGACACGTAAAAGCTGTGTGGGCGCAAGGCCTAATCTAATACTTCTGCAACGAATTTGCACCTAATAGGGATTTATTAACCGAGCGGGTATCGGTGACACGTAAAAGACATCGGACACAAGGCCTAATCGGGTACCTATGACACATAAAAGACATCAAAACGCAAGGCCTAATCGAGTACTTCAGCAATGATCCTGCACTCAGTAGGGACTAATTAACCGAGCGTGTACCTGTGACATGTAAAAGGCATTTACATGCAAGGCCTAATCGGGTACCTATGACACGTAAAAGACGTCCGGACGCAAGGCCTAATCGGGTACTTCAACAACGAATCTACACCCACATAAAAGACATCTAGGCACAAGGCCTAATTGGGTACCTATTATACGTAAAAGACGCCCGGGCGTTAGGCCTAATCGGGTACTGCAACAAGGAATCTACACCTAGTGGGGACTGTTATACCAAATAAGCTAAAAGAATGTGAAGGACGGTCAGACTCAAATCTAAGAGGGTATTTTGAAAACCAATCTATACCCAAAACATGTTGTTTAACTGAATAAAATAGAAAATTGCAAAGGACGTTCGGACTCAAACCTAAGCGAGTACTTATGGGATGTAAAGAATGTCCGGACTCAAACCTAAGCGAGTATTTTTGGAAACCAATATATACCCAAAATACATTGTTTAACCGAACAAACTAAAAAAATGCAAATTTCAATCTAACATTTTTGTATTAGCAGTCTAACTTTCAAATCCACTAGCATGATTTAAAAAATGTAAAATGATAATATAATCTAGCATTTTGTTATAAGATTTAGTAGAGTGCTTATGATAAATAAAAATTTAGTTTCATATGACATTTTAATTATGAAATCCACTTCAATATTTGTAACATTACAAATGATACATTAATGTAGCATTCTTTTATAAAGTCCAATAACATGTTTATGATATTAATTTGAAATGATTATCTCTTGTGGCATTTCACTTATGAAATATATTAGCCTATTTAAATCATGCAAAGTGATAAATAATGTATTCATTCCTATTACTTTCAGTTACAATAAAATGCAATTTCAAGCTAGCACAGTACAAAAACTAAATGTCCAATATTTGTGCGATGAAAATCGTAAACAACATATATTGTTGAGTACTTAGATGGTCAAAAATATTTAGCATACATGTAAATTTCAAAATATTTAAAAGTGATACAAATAATTAACTATTAAAATGAAATGCTATATACATTTAGCATTACACCTAAGCGAATTCAACAACAGCCTGAAACGTACAAAAAATAGAACCAACAAAAAAAATACAAGAACAATAAACTAAATTGCACATATAATAGAGTGAATTTCATAGTACACATAGAAATGATAGTTCCATATATAATTATTCTGAGCTGAAACCAAAACTCAATCGAAATAACATACAACAACCACATCTCTTATTATCAAAATCACAAAGCACAAGCAGAACAGAAAAATCAATTTATTTGAAAGAAAATGCACGATCTGAGATAGATTAACATAAATGATAGTTTCAACAAATTAAATTGCACATATAATACAACTTAAAATATAATTAACAACAATAACATCTCTTATTCTCAGCATAAAATACAACAACAAGGTAATTTGCACTGTAATAGATAAAATTTCATACTATGCACAAAAATGATTGTTTTATATATCATTATTCTAGGCAAAAAACAAAAGCAAATCGAAAATACTCATAGAAACAAAATTTGTTATTTCCAGAATCACGAATCTGAAGCCAACGCCATCGTATGAAGCAGTCGCCGTCGAGTGAAGCCGTCGTCATCGAGTGATTTGACAGAAGATAAATGGATCGATCAAATTTGCAACAACCTCAATCTTCAAAACGCATGAATTGAGATCGATTCAAGATTGAAGGCATCAGTTATAGAAAGAACACATATGATTTGAGATTTAAGATCGATTTGTGTTTTTTTCGATCAATAGGAAGATGGAGATTGAATAGGAATAGCGGACAAACAAAATTTCTATAAAAAAATTTCCTCCTGCCAAAATCAAAATATGCGCGTCCTTTCTGTATAAAAATAATAAGGGCGTCCTTCAATCTAAAAAACAAGGCATGTTCTTCTTTGAACCGATTTTCCTGTAAATATAATATCTCTTTTAATTTCCAATTCATTTATCCTAAAATTTGTTCGTTGCATAACGTAAATTTATCTTAGCAATTTTTAATAGAAAAAAAAAATCATATTTTACAACGACAGTAAGATGTGAATGCATAGACTAATTGATAAATAAATATATATATATATATATATTAACTTCTCTCTTTAAATACATTGTTAACCATACAGAAATGACAAATCACCTTGATGATACATAACTTTATTTTGCAATTATCACAATTGTAAGTGTGATCCTTACAATAACATGAAATATATGGTTGACTACAAAGATAAAAGCCGAGTAAAAAATAAAAGCTCTTCTCAATTACAAATACGTTCAAAAAAATTCTTTGTTTTTTTAATTTTTTTTACATTCAGCCAATTGAATTAGTTGTTGATTATAAAATATTTAAGCAATAAATTATTTAGTATTCATTCCTTCACTTGTATATCTTTGCAAAAAAAAGTTGAATATACATACAAAAATTATATAACAAGGATGATGAAGTTGTTTATTCACTCATACATATAATATATGATAACCCCAAACTCTCGTAGTACGAAAGCAAGGATGATCATTGGAATATAACATATTTATAACAACAGAAGATTACAGATAACAGCATAACATATTAAATCATAGCAGCGGAAATTAGAAATGTCATCAACATCACAACATCAGAGTGGCACAGTTACAGGATACAACTTAGCACATAAACAGTCTGAGCAAAAAGAAATAAGTCTAAAACATCATCAGGTACATCATAGATAAATGATGTCTAAATGTTCCAAAAATAGAAATAAAAGAAAGAGGTAATCTTCGTCTTCTGCCCAAGAGCATACTCCACTTCAGAACATATCCAAAATAACCTGATACCTGTCACTTGGCTGCCCATGTAAAAATAAGGGCACCCAAGTTTGCAAGTGAAAAACAAACTACGAGTCAGTCATGGGACTGGTATGAGAAATCTTTCTTAACTTATCTAACAATAGGGCTAATCACAGGACCACACCGCTAATGTGGAACAGGTTTACTTGATTGGATTGCCAGTGCATAAATTAAATAAATCTATGACGACCCCATACCCCATTCCATGGTGGCAAGGGTAATCTTTGGAATATAACACATAAACAGATAACAGCAGAACAAAAATAAATAAATACACCAGATAATGTACAATAGAATACACTGGATAAACATAATCATCAGAGTTACACAGTATACCGGATCATACTTAGTACAAAAATATAGTTCAGCTTTACATAAAATGTCTTCAGTGGAATCAAAGCATAATATGTACAACAGGAGCTGAACAACATAAAAAAAAGAAGTGATAGAATCCAGCTCCAGCTATTCAGAAAGAGCCTATTAAAACCTGAATACAAGGCTGCCCATGTAGAAATAGGGCACCCGTGTTTGCAAGTAAAACAAACTACGAGTCAGTCATGGGACTGGCATGAGAAATCTACTTAACATATTTTACAATAAGGTCAATCACAGGACCACGCCGCTAACGCGGAACAGGTTTACTCCATTGGATTGCCAGTGCTTTAAAACAAGTAAATCTTTTAAACATCGCAATGCTTTTTATAAAAATGAAGCATTATAAGACTCAGTTCCCATCACACAATGCAACGCAAACCGGAAGATAGAGTTTTACCTTATAATGGCCAAAATATGCTTGATACGTATAAAACAAAAGCATTTGATATTATTACTAGTGTTTATATGTTTCAAAAACAATTTCAATCATAAGTATCAATCATAGACAGCATGAATGCCCCATACCACCATGTCGTCATATATAGGTATACAATCAAAACCGCACGATGTCGTATTTGGAAATTGGATTCCGTCATGAACCAAGGCAAAGGATCATCCTTACCGCTTCGAGGGAATCTAGCCTATGTCTCAAGCAAGTACTCAGTCAAGCCTTGGATCGTCAGGGCCGGTCCACACGGAGTGGATTAATATGCCAGAGCATTGCGTTTCCCCGCCCTATGGGGCGTAAACTGGTCATATACCGACCAAACTATTGGCCCAGGAGCGACTGATATAACTGAGGCGCCTCTCTATCCATCATCCACATAAGTAAAATGCCAGGCCGTGTAAAAACACTGACACCACTCCTATCTAGAAAGAAACGCAGGTCCTCCCTGATGTCCTCTCCCGTTTCTGGCTCATACCGGGATGTGAGGCTCGCGAAACAACGCTAAACACAAAGCTAGCTATTCAAAGCCCTGCTTTGATCATCAACCACAAAGCTATGCTTTTCAACAAAAGCTTTGATCATTGCATCTCTGTATGCCACGTTGTCAACCTACAACGTTAGACACACATCCATTTACAAGTCCGTTCTGGGTCTGAACGAAACCGGAGGATCTTTATTCCTCGCACATCTGAACGATCAACAAGTACGTCCGGACAACCACCACTGTAACCCCTTCAAGGCAGCAACTCCCATCCAAGGCATCAGTAGCCATCCATCGGACCTGAAGATCATTGGTCTTGCACTGTCTTCCTATCTTCGACTTCTAACCATCGATCAATTATTTGAAATGAGAATTAACTCGGCCTTTTCAAATAATCCACGCATATTTAGAATTCAAATCAATTCATTTCAATGGTTAAATTATTCGACATCCATAATTCAGTTCGTTAATGTAAATTTCATGTCAAACACATTCAACCATCAGATACCTAATAAACCGAGTAAATTTAGTTTATTTCCATTCCATATCGTTTATAATGTTTTTATCGCTATTTTTGTTTATTAAAAATAGACAATTTATTCAAACGACGCTTCAGGCCATAACACGGTCATGGCGCTGTTTTTCTTTAGATTTGATTTACATATATCTAAAAATCTAATCGTTGGATCTATACGAATTTTATATCATTGGAAAGATCTTTTCAAAACGAATCCAACAGTACCAGTTTTGGGAAAATCCGACGATCGGATCTCCCGGTACAATCGTTTGAAGTTACGATTTCAAAATACGAACTGCAGCGTCGTTATTCGATTTATTTTAGTTATATATATATATATATATAAAATCCATTCTGGCGCTGTTTTCATTCAGATTTCAATTAAACATTCCAGACAATGTAACCGTTGGATCTATGCAAAGTTGGTGTCGTTGGAAAGATATTTCCAAAGCGAACCCAACGGTTTCCGTTTCGGGAAAATCCGATGGTCGGATCTCCTGCAATAATCGTTTAAAATCACGGTTTCAAAATACGAACTGCAGCTTCGTTATTCGATTGATTTTAATTATATATATATATATATATATTTATGAATATAATCCATTCTTCGATTTCAAAAATCATTTAAACTCATATAGGTGATAAAAATGATATTTTTATCCAACAGATATTTATTTCAACACATGACTATTTTTAACAAATCATATATATAGTAAAAATGTGATTTTTATTGTCAAAACAATTTATTTCAAAACACGATTATTTTATATACTTTATATAGATGATAAAAAATGTGATTTTTATTGTTGAAACAATTTATTTCAAAAATGTAGATTTTTATCCATTCATATATATTATAAAAATGTGATTTTTATTGTCAAAACAATTTATTTCAAACATGCGATAAAAATGTCATTTTTATCGCTCCAACCATTTCACTTCATTCATTCTATAAAAATATTATTTTTATCGTTCAAACAATTTTATTTCATTCATTTGATAAAAAAGTTATTTTTATCGTTCAAACTTTTTTTATTTCATACATTCGAAAAAAATGTTATTTTTATCGTTCAAACAATTTTATTTCATTCATTTGATAAAAATGTTATTTTTATCATTCAAACCATTTTATTTCAAAAATGAATATTTTTCCCATACATGAATATATTTCCAATACATGAATATAAATCAAACACAGGAATATTTCAGAAAATTTCGGCAGCATAACGACAGGGTAGTTAAAACCGGCACCGTCCCTAGTACGACTCCTCTCTCTACCTTAAAGCCTCGCAGCTTTTGACAATGGGGATGTCAATATCTAGTTCATACGCAGACGATTTTTCCTATATACTAATCCTATTGGGATTTCAACCACAATCAATCATTTCCAATCAACCATTCATGATATACACCAAATATCACATCAACCAAATCCAAATAATATCACAACCAATATATATTGTCCATGATCCGTGGACGAGGGGAGTGTGTGTGTATATATATATATATATATATATATATATATATATATATATAGAGATACGTATATAAATATATTTCGATTTCATTTCAATATATTTCAATATCATTTCAATGTATATATAATTTTTTTACAATACATATATAACTTATACATCGCACGTACAATTTATACAACGGTTATATATGAGGTGTACAACGCTTATATATATATATCATACATCGACCGTATAATTTGTACATCGTTATTCCATATCGTTTATAATTCAGAAATCTCACATTGGGTTCCACTCCTCCAAAAATTGTATAAGGCTCTGAAAAATATTCGGTCTCTTCTAGAATGTAGAAGACGTCCACACGAGTCCAATGTCTGTTGTTTCACTGGATTTCGACAACATAGCAAAAAATATGATTTTTATCATGAAATCAAAATCTGTAGCACTTTAAAGTGCTATAATCCTTTAGAAAAATAAACAGCCGTTACCTTTCTAAAATGTTCAAAACTAGGTCGCCACTTTTCTCGAAATCTGTGTAGCCAAGGGCCGATCGGCCTACGCCACGTTGATGGCCTTCGAGAGGGCTCTCCGGCACTACCCTCCTTGTCAAACTCGAACTGCAGGTGGCGGCGAATTTTGGTGCGAACGGCGACGACTTTTTGGCTTTAGATCTCGACAAATACTGAATGCTGGAGGTCGAGAGTGGTATGAATTTAAAGGCTGGAGGACCCTCTACAAAAACCCCAACAAGAGTGTTGAATTTTATTGAAAGATTCAAGAGAAAACGAGGAGAGAAGGGAGTGAGGTGCTTCCGTCATTCGTGTAGGAGGTTACAGGGCTGAGCGATGTGGAAGAAAGAATGTGATTGGCCAGAAGGATTTATAATTATTTTTAATTTATTTAAATCCGAAAATACCCCTTACCTCATAGGAACTCCAATCCAAGCCCTACGATTGTCGTGTCTAGCTAAATACCCCCATTCCGAACACAATGGGATATGTCTCGTAAGCCCATTCGACTGTTTTAGTCAGTTTCTCTTCAAATTAAAATATAAAACATTCAATATTTGATTTGAACGTACATTTCAATTTGCCGGGGCCACATACTGATCCCAAAAATTCCAAAAAAATAAATCTAACTATGTTTTGATGATACGGTCCCAACAAAACTGATTTCGTCGAATTTTGAGACCGTTTGAAAAATGGCCATTTTCTGGGTGATCCAATTTGACTAAAATCAACCAAACACATTTTCCTTTTCCACGCTCACATATTAACTTCAAAAATTATGGAATTTGAAACCTAGCAATAATTTGACATCCCGGATCCAACAAAAGTGGTTTCGTCGAAAACGGATGTCGTTTGTAAAATGGCTATTTTCAAGGGCTATATAAACTCCATAGCGACCTTTTTGAAATTTCATTTGGCCATAACTTTTGATTCCCGCTATGAACTTTTGATTTTTCAGATTCGTTAGAAAGATAATCATAAACAGATTTAAATATTTTTGTTTTTACTAAAATCCGTTTTATTTTGCACCCGGTACAGTTAGTCAAAGTTTGAATTCAAATTTTGAAACTACCGCGCCATTTTGGCCTTGTTTTATAATTAAAATAAATATATTTATTTTCCAACATCGATTCAAATAGCCTTTTGGTCGTTATTATTTAAAATACTTTATTTTAAATATTCAAAATCCACTCAAATAGCCAAATTAAAAATTTTAAATTGGTTCTGATTTTCCGGGTTGTTACAATCTCCCCCACTTAAAATCTTTTCGTCCCCGAAAAGGGATGAAGTCGAAAGTTGTTTAATTAACCAACTCAACTTTCATTCTGGCTTTCATTCTTCAACTTTTAAGTTTCTAAGAATTTTCCAATTCTTCAAAAATTTGGCTAACACCCTAAATTTTTGAATTTTTTTGCCATAACCTCCTTTTTTACGGGGAGGAGTTTGGAAATTTATTGGGCCGTATTAGGTACCCAATAAATCCTAATAAGCATACACATATTTATAGTGATATATTCCGGTGTCCACAGGGGAGTGTGTATAGATCATAACTCCAGAGAATAAATTCTCATCACCCTATAAATGGTTTTTGTGCCTTAATGACCAGAGAGACGTTTTTATTGTCATCTCCAGACCCGTGTGGGGTTTTTATTAATCTGGCAATTCATCGTTACATTTTATATAGTCCATATCAGTCATCAGTTCAATCTATAATATATAGTCGTCGCCATACAAGCCTCTCACTCGTATGGTAAATCTTCCTCCTCGTCACACAAGCTCCAAATGCTTATGTGGTATATGATGAAGTATGCCATCTCCAAGAAGTATGCCATGTAGTGTAGTTCAAAATTAATTGTTACTATCCTATGGCGATGTTTATTATTACACACGGAACAACCAGCACCCCGCATCCAATGGCATTCACAGGAGTTGATATAATAATGAAATTGCGCATCCAACTCATTAAGGTTTACCTATTTGTCGGACACGCAAATAAATTCTTTACTCAACAGCTAATCCATTTACTTGTTCAAACATATATAATGCACATGTGTATATCTCTATCTATTTTTAAATCAGTTCATTACTTGATTTAATTGCATAAATTTACCATTCATTCTCTTATTGATTAAATTAATTATCTTTCCAATAATTTGACTAATCAAATTCTCAAATACACAACACAAACAACAATCAATTTACTTTTCACTTTTCAAAAATATACTAATTAATTCATATACTCCTTTAAAATCTTTCAGACTATATAATTAAAAAGTTTACATCCATGCAAAAGGAAACAACAACAAAGTAGAGAACAAAACGGAAATGCAAAATATGGTAAATGTACCTTGCACCAGAGTTAATTAGAGATATCAACTCTGCACTTGGGATAGGCTTTCTTAATGCTTTCCTCAGTTTCCTAAGTACAGTCTCGTAAATCTCCACTCCATTGCACTTTGACTAAGTGAACCTTCTTGTTTCTCAGCTCTTTTGTTTCTTTGCCAATAATCTTTAGCGGCTCTCTTCTCACAGCCAATTCTGAAGTAATTTCCAAATCCCATTGCGCGGCTTCTTCCACGATCTAGTCTGGATCATGCAGATGCTTTCGAAGATGAGATACCTGAAACACATCATGTACTCCAGGCAACCAATCTGGTAATTGAACCCTATAAGCGAGAGTTGCAATCCGTTCTAGAATAGGAAACGGACCAATAAATTTAGGCGCCAATTTCCCTGTTTTACCGAATCGGATTACTCCTCTCATCGGAGATACCTTCAAATACACATAGTCGCCAACAACGAATGATAAATCTCTTCTTATCTTATCTGCATAGCTCTTCTGTTGGCTTTGAGCAGCTAGTTATCGTTTCTTAACGAAATCGACTTTGTCCGCAACTTCGCGAATCATATCAGGTCCTAATACGAGTCCATTACCAGGTTCTACCCAACAAGCAGAAGATCGACACGGTCTACCATACAGTGCTTCGAATGGTGACATTGTTAGGCTCTCTTAGTAGCTGTTGTTGTATGAGAACTCAGCCAAATGCAAATGGTCTTCCCATGATCCGCCAAAATCAATAACATAAGCCCACAATAAATCTTCAAGAATACGGTTCACCCTCTCAATTTTACCATCTGTTTGAGGATGATAAGCAGTGCTTAAGTTCAGTTTCGTTCCCAATTCTGCTTGGAATGATTCCCTGAATTTACTAGAAAATCGGGTCATGATTACTAACGATACTCAGGGAACTCCATGAAGTTTAACAATTTCTTTAAAATAAATCCGCGCCAGACTCTGGGCGGTTCTATTCGATCTGACAGGTATAAAATGGGCGGTCTTCATGAGATGATCTACGATCACCCAAATACTGTCGTTTCCTTTCCTAGTTCTAGGCAAACCATCTATGAAATCCATAGAAATCTGTTCCCACTTCCCACCTGGAATTTCCAACGGTTGCAACAGTCCAGCGAGTTTCTACTGATCGCTTTTGACTTGTTGACAGGTGGAACACCGGCTAACATATATAGAGATATCTCTTTTCATCGCCTTCCCCCAGAAAGTTTGCTTGAGGTCATTATACATTTTACTAACCCCTAGCTGGATACTCAATTTGGACTTGTGATTCTCGTCCATTACTTCTCTTTTGAGCTCAAGGTTGTCGGGAACACAAATCCTTCCTTTCAATCTCAGAACTCCTGCGCTATCCACTTGGAAACTGGAGACTTCGCCCCTTTGAATTCTTTTGATCATTTCTTTAAAAAAACTATCGTCTTTCTGAAGAATAGATATCTTATCAATCAACGATGGTGTAATGATAATACTTGCGATGATCACATTCTTCCTGCTGAGCACATCAGCCACAACATTGGCTTTCCCCGTAGTATATAAAATATCAATATCATATGCTATGAGAAATTCTAACCAACGTTGCTGCCTCATATTCAGATCCTTCTGGGTGAATAAATACTTCGAGGATTGATGATAAGTATATAGTTCAAACTTCTCACCCAATAGATAATGCCTCCAGATTTTCATAGCAAACACGGTGGCTAACAACTCAAGATCATGAGTTGCATAATTTTTCTCATGTGGCTTCAATTGACGGCTAGCATAAGCGACTACCTAGCCTCTTTGCATTAATACTGCACCAAGACCTTCTTTAGAAGCATCAGTCTAGACTTTCAAGTCTTGATTGCTATCAATAGTTGTTAGCACTGGAGTAGTTGTCAATTTTAACTTCAGCCTTGGAAATCCGCCTCACATTCCGGAGTCCAATTGAACCTTGAATGTTTCTTAGTAAGCTTTGTTAAGGAACTGGATATCTTTGAAAATTCTTAACGAACTTCTGATAATAACTGGCCAATCCGAGAAAACTTCGGACTTCTGTGGGTGTACGAGGTTGTTTCCAATTCTGAATAGTAGTGATTTTACTGGGATCAACTGAAATTCCTTCCTTTGACACGACGTGGCCAAGAAATTTGACTTCTTCTTGCCAGAATATACATTTGGAAAACTTTGCTTTTAAAACATTCTTTCTCAGAATCTCTAACACTTGTTCTAAATGTTTTTCATGCTTGCTTTCTGATTTAGAGAAGATTAGAATATCATCAATGAAAACCATAACAAATTTATTCAATACTTCTCTGAATACCCTATTCATCAGATCGACAAAATAAGCTGGAGCGTTACATAAGTCGAACGACATTACTAACCACTCGTAGAATAAATCTGGACCTCTGAATGCTGCCAAAGGAACACACTCTTCGGCAATTCAAAGCTGATGGAAACCTGTGGCTAGGTCCATTCAGGAAAATACTTGTGCTCCATTCAGTCAATCCAATAAATAATCAATCCGCAGCAATGGATATTTGTTCTTTAATGTCTTCTTATTCAAGTCATGATAATCTACGCATAGTATGATAGTACCGTCTGACTTTGGGACAAATACCACTGCTGCTCCCCAGTTAGAGAATCTAGGTCTGATCAGACCCTTCCATACAAGCTGTCGAGTTTGATTGTCTAACTCTTCTTTTTCCTTCAAGGTCATTCTTCAAATAGCGTGAACTACTGGCCTTGCATTCGGAACCAAAGAGATTTTGAAATCAATTTCTCTACGTGGAGGTAAGCTAACAACTTCTTCGAACACATCCGCATAGTTCTTGACAACTGGAATATTTTCTATGTCAACTAGAATATTCTCCGTAATGACAACAACATGTTCTATTAGAGAAGGAGAAACATGCAAAGCTGACCAAAAATCTTTTTTATCAGAATTCGGACCTTCACATGGAATGGTTATATAATTGCCTGGTTTAATCTTCTCCCTTATGACTCTATCGGCGCATTTAACCTCAGCTACATATTTGGTTAACCAATCCATCCCCAGAATAAGATCAAATTCTGTAAAATTCATGACGATCACAATAGTAGGGAACCGATAACAGGAAAAAGAAATAGGCACCCCACAAATCCAACTAAGATCGAGGGAACTCCCAACCGGATTATGGGCAGTCATTGGTGCTTTGAGCTTTTTCAAATTCAAATCCAGTTTTTTAACCGCATTCTTTGCAATAAAGGTTCGCGACGTGCAGGTATCAAACAGTACTTTAACTGGAATATTTTTGACAGTAAGCGTGCCTTCTAAAACATCTGGTCTTATGATACTGGATGAGGATGCAGGAACTAATGCCACTTCATTTACCTGTACTACTTCGGGTCTCCCTGATAGCAGGCAATTTCTAGCAAGATGACCTGTCCGGTGACACTTATAGCATTCCCTTGTACCATGAGATTTCTTTTTCTCCTTATTGGGTTTAGATCCAACATTTCTTTCTTTCTTTGAGGATTTGCAATTCCCCTGAAAATGCCCTGGCTTCTTGCAGTTATTGCATATGGCAGTCGTTACGGTTCTTCCTCAGACTTAACCTTTTTACTATTGAATCTAGGCTTCTTTTTGACCTCAAACTTCATACTTGCCTCAGGTTGTGTGCTTGTCTGTGCACTATCAGTTTCGAAATTCCTTTTGTTGCTAGAACTACATTCTTCTTCATCACCTAAAAGACCTCGCTTATCTAAATCTTTATATTGATAAGCCATGTATATCATTTCAGAAAAAGACTGTTGCACGTGTGCAGTTACCTTACTTTGATACTTTCTCTGAAGCCCGTTAATAAACCTCAGATTCTTCATCTTTGGATTATGAATAAGATGGGGCAAATTGAGAAAGTTCGTTGAATTTCTTGTGATATTCTGGAATGGTTATATCCCCTTGTATCAAATAGTAGAATTCATCACTTAACCGCTCAGTTGCTTCTAGAGGAATAAACCTTGAATTGAAAATTTCTTTGAATTTATCCCATGTGATATCACCTTTTGGATTATCTTTAATAACGACATCCCACCAGATTAAAGCTTCGTCCTTGAGTGCCCAAGATGGCTGTAATCTTTTCTGATCATCTCTCAGCTTTGAACCTTCAAAGATTTTCTCAGGAGAGTGCATCCATGCTTGTGTTTGAATAATAGATTCATTCCCCGAGGATGGTACTCCACCCAGATTTCGATACTTAATTAATAGAGCCTCAATATCCGGTTCTGACCTACCTCTTCTACTTCTGCCACTCATTTTTCAATGTCTGCATTTTGAAGACAAAGTGTTAGGCCAACAGAAAAGGTATTTTTAAAACATAGAGACATATACTTGAATGTAAATGTGTCTATCGGGGTGTATTTCATTCTGCTTTACTCATTCTAGGATATTACTGATCCTATCTGAAATGAGTTATTCGTAATAGAACACCACTAGTTCTATTTCTGATGAGTTCGTTAATATGTTATATTCCAGAACTAAGCTTAACCAAAGCTCTGATACCACGATGTGACGACCCCATACCCTGTTCCACGGTGGCAAGGGTAATCTTTGGAATATAACAAACAAAACAGATAACAACAAAACAGAAATAAATAAATACACCAGATAATGTACAATAGAATACACATCAGAGTTACACAGTATACAGGATCATACTTAGTACAAAAATACAGTTCAGCTTTACATAAAATGTCTACAGCGGAATCAAAACATAATATGCATAACACGAGCTGAACAACATAAAAAGAAAGAAGTGATAGAGTCCAGCTTCAGCTCCAGCTATCCAGAAAGAGCCTACTACATGGCTGCCCGTGTAGAAAATAGGGCACCCGCGTTTGCAAGTGAAACAAACTATGAGCCAGTCATGGGACTGGTATGAGAAATCTACTTAACATATTTTACAATAAGGCCAATTACAGGACCACGCCGCTAACATGGAACGGGTTTACTTCATTGGATTGCTAGCGCTTTAAAACAAGTAAATCTTTTAAACATCGCAATGCTTTTTATAAAAATGAAGCCATTATAAGACTCGGTTCACATCACACAATGCAATGCAAACCGAAGTATAGAGTTTTACCTTATAATAGCCAAAATATGCTTGATACAAATAAAACAAAAGCATTTGATATTATTACTAGTGTTTATATGTTTCAAAAACAATTTCAATCATAAGTATCAATCATAGATGGCATGAATGCCCTCATACCACTATGTCGTCATATATAGGTATACAATCAAAACCGCACGATGTCGTATTTGGAAATTGGATTCCATCATTAACCAAGGCAAAGGATCGTCCTTATCGCTTCAAGGCAATCTAGCCCATGTCTCAGGCAAGTACTCAGTCAAGCCTTGGATCATCAGAGCCAGTCCAAACGAGTGGATTAAATTGCCTGAACACTGCGTTTCTCTGCCCTATGGGGTGTAAACTAGTCATATACCGTCCAAACCATCGGCCCAGGAGCAACCGATATAACCGAGGCACCTCGATATCTATCATCCACATAAGTAAAATGCCAGGCCGTGTAAAAAAACCGACACCACTCCTAGCTAGAAAGAAACGCAGGTCCTCCCTGATGTCCTCTCCCGTTTCTGGCTCATACCGGGGTGTGAGGCTCGCGAAACAACACTAAACACAAAGCTAGCTATTTAAAGCCCTACTTTGATCATCAACCACAAAGCTCTGCTTTTCAACAAAAGCTTTGTTCATTGCATCTCTGTATGCCACGTTATCAATCTACAACGTCAGACACACATCCATTTACAAGTGCGTTCTGGGTCTGAACGAAACCGTAGGATCTTTATTGCTCGCACATCCGAACGATCAACAAGTACGTCCGGACAACCACCACTATAAGCCCTTCAGGGAAGCAGCTCCCATCCAAGGCATCAGTAGCCATCCATCTGACCTGAAGATCATCGGTCTTGCACCATCTTCATATATTTGACTTCTAACCGTCAATCATTTATTTGAAATGAGAATTAACTCAGCCTTTTCAAATAATCCACGCATATTTAGAATTCATATCAATTCATTTCAATGGTTAAATTATTCGACATCCATATAATCCAGTTCGTTAATGTAATTTTCATGTCAAACACATTCAACCATCGAATACCCAATAAACCGAGTAAATTTAGTTTATTTCCATTCCGTATTGTTTATCATGTTTTATCACGATTTATCACAATTTTTATTTATTTAAAAATAGCCAATTTATTCAAATGACGCTTCACGCCATAACGCGGCCATGGTGCTGTTTTTCTTTAGATTTGATTTACACATTTCAGAAAATCTAACCATTGGATATTTACAAATTTTATATCATTGGAAAGATCTTTTCAAAACGAATCCAACGGTTCCAGTTTTGGGAAAATCCGACGGTCGGATATCCCAGTACAATCGTTTGAAGTTACGATTTCAAAATACGAACTGCAGCGTCGTTATTCGATTTATTTTAATTATATATATATATATATATATATATATATATATATATATATATATATATATAATCCATTCTGGCGCTGTTTTCATTCAGATTTGGATTAAACATTCCAGACAATCTAACCGTTGGATCTTTGCAAAGTTGGTGTCATTGGAAAGATATTTCCAAAAAGAACCCAACGGTTTCAGTTTTGGGAAAATACGATGGTCGGATCTCCCGCGATAATAGTTTGAAATCATGGTTTCAAAATACGAACTGCAGCTTCGTTATTCGATTGATTTTAATTATATATATATATAAATATAATCCATTCTTCGATTTCAAAAACCATTTCTACTCATATAGGTGATAAAAATGATATTTTTATCCAACAGATATTTATTTCAACACATGACTATTTTTAACAAATCATATATATAGTAAAAATGTGATTTTTATTGTCAAAGCAATTTATTTCAAAACATGATTATTTTATATACTTCATATAATGATAAAAAAATGTGATTTTAATTGTTAAAACAATTTATTTCAAAAATGTAGATTTTTAGCTATTCATATATTATAAAAATGTGATTTTTATTGTCAAAACAATTTATTTCAAACATGCAATAAAAATGTCATTTTTATCGTTCCAACCATTTCACTTCATTCATTCGATAAAAATATTATTTTCATCGTTCAAACAATTTTATTTCATTCATTTGATAAAAAAGTTATTTTTATCGTTCAAACCATTTTTATTTCATACATTCGATAAAAATGTTATTTTTATCGTTCAAACAATTTTATTTCATTCATTTGATAAAAACGTTATTTTTAACGTTCAAACCATTTTATTTCAAAAATGAATATTTTTCCCATACATGAATATATTTCCAATACATGAATATAAATCAAATACAGGAATATTTCAGAAAATTTTGGCAGCATAACGGCAGGGTAGTTAAAACCGGCACCGTCCCTAGTACGGCTCCTCGCTCTACCTTAAAGCCTCGCAGCTTTTGACAATAGGGATTTCAATATCTAGTTCGTACGTAGACGAATTTTCCCATATACTAATCCTATTGGGATTTCAGCCACAATCAATCATTTCTAATCAACCATTCATAATATTCACCAAATTTCACATCAACCAAATCCATACAATATCACAACCAATAGTATCATCCATGGTCTGTGGACGAGGGGAGTATATATATATAGATATACGTATATAAATATATTTCGATTTCATTTCAACGCATATATAATTTTTTTACAACGCATATATAACTTATACATCGCACGTACAACTTATACAACGCTTATACATGAGGTGTACAATGCTTATATAACTCATATATCAACCGTATAATTTATACATCGTTATTCCATATCGTTTATAATTCAGAAATCTCACATTGGGTTCCACTCCTCCAAAAATTGTAGAAGGCTCTGAAAAATATCCGGTCTCTTCTAGAATGTAGAAGACGTCCACACATGTCCAATGTCTCTTGTTTCACTGGATTTCGACAACATAGAAAAAAGACATGATTTTTATCCTGAAATCAAAATCCATAGCGCTTTAAAGTGATATAATCCTTTAGAAAAATAAGCAGCCGTTACCTTTCTAAAATACTCAAAACTAGGTCGCCACTTTTCTCGAAATCTGTGTAGCTAGGGGCCGGTCGGCTGATGGCCTTCGAGAGGGCTCTCCGGCGCTACCCTCCTTGTCGAACTCGAACTGCAAGTGACAACGGATTTTGGTGCGAACGGCGGCGACTTTCAAGCCTTGGATCTCGACAAATACTGAGTGCTAGAGGTCGAGAGTGGTATGGATTTAAAGTCTGGAGGACCCTCTACAAAAACCCCAACACGAGTGTTGAATTTTATTGAGAGATTCAAGAGAAAACGAGGAGAGAAGGGAGTGTGGTGTTTCCGTCGTTCGTGTAGGGGGTTATGGGGCTGAGCGATGTGGAAGATAGAATGTGATTGGCCAGAAGGATTTATAATTATTTTTAATTTATTTAAACCTGAAAATACCCCTTACCTCATATGAACTCCAATCCAAGCCCAACAACTATCGTCCCTAGCTAAATACACCTATTCCGAACACAATGGGATATGTTTCGTAAGCAATCCAATTTGACTGAAATCAACCAAACACATTTTCCTTTGCCACGCTCACATATTAACTTCAAAAATTATGGAATTTGAAACCTAACAATAATTTGACATCCCGGATCCAACAAAAGTGGTTTCGTTAAAAACGAAGGTCGTTTACAAAATGGCTATTTTCAAGGCTATATAAACTCCATAGCGGCCTTTCTGAAAATTCATTTGGCCATAACTTTTGATTCCCGCTACGAACTTTTTGATTTTCGATTTTTCAGATTCGTTAGAAAGATAATCATAAACAGATTTAAATATTTTTGGTTTCACTAAAATCCTTTTTATTTTGCACTCGGTACAGTTAGTCAAATTTGAATTCAAATTTTAAAACTACCGCACCATTTCAGGCCTTGTTTTATAATTAAAATAAATATATTTATTTTCCAACATCGATTCAAATAGCCTTTTGGTCGTTATTATTTAAAATATTTTATTTTAAACATTCAAAATCCACTAAAATAGCCAAATTTTTAAATTGGTTCTGATTTTCCGGGTTGTTACAAATCTTTTGAAAAACAACGCAATGCTTTTTAGAAAAATGAAATCATTATAAGACTCCAGTCCCATCACACAATGCAACGCAAATCGGAGGATAGAGTTTTACCTTATAATGATCAAACAAGCTTAATACGTATAAAACAATAATCATTGATATTATTACTAGTGTCTAAGCAGTTTAAAAACACTTTCAAAATAAATGTATCAATCCTAGATGGTATAGTACCCCATCCTACTATGTCTCCATATATAGTTTTAAAATCAAATCTGTAATGTCGTATTGGAAATTGGGTTTCCATCATGAGTCGAGGCTAGGGATGGCTCCTCGTCGATTCAAGACACTCTAGCAAATGCCTCAGGATTCGGGCGCTGGCGAACCCTTGGATCTTCAGGGACGGTCCACAAATACTTTAGTGGATTAATTTTGCCTGAATAAGCAAGGATTTCCCAAGCATGGTGTAACGACACAGCTGTTTTCGGCCCCAAAATCGACATAAATACCTTTACTGTACTCATGCCGACCCTCCAAGCACCGAAAACACTGGATAGTTTTAGAAAGAAATTAGAGGGTGAGATAAGAAAGAAATAAATATTAGAATAGAAGAAGGAGAAGAAACAACACAACATAGAGTCTCACATCGCAGCGGAACAAAATATAAAACAAAAATAAATCTTTATTGAGAGCTTTAAAAATACTTACAATATCTGAGTACATCACACCACGGGACAGTTATAATAACTTGTTCCCATATACAACACATAGCGGAATAGTAGCTATATGATATCATACGCCTGAACATCTCCAGCTCGTCTCTGAACTTCATAGCATTCGATAACCTGAACCTGTATACCCCGGGCTAACCCGAGCATTGACAAAACACCGGGTCAGTCTGGTGAACCAGAGTGAGATAAAATCGCACAGTATTAAGGGTAAATCATCCAATCGTGATTTTGAAGTTCGAAATCTTTTCAAAAGAAAAGGATAATCGTAAGACCAAATCCACACATAAACACGGACGGTTTTTACCTTACGATAACCCAAAACATTTTTGAAACAAATATCTTTTCTGATATTATAATAATGTCTAAATACAAGTAAATAGCAATCTAGTGGAACGCTTGCATTTCACGCTCCATATATATAGTATATAATCAAAACTGCGGGCGCTTATTGGAGATTGATTCCGACTATAACAAGGTATGGGACCACCTGCCGATAGTGTATCTCTAGAGGCGAATACACTGGGTTCAACAAGAACGTATTGCAACCCGGCCCACACATGACCGACCACTCATTTCACTTGAGTGTATCGAATGCATATCACCGACGGTTGGGATCAGCAACCGTCTACCAAAAAAGGGACAGCATCGATGGATTAAAGAAACAAAATGAATTTCTCTAGATAGGTGATTATACACCCTAATGGGAGCGACCCACATAGCCATGCTGCCTGCCCGATTTTTTTCATTTCCCGGTTGATGAGGCTTGATGTCAGAGTTTATTTTTGAAACATCTGATCACCATTCACTTTGAATGTCACATCGTCAGATCCGTCAGATATCACTAATTGACGTCCACAAAAATACTCTAGTTAGAAGCTAAGAGAACGGCAATTCCCTACACACAACTGTAGCACATTTGAAGAAATTAACATACGTGACCCTTTGGATATACTCTGTCAGACATCCGTCCATACAAGTCATCCAGGAATAGGATGAATCGAAGGTACCCTCCTACCGCACCTATATAGGAATCACCCGATGGATCAGTAGCGAGAAGTCCTTGCAACCCGTAGATTTCAACCACGACAGAATCACAGCTTATCTCTGCTTGCCAGGCAGAGAATATTAGTGGTTCTTCCATGTATGAAAATCCACAGTCTTCAATGCTCCATCTCGATCATCTTCTGAGATCCTCACTTATTTGTTGGTCGTAATGGTTTTCGAATATAAATTCGATCCCGGTCTTTCCGTACCAACAATCGTATTGGATAGATTTGATAGTCGGTGATTTAACTATCAAAATAAACAGTGTTTCAATCATGACACTCAAATGAGTTCACTGGTTCAGTATTCAACATCACTTGGCCTTTTAAATTTAAATAAACTAGTTCACTTCTGCTTAATTTAAACTCCTAACTCTTTTAATCTTTGAAAATACGATATTTGAATTCTTACTTAATATACCAATGTTCTCAACACCAATTCTTTATATCATTAAAACTTGTAACCATTCAATTCCCGCTTAATTCCCCATTCAAAACATTTGTTACATCATTCTCTATTATTTAAAACATGGAAAAATCCATTCAAATCATTTCTTCTTTAAATAGCGTTACGTAATATCTTATATTCCATTCTCGAAACCATAACTAACATTGATTGGTATAGAATAAAACTAACTTTACATTTTCCTTACTTCGATCTCTCGTTATATATATTTTCCAATTCTCACCAATGTTACATTATTTCACTAATGGAAAGAATGAACCATCTCTAATCTCCTTTATGACTACCAATTAATATCATCTTCAGATAATCCATATGTTGATCAAGTTGGGGTATTTTAATTACCTCTCAGACCTTGATCAACAACGTTCAAATCCTCAGATAAATATAAGTTGTAATCAAAACCCAATATTCCATTTCCAGTCTCAAACAAATACCATTATAAATTGGATTTGGTTATACAAATCCTACGACCCACTTCTTTACCCAAATTTACTTTTACCCATCTCCTTTCAAATCCTTTTGACCATTTCCACTTTGGAACTCTTATTTAATTTTTTTCCCTTTTTACTTGATCTCATTTCCAAGTATCGTTAAGGTAAAATTAACACTTTAACACTTTCAACCTCATTTACATATCCCTGGTTTATTATAAATGTAATAACCCGGAAATTCTGGGCCAGTTTAAAATTTTTATTTTAGCAATTTTAGCCAATTTTGGATATTTAAAATAGATTATTTTGAATAATATCAATGAGAAATTTATTTTGAATATAATTCGAACGTATATATTATATACGCCGTCGTTAGAATATAAATATTAATATATAATTATAAATAGAATTGTAAATGGCGCGGTAATTCGATAATTCGATTTCAAACTTTAATTGAATGTACCGGGTGCAAAACAATCCGGATTTTAGTGAAACCAAAAACATTAGGATCTAATTGATAATATCTTTCCAACGAATCCGAAAATCAAATTTTCATAGCGGGAATCAAAAGATATGTCCAGTTGAAAATTCTGAATAGTCGCCATGGAATTCAGGCCCTTAAAAATAAACATTTTGCAAATGACCTCGGATTTCGACGAAACCACTTTTGTTGGATCCGCAGTGTCAAATTATTGTTAGATTCCAAATTTCATAATTTTTCGAATCAATATGTGAGCGTGGCAAAAAAAACGCGTTTGACCAGTTTCAGTTGATTTTAATCGACTGGAAAATGGCCATTTTTCAAACGGTCTCAGAATTCGACGAAACTAGTTTTGTTAGGACCGTATCGTCAATACGAAGCTAGAAAATATTTTTCGAGAATTTTTAGAGTTAGTATGTGACCCCGGTAATTTGAAATGCATGTTTAAAATTCAATATAGTGATTTAAATGTAAATTTAACGGAAACTGTTCGAAACAATCTAATCAGCCTACGATACATATCCCATTGTGTTCGGAATGGGGGTATTTAGTTAGGGGCGACAGTCGTTGGGTCTCGTTTTGAGTTCGTATGCAAAATCACTTATTTTGGAGAACTAAAATAATATAATATAAATTTTATAAAACCCCCTTTATTCTTTTACCCCTCCCCCCCGTTGACTCAGATGAGATTCAAAATAATAAAAAAAAAACAACGGACCCTAATCCTACGCGACGCCGCCGCCAGAAGACCACCGCGCCCCGCCCAGGCCGGCGCCCTACCTTCGATGCCCCCCCCGACGCCCTCGCTCACTCCTCCTCCTTTAATCCGACCCCCCGTAAACCGCTTCAGCCCAAAACCGCCAACCAGCTCCAAAGACCACCGAGATTGACGCGAGGGGGACCATTTGGAGCAGCTTCCGGAGCTCTTCGCCGTGGAGAGGCCTGACCATCGCATAGTGGAGCGTCTTGATCGGAAACTCAAACCCTAGTTTCGAATGGCACTGAAAAACCGTCGGCTGTATGTTTTGATGAGGAGGAAGACGCAGGGTAATTTCTTTTACTGTGTAGTTTAATGAATTTGATAATTTAGTATTTTTTTTGTTTATAGAAATAACAATATTTAAATATTCTGATTTTTATAAACAAAAGAATTAGATTTTTACTTAGAAAAAGATTTGATTTTTAAAGGTAAAAAGAAATGATTTTTATCGTTGAAAGAAACCATTTTTGATAAGTTGAAATTATTTTTAAAGGTATAAAAATATGATTTTTATACTTATAGCTAATTAAAGATATGATCTTTATATAGTAGATGATATAAAAATATTATTATTATATAGGTAGAGTATTAAAAATAAAATATGTTAGAAAAATAAAAATATCATCTTTATATATGTAACAAAATAAAAATATGATTTTTTTTGTATATATATAATGAAGGAGAAAAATATGATTTTTAAATTTTTAAAGTATTAAAAATATAATCTTTACTATATAGAAGATGTAGAAATATGATTTTTGCTTAAATAGGAAAGAGTATATTTTTAGAGAAAAAAATAGGATTTTTAATATCTAGAAGTTCGGATTTTTAATATTAGAAAAGGCGAAAACTTCATATTAGAAAAGGCGAAAACTTCATATTAGAAAAGGCGAAAACTTCATATTTGAAAAGGCGAAATCTGTATATTTGAAAAGGCGAAATCTGTATATTTGAAAAGGCGAAATCTTTATATTTGAAAAGGCGAAATCTTTGTATAGAGAATAGCGAGGTAAAAATATTATTTTTATCTATAAAGTAGCAATGTAAAAATAGAATTTTTATCCATATAGCGAAGTAAAAATTCGATTTTTATAAATTGAATAGCATAATAAAATTCGATTTTTATATATTGAATAACGAAGTAAAAATTCGATTTTTACATATGTAGTGGCTACGGGCAACGAAGATGACAAAGATACGATAACGATGAAGATTTCTATCAAGGAAGTGTCGTGGAGTTGGATAGCTATCGGTGAGAATTTCTCACCTTTCAATTTCATTTTCTGGTTATATATATATACTAGGATGCAGACGGTGTTTAGTAGCACCCGACACAATCGTCCACAGACCATGGACTTGTTTGTTTGATTGCAAAAATTAGTTAGATTATTTGATTGAAATTGAGTTGTTTGGTGAAATGCAATTAAATTGATTTGATTGATGTGTGAATGGCGTGGGCCTTCACTAGACCGGGGATAAGGCTAGGCCTCGTCCCGTTTCTAGTATCGTACCGTTATGCCGCCGAAATTTTCTAAAATATGTTAGAAAAATAAAAATATCATTTTATTTGTGTAAACGAACTGAATAGAAATTCATATGTTAAAATAAAATGTTTTATCGTTAAAAATATAATTTTTAACGTGAAAGTGTATAAGTAAATATTCATTTACAAACCGGACGGTTTGTTTATGTACACTGATTTGACTGACATTGATTGGGACGATAAATTTTACACATCGCCCAACTGCACAAATAAAAATATGTGTTTGTTGATTTGAAACCCCACACGGGTGTTGGGATGAAATATGAAGTTCACTCATCCTGATTTATTAAATATGTCGATCGATTGATTGACAGGCTGTTATAAGCGTTAGATATCTATATTTGATGCTTATACAGTGTAGTGCACTTTGGTTGATGGTTGATTATTTTTCAATGCTATTATATACATGTGTTGTATGAAAATCCATATAATTAACATTATATGGTGATTGATTGGGCCTCATTCCAATTTAGAAAATAAAGAATATTATAAAGTAAATGTTCATGTGTTGACTGTACTCATCCGTTGAGATTAGTCATGTGTTGAACGAAATATTTTAATAATAAAATTTACTTCTTTATCAATATAAAGTAAATGTTCATGTGTTGACTATACTCATCCGTTGAGATTAGTCATGTGTTGAACGAAATATTTTAATAATAAAATTTACTTCTTTATCAATATAAAGTAAATGTTCATGTGTTGACTGTACTCATCCGTTGAGATTAGTCATGTGTTGAACGAAATATTTGAAATAGAAATATTTTGATAATAAGAAATATTTGAAATAGAATATTTGAAAATAGAAATACATCAAGCCGTGTTGATTAGATTGACGCCATTTTGACGTGAACGATATCTATATCGATTTTATTCATTTCGAAATGAATTGAATTGAAAACGATTTCGAAATGAATTGAATTGAAAACGATTTCGAAATGAATTGAATTGAAAACGATTTCGAAATGAATTGAATTGAAAACGATTTCAAATTGAATTAAATATAAAATGATTTCAAATTGAATTAAATAGAAAACGAAATGAATTGGAATCGAATTAAAAATCGATTAGAATTGAAATCAAACAGAAAACGAAATGAATGGGATTCAAATAGGAAATGAATTTGATTTGAAACCAATTTGAATTGAATCGAATAGAAAACCAATTTGAATTGAATCGAATAGAAAACCAATTTGAATTGAATCGAATGGAAAACGACTTTGAAATCGAAATTAATTGAAATGAATTCAAATTGAATTGAAAGCGAATTGAAATGAATTCAAATTGAATTGAAATTTGAATTGAATAGAAATGAATTTTAGAAAGAATTTATAAAGAAGAATTCAATTTTGCTTTGAATTGAAATGGAAGTTGAAATTGTTTTGAAACGAATTTAAAACTATTTATAAAATTCGTTTTAAATAGTAATCGACGAAATATATATTATATATATAATATAATGGCCGGAATAGAACGCGCCGCGCCGCGGCGGTTCGCGAATTTCGACCATTTATTCCAAACGGACATTACGGGAGATCCGACCATCGGATTCTCCTAAAACCGGAACCGTTGGGTTCGTATCGAAAAGAGCTTTCTAACGAATATTTGAAATTCGAAATCTAACGGTTGGATTTGGAGATACGTCCAAATCAAATTCTAAAAAGGTCGCTGTAAGTGCAGTTCGATGGCCGTTGATGGAAATCGACTGTACGGGCCTTGATAAAATTATTAAAAATAGTAATAATTTGTGTAAAATCATAAGAAATGATTTGGGAAAAATTGGGGTGAAAAACTCCATATCTGAAAAGATAAAAATAGATTTTTATCGAAATGAACTAGTTTGAACTCAATTTAAAACCCGGGATTTTATTTTTAAATAAATAAATTAGATTTAAAAAGGGGTTTTAAATAACCGGAATTCCTAATATATTTGATTTGAATTGAATTAGAATTGATTTGTGGGTTTATCGTGAACGGTGTTTTAAATAACACTAGTTCTTTAACCCGATAACAAATAGAATGTGATTTGGGTTTGTCGTGAACTGTGTTTTAAATAACACCTAGTTCTTTAATCCAATAAAAAGGAGTTTTAACGAATCTGCAATTAGATTGAAATGTGAATTTGTAATCTATATTATCAAATTTAGAAAATGAGCGAGAATGGAGTATTACCACTTTTGCTCCAAAGCGATAGTTAAATCTTTAATTAGATTTGAACGTGAAATGGTAATTAATTTTACCAATAACACCGTGGTGTTAGATATGGAGTATTACCAGTTTTGCTTCATGGGATGAATAGGTTGGGATTGGGAAATAAAATAAATAAAATAAATAAATAATTACTTCGTTACGGTTCGCTAATCTCGACTAGTTTAGAAAACCATAATTTGGTTTGAAACGACATCCAAAGGAAGATTAAAGGATAAATTTTAAAGAATTTATCTTGGATAAAATTAATGGGAACCTTTCCCTAAGAATGTGGTTGTTGGAATGAGGCGTATGTTGTGTTTGTGTAACATTCGTTTTAATATACGCGGGTTGTTCGGAAAGGCCGGGTTTACACCCATTCTGAATAACTGATTCGACGATATGTCGAAGATGAAGACGGTGGTTGAAGACCGGAAGTCTTCACATCGTTTGGATAATTACTGACGATCCTGATTGGGCAGTACACCCAAGAGGATGGAAATAGTTGGTGGTCGTCCAGACGTACCTGGAGATGGATGGATATGCGAGGAAAGTGCCTCCGGTTTCGTTCAGACCCAAAACGAACTTGTAAATGGATTGTGTGTCTGACATTGGATTTTATTCTGTGTTGATTGATTTCTGTTAAATATATATCTGTTTGGCGGCGGAGAATTTATTCTCTTGCTTAACGCCCTTCTCTGAGACGTACGAGCTTAGAGGTTATATATCGATGGACATCAGTCGCATGGCATGAATTGCCTGTATGGCACGCTAAGATGCAATGATCAAGGCTTTTGTTGAAAAGCAGAGTCTTGTGGTTGATGATCAAAGCACGCCTATGTGGCAGCTTTGTGTATAACGTGAATTCGCGAGCCTCACACCTCGGTATGAGTTAAAAACGGGATACGGACTGTAGGGAGAGCACGACGTTTCTTTCTAGCTTTGGTGGTGTCAGTGACTTACCAGCCCTGACATATATATACTTTTCACCTTTGTGGTTGTTGGATGAGGCGCCTCGATTATAGGTCTGTAAGGACCGGGAAACGTGTGTTCAGGAATTTCCAATCCTCTAACGTAAGTGAGGACCGGCCCTGAAGATCCAGGGGTTGCCCAGAGTGCGTAGCCCTGGGACATTTGCTAGAGTGTCTCGAACGCGGAGAGGAGCTTGCCCCTTGCCTCGACTCATGACAGAAATCCAATTTCCAATACGTGTATCGCGGTTTTAATTGTAGAACTAGTATGGCGACATGATATATGGTACCCATGCCGTCTATGATTTATATTTATGATTGAAATTGTTTTGACACTATACACTTATTATAGTATCAAATGATTTGTCTTAAACGTACCAAGCATGTTTGGCTATTATAAGGGAAAACCCTATCCTCCGGCTTGCGTTGCATTGTGTGATGGGACCTGGGTCTTATAATAGCTTCATTTTTCGAAAAGGCATTGCGTTGTTAATTGGTATGCACTGGTATTCTTGGGAGGAAACCCGTTCCGTGTTATACGGCGTGGTCCCTTGAATTACTCTCTTTTAAAGTAAAGTTTTAAATAACTGTTTTAGTTCTCACACCAGTTACATGACTGACCTGGAGTTTATTGTTTTAACCTAAACTCTGGGTGCGCCTATTTTCCGCACGGGCAGCTAGTAGTTTTGGTTTTGCAGATTTATATTCACAGGATCCTGTTTACAGCTGGAATGATATCCGGAAAGCTCTGTATCCGTATATCACCTTCAGTTGTGCTTTGTATTATTTTCCGCTGCTATGTAATTAATTGTAATCTCTGATATTTATCGAATGTAATTTATTCAATTATACTCTTTATATTCTTGTATCTGATGGAATTGTTGTAATAGCAATGAAATGTTCTTCCGTCTGCGTTCTATAGTGTGTTGTTCTCAAAGTATCCGCTCTTTCCTTCACGGGGAAGTTACGGGTTCTTACAGTGGTATCAGAGCTTTGGTTTACAGAGCTCGAGAACAAGACACATTAGAACCATACGAAAGAATTCATCAGAAATTGGATTAGTAATATCCAATTAGAATGACTCGTTAGAGATAGCAGCAGTAGTATCCTAGAACGAGTGTGAAGAGTATATTTTTCAAATGAAAACAATTTTGTTTTGAAAATTTAAATCGTTTTATACGTATTTGATTATTTATTTATTTTGCATATGGACAATCCAATATATAAATATTTTGCATATACGCGTCATGAACGTATATTCGAAGTTTTAATATATTAGATAGATATAGAATTACACTCTAGTCGCTCGGAAATGATGTTGATAATGACCATGGCATCATCAATATTTATGTTCGTGTTTCGAAGGTGTGACTTCTATATATTTCCATTAGGCTGGTGTGAGAACCAAAACTAATATAGCTAGAACACATTGTTGTGAATTGACATCAAAAACATGATTTTCTGTATATATATCAAAATTATGAATTTGAAACTCTAATTCACTAACTGATTGATGTTTGTGTTGTTTGTTTATTTGTTTGATAATTTTGAACCATTTAGCCTAATTGAACCAAATATTGAACTGTATTGAAAATTGGTCGCATTTGCTTGCATATACATATACTTACATTGAACAGGTCATAGCAAGGAGGCTAGAGCCGAAGAATAAAATTTGTTTGCCCGACAAATAGGTACATGTTTACTACATAATTTACTGTTTTGTTTGGGTGATGATGATTTTATGAGCCTATTGGCTAGCCGCTTGGCTTTTTCTTTTTCTTTTTGAGATCTGAAGGCCTATATGGCAATTTCGGGATTTTCCCGTGGCTCCTGGTGCAGGGGAGGTTATGGCGAAATTTTTCAAAAATTTAGGGTGTTAGCCAAATTTTTGAAAATTTGAAAATTCTCAGAAACTGAAAAGTTGGAGATTGGAAGCCTGATCGAACGTAGAGTTGATTAATCAAACCACTTTCGACTTTGTTCCTTTTCGAGGACGAAAAGTTTTAAGTGGGGGAGATTGTAATAACCCGGAAATTCTGGACCAGTTTAAAATTTTTATTTTAGCAATTTTAGCCAATTTTGGATATTTAAAATAGATTATTTTGAATAATATCAATGAGAAATTTATTTTGAATATAATTCGAACGTATATATTATATACGCCGTCATTAGAATATAAATATTAATATATAATTATAAATAGAATTGAAAATGGCGCGGTAGTTCGATAATTCGATTTCAAACTTTAATTGAATGTACCGGGTGCAAAACAATCCGGATTTTAGTGAAACCAAAAACATTAGGATCTAATTGATAATATCTTTCCAATGAATCCGAAAAATCAAAATTTCATAGCGGGAATCAAAAGATATGTCCAGTTGAAAATTCTGAATAGTCGCTATGGAATTCAGGCCCTTAAAAATAGGCATTTTGCAAATGACCTCGGATTTCGACGAAACCACTTTTGTTGGATCCGCAGTGTCAAATTATTGTTAGATTCCAAATTTCATAATTTTTCGAATCAATATGTGAGCGTGGCAAAGGAAAACGCGTTTGACCAGTTTCAGTTGATTTTAATCGACTGGAAAATGGCCATTTTTCAAACGGTCTCAGAATTTGACGAAACTAGTTTTGTTAGGACCGTATCGTCAATACGAAGCTAGAAAATATTTTTCGAGAATTTTTAGAGTTAGTATGTGACCCCGGTAATTTGAAATGTACGTTTAAAATTCAATATAGTGATTTAAATGTAAATTTAACGGAAACTATTCGAAACGATCGAATCAGCCTATGATACATATCCCATTGTGTTCGGAATGGGGGTAATTAGTTAGAGGCGACAGTCGTTGGGTCTCGTTTTGAGTTCGTATGCAAAATCACTTATTTTGGAGAACTAAAATAATATAATATAAATTTTATAAAACCCCATTTTATTCTTTTACCCCTCCCCCCCCCCCCCCCCCCGTTGACTCAGATGAGATTCAAAAAAAAAAACAACGGACCCTAATCCTACGCGACGCCGCCGGCAGAAGACCACCCCGCCCCGCCCAGGCCGGCGCCCTACCTTCGATGCCCCCCCCCCCCCGACGCCCTCGCTCACTCCTCCTCCTTTAATCCGACCCCCCTAAACTGCTTCAGCCCAAAACTGCCAACCAACTCCAAATACCACCGAGATTGACGCGAGGGGGACCATTTGGAGCGGCTTCCGGAGCTCTTCGCCGTGGAGAGGCCTGACCATCGCACAGTGGAGCGTCTTGGTCGGAAACTCAAACCCTAGTTTCGAATGGCACTGAAAAACCGTCGGCTGTATGTTTTGATGAGGAGGAAGACGCAGGGTAATTTCTTTTACAGTGTAGCTTAATGAATTTGATAATTTAGTATTTTTTTTGTTTATAGAAATAACAATATTTAAATATTCTGATTTTTATAAACAAAAGAATTAGATTTTTACTTAGAAAAAGATTTGATTTTTAAAGGTAAAAAGAAATGATTTTTATCGTTGAAAGAAACCATTTTTGATAAGTTGAAATTATTTTTAAAGGTATAAAAATATGATTTTTATACTTATAGCTAATTAAAGATATGATCTTTATATAGTAGATGATATAAAAATATTATTATTATATAGGTAGAGTATTAAAAATAAAATATGTTAGAAAAATAAAAATATCATCTTTATATATGTAACGAAATAAAAATCTGATTTTTTTTGTATATATATAATGAAGGAGAAAAATATGATTTTTATATTTTTAAAGTATTAAAAATATAATCTTTACTATATAGAAGATGTAGAAATATGATTTTTGCTTAAATAGGAAAGAGTATATTTTTAGAGAACAAAATAGGATTTTTAATATCTAGAAGTTCGGATTTTTAATATTAGAAAAGGCGAAAACTTCATATTAGAAAAGGTGAAAACTTCATATTAGAAAAGGCGATAACTTCATATTTGAAAAGGCGAAATCTGTATATTTGAAAAGGCGAAATCTGTATAATTGAAAAGGCGAAATCTTTATATTTGAAAAGGCGAAATCTTTGTATAGAGAATAGCGAGGTAAAAATATTATTTTTATCTATAAAGTAGCAATGTAAAAATAGAATTTTTATCCATATAGCGAAGTAAAAATTCGATTTTTATAAATTGAGTAGCATAATTAAATTCGATTTTTATATATTGAATAACGAAGTAAAAATGCGATTTTTACATATGTAGTGGCTACGGGCAACGAAAATGACAAAGATACGATAACGATGAAGATTTCTATCAAGGAAGTGTCGTGGAGTTGGATAGCTATCGGTGAGAATTTCTCACCTTTCAATTTCATTTTCTAGTTATATATATATACAAGGATGCAGACGGTGTTTAGTAGCACCCGACACAATCGTCCACAGACCATGGACTTGTTTGTTTGATTGCAAAAATTAGTTAGATTATTTGATTGAAATTGAGTTGTTTGGTGAAATGGAATTAAATTGATTTGATTGATGTGTGAATGGCGTGGGCCTTCACTAGACCGGGGATAAGGCTAGGCCTTGTCCCGTTTCTAGTATCGTGCCGTTATGCCGCAGAAATTTTCTAAAATATGTTAGAGAAATAAAAATATCATTTTATTTGTGTAAACGAACTGAATAGAAATTCATCTGTTAAAATAAAATGTTTTATCGTTAAAAATATAATTTTTAACGTGAAAGTGTATAAGTAAATATTCATTTACAAACCGGACGGCTTGTTTATGTACACTGATTTGACTGACATTGATTGGGACGATAAATTTTACACGCCGCCCAACTGCACAAATAAAAATATGTGTTTGTTGATTTGAAACCCCACATGGGTGTTGGGATGAAATATGAAGTTCACTCATCCTGATTTATTAAATATGTCGATCGATTGATTGACAGGCTGTTATAAGCGTTAGATATCTATATTTGATGCTTATACAGTGTAGTGCACTTTGGTTGATGGTTGATTATTTTTCAATGCTATTATATACATGTGTTGTATGAAAATTTATATAATTAACATTATATGGTGATTGATTGGGCCTCATTCCAATTTAGAAAATAAAGAATATTATAAAGTAAATGTTCATGTGTTGACTGTACTCATCCGTTGAGATTAGTCATGTGTTGAACGAAATATTTTAATAATAAAATTTACTTCTTTATCAATATAAAGTAAATGTTCATGTGTTGACTGTACTCATCCGTTGAGATTAGTCATGTGTTGAACGAAATATTTTAATAATAAAATTTACTTCTTTATCAATATAAAGTAAATGTTCATGTGTTGACTGTACTCATCCGTTGAGATTAGTCATGTGTTGAACGAAATATTTTAATAATAAAATTTACTTCTTTATCAATATAAAGTAAATGTTCATGTGTTGACTGTACTCATCCGTTGAGATTAGTCATGTGTTGAACGAAATATTTGAAATAGAAATATTTTGATAATAAGAAATATTTGAAATAGAATATTTGAAAATATAAATACATTAAGCCGTGTTGATTAGATTGACGCCATTTTGACGTGAACGATATTTATATCGATTTTATTCATTTCGAAATGAATTGAATTGAAAACGATTTCGAAATGAGTTGAATTGAAAACGATTTCAAATTGAATTAAATATAAAACGATTTCAAATTGAATTAAATAGAAAACGAAATGAATTGGAATCGAATTAAAAATCGATTTGAATTGAAATCAAACAGAAAACGAAATGAATGGGATTCAAATAGGAAATGAATTTGATTTGAAACCAATTTGAATTGAATCGAATAGAAAATCAATTTGAATTGAATCGAATAGAAAACCAATTTGAATTGAATCGAATGGAAAACAACTTTGAAATCGAATTGAATTGAAATGAATTCAAATTGAATTGAAAGCGAATTGAAATGAATTCAAATTGAATTGAAATTTGAATTGAATAGAAATGAATTTTAGAACGAATTTATAAAGAAGAATTCAATTTTGCTTTGAATTGAAATGGAAGTTGAAATTGTTTTGAAACGAATTTAAAACTATTTATAAAATTCGTTTTAATTAGTAATCGACGAAATATATATTATATATATAATATAATGGCCGGAATAGAACGCGCCGCGCCGCGGCAGTTCGCGAATTTCGACCATTTATTCCAAACGGAAATTACGGGAGATCCGACCGTCGGATTCTCCTAAAACCAGAACCGTTGGGTTCGTATCGAAAAGAGCTTTCTAACGAATATTTGAAATTCAAAATCTAATGGTTGGATTTGGAGAACCGTCCAAATCAAATTCTAAAAAGGTCGCTGTAAGTGCAGTTCGATGGCCGTTGATGGAAATCGACTGTACGGGCCTTGATAAAATTATTAAAAATAGTAATAATTTGTGTAGAATCATAAGAAATGATTTGGGAAAAATTGGGGTGAAAAACTCCATATCTGAAAAGATAAAAATAGATTTTTATCGAAATGAACTAGTTTGAACTCAATTTAAAACCCGGGTTTTTATTTTTAAATAAATAAATTAGATTTAAAAAGGGGTTTTAAATAACCGGAATTCCTAATATATTTGATTTGAATTGAATTAGAATTGATTTGTGGGTTTATCGTGAACGGTGTTTTAAATAACACTAGTTCTTTAACCCGATAACAAATAGAATGTGATTTGGGTTTGTCGTGAACTGTGTTTTAAATAACACCTAGTTCTTTAACCCAATAAAAAGGAGTTTTACCGAATCTGCAATTAGATTGAAATGTGAATTTGTAATCTAAATTATCAAATTTAGAAAATGAGCGAGAATGGAGTATTACCAGTTTTGCTCCAAAGCGATAGTTAAATCTTTAATTAGATTTGAATGTGAAATGGTAATTAATTTTACCAATAACACCGTGGTGTTAGATATGGAGTATTACCAGTTTTCTTCATGGGATGAATAGGTTGGGATTGGGAAATAAAATAAATAAAATAAATAATTACTTCGTTACGGTTCGCTAATCTCGACTAGTTTAGAAAACCATAATTTGGTTTGAAACGACATCCAAAGGAAGAGTAAAGGATAAATTTTAAAGAATTTATCTTGGATAAAATTAATGGGAACCTTTCCCTAAGAATGTGGTTGTTGGAATGAGGCATATGTTGTGTTTGTGTAACATTCGTTTTAATATACGCGGGTTGTTCGGAAAGGCCGGGTTTACACCCATTCTGAATAACTGATTCGACGATATGTCGAAGATGAAGACGGTGGTTGAAGACCGGAAGTCTTCACATCGTTTGGATAATTACTGGCAATCCTGATTGGGCAGTACACCCAAGAGGATGGAAATAGTTGGTGGTCGTCCAGACGTACCTGGAGATGGATGGATATGCGAGGAAAGTGCCTCCGGTTTCGTTCAGACCAAGAACGAACTTGTAAATGGATTGTGTGTCTGACATTGGATTTTATTCTGTGTTGATTGATTTCTGTTAAATATATATCTGTTTGGCGGCGGAGAATTTATTCTCTTGCTTAACGCCCTTCTCTGAGACGTACGAGCTTAGAGGTTATATATCGATGGACATCAGTCGCATGGCATGAATTGCCTGTGTGGCACGCTAAGATGCAATGATCAAGGCTTTTGTTGAAAAGCAGAGTCTTGTGGTTGATGATCAAAGCACGCCTATGTGGCAGCTTTGTGTATAACGTGAATTCGCGAGCCTCACACCTCGGTATGAGTTAAAAACGGGATACGGACTGTAGGGAGAGCACGACGTTTCTTTCTAGCTTTGGTGGTGTCAGTGACTTACCAGCCCTGACATATATATACTTTTCACCTTTGTGGTTGTTGGATGAGGCGCCTCGATTATAGGTCTGTAAGGACCGGGAAACGTGTGTTCAGGAATTTCCAATCCTCTAATGTAAGTGAGGACCGGCCCTGAAGATCCAGGGGTTGCCCAGAGTGCGTAGCCCTGGGACATTTGCTAGAGTGTCTCGAACGCGGAGAGGAGCTTACCCCTTGCCTCGAATCATGACGGAAATCCAATTTCCAATATGTGTATCGCGGTTTTAATTGTAGAACTAGTATGGCGACATGATATATGGTACCCATGCCGTCTATGATTTATATTTATGATTGAAATTGTTTTGACACTATACACTTATTATAGTATCAAATGATTTGTTTTAAATGTACCAAGCATGTTTGGCTATTATAAGGGAAAACCCTATCCTCCTGCTTGCGTTGCATTGTGTGATGGGACCTGGGTCTTATAATAGCTTCATTTTTCGAAAAGGCATTGCGTTGTTAATTGGTATGCACTGGTATTCTTGGGAGGAAACCCGTTCCGTGTTATACGGCGTGGTCCCTTGAATTACTCTCTTTTAAAGTAAAGTTTTAAATAACTGTTTTAGTTCTCACACCAGTCACATGACTTACCTGGAGTTTATTGTTTTAACCTAAACTCTAGGTGCCCCTATTTTCCGCACGGGCAGCTAGTAGTTTTGGTTTTGCAGATTTATATTCACAGGATCCTGGTTTACAGCTGGAATGATATCCGGAAAGCTCTGTATCCGTATATCACCTTCAGTTGTGCTTTGTATTATTTTCTGCTGCTATGTAATTAATTGTAATCTCTGATATTTATCGAATGTAATTTATTCAATTATACTCTGTATATTCTTGTATCTGATGGAATTGTTGTAATAGCAATGAAATGTTCTTCCGTCTGCGTTCTATAGTGTGTTGTTCTCAAAGTATCCGCTCTTTCCTTCACGGGGAAGTTACGGGTTCTTATAATAAACCTTTTATCTTAATTTCCTTTCGTAACTTTTATTCAACATAATATATTTCAAAGTCTAACTCCAGTTATAAAATAAATTTTATAACTTCATTTCTATCGACTCACCCGACGGTGGATCAATATTTATAAAGCGATTGATTTTACAGGCCATATGCTACCAAATACTCAACCAATACCGTCCATTGGTTTAAACAAAACAAATTGCTGAATATTCAGTCAATAACCAATGATCAAATCACTCGACCCATCAGATCAGTTCATATATGATAATATGAAAATAAATAAATAATATATTTGAGGGATCCAATTGGGTCCCTCCAACCTATTCTTCTCTGTATTCAATAGGTTATCTCAAATCAGATCATTCAGTTTATTTAACTGATAGCAATAAATAACAGCCATTTAACATCAACCACACGCCATTCAAACAATTCAACGATTTTAACATGTTTATTTTATAAACATGACCAACCAAGGTAAGTTACCTTTATTGGAACCAATCGTTAAAATAACGATTTGGTATTTCACTGAAATTAAACGACAGTTTAACTTCATCAGTTAAGTCAACCAATAATTATATAACTAGCAAACAGTCAGCCATCAGAAATCAGAGTACACAAAATAAAAAAAACCCAATTTATATAAAATATAAATGGGAAAAACTGAGTGAGTTTAACTCACCTTGATTTGCGGTCAAAACGATTCGTTTTAATTAAATTAAACATGTGTTTAATTTAATCGAAATTTCCAGTTGTTCCCGGCTCCATCCGTTCCAATTTCATAACGTTATGCTTAGCGATGCGGTTCCAACGCCTCTGAATTTGTCGAACTATGTTAACATGGGAACGAGTTATAACTATTTTTAGGCTAACGTAAATTTAATTATGATAAACAAAACAATTATCTTTTTCTTAATATATAATTAGACTTGATGTTAATTACTTTTTAAATCAAAACATCGGGTCTTGTTAAATTCGATACTCACTTTGCATTGCGTTTTTCCCATGTTGGACCAAACATCTTGATCCCTTTGGTTGCAAACAAAGGCTGAAGCCATCTTTCCTTTTACCCCTTCTTTTCTTTTATCCATGCATTTTTTTTCTTTCCTTTTTATAGCCTATAGGCCCGCTCTACCCATAATTATCCCATTACCTTTATGACCGATTAGGCCCAACTAACCCACGTTCATTAGGCCAGGAAACCTTGTTCAAGCCCATGAAGGCTTCACTTTCCCCACCGAAGAATTTATGCTGCAGTATTTAATACCCATGGCCATGCTCATCTTCCACGCTATCCACTTGGATCCAACCAGTGGTTCCGTCCATACCGAAACCAGTGCACCTCACGCCTGGACTTCGCTACTTCCTCCCCTCTTGTTCTCGTTTTCTGGTTCACGCGCCCCTTTTTTTTCTTTTTTTCTTTTTTTTATACTGTTGAATCTTAATACCCCTAACCAAAACTTCCCTCCCCAACGTTCTTACCACGCCACCGACCACCCACGAACCCCTACTGGCCAACCTGCACGTGAACTACCTCTGCCCGCTGTTGCTGACGTCCCCTACCTGCTGTTTTGGGCTACTAGTTTTACTGCTTTCATTTGAAACGAGAAGCCTCCATCTCCTCATACAAATTCATGTCCTGATATACATCATGCATGCATCCCATTCAAAAATCAGCCTTCCCCCTTTATTTTTATTTTTTTGTGTACGAAGTTTCGGTTTTGCATGTACAGGGGAGGACAAGAAAAGGACATGGCGAGAGTTCGGTTTGTTCAGGAAAAGAACGAAAGGGTCAGTATTTATACAGGAGGAAGTGTGGGCGACACGCAAGTGAAAAATAATATTTATTTGGTACCTTAATGTGCACGGTGAGTAAGTGTGGCATCCAAGGAATTAGCGTGGCGTGGAAAGAAGGGAATTAATGAAGCGTGGTTGTCACAGAAAAATTTGGAAACTTGCATTGAAAGGAATTGATTTTAGATTAATATATTATCACACATATTTTTGTATAGCCGTGAGCTGTAGGCGTATAGATGGTTGGTAGGCTAACATGGCGGTGTCGTTTACATTAATTTACATATATGTTTATTTACGTGGACCGTTTATAGACAGAAATAAAAGTACCGTTGGGATGAGCGATGTGTCACGATCCCAAAAATATAATAATATTGGTAGGTTAACTTATATTGTGAAACCACGAAATACTGATACAGGTAGCAAAATACTTCAAATAAAAAGCTGCATATTTAATTTATTAAAAATTACAGTAAAATTCTAAAAATTAAATTATAACTACGTCTCAAAAGAATCTTATCCAGATTCGAATCCAGTATGCAGTTATATCAAATAAACCGTTACGGTCGATGAACGATTCTATAGCGACTATTGGAAATTTTAATCTAGGCATATCTTACCATCTACACGATGAAATCACGATTTTTCTCTTTTACGAGAAAAATATAATCAAATCGGTTCAAATTTTTCTTGTTTCACAGAAATCCGACTTATATCGAATCCTGTATATTCATCTGAAGTTCAAAACTCGAATTTACGAACTACACACCATTTTCAATCTCGATTTATAATTATATAAATATATAACGTTCGAACTTCGTTTAAATAACGAATTAAATATTAAATTCCATCGATATTCCAAATAAAATATTTAAAACTAATTTAAATATTCAGATTCAAATGGTTGAAAAACACGGGTCGTTACACATGGCTTGTGTTTGGTAAATTCAGGTGTCTCGCTAGGTTGTGGCAAGATTCTCAATCTCGGCAAAGTGTGGCTTATACTTATTATGGAACTCTAGGTATGGATTATGCCTAAGGGTGGACTATCTTGCCAGGTTGTGGCAAGCGTAGCTCCACCTCAGGTCTGAGTATGGTTTATACTCGCTTTGGAATCTTAAGTACGGATTATACTTAAGGAATTGCAAATGGTCTTGTCAGGATGTGATAAAAGAAACTGGGTATGGATTATACTCGGTTTGAACTTCTTGGTATGGATTATGCCGAGAAGGTTTGGCCCTGGCCAGGATTTGGCACATTTGTTTTACCTCTATCTCTGTACAGATATGGATTTCTTGGATTATCCAGAGCACATCTTCCTTCAACCAGCAAGATATGTTTTGGAGGGCAAAATGTTGACATGCTTTTTAATCAAAGCTATCACACATGGAATTCCTGGATAGTAATGCGCTCAAGCAGTGAGAGCAACCTCAAAAGACAGAGAGATTTGGTCGAAATCGCAACATCAACGTAAACATGCCCAATCCTATTAGACGACCTCTTTTAGGCCCGAAAACAACAATTATGGTGATTTGCATTGTAAAACCTGTAGCACTCTGAATTAGCTTTAGGTAGAGCTTTCGTTTAGCCGAATCAGACTTACGGTTTGGAAGTTACGCCCGATTCCGTGAACTTATATAATCTGGCATTAACCGGATATCACTTGGATGAAGTGACGAAGCGTCACTAGCTCGGAGTATAGACTGGCTTGCCCTCTTTGGCTCGCCCCCTCGGCTCGTAGGCTCCCCACTGGCTCGCCCCCCTCGACGAACTCGCATAGAGCGGCTCGCCCACACCGGCTCGTGGGACTCATGACCTGACCGCCTTGGAAGCCAGCAACTCACTCACGAACCACCGGCTTGCATGGGTGGACCACGAACCGCTAGGGATTGACGCTTCTTCACACGATATTTACCTATTCGAAAGGCTATTTCCACTCCAACTTGCACGGATCTATTTACACATGGCATGGCACGACTTGGAGAGGATTTCTCCGCGTTTTCCACCTCATTTCGATATTCTTGGGATGTGTGCCATGTGTCTCTTGAACCGCTAGCAGGAAATGGCTATAAATACACCATTTGAAGGCATTTTCAAGAACTCTCTTGGCTTTTTGGCACTAACACCTCCCGGCCTCTATTGCCAAGTACGCAAGGACTTTGTGTACTCTTCAAATCAGTCTAACATGAGGATTTCGCGTATAAAATCACTTCTCTTTTCTCTTCTTCTGGATGATAACACAAGGTTATTGTGTATAAACAACTCTCATGTATTGTGAGACAGCATTATAATTGTAATTTCTAAGGATTTAAGAAAATATAAAGTGGACGTAAGCTTGGTTTGAGCCGAACAACTATAAAACCCTCACGTGTTCCCCGTTTTTACTGCTTTTTCTGCATTTATGATTTGAGATTTGTGATTGTGAGGTCTTCACATCGTATTTGGGTGTTAGGCCCAGATTTTGGTCTAACACGTACATGCAAGGAATGTTCTCCTTTAGTAAGTCTTCAATACATAACCACTATGATTTATGAATTTTCATAGAATAACAAGGGTGTATAACATGATTATTAGAGTGAGATATTTTTCTTCCCTTAGGAAAAATTTCAGAATGAAATCTCTTTCAAGGGAGGAGAATGTAACATCCCATAAAATAAACCATAAATAGACTTAGATAACTAAATTAAATAATAAAACAATAATAGTTAATAAATCCAATAGGCTAAAAATAAGAATTTCTAATACTTGGGAATTGGGCCACGAAAGTACTGCTATTGCGTTCGTGGCTAGATTCTGATCCATTTACATATTTTATTTACCAAAAACGAAGTCCGTTTGAAGAAGATAATAATAAACTAAGTTAGACGTAAATTGTTTACACATAAAGTTTGAAATTCAAATTGATTAAATATAAATCTGGAATATAATTAATTATAGATTGGCATAAGAGAATATTCCAAGTGGATTTGAATTTGTGTGTATATATTTATATGCAAAAGGGGACAAGAATAATAGACATAAGGAATGAAATCAAAGCCATTAATTTGGAAATTAATAAAAACAATGTTATAGGAGATTCAAAATCTCCTGGCTCGACCATATAGGAGGGGGGGTCGACCACCCTCCTGAAGGAAAGGTGGTGAGGTTGTATTTTTATAGAGAGATTTTTATAATTTTGCATCAATAAACCATCCAGATTAATTGTAACTAATCCAATGGTCAATACACACACTTCCAACAATAAATATATCTCCCTAGCCTCACTCTAAACCTTACTCTCGTTTCATTTTATGCCTTTATGCTATCCATCTACTATTGCTGAATTATAGAGTAGAATTCTCTTATATTCCTATAATCGCCATTCTATCCTTTCTAATCTAGATTAATACAGATTTAGATTTTAGAATTTAGTTATATATATATATATATATATATATATAGAAGATTCTAAGATTTGATATATATATATATATATTAGAAGGACAGAAGTACGATTATTTCGAAGGCTGTATCTAGATCTGATTCTACATATATCCTATTATACTATCTTCTTAAATCATTGTGATTGGAAACCCTAAAAGTTACTATTTTCTATCTTTTGTAGTATGGATTTGGATTCTTATGCGTGTATGTGATTTGGATTAAAATAGAAATAAAACACTATAAACCATCAAAAACATATATTTTGTTTATTGTAGAAATATTCAATCAAAAGAGACATATTTGGGTTTGTGTTATAGAAATAATGAAAGTTAGGCTTTGGATGTTGTAAAATTCTTAGCTTTTGGGTCTGATTCACTTGTTTCTTACTCTGAATGTTCATGTATGATTATGTGCTAAAACATAAGATTTAGGTGTTGTAAATTAATGGGTTTAAGCATCTATTTCAAATAGATTTGTTTGAACGTATTATATGCAACATATTATGATTCTTAAGTTTTTATATGCAGTATAGAATAAAAAGTGAAGCTGCGTCGAAAGTAAGGTTTTGCATATGTAATTGGATTATTGCACCTTGCTCATACTTTTATCATATAAATAATTATTTAGATCTGTGTTATAATTTTTTTTATATGTGTTGTTATTTTCCTTTTTATCATTGCATAAGAATATATATGTTTGGACCGTGTTAATTGATAGGGAAATTAACTTGTGTACCTTAATTATGGTTATTAGGATTTACATTTCAATGTTTTAGGTTGTTATTCACATGTGCTAAATTCACACCTATTTATATATTTATATTGTAATTAAATGTAATATTAACGTTTATTAGATGCATACTAAACGCATTAAAATTAGGTAAGATAAATTGATCGTCACGATAGGAATTTGTATGTGTGGGAGTTAATGGTTTTTATTATAATTAATGACACATAGACATGAGGTTAACCACTATTGGTAGTGGAAGCATGTCCGGGACAGACCATCATATCCAACATCAACACGTAAGACTGGTTAATGTGAGAGGTCTATGTGTTATGGGCCATTATAATTATTACACTAAGACGCGAGGTTAAGTCCAACTTGTAGTAGAAGTCTGTTCGGAACTTCTCGGCAAATCCAACATCTAAAAGCGTTCGGTTTAATATGAGATGGTTAGTGTGTACGTGCGTGTGTGTGTGTATATATATATATGTGTATGTATGTATATATATGTATATATATATATATATTTGTGTGTAAAGTGGGTATGCCATGAGATGGTATTAAGTGGTTGAGCTAACTTGTTGGGTATTAAGTGGTTAGGACTAGGTCTGTTCCTAAGGTTCACTCCTTGATTCTGAACCAGAGTCATGAGACCTTTCCTACTAGGTCTTAAATGGTTATTGGATCTGCCTTTCCCTTTCATAATAGAGGACGACGTATGAGCGGAGTAGTTCTCCGGAAGTGTCTGCTTCTTATCTAAGAATTTAGTCATGGTTGACCAAAGGATGGGCTACTAAGAGCTTCATTGACCATGTAAGGGGAACCACATGTAAGAGTAGTATTAAGTGACTAGGAGTTCATCCGTAATACCAATTAAGTAGTAATGTATGGGTCCATTGGAAGGGTCTCAAATGATAATGAGGGTCTGCCCTGGCTCAGTATTGTGACGACTGTCCCATAACTCCTACATCAAAGTAAGGAAAATTGCACTGTATGACGTGTCAGATCGATATGGAATGATAAACAAGGAAGAATAACTCAAAACAAACCTGTCATAGTATTTACAGCACACGGATAACATATATTAAAAAATATACAGCAGGATATACTGGTGAAGCATAACAAAATAGAAACTCAAATTTTAGAACATCTCAGAATCACCAATAAAAAATATCTGCAAAAACGAGTAATCCATACATCAAACTCACTACATATTTCTTAGAGTATCAAAAGATATCAATAATTAACGAAAACAAAAGAAAATATATATAGTTTAGTAGCAGTACGTGTAACAACCCGGAGAATCGTAACCAATTTAAAAAAATTTATTTGGTTATTTTTTTGGATTTTGAATAGTTAAAAATAATTTATTTTAAATAATAATGATTAAAAATTTATTTAAATCGATGTTTGAACGAATATATTTATTTTAATTTTAAAAGGAGTTAGGAATAGCGCGGTAGTTTGAAAATTTGAATTTGAACTTTGATGAATGTACATGATTAAAAATAAATCGGGATTTAGTGAAACCAAAAATATTTAAATTTGTTTAAAAATATCTTTCCAACGAATACAAAAAATTGTAATTTCATAGCGGGAATAAAAAGTTATGGCCAGTTGAATGTTTAAAGTAGTCGCTATGGAATTTAATATAATATATAGCCCATATAAATAGCCGTTTTGCAAACGACCTCCGTTTTCGACAAAACCACACTGGTTGGATCCAGAATGTCAAATTATTGCAGGATTCCAATTTTCATAATTTTTAGAATAATATGTGAGCGTGGCAAAAGAAATTGTGTTTTGTCAATTTTAATCAATTTGGATCGACCAGAAAATGGTCATTTTTCAAATGGTCTCCAAATTCGACGAAATTGGTTTTGTTAGGACCGTATCATCAAAACATAGCTAGATTTATTTTTCTGGGAATTTTTGGAGTCAGTTTGTGGTCCCGGTAATTTAAAATGTTCGATTAAATTAAATAATTAAATGTTTTATATTTTAATTTAAATAAAAATGGGCTGAAACGATCAAATGGACTGATAAGACCTAGTCCATTGTGTCCGGAATAGGGGTAAGTAGCTAGGGGTAACAGTCGTTGGGCCTCATTTGGAGTCTCGGACTGACAAACAAATAACTTATAAAATTAAAATTGGATTAAATAATAAATATATATACAAATAAGCAAATTCTTTTGTCATGTTCTGTTGAAACCCTCGATACCCCTTAAGCCTTGAACGAATGGCGGCCGTAGCTTCGATCTTCCTCCTCGAATAACCCTCAATCCACACCACAAAATCGAGTGCTTCTATTGGAGATTTTATAGACCTCCTCTCGATCTCCAAATCCATACCGATTTTGCCACCTATCGTCGTGTATCGCCGAGATCTGACGCCCCAAAGCCGCCGTATTTCCACCGCCGCTGTATCCTCATTCGAGCATCGAATTGGACCGCTCCTAGGCGACAGGCGCGCCTCTCCAAGCCCTTCGACGTGGCCAGAACTGATCGTCTTCAAACATCCCTGATTTTGCGCAAACTTGAAACCTAGTTTCGTAGATTTGAAGTGGGTGGCGGCCTGAAAACTTGAGGGAAGAAGAAGGTGTTTATAAATAATTAATTAAATTATTTATTTTCTTTAAAATGTTACCGACCTTCGTAAAATCATATCTTTGTCATACGATAACGAAATTCGATGAAATAGGAAACAGTAATGTGAGATTTCTACAATTTTAGAAGAAATAAACAGTAATGTGAGATTTCTGAATCCAAATTAATTAAATAAAATTAATTTAGGATGCAAACGGAGTTTAGAAACTCCTGACACCCGTCGTCCACAGACCATGGACGATTTGATTGTATTGTGATGTGGAATTGGTTGATTTTTGGTGTTTTATTGTGGTTGAAATGAAATTTGTTGATATTGTGGCATTAGATTGTCTAGAAAATGTATTACGAAATTAAACCCCTTGTAAACATCGCGAGGCCTAAGGTAGTGCGAGGAGTCGTACATCGGGACGGTGCCGGTTTTAATTACCATGCCGTTATGCTGCCGAAATTTTCTGAAATATTTGTGTGTTGTAAATTGTTCATGTTATAATATAAAATTGGGTGAATAATAAAAATTAGATTTTTATTATATATATTTAATTAAAAGAGATCATTATTATAAATTAAAATTGTTAACAATAAAAAGTTCACATTTTTATTGTAAAAAGAGAATATATGAAAATGGTTCATTGTTGAATTAAAATTGTTAACAATAAAAAGTTCACATTTTTCTTGTAAAAAGAGAATATATGAAAATGGTTCATTGTTGAATTAAAATTGTTAATAATAAAATATTTATATTTTTATTGTAAAAAGAGAATATATGAAAAATTCATTGTTGAATTAAAACGTTAAACAATAAAAAGTTCGCATTTTTATTGTAAAAAGAAATTATATGAAAATGGTTCATTGTTGAATTAAAATTGTTAACAATAAAAAGTTCACATTTTTACTGTAAAAAGAGAATATATGAAAATAGTTCATTGTTGAATTAAAATGTTAAATAATAAAAAGTTCACATTTTTATTGTAAAAAGAAAGTATATGAAAATGGTTCATTGTTGAATTAAAATTGTTAACAATAAAAAGTTCACATTTTTATTGTAAAAAGAGAATATATGAAAATAGTTCATTGTTGAATTAAAACATTAAACAATAAAAAAGTTCACATTTTTATTGTAAAAATAGAATATATGAAAATAGTTCATTATTGAATTAAAACGTTAAACAATAAAAAGTTCACATTTTTATTGTAAAAAGAAAATATATGAAAATATTTCATTGTTTAATTAAATGTTAAATAATAAGAAGTTCACATTTTTATTTTTAGAAAAGAACATATGAAAATATTCATTGTTGAATTAAAACGTTAAAAAATAAAAGTTCACATTTCAATTGTAAAAAGAGAATATACGAAAATAGTTCATTGTTGAATTAAAATGTTAAACAATAAAAAGTTAACATTTTTATCGTAAAAAGAAAGTATATGAAAATGGTTCATTGTTAACAATAAAAAGTTCACATTTTTATTGTAAAAAGAGAATATATGAAAATATTTCATTGTTGAATTAAAACGTTAAACAATAAAAAGTTCACATTTTTATTGTAAAAGGAAAGTCTAGGAAAATGGTTCGTTATTGAATTAAAATTGTTAACAATAAAAAGTCCACATTTTTATTGAAAAAAGTGAATATATGAAAATGATTCATTGTTTAAATAAAAGGGCCAAACAATAAAAAAAAATCTCATTTTTATTGTATATACAGATTATATGGGAATGAACATTAGTGGAATAGAAAAGTTGTTTATTAAATAAAAATATATTTTTGCTTAATATAGAAAAGATTACATTTTTCTATGTAATGATAAAAGAATACATTTTCTGTAGTGAAAAATAGGCATAAGGACAAATTTTGGAAAAAAATTAGTCTGAAGGACGTCAAGATTTATTTTTAGGCTGAAGGATTAGCATTTTCTACAGTATAAAACTGAATAATACTAGTTAAAACTAGCATTTTCGTGTCCTTCAGAATAAAAATAAAACTTGGTTCCATCAGCCTAATTTTTAGGCAAAGTTTGTCCTTCTCCCTAATTACCTCTTTTCTATATAATGTAGAAAAGATTACATTTTTCTATGTAATGATAAAATAATACGTTTTCTATACAATATAGAAAAGATTACATTTTTTATGTAATGATAAAAAAATACATTTTCTATACAATACAGAAAAGATTACATTTTTCTTTGTAATATAAAAAGAAAACAATTTTCTATGTAATATAAAATGATTACATTTTCCTTGTAAATGAAAAGATTTCATTTTCTATGTAATATAGAAATGGTTACATTGTTTGTGCAAAATAAAAAGATATCATTTTCTTTGCAAAGTAAAAAGATTACCTTTGCTTTGCAAAGTAAAAGAATTACAGTTGCTTTGCAAAGTAAAAAGGTTACATTCTTATGTAATGTAAAAGAGGATTACATTTTACATAATGTAAAGGAATTAACATTTTATACAATGTAAAGGAATTAACATTTTATACAATGTAAAGGTCTTAACAATTTATACAATGTAAAGGAATTACATTTTATACAATGTAAAAAGATTACTTTTTACACAAGATGAAAAGATTACATTTTTATACTACATAAAAAGATTTCATTTTGTACAATATGAAAAGATTACATTTTTTATTCGTAATCAAAGAAAAGAATTAAAAGAATTACAGTTGCTTTGCAAAGTAAAAAGGTTACATTCTTATGTAATGTAAAAGAGGATTACATTTTACATAATGTAAAGGAATTAACATTTTATACAATGTAAAGGAATTAACATTTTATACAATGTAAAGGAATTAACATTTTATACAATGTAAAGGAATTACATTTTATACAATGTAAAAAGATTACTTTTTACACAAGATGAAAAGATTACATTTTTATACTACATCAAAAGATTTCATTTTGTACAATATGAAAAGATTACATTTTTTATTCGTAATCAAAGAAAAAAATTAAAAGATTATATTTTATTTGTAATGTAAAAAGGTTACATTTTTATGTAATATCAAAAGATTACATTTTATACAATAGATAAAGAAATTACATTTTTTCAATGTAATACAAGAATGATTAAAGAAATTACATTTTCCAATGCAATAGAAGAAATGAATACCGATGCCCTGGATTGGTTAGCTTCCAGGAAGGGGTTGTAGTGGTAGTTTTCCGGATGTATTTGTTGATTGTCCGGATATGCGAGAGCCTCTCTTCTGTATTGGGCATATGGAATTAGGAATAAGGTGTCTCCGGTTTCTTTCAGACCCAGAACGGACTTGTAAATTGATGTATATCTGACATTGGATTTTATTCTATGCTGATTAATTTCTATTTAATATATATCTCCTTGCTGGCGGAGAATTTATTCTCTTGCTTAACACCCTTCTCTGAGACTTACGAGCTCAGAGGTTATATATTGGTAAACATCAGTCGCATGGCATGAACTTTCAATGTGGCATGCCAAGATGCAATGATCAAGGCTTATTGTTGAAAAGCAGAGCCTTGTGGTTGATGATTAAAGCACAACCCCTTTTAGGTATAGCTTTGTGCATAATATAACTTCGCGAGCCTCACACCCCGGTATGAATCAGAAACGGGAGAGAACTACAGGGAGGACATAAGTTTCTTTCTAGGTAGAAGTGGTGACAGGGTTTTGCAAGCCCTGACATTTTACTTTGTGGATGATGGAATGAGGCGCCTCGAATTTGAGTCCCTAGTGGCTCTATATTTACGCCCCATAGGGCGGGGAAACGTATTGTTCGGGCATAACTTTTCCACTAACATATTTGTGGACCGACCCTGAAGATCCAACGGTTACCCAAGCTCTGATCCTGAGACATGGTAGGCTAGATTGTCTCGAATTCGGTAAGGACAATCCCTTGCCTTGGTTCATGATGGAAATCCAACTTCCAACACGACACATGCGGTTTTGATTGTATAACTAGTATGGCGACATAGTATATGGTAGCTATGCCGTCTGTGATTGATATATTATGATTGAAATATTTTTGAAACATATATATATATACTAATTATAATATCAACTCCGTTTTATCGTATCAAGCATTTTTGACCATTATAAGGTAAAACTCTATCCTCCGGTTTGCGTTGCATTGTGTGATGGGACTTGAGTCTTATAATGGTTTCATTTTTCTTAAAAGCATTGCGTTGTTTAACGATTTACTTTATTTCATGCACTGGCAATCCAATGGAGTAAACCTGTTCCGCATTAGCTGCGTGGTCCTGTGATTAGCCTTATTATTAAATAGGTTAAATAAGATTTCTCATACCAGTCCCATGACTGACTCGTAGTTTGTTTCACTTTGTAAACTCAGGTGCCCTTTTTCCACATGGGCAACCTTGTATACAGGTTTTTAGCAGGCTCATTCTGGATAGCTATGAAGCTGAAGATGGATCTTATCATTTCAATTATGCTGTTCAGACTTCATTATTATACTATGTTTGATTCCGCTGTAGACATTTTATATTAAGTTGAAACTGTATTATATATTAAGTATTATCCTATTATGCTGTGTAAATCTGATGACATATTATTCCCAGCGTAATTTGATGTTCTTTATCTGCTGTAATTCTATATTTCTGTTCTGTGGTTATTGTTTCTATGTTATATTCCAATGATTATCCTTGCTTTCGTACTAAGGGAGTTTGGGGTCATCACAGTTGGTATCAGAGCTTTGGTTAAACTTAGCGCAGAATATAACATATAAATAAACTCATCAGAAATAGAATCAGAAGAATTCTATAACGAATAACTCATCATAGATAGGACTAGTAATGTCCTAGAATGAGTATAGCAGAATAAAATACACTCCCATAGATTCATTTACATTTAAATATATGTCTCTATGCTTACAATATCTATTCTGTTGGCCTGACTCTTTGTCTGTTATTTGCAGACATAGTAGAAAATGAGTAGCAGAAACGGAAGAAGTAATTCTTTAGTCCAGTAATCTAATGAGCCAGTCATGCTCCCACAACCAGAACCAGATCTAGATGCTCTAGTAAAGAGGTATCGAAATCTGGGTGGAGAACCATTCTCGGGCAAAGAGTCCATTATTGAAACATAAGCATGGATGTGTTCTTTTGAGAGAATTTTAGAAGGATTAAAGCTGAGAGATGATCAGAAGAGATTAATAGCATCTTGGGCACTCAAAGGCGAAGCTTTAATCTGGTGGGAAACTGTTACTGAAGAAAATCCAGAAGATAGTATTACTGTAATAACCCGGAAAATATGAGCCAATTTAAAATTTTTATTTTGGCAATTTTAGCAAATTTTAATTATTTAAAATGAATTATTTTAAATAATGATGACGAGAAATTTATTTTGAATAGAATTAGAACGTATATATTTATATAGATCGTTGTTAGAATATAAATATTTATTTTAAATTATAAAAGGAATTGAAAATGGCGCGGTAGTTCAAAAATTCGATTTCAAAGTTCAAATGAATGTACCGGGTGCAAAATAAACCGGATTTTAGTGAAACCAAAAATATTTAAATCTGTTTATGAATATCTTTCTAACGAATCTGAAAAATCAGAGTTTCATATCAAAAATCAAAAGTTATGGCCAAATGAATTTTCAGAAAGGTCGCTATAGAGAATGTATAGCCCTTGAAAATAGCCATTTTGCAAAAGACCTCTGTTTCCGACGAAACCACTTTTGTTGAATTCGGAATGTCAATTTATTGTTAGGTTTCAAATTCCATAATTTTTGAAGTTAATATGTGAGCGTGGCGAAGGAAAATGTATTTGGTTGATTTCAGTCAATTTTGATCGACCAGAAAATGGCTATTTTTCAAACGGTCTTAGAATTTGACGAAATTAGTTTTATTAGGACAGTATCGTCAAAACGAAGCTAGAAAATATTTTTCGGGAATTTTCAGAGTTAGGATGTGGCCCCGTAAATTAAAATCTACATTTGAATTTAAAATGTAATGATTTATATTTTAAATTTGAAGAGAAACTGATCGAAACGATCGAATCAGCTTACGATACATATCCCACTGTGTTCAGAATGGGGGTAGTTAGCTAGGGATGACAGTCATTGGATCTGATTTGGAATTCAGATCGATAAACAACTAATTCAGGAATTAAATAAAATTATATAAATATCCTTTCTTTTTTGAAAACCCTAATCCCTTTGAGAGAGCCACCGCCAGTCTCTTTAAATGGCTTATTTCGTTCGGTTTTTTTCCCTTAAATTTTTTTAACACAAATCGAATAAAACCCTTACTCCCAAACGAAAATTACAGAGTGGTTTGCGATCTTCGTATTGGTACGGCTGAGATCGATAATCGTTCGATGGTTTGGGGGATTTTTGGCCTCAAAGTGACCAACTTCGCACGGTGTTTTGAGGCTGATGAGGACTTCGAATCTGATGTGGTTGGTGGTGCAGAGTCACGGCGGAGAGGGCTTCGGGGTGGAATGGTTTGATCGGCGGTCGGTCAACCCTAGGTGGTGCGATTGGGAAGAGTTTCACACGATGAAATGGGTTCGGTGAAATACTGTGACACGAGAATGAAGAAGAAAAGGAATCGGTCCTGGAACGAAGACCAAAAGTGGAAGAAGCGACCCCATTACTTTGACCAATCAGAAGTAATTGTTTTCAATTTGAAAGTGATTAGAGAATTTAAATACCGTAATTACATTGTGATCTTAAAACCTTGACAGCTTGTCCGTATATAATTAGAATTACGCAAACAAGGGTCCGTTGGATTTGCAACGACGATATCTACAACATGGGACTGACTGGAGCTGAAATAGAGCTCGTTAGATTTTGGAGAAAATTCAAACTCAAACAGAACGGAATTCAGAAATAAAACCAACCAATGTGAGAATTCTCCCACTATATTATTTTCTGTACAGTTATTTATTGTATAACTGCATATATGAACTGCTCCCCGTCGTCCACAGTCCATGGACGACTTGTTTGATTGTGTTGTGATTGTGAGGAGAAATGTAAATGAAAAAAATAGATGCGATGTGTGTATATATATATATATATGAAAAGTGAAAATATCGTATTTATTGAAAAGTGAAAATATCGTATATATTGAAAAGTGAAAATATCGTATATATTGAAAGTGAAAATATCGTATATATTGAAAATTAAAATATCGTATATCTTGAAAGTGAAAATGTCGTATATGTTGAAAGTTAAAATATCGTATATATTGAAAGTGAAAATATCGTATATATTGAAAGTGAAAATATCGTATATATGAAAAGTGAAAATATCGTATATATGAAAAGTGAAAATATTATATATATATATATATATGAAAGGTGGAAATAATATATATATATATATATATATATATATATGAAATGAAAACGATATATATATGAAATGTGAAAACGATATATATATGAAATGAAAACGATATATATATATATATGAAATGTGAAAACGGTGTATATATGAAATGAAAAACGATATATATATATAAATATATGAAATGTGAAAAATGATTTGATTGTTAAAAATATAATTTTTAACATATATATACACTGTATAAAATTGTCGTGTACGTGAAATATTCAATTTTGATTTGAAATTGAATACGAAGTTGAATTTGTCTTGAAAAAGAATTTAAAACGATTTATAAAATGCACTTTGAATTGAAATCGATGAAATATATGTAATATATATATATATATATTATATATATAATGGCCTGAATAGAACGCGCCGCCCGCGGTAGTTCGCGAATTTCGACCATTGACTTCGAATGGATATTGCGGGAGATCTGACCGCCGGATTCTCCTAAAACCGGAACCGTTGGATTCATATCGAAAAGAGCTTTCTAACGAATATTAGAAATTTGAAATCTAATGGTTGGATTTGGAATTATGTCCAAATCAAATTTGGAAAAGGTCGTTGTAAGTGCAGTTCGATGGCCGTTGATGGAAATCGACTGTACGGGCCTTGATAAAATTATTAAAAATATCAATAATTAGTGTAAAATCATAATAAATGATTTGAAAAGAGCTGGGATGAAAAATCCATATTTGAAAAGATAAAAATAGATTTTTATCGAAATGAACTAGTTTTGAACTAGAATGATAATCCGATTATTTTTAAAATAAATAAATTGATTTTGAAATGGTTTTAAAAATAACCAGAATTGGAACGGATTTGAATCGAAATTATCTTTGGAATATTTCGATATTGGATTACGTGATTATACGGATATTGTGATCGGAATTTGGAAGATATCGATATCGTTATTCCCGATATGATATTCATTGGTTTCAGAATTTGATGTTGAATATAAGCTGATATATTTTCTATTCAGAGCCTTGTATTTAATATCAAATTGTATTTAGGGTTGGTCGTGAACTGTGTTTAAATGACATTAGTCCTTTAATCCGTGTAAAAGCAAGATTAATTTCCAAAAAGTAGAACAATAAATATGAAATGATTTTAGAGATGAAACCAATTGGGGTTTGAATAAATCTTTAATTAGATTTAGATGAATGAATGGTGATTAAATTTACCAAAATACGTGATGTGATTAAACCAAATTTACTTAGTTGTTGATATTGGTTGTGGTTGATTGATTGTTTGGATGGTGCTCGACCAGTTTATAAGCAGAATATGCCTTTACATTTAGCATTGGGATTGGGTAAAGATATATGTGTGCTAACACCTTGTGAAACACTTCACGATTTGACGATAAGGTGTTTAACGATGTTGTGTTCATTTCAAATTTAATGAATGATTATGAAATGATATATTTTTCTTAAGTGAAAAGAAATGTATTCCCGATTTTGGACAGGGAATGTTTTATAAAAATGTTTTATAAAACAGAAAGTATTTCGAGGCCTAAACCCGATATTATCGAAGAGATTTTGAAATGTATTGTGTGTTACATTGTGGTTCATCACATATTTGATTAGTTGCTATTAATGATGTATCTGTTTGGTGGCGGAGAATTTATTCTCTTGCTTAACACCCTTCTTTGAGACGTACGAGCTCAAAGGTTATGTGATTAATAGTGAATGATCATATGTGTGAATTACTGATGTGAAGTATTATATTTTGAAAGTACTTGTGATTATTATGTGGTGAAATGATTTTCCCTACTTCGGGATATGAAATGATTTAGTATGTGGCTAAAGATTCGGGTTCCCTGAGACTAAAAGTATGGGTGAGAGGGCGGTGTATGCTCTCCATGTGTGGGAGGTGCATCATCAGTGTAGCCTGCTCCTATGTGGGGTAGGTGCACATTTATATATATCGAGTTGCTAGGTGTGTACCCTTTGCCTTGTCGACGGGTAGCACGATATTTGGTTGCATACTTGTTTGTATGCATTGTTATGTTTTGGAATTCATATTTCCAAACGATTTGATTTGAGATCCCGAAGTGAAAACAACTTTCATATAGAAAGTTAGATATGTATTTCAAATGATTTGAAATAAGAAATCGGGAATAAAATCCAAAGGAATAATTTCTGTAAATTGAATTGGATTTGGAAAATCTAAGTGTGGTGATTAATCTAAATGGGTAGATTGGGATATTACATATTGATTGATGCATAGTAGATCCATATCTATATTAACGATTGTTGTTTATACACTGGCATTCATGGGGGTAAACCCGTTCCGCGTTAGCGGCATGGTCCTGTGATGTGTCATATTATTAAATAAGTTAATTATAACTGTTTAGAGTTTCTCACACCAGTCCCATGACTGACCTGTAGTTTCCTTTTCCCTTGCGAACTCGGGTGCCCCTATTTTCCACACGTGCAGTCGAGTAATTTTATTTTGCAGATATATTGAGCAGGATTTTGGATTGATGATTTAAGCTGTGTCCAGACATTTATAGTCTTCCGCTGTGTTAGTTTATTTGTTTCCGCTGTGAATTGTATTACATTTATTGTAAAAATTCATCTTCCGCTGTATTGATTATATTTCGATATACTCTGATATTCTGTACTCTGATGTAGTATTATTATGATGTTTAGATAAGCCTTCTGTTATTTGTTCTGATGTGTTGTATGCTCAGAGTTAGCGTATGCGTGATTCGAACGGTCTTGGTCGATTTAGCGATCGATTAGGTCCGAGCGAAATCTGTGTCGTTACAATTACCTGGGATAGATTTAAAGAAATGTTTACAGAAAAATTTATTCCTATAGAAGCGACTGAGCGATATATGATGAGTTTTATAATTTGAAACAAGGAGATATGACCATTCGGGAGTATCAGAATAAATTCAATGAACTTTCTCGCTTTGCCCCAGAACTAATTCAAGATCCTATAAGGAAGAATCTGAGATTTATCCGCGGACTTCAAAAGAAATTCGAAGGTAGAGTACTTGCTCATGTAAATCTTCCATTTTCTAAGATGATACAAATGGCTTATCGCTATGAGTATATTGATGAGCAACATGGTTTCGAAGATGAAGAGGAAAATATCTTTGGCAGCAAAAGGAAGTTTGAAGCTGATAGCCCTGAGGTAAGTAGGAAGCCTAAGGTCAGTAAGAAGTCTAAAGTCAGTCAGAAAAAGCTAAAGACAATCGTATGTCTCAAGTGTAATAACCATGAACATTCGATAAGGAATTGCAAATCTTCGAAGAAATGAAAGAATGACGAATCTAAATCCAATAGAAAGTTTCAAGAGAATAGAGAATGCAATCTTTGCCATCAGACGGGGCATCTTTCAAAGAATTGCTAACTATCAAAGAAGTCTGAAGTAGCTCATGTAAATGAAGTGGCAGAAGCTCCACCACCCTCAATTAATAGGGAAAGAGCGGATGTGTTGGAAGATACTCTTACTGTCAACAATATTCCAGTTACAGTATTATTTGACACTGGCGCATCACGAAGCTTCATTTCAAGTGACTTAGTTAAAAAGTTAAAGCTAACCCTAAAGGATCTTAAAGAATCGATTAGTGTTCATAATCTGATAAGGGCTTCTCTTGTTCTTAGTTTATATTGTAGAGTGCCTATCTCCTACTTTTGCTATCGGTTTCCTTTCGATTTAATTGTTATGGATCTTTCTGAAATTGATATTATTCTCGGGTTGGATTGGTTGACCAAATATGAAGCAGAAGTTAAATGTGCTGAAAGAGTTGTTAAAGTTAAAACCAAGCTTGGGAATATTGTTATACCCTGCGTGGGCTCAGATTCAGATAGAAAAGAATTTTGGGCTGCTCTTAAGGTCACCCCCACTACTCTTGAAAATATTCATGCCGTCAAAAATTATGCAGATGTGTTCGAAGAAGTTGATAGCTTACCTCCGCGAAGAGAAATTGACTTCAGAATCGACTTAGTTCCGAATGCAAGGCCAGTGGTGCATCCTATTCGAAAAATGACATGGAAAGAGAAAGAAGAATTTGGCAATCAAACTAAACAGCTTTTATGTAAAGGTCTGATCAGGCCTAGTTTTTTAGATTAGGGTGCAACAGTAGTGTTTATTCCTAAGTCAGACGGTACTCTCAGACTGTGTGTGGATTACGGAAATTTAAATAAGTAGACACTCAAGAATAAATATCCATTACTCCGTATAGATGATTTATTGGATCGTTTGAATAGAGCAAAATTATTTTCTAAAATGGACCTAGCTACAGGTTCCATCAATTGCGAATTGCCGAAGAATGTGTTCCTTTGACAGCTTTCAGAGGTCCAGACATATTTTATGAGTGGTTAGTTATGCCGTTTGGCTTATGCAACGCTCTAGCTTATTTTGTCGATTTAATGAATCGAGTATTCCGCGATGTCCTAAATAAAATTGTTTTGGTTTTCATTTATGATATTTTAATCTTCTCCAAGTCAACTGCCGAGCATGAAAAACATTTGGAACAAGTTTTGGAAATTCTGAGAAAGAATGTTTTAAAAGAAAAAATTTCCAAGCGTATTCTGGCAATAAGAAGTGAAGTTCCTCGGTCATGTAGTATCGAAGGAAGGAATTTCAGTGGATCTAAGTAAGATCACAGCCATTCAAGATTGGAAGCAGCCTAGCACGCCTACTGAAGTCAGAAGTTTCCTAGGATTGGTTGGCTATTATTGGAAATTCATTAAAGATTTTTCAAAGATATCTTGTCCACTAACGAAGCTTACTAAGAAACACACAAAGTTTAATTGGACACCTGAATGTGAGGCAACTTTCCAAGACCTGAAACTAAGGTTGTCTACTGCTCCAGTGTTGACCATTATTGATGGCAATCAAGATTTGAAAGTATGGACAGATGCTTCTATTGAAGTTATTGGCGCGGTATTAATGCAAAGAGACAAAGTAGTTGCTTATGCTAGCCGTCAATTGAAGCCACATGAGAAGAGATATCCTACTCATAATCTTGGGTTGTTTGCCATTGTTTTTGCTTTGAAGATATGGAGACACTATCTCTTGGGTGAGAAGTTAGAATTATACATAAATCATAAATCATTGAAGTATCTATTCACTCAATGGGACTTGAATTTGAGGCATCAACGTTGGTTATAATTTCTTGCGGCCTATGATCTGGACATCTTGTATACTCTAGGGAAAGCCAATGTCGTAGCCGATGCGCTCAACAGGAAGAATGCGGTCATCGCCAATCTCATCATCGCTAACCTTATCATTACACCTTCACTGATTGATAAAATCTCTAATCTTCATAAAGATGATGAATTTATTTAGAGAATTAGTAAAAGAATTTAGGAAGGCGAACCCTCGAGTTTCCAAATTTATGACAAGGGAGTTTTGAGGTTAAAATGCCGAATTTCTGTCTCGAATATTCCTGAGCTCAGAAGAGAAGTAATGGTTGAATGTCACAAATCCAATATTTGTATTCATCTAGGGATGAGTAAAATGTATCATGATCTCAAGCGCATGTTCTAGTGGAAATTTATGAAAAGAGACATTTCCATTTATGTTAGCAGGTGCTCTACTTTCCAACAAGTCAAAAGTGATCAGTAAAAACCTGCAGGATTGTTACAACCACTAGAAGTTCCAAGTTGGAAGTGGGATCAAATCTCCATGGATTTTATTGATGGCTTGCCCCGAACCAGGAAAGGTAATGACAGTATTTGGGTGATCGTTGATCGTTTCACGAAGTCTGCCCATTTATTCCTGTCAGATCTACTAGAACAACTCAAAGTTCGGTGAAAATTTATTTCAATGAAATTATCCGACTACATGGAGTTCCCAAAAGCATTGTTAGTGATCGTTACTTTATACTCGCTAGTAAATTCTGGGAAGCATTCCAAGAAGAGCTGGGGACAACATCAAATCTGAGCATCGCTTATCATCCTCAAACAGATGGCCAGACTAAGAGGGTGAATCGTATATTAGAAGACTTGTTGCGGGTATGTATTCTTGACTTTGGGGGATCATGGGAAGATCACTTGCATTGGGTGGACTTCTCTTATAATAACAGTTACCAAGCAAGCATGCAAATGTTGCTATTCGAAGCATTGTATGGCAGGCCGTGTAGATCTCCTGCATGTTGAGTAGAACCAAACAATAGACTAGTATTGGGTCCTAACATGATTCGAGAAGCTTCAGACAAAGTTGATTTCATTAAGAAGCGATTACTAGCAGCTAAGAGCCGACAGAAGAGCTATGCAGATTCAAGAAGAAGGGATTTAGAATTTGTTGTTGGAGATTACGTATACTTGAGAGTGTCTGCATTAAGAGGAGTAGTTCGTTTTGGGAAGAATAGGAAGTCAGCTCCTAGATTCATTGGTCCATTTCCTATTCTCGAAAGAATTGGAACTCTTGCTAATAGGATTTAGCTGCCTGACTGGTTGCCAGGGGTACATGATGTATTCCATGTATCTCAACTTCGGAAGCATGTACATGATCCAGATCTGATTGTGGAGGAAGCCACATAACAAGATTTGGAGACTACCCCGAGCTTAGCAATAAGAAGGGAGCCAGTAAAGATCACTGGCAAAGAAACCTGAGTTTTGAGGAACAAAAGGATCCATCTAGTCAAAGTGCAGTGGAGCGGAGTTCCTAGAGACTGTACATGGGAGACCGAGGATAGCATTAAACAAGCTTATCCACAGTGCAGAGTTGATATCTCTGATTAGCTCTGGTGCAAGGTATATTTACAATATTTTACATTTTCCGTTTTGTTTCCTACTTTACCGTTGTTTCCTTTTCGGGGACGAAAAGTTCTTAAGTGAGGGAGATTATAACAACCCGGAAAATTAGAACTAATTTAAATTTTTTTACTTTGGTTATTTTGTTGGATTTTGAATAGTTAAAAATAATTTATTTTACATAATAACGATTAAAAATTTATTTAAATCGAAGTTTGAACGAATATATTTATTTTAATTTTAAAAGGAGTTAGGAATAGCGCAGTAGTTTGAAAATTTGAATTTGAACTTCGACTGAATGTACAGGATTCAAAATAAATCGGATTTTAGTGAGACCAAAAATATTTAAATCTGTTTAAAGATATCTTTCCAACGAATCCGAAAGATTGAAATTTCATAGCAGGAATAGAAAGTTATGGCCAGTTGAATATTCAGAATAGTCGCTATGGAATTTAATATAATATATAGCCTGTATAAATAGACATTTTACAAACAACCTCCGTTTTTTACGATACCACCCTGGTTGGATCCGGAATGTCAAATTATTGCAGGATTCCAATTTTCATAATTTTTGGAATTAATATGTGAGCGTGGCAAAAGAAAATGTGTTTTGTCAATTTCAGTCAATTTGGATCGACCAGAAAATGGCCATTTTTCAAATGGTCTCCAAATTCGACGAAATTAGTTTTGTTAGGACTGTATCGTCAAAACATAGCTAGATTTATTTATTTTTGGGAATTTTTGGAGTCAATCTATGGTCCCGGTAAATTAAAATATTCGATTAAATTAAATAATTAAATGTTTTATATATTAATTTAAAGAAAAATGGGCTGAAACGATTAAATGGGCTGATAAGACCTAGTCCATTGTGTCTGGAGTAGGGGAAATTAGCTGAGGGCAATAGTCGTTGGGCCTCGTTTGGAGTCCGAACTGACAAACAAATAATTTATAAATTAAAATTGGATTAAATAATAAGTATATATTAAAATAAGCAAATTCTTTTGTCGTGTTCTGTTGAAACCCTCAATACCTCGTAAGCCTCGAACGAATGGCGGCAGTATCCCCGATCTTCCTCGAATAACCCTCAATCGACACCACAAAATCGAGTGCTTCTGTTGAAGATTTTATGGACCTCCTCTCGACTTCCAAATCCATACCGATTTTGCCACCTATCGTCGTGTATCCGACGAGATCTGACGCCCTAAAGCCGTCGTCTTTCCACCACCGGCGTACCCTCGTTCGAGCATCGAACTGCACCGCTCCCAGGCGACGGGCACACCTCTCCAGGCCTTCGACGTGGCCAGAACCGATCGTCTTCAATCATCCCTGATTTTGCGCAAACTTGAAACCTAGTTTCGAAGATTTGAAGTGGATGGCGGCCTGAGAACTTGAGGGAAGAAGAAGGTGTTTGTAAATAATTAATTAAATTATTTATTTTCTTTAAAATGTAACCGACCTTCGTATAATCATATCTTCGTCATACGATTACAAAATTCGATGAAACAGAAAACATTGGGACCGTAACTTCGAGATCAGCATTTCAGAAAAGACCACAGAATTTTTGGAGCCTTCGACAATTTTAGAAGAAATAAACAACAATGTGAGATTTCTGAATTCAAATTAATTAAATATAATTATTTTAGGATGTAGACTGAGTTTAGAAACTCCTGACACCCATCGTCCACAGACCATGGACGACTTGATTGTATTGTGATGTGGAATTGGTTGATTTTTGTTGTTTGATTATGGTTGAAATGAAATTGGTTGATATTGTGGCATTAGATTGCCTAGAAAATGTATTAGGAAATTAAACCCCTTGTAGACGCTGTGAGGCCTAAGGTAGTGTGAGGAGCCATACATCAGGACGGTGCCGGTTTTAATTACCCTGCCGTTATACTACCGAAATTTTCTGAAATATTTGTGTGTTGTAAATTATTCATGTTATAATATAAAATTGGTTGAATAATAAAGATTAGATTTTTATTATATATATTAAATTAAAAGGGATCATTATTATAAATTAAAATTATTAACAATAAAAAGTCCACATTTTTATTGTAAAAAGAGAATATATGAAAATGGTTCGTTGTTGAATTAAAATTGTTAACAATAAAAAGTTCACATTTTTATTGTAAAAAGAGAATATATGAAAATGGTTCATTGTTGAATTAAAATTGTTAACAATAAAAAGTTCCCATTTTTATTGTAAAAAGAGATTATATGAAAATAGTTCATTGTTGAATTAAAACGTTAAACAATAAAAAGTTCACATTTTTATTGTAAAAAGAAAGTATATGAAAATAGTTCATTTTTGAATTAAAATTGTTAACAATAAAAAGTTCATATTTTTATTGTGAAAAGAGAATATATGAAAATAGTTCATTGTTGAATTAAAACGTTAAACAATAAAAAGTTCACATTTTTATTGTAAAAAGAGAATATATAAAAATAGTTCATTGTTGAATTAAAACTTTAAACAATAAGAAGTTCACATTTTTATTATAAAAATAAAATATATGAAAATAGTTCATTGTTGAATTAAAACGTTAAACAATAAAAAGTTCACATTTTTCTATGTAATGATAAAAGGATACATTTTCTATAAAATATAGAAAAGATTACATTTTTCTATGTAATGATAAAAGAATACATTTTCTATACAATATAGAAAAGATTACATTTTTCTATGTAATGATAAAAGAATACATTTTCTATACAATATAGAAAAGATTACATTTTTCTTTGTAATGATAAAAGAATACATTTTCTATACAATATAGAAAAGATTATGTTTTGTTATGTAATGATAAAAGAATACATTTTCTATACAACATAGAAAAGATTACATTTTTTTCGTAATATAAAAAAAATACAATTTTCTATGTAATATAAAAAGATTACATTTTCCTTGTAAATGAAAAGATTTCATTTTTTTTTTGTAATATAGAAATGATTACATTGTTTGAGCAAAATAAAAAGATATCATTTTCTTTGTAAAGTAAAAATATTACATTTGCTTTGCAAAGTAAAAGAATTACAATTGCTTTGCAAAGTAAAAAGGTTACATTCTTATGTAACGCAAAAGAGGCTTACATTTTACACAATGTAAAGGAATTAACATTTTGTATACAATGTAAAGGAATTAACATTTTATACAATATAAAGGAATTAACATTTTATACAATGTAAAGGAATTACATTTTATACAATGTAAAAAGATTACATTTTACACAAGATGAAAAGATTACATTTTTATACTACATAAAAAGATTTCATTTTGTACAATATGAAAAGATTACATTTTTATTCGTAATCAAAGAAAAGAATTAAAATATTACATTTTATTTGTAATGTAAAAAGGTTAGATTTTTATGTAATATCAAAAGATTACATTTTATACAATAAATAAAGAAATTACATTTTTTTCAATGTAATATAAGAATGATTAAAGAAATTACATTATCCAATGTAATAAAAGAAATGAATAAAGAAATTACATTTTTCAATGTAATAAAAGATTATATTTTTAATGTAATAACAGAAAGATAAGGAAAATTACATTTTGATGTAATATATGATTTCATATATAAAAGAAATCAATTTTGAAATGAAAATGATGTTGAAATTGTTGAACTATTTATATTCATATATTTATATATAAATTAAAATAAAACGAATCGTTTTGCTGTAGTTCGTGATTTGAAATCGTAACTTCAAACGATTATACCGAGAGATTCGACCATCGGATTTCCCAAAACCAGAACCATTGGGTTCGTTTTGGAAAGATCTTTCCAACGATATAAAATTTGCTAAGATCTAATGGTCAAATTTTGAGAAATATGTAAATCAAATTTTGATGAAAAGAGCGCCAGAGCTATGTAATGACCCGAAGTGTCGTTTAATTAAAAATAGCTATTTTTAAATAAATAAAAATAGCAATAAATCGTTATAAAATATTATAAATGATATGGAGTGAAAATAATCGATTTGAGTTATATATATTCGCTAATTATTCGAAAAGACCGAGTTAATTCTCATTTCAAATAATTAATCGATGATTGGAAGTCAAAGATTTGAAGACGGTGGATTGAAGATTGGCGATCTTCACATCGAATGGATGGTTACTGATGCCCTGGATTGGTTAGCTCCTAGGAAGGGGTTACAATGGTAGTTGTCCGGACGTACTTGTAGATTGTCCGGATATGCGAGTGCCTCTCTTCTGTATTCGGCATATGGAACGAGGAATAAGGTGCCTTTGGTTTCTTTCAAACCCAGAACGGACTTGTAAATGGATGTATGTCCGACATTGGATTTTTATCTATGCTGATTGATTTCTATTTAATATATATCTTCTTGGTGGCGGAGAATTTATTCACTTGCTTAACACCCTTCTCTGAGACGTACGAGCTCAGAGGTTATATATTGGTAGACACCAGTCACATGGCATGAACTGTCAATGTGGCATGCCAAGATGCATTGATCAAGGCCTATTATTGAAAAGCAGAGCCTTGTGGTTGATGATCAAAGCACAACCCATTTTAGGCATAACTTTGTGTATATCATAACTTCGCGAGCCTCACACCCCGATGTGAACCAGAAACGGGAGAGGACTACAGGGAGGACATACGTTTCTTTCTTGGTAGAAGTGGTGATAGGGTTTTGCAGGCCCTGACATTTTACTTATGTGGATGATGGAATGAGGTGCCTCGGATTTGAGTCCCTAGTTGCTCAATATTTACGCCCCATAGGGCGGGGAAACGTATTGTTCAGGCATAACTAATCCACTAACATATTTGTGGACCGGCCCTGAAGATCCAAGGGTCACTCGAACTATGATCCTGAAACATGGTAGGCTAGATTGTCTCGAATTCAGTAAAGACAATCCCTTGCCTTGGTTCATGATGGAAATCCAACTTCCAATACGACACATGCGGTTTTGATTGTATAACTAGTACGGCGACATAGTATATGGTAGCTATGCCGTCTATGATTGATATATTATGATTGAAATATTTTTGAAACATATATACACTAATAATAATATCAACTCCGTTTTATCGTATCAAGCATGTTTGACCATTATAAGGTAACACTCTATCCTCCGGTTGGCGTTGCATTGTGTGATGGGACTTAAGTCTTATAATGGTTTCATTTTTCTAAAAAGCATTGCGGTGTTTGGCGATTTACTATATTTCATGCACTGGCAATCCAATGGAGTAAACCCATTCTGCATTAGCAGCGTGGTCCTATGATTAGCCTTATTATTAAATAGGTTAAATAAGATTTTTCATACTAGTCCCATGACTGACTCGTAGTTTGTTTCACTTTGCAAACTCGGGTGCCCTCTTTTCCACATGGGCGGCCTTGTATACAGGTTTTTAGCAGACTCATTTTGGATAGCTATGGAGCTGAAGATGGATCTTATCATTTCTATTATGCTGTTCAGACTTCATTTAGTATATTATGTTTGATTCCACTGCAGACATTTTATATTAAGCTGAAACTGTATTATGTGTTAAGTATTATCCTATTATGCTGTGTAACTCTGATGGCATATTATTCCCAGTGTAATTTGATGTACTTTATCAGCTGTAATTCTATATTTCTGTTTTGTGGTTATTGTTTCCGTGTTATCTTCCAATGATTATCCTTGCTTTCGTACTACGGGAGTTTCGGGGTCATCACAGTACGACAGCCTCTAGCTCATCACTGCACAACATCATCAGCACGAAAACCTGTTCCTGCTACCTGTTATCTCTGTCTACTCACCAATACAATGGATGAGCAGCCCAAGGTAATAAGAAGTAAACATAAAACCTTGATTCATACAACAATCTTAGTAAGCTATAAAATAACCACCAAAAGTTACACAATATATATGAGTATAGAAAGTCCTATAATCTAAGTTATTAGTCAACAATAAAATTAGCATAGGATAATCATCTATCATATGTCACTCCAAGGAATAGGAAAGGACATCTCCAATCCTACTTTAATTTGACGATCTACGATAATAGCCTACCCAAAGAAATAGATTAAAAAACACACAATCAACCATAGCAACCAATATCCCAACTATCACCATCTGAAGCCATGAATAGATCAATTATCAAATGATCGGCCATTGCAGTTCGTCAAGAGCTAATGGAAAACCCCGGATCTAGTTAGACCACCACACATCCATCCTGTGTATGTTTGCCTCCATCAAAGATATCTAGATCACTCCCAGAGCTCGATATAAGATACACGATCCTACCTGATCCTAATATGCGTCCCCACGATACCCTTGCTTTAAGTTTACAGTCAAAGCATTATCCATCGTTGAGTTGCACATCAATCATCCAAAGTCCACTCATTACCAACTTCACAAGAAACTCCTAGAAGCTATCACAATCGAGCTCCTAAAAAATGAAGACCATACCGCCAAACACGATGGATCAGTATCGGTCCGTTATCCATGGACTGCGGTACCGGTCCGTACACTTAGCCGATTTTTGACTAAGTGTTGGTTCATCCCCATCCCATCCTCGAGCGTTTCCTACCGGTCCGTCCTCAAAACAAAATTCCTTTCCAATGAATTTTCATATCAGTCCATCGATGAATGCTCGAATGACTAACTTCAACCCATCTCAAATCACATCCAAATCTCTTGAAATTTTGCATGCAACTTCGATTTACCACCATGATGCCACGACCAAAGTTTAACAATGATACGACTAATTATGATGGACCGACGCCGGTCCATCGGCCATGTACCGGTGCCGGTCCATGTACTTAGCACATCTTAGATTCAAAATTTCTGGGTTTCCCTATCTCGTCTTGCAGAGATCCTCCGCCAAGTTTTGTCTAAATCTGATCATCTAAACCTCTGATTTGCTCTGTTATTCAGCCCTAAGATCTACGGCAAAAAATTCTAATAAACAATTCAACCATGTAACAACCCGAAAATCTGGGCCAGTTTAAAATTTTTATTTTGGCAATTTTAGCGAATTTTGAACATTTAAAATAGATTATTTTAAATAATATCGACGAGAAATTTATTTTGAATGTAATTCGAACGTATATATTATATACGTCGTCGTTAGAATATAAATAATTATATATAATTATATAATAGAATTGAAAATGGCGCGGTAGTTCGATAATTCGATTTCAAACTTCAATTGAATGTACCGGGTGCAAAACAAACCGGATTTTAGTGAAACAAAAAATAATAGGATCTAATTGATGATATATTTCCAACGAATCCGAAAAATTGAAATTTCATAGCGGGGATCAAAAGATATGTCCAGTTGAAAATTCTGAATAGTCGCTATGGAATTCAGGCCCTTAAAAATGGAAATTTTGCAAACGACCTCGGATTTCGACGAAACCACTTTTGTTGGGTCCGTGATGTCAAATTATTGCTAGGTTTCAAATTTCATAATTTTTCGAATCAATATGTGAGCGTGGCAAAGGAAAACGCGTTTGACCAGTTTCAGTTGATTTTAATCGACTGGAAAATGGCCATTTTTCCAACGGTCTCAGAATTCGACGAAACTAGTTTTGTTAGGACCGTATTGTCAATACGAAGCTAGAAAATATTTTTCGGGGATTTTTCGAGTTAGTATGTGGGCCCGGTAAATTGAAATGCGCGTTCAAAATCAATATATAGAGTTATATGTTGATTTCAACGAAAACATATCGAAACGATCGAATCAGCCTACGATACATATCCCATTGTGTTCGGAATGGGGGTAATTAGCTATGGACGACAGGCGGTGGGCCTCGTTTAGAGGTCGTATGAAAAAGTCAACTTTTCTTGAAATTAAATAATTAAAAATAAAATTTCCTTTTCTCTCTCCTCCTCTTTACCATTACCCCCCCATCACCGTTCGTTTCAGAATGAAATCAAAAGAGAAAAAAATCCCTACGATCGAAATCACTCAGCCCTCCGACCTCGTCCGCCGCCCCTCGTCGAAGCTCCATCTCCTCAAGCGCCGCCTCCCCCTTCTTCCCCCATCTCCTCCTTCCTCCGTTCTTCTAACAACCGAAACACCCCCCTCGATTCAGCTCCACCGCCCGTACACCAGAGCCGCCGCCAACGCCCTAGAGCCCGCCACCGTGGTGACAGACGCCCCCCCACCTCCGCAGACCAACGTCAGCGCGCCGAAGACCCCTCCTCCCTCGATTACAATAAGTTTTTTTATATATATTTTCATATTTATATATATATAATTCGATTTATTTGGTGTATATAAAGTTTAACTAATTTAATTTAAATAACATTGTTTAAAATCTGTTAAGAATAAATATATATATATATATATAAGCTTTGATTTTTGAATGAGGAACTAGCATTTCATTTGGTCTGATTTGTACTTTATAAAATATTTGATTTTTAATTATACCGAGATATAAAGATGAGATGAAAAGATAACATTTTTAGAAAGGTCAAAATATGATCTTTTGTATATATAGTGTTTTGAAAATATATTTATATATATATAATTTATATATAAGTAAGCATCATTATAGAAAATATGATTTTTCATCGTATATAAGAAATATTATGGACGAAGTAAAAATTCGATTTTTATATATTGAATAGCAAAGTAAAAATTCGATTTTTATATATTGAATAGCAAAGTAAAAATGTGATTTTTACATATGTAGAGGATACGGGCAAAGAAAGTGACAAGAGGCAAGAACGGCGAAGATTTCTACATAAGAAGAGTCGTGGCGTTGGATTAGCAATTTGGTGAGAATTTCTCACTCTTTAATTTAATTTTCTAGTTATATATATATACTAGGATGCAGACGGTGTTTAGTAGCACCCGACACTCGTCGTCCACAGACCATGGACGGCTTGTATGCTTGTTTGTTTGATTTTGATGTGTAGTTGATTGTGTGATGTGATGTGAAAAGAAATAAAATATTTATATAGTTAAAAATATTTTATAGTTAAAAATAGAATTTTTAACGTGTACATAAAATAAATATTTATAAACAAATCGGACGATTTGTTTATATACACACATTTGACTGATATTGATTGGGACGATAAATTTTACACATCACCCAACTGCACAAATAAAATCTGTGTTTGATTGTTTGTAACCCCACACGGGTATTGCGATGATATTTGACGTACACTAATCCCGATTGTTTAGTTGTATGTCGATCGATTGATTGACAGACTGTTATAAGCGTTGAATATTTATATTTGATGCTTATACAGTGTAGAATGCACTTTGGATGACGGTTGATTATTCATCATTGTTATTGTATACATGTATTGTAGAAAATCCATATAATTAACATTATATGGTAATTGATTGGGCCTCATTCCAGTTTCGAAAAAGAAATATTTGAAATAGAAATATTTAAAATAAAAATATTTGAAATAGAAATATTTGAAATAGAAATATTTGAATAGAAATAATTGAAATAAAAATATTTGAAATAGAAATATTTAAAATAGAATATTTGAAAATAGAAACATATGAAGCCGTGTTGGTTAGATTGACGCCATTTTGACGTGAACGATATTTATATCGATTTTATTCATTCTTCAATGAAAATTGAATAGATTTGAAATTCGAACTATATTGAAATGAATTGAAATTCGAATTATATTTAAAATGAATTGAAATTCGAATTATATTTAAAGTGAATTGAAATTCGAATTAAACTGAATTGATTTGAAATTCGAAATACACTGAAATGATTTGAAATTCGAATAGAAATGAATTCGAATTGAATTCGAATTGAAATTTAATAGAATTGAATACGAATCAAAATTTAATAGAAAACGAATCGAAATTGAATTAAAATTCGATTTGAATTGGAATCAATTTGGAATGAATTTAAAACGAATTTATATTGGAATATTCGATTTTGATTTGAAATTGAATATGAAGTTGAAACCGTTTTGAAAACGAATTTAAAACGATTTATAAAGCACGTTTTGAATTGATATCGACGAAGTATATATTATATATATTATATATATAATATAATGGCCTGAATAGAACGCGCCGCGCCGCGGTAGTTCGCGAATTTCGACCATTGACTTCGAACGGATATTACGGGAGATCCGACCGTCGGATTCTCCTAAAACAGGAACCTTGGGTTTGTATCGAAAAGTGCTTTCTAACGAATATTAGAAATTTTAAATATAACTGTTGGATTTGGAGTTATGTCCAAATCAAATTTGGAAAAGGTCGCTGTAAGTGCAGTTCGATGGCCGTTGTTGGAAATCGACTGTACAGGCCTTGATAAAATTATTAAAATTATCAATAATTTATGTAAAATCATAAGAAATGATTTGGGAAGAATTGGGATGAAAAACTCCATATTTAAAAAGATAAAAATAGATTTTTATCGAAATGAACTAGTTTTGAACTAGAATAGTAATTTATTTATTTTTAAAATAAATAAAGTGAGTTTGAAATGGTTTTGAAAAATAACTAGAATTGCCAATAATTATTGGAATGGATTTGAATCGAAATTGTCTTCGGAATATTTCGATGTTGGATTTCGTGATGATACAGATATTGTTATGGGAATTTGAAAGATATATTAATATCGTTATTTCCAATACGATATTTGTTGGTCGTAGAATTTGATATTGAATATAAGCCGGTATATTTTCTATTCAGAGCCTTGTATTTAATATCAAATGTGATTTGGGTTTGTCGTGAATGGTGTCTTCATTAACACTGTTCTTGAACCCAGTTGAGAAAAGATTAAATCTTTTTATTTAGATTTAATGAAGTGTACCAATTAAATAATATTTAATTGGAATTGAATTGATATTGATTTTCGGGTTTATCGTGAACCGTGTTTTAAATGACACTGATTCTTTAACCCAGTTAACGATTAAAACTAAGTGGAGTTTTAATGAATCTTTAATTAGATTGAAAGGATCGAGAATGGAGTATCACCAGTTTTGCTCCAGGCGATAGTTAAATCTTTAATTAGATTTGAACGTGAAATGGTAATTGAATTTACCGATAACACTGTGGTGTTAGATATGAAGTATAACCAGTTTTACTTCATGGGATGAATAGGTTGGGATTGGGAAATTAAAACAAATGATTACTTCGGTAAGATTCGTTAATCCCGACTAGTTGAATCGAAATTCAAAAGAAGATTAGCGAATAAATTCAAGGAATTTATCTTGGATAAAATTAATGGGAACCTTTCCCTATGAATGTGAAATTTAGAAACTAACTGTCGGTTAGCCAAGCAGAATGGTTTTCTGCATATTGATCTGATGTTGGTTTCGGCCTTCGGGGTTAATATTTGGGAAATTATTCTCTTGATTAATTTATAGTTAGTGACTGATGAATTGGAATGAGGCGTATGTTGTGTTTGTGTAACACTTATTTAAAATATACGCGAGTTATTCGGAATGACCGGGTTTATCCCATTCTGAATAACTGATACGACGATAAGTCGAAGATGAAGACGGTGGTTGAAGACCGGAAGTCTTCACATCGTTTGGGTGATTACTGATGATCTTGATTGGGCTGTACACCCAAGATGAGGGAATCAATTGGTGGTCGTCCAGATGTGCTTGGAGATCGATGGATATGTGATTGACACTGAAAAGTGTTTATTTTATTACTCTTATGCTTTATCTTTTGTAAATAAATAAATGATACTTTGGTTACTTTTATATGTTTTTACAGGATGTCAAGAAATGCCTCCTTCAAATCAAATCAAAGGCCAACTACGAGAAAGAGCTACTTCCTCACATCAAATTCATTTCAATTGCAAAAGAAGTAGTAGCTCACTGGTAAAGGCATAGGAATTGGTGCTGAGAGACCTAAGTTCGAACCCCGTCAAGCTCACTTTTTGCCAAAGAAACGGAGCGTGTTCACACTGGCCCTTTGCTTTGAGGAATATCTGGATTAGTGTTATGTTATATATATACATACACATATTCATGTGTATGTATTTATGATGTGCACCAATTAACATTTCAGCAATAGCCATATTCTTATCATGGAATTAAATTCGAATCATTCAATTTCAATTAGAAGATTTGCTGATTGAATTGTTGCCAAGAGAAAAATCAATTTTGAAGATTTTATCTTATATTGCCTTTGGAGTCTGATAAGCGTCCTTGTTTGGAAGAATTAAATTAGATGCAATCTTCTATCAATCAAGCCACATGGGAAAATTGAAAGATATGGAAAATATTTACCATGATATGCCCAGATTTTCTCCAATCAGGTAGTCAAGGAAGGCAAGAAATATTCATGAATGAGGAGGGCCATTTATTCATAGACCTAGTTAGGGTTTTCCCCTTCTCATCTATAAATATGTGATTGTAACCATTGTAAAAAGCATCTCATAATTATGTACTCTCTTTTAGTTTTAATAAAATTTTCTTGTTCTAGTTATTTACTTTTCTTTTAAAACAATTTGTGTATCTACACGATTAGATTCGGTAGAACACATATTGTTATTGTCTTTATTACTGCATACTAGTGTTCACTGTTTGATTAGTTTCAACAGCAACTCTACTTTTAATTCTCTGTTATTGTTCCAGTTATTATTTACTTTTGTTGTTTTTGCTAGTACTTGTTATTTTCTTTCCTGTTGTTGAATTGATATACGTCTGATTAGATTCAGATTTGTAGCAGTTTCAATAACATTATTTCAACAACATTGAAAACAACCCCCAAAGTTCTGTCTAACACGCCCACGAAACATATAAATAATAAAATTTAACTTTCCTCCCTGTGTTCGACCTGTATGCTACACACCTGTATGCTTGCAGAATTTATTACAAATGTCGCGCTTTTCTAATTCATAAACTAGCGTCGATCAATATGCGAGGAAAGTGCCTCCGGTTTCGTTCAGACCCAGAACGGACTTGTAAATTGACTGTGTGTCTGACATTGGATTTTAGTCTGTGTGATTGATCTCTATTAAATATATATCTGTTTGGCGGCGGAGAATTTATTCTCTTGCTTAACGCCCTTCTCTGAGACGTACGAGCTCAGGGGTTATATACTGATGGATATCAAATGCATAGAGTGGATTGCCTGTGTGGCATGCTAAGATGCAAATGATCAAGGCTTCTGTTGAAAAGCAAAGTCTTGTGGTAATGATCAAAGCACAGCCTGTGTGGCACAGCTTTGTGTAACGTGAATTCGCGAGCCTCACACCCCGGTTGTGGACCAAAAATGGGAGACGGACCTCAGGGAGGGCATGCGTTTCTTTCTAGCTAGGGTGGTGTCAGTGACCTACTAGCCCTGACATTTATATACTTTTCACCTGTGTGGTTGTTGCTGTTGCGAGGCGCCTCGGTTAGATCGGACGATCCGGGTCCGATGGAGTCATTCGTTGGCTCATTTACGCCCCCAAAGGGCGGGGAAACGCAGTGTTCAGGCATTTTAATCCACATCGGTGGACCGGCCCTGACGATCCAAGGGCCCACCTGTGTCTGGGTCCTGAGGCTCGGGCTAGAGAGTCTGGAATCGGTTGAGGACTATCTTTTGCCTCGGTTCATAGATGGAAATCCAATTTCCAAATACGTGACATTTGCGATTTTAATTGTAGAACTAGTATGGCGACATGATATATGGTACCCATGCCGCCTATGATTGATACTTATGATTCGAAGATTGTTTTATACACTATACACTGATAATAGTATCAAATGATTTGTTTTAAAACGTATCAAGCATTCTTTGGCTGTTATAAGGGAAAACCCTATCCCCCGGCTTGCGTTGCATTGTGTGATAGAACCTGGGTCTTATAACAGCTTCATTTTTCTTTATTTAGCATTGCGCTGTTTGTTTATGCACTGGTATTCTTGGGAGAAAACTCGTTCCGTGTTATACGGCGTGGTCCCTTGATTTATCTAACTTTGAAATAAAGATTGATAACTGTTTTAGTTCTCACACCAGTCCCATGACTGACCTAGAGTTTATTGTTTTAACCTAAACTCTGGGTGCCCTTATTTTGACATGGGCAGCTAGTAGTTTTGGTTTTGCAGATTTATATTCACAGGATCCTGGTTTACAGCTGGAACGATATCCGGAAAGCTTTGTATCCGTATATCTCCTTCTAGTTGTGTTTTGTATTATTTCCGCTGCAATGTAATTTATATCTCTGATATTTCTGTGTAATATTCATTTATACTCTGTATATTCTTGTAATCTGATGGATTGTTGTAATAAACAATGAAATGTTCTCCCGCCTGCGTTCTATTTTGTCGTGTTCTCAAAACAATCAGGCGTTTCGAACGGTCTAGATCGGTTTAGCGACTGATTCGGATCGGGCGAAATTCCTTTTTGTCACAGTTGGTATCAGAGCTTTGGTTTACAAAGCTAGAGAACAAGACACATTAGAACCATATGAAAGAATTCATCAGATATTGGATTAGTAATATCCAATGGGAATGACTCGTTAGAGATGGGATCAGTAGTATCCTAGAACGAGTGTGAAGAGTATATTTTTGAAAATGAAAACAAATTTTGTTTTGAAAATTTAAATCAATTATTCGTATTTGATTATTTATTTAAATTGAATTGGGACAATCCAATATATAAAGATTTTGCATATATGTCTTGCAAACGTGTATTCGAAGTTTTAATATACTGGATAGTTATAGAATCATGCTCTAGTTGCCCGGGGATAATTCTGATGATGGGGCACCGTCGCCAGTATTTATTTTCGAGTTTCGAAAGTGAGATTTCTATATATTTCCTATTGACTGGTGTGAGAACAAAAATTAGATAGGGTTTATTGTTGTGATTTGGCATCAAAAATGTGATTTTTGACTATATATCAAAGTTATGAATTTGAAATGCTAATCAACTAATTGATTGATGGTTGTGTTGTTTGATTACTGTTTTGATTAGTTGAAATTTTAACCATATAGCCAATTTGATCAAATATTGAATTATATTGAAATTTGGTCGCATTTGCTTGCATATACATATACTTACATTGAACAGATCATAGCAAGGAGGCTAGAGCAGAGAATAAAATTTGTTTGCCCGACAAATAGGTACATGTTTACCATAATTTACTGTTTTGTTTGGGTGATGATGATTTTATGAGCCGATTGGCTAGCCGCTTGGCTTTTTCTTTTTCTTTTTGAGATCAGAAGGCCTATACGGCAATTTCGGTATTTTCCCGTGGCTCCCGGTGCAGGGGAGGTTATGGTGAAATTTTTCGAAAATTTAGGGTGTTAGCCAAATTTTTGAAGAATTTGAAAATTCTCAGAAACTGAAAAGTGGGAGAATGGAAGCCAGATCGAACGTAGAGTTGATTAATCAAACCACTTTCGACTTTGTTCCTTTTCGGGGACGAAAAGTTTTAAGTGGGGGAGATTGTAACATCCCGAAAATCTAGGCCAGTTTAAAATTTTTATTTTGGCAATTTTAGCGAATTTTGAACATTTAAAATAGATTATTTTAAATAATATCGACGAGAAATTTATTTTGAATGGAATTCGAACGTATATATTATATACGTCGTCGTTAGAATATAAATAATTATATATAATTATATAATAGAATTGAAAATGGCGAGGTAGTTCGATAATTCGATTTCAAACTTCAATTGAATGTACCGGGTGCAAAACAAACCGAATTTTAGTGAAACCAAAAATAATAGGATCTAATTGATGATATCTTTCCAACGAATCCGAAAAATTGAAATTTCATAGCGGGGATCAAAAGATATGTCCAGTTGAAAATTCTGAATAGTCGCTATGGAATTCAGGCCCTTAAAAATGGAAATTTTGCAAACGACCTCGGATTTCGACAAAACCACTTTTGTTGGGTCCGTGATGTCAAATTATTGCTAGGTTTCAAATTTCATTATTTTTCGAATCAATATGTGAGTGTGGCAAAGGAAAACGCGTTTGACCAGTTTTAGTTGATTTTAATCGACTGGAAAATGGCCATTTTTCCAACGGTCTCAGAATTCGATGAAACTAGTTTTGTTAGGACCGTATCGTCAATATGAAGCTAGAAAATATTTTTCGGGGATTTTTCGAGTTAGTATGTGGGCCCGGTAAATTGAAATGCGTGTTCAAATTCAATATATAGAGTTATATGTTGATTTCTACGAAAACTGATCGAAACGATCGAATCAGCCTACGATACATATCCCATTGTGTTCGGAATGAGGGTAATTAGCTATGGACGACAGGCGGTGGGCCTCGTTTAGAGGTCGTATGAAAAAGTCAACTTTTCTTGAAATTAAATAATTAAAAATAAAATTTCCTTTTCTCTCTCCTCCTCTTTACCATTACCCCCCATCACCGTTTGTAATAACCCGGAAATTCTGAGCCAGTTTAAAATTTTTATTTTGGCAATTTCAATGAATTTTGAATATTTAAAATAGATTATTTTAAATAAAAACGACGAGAAATTTATTTTGAATATATTTAGAACGTATATATTCTACACGTCGTCGTTAGAATATAAATAATTATATATAATTATAAATAGAATTGAAAATGGGGCGGTAGTTCGATAATTCGATTTCAAACTTCAATTGAATGTACCGGGTGCAAAACAATCCGGATTTTAGTGAAACCAAAAACATTAGGATCTAATTGATGATATCTTTCCAATGAATCTGAAAAATCGAAATTTCATAGCGGGAATCAAAAGATATGTCCAATTCAAAATTCTGAATAGTCGCTATGGAATTCAGGCCCTTAAAAATGGGAATTTTGCAGACGACCTCGGATTTCGACGAAACCACTTTTGTTGGATCCGTGGTGTCAAGTTATTGCTAGATTTCAAATTTCATAATTTTTCGAATCAGTATGTAAGCGTGGCAAATGAAAACGCGTTTGACCAGTTTCAGTTGATTTTAATCGACTGGAAATTGGCCATTTTTCCAATGGTCTCGGAATTCAACGAAACTAGTGTTGTTAGGACCGTATCGTCAATACGAAGCTAGAAAATATTTTTCTGCAATTTTTCAAGTTAGTATGTGACCCCAGTAAATTGAAATGCTCGTTTAAAGTCAATATATAGAGTTATATGTTGATTTTAATGAAAACCGATCGAAACGATCAAATCAGCTTGCGATACATATCCCATTGTGTTCGGAATGAGGGTAATTAGCTATGGACGACAGGCGGTGGGCTTCGTTTCGAGGTCGATAGAAAAAGTTACTTTATGTGAATAAAAAATTGAAATTAAATAATAATAAAAAAGGGGTCAACCCTTCTCCCCCTTAAATCACTCTGGCCCCCCCATTATTTCAAAACCGAAATCGATATCAGAAAAAAAAAACAAAAAAACCCATCGACGTTGCCAGTCGCCCCCCCTCGCGATCCACCACCGCCACAGCCGCCGACCCCATCTCCCCCTCCGTTACTGCTCCTCCACCTTCTCGCCGGAGCCGCGAGCCCCAATCTCGAACCCCCCCTTTTTCTTCGTCTAGAACCCGAGACCATCGCCCGCCCACCGACGCCCCCCTGCCTGCCAAAACCGCCGACGCCCCCTCTTCTCCTTCGACTGAAAACTCTTCCCCCCTCCTCTTCTGATTTTTACAGTAAGTCTTCTGCCTTTAATTATTTTATTTTATTTCATTTAGATTTTAATATTTAACTTATTCAGTATTGTTTTAAAAATTAGAATAGTTTTAAAATCAGAGATTAGAGTATATAAAATGTTTGAAGTATATATGATGTATGGTGAATATAAAGGTTTGGTTTTTATTTGATAAGAGGATTTTTATATAGAAGAAATAAAAATATGATTTTTATATTTTTAAAAGTATTAAAATATAGTCTTTACTATCTAGATGATATAAAAATATGATTTTTGTTTAGGTAAAGAATTAAAAATATGATTTTTATATTTTTAAAGTATTAAAAATATAATCTTTACTATATGGAAGATGTAAAAATATGATTTTTGTTTATGTAGAGAATTAAAAGTATAATTTTTTACATGATAGTAATATTAGAAATATCATCTTTTTATGTGTAGCAAAGGCGAAATCTTTAAAAATTGAAAAGGCGAGATTTTTATATATTGAATAGCATAGTAAAAATTCGTTTTTTATATATTGAATAGCGTAGTAAAAATTCGATTTTTCTATATTAAATAGCGAAGTAAAAATTCGATTTTTACATATATAGTAAATACGGGCAACGAAGGTGACAAAAATGCAATAACGATAAAGATTTCTATCAAAGAAGAGTCAAGATGATTGGATAGCTATCGGTGAGATTTTCTCACTCTTCAATTTCTTTTTCTAGTTATATATATATACTAGGATGCAGACGGTGTTTAGTAGCACCCGACACAATCGTCCATAGACCATGGACTTGTTTGTTTGATTGCAAAAATTGGTTAGATTATTTGATTGAAATTTGAGTTTTTTGGTGAAATGGAATGGATTGATTGATGTGTGAATGGCGTGGGCCTTCACTAGACCGGGGATAAGGCTAGGCCTTGTCCCGTTTCTAGTATCGTGCCGTTATGCCACCGAAATTTTCTAAAATATGTTAGAAAAATAAAAATATCATTTTTATTGTGTAAATGAACTGAATAGAAATTCATATGTTGAAATAAAATGTTTTTATCGTTAAAAATATAATTTTTAACGTGAAGTGAATAAAATAAAATATTCATTTACAAACCGGACGGTTTGTTTATGTACACCTATTTGAATGACATTGATTGGGACGATAAATTTTACACATCGCCCAACTGCACAAATAAAATCTGTGTTTGTTGATTTGAAACCCCACACGGGTGTTGGGATGAAATTTGAAGTTCACTCATCCTGATTGATTAAATATGTTGATCGATTAATTGACAGGCTGTTATAAGCGTTAAATATCTATATTTGATGCTTATGCAGTGTAGTGCACTTTGGTTGATGGTTGATTATTTTCAATGCTATTATATACGTGTGATGTATGAAAATCCATATAATTAACATTATATGGTGATTGATTGGGCCTCATTCCAATTTAGAAAATAAAGAATATTATAAAGTAAAGGTTCATGTGTTGACAGTACTCATCCGTTGAGATTAGTCATGCGTTGAACGAAATATTTTAATAATAAAATTTTCATCTTTATCAATATTATAAAGTAAAAGTTCATGTGTTGACAGTACTCATCCGTTGAGATTAGTCATGTGTTGAACGAAATATTTTAATAATAAAATTTACATCTTTATCAATATTATAAAGTAAAGGTTCATGTGTTGACAGTACTCATCCGTTGAGATTAGTCATGTGTTGAACGAAATATTTTAATAATAAAATTTACATCTTTATCAATATTATAAAGTAAAGGTTCATGTGTTGACAGTACTCATCCGTTGAGATTAGTCATGTGTAGAACGAAATATTTTAATAATAAAATTCACATCTTTATTAATATAAAATAAAGGTTCATGTGTTGACAGTACTCATCCGTTGAGATTAGTCATGTGTTGAACGAAATATTTTGATAACAACAACTATTTTGATAATAACAACTATATTTGAAAAAGAAATATTTGAAATAGAAATATATGAAGCCGTGTTGATTAGATTGACGCCATTTTGACGTGAACGATATTTATATCAATTTTATTCATTTTGAAAATGAATTGAATATAAAACGATTTCGAAATGAATTGAATAGAAAACGATTTCGAAATGAATTGAATATATAACGAATTTGATTTCAGTTGAATATATAACGAATTTGATTTCAATTGAATATATAACGAATTTGATTTCAATTGAATATATAACGAATTTGATTTCAATTGAATATATAACGAATTTGATTTGAATAGAAAACGAATTGGATTTCAATTGAATATATAACGAATTTGAATCAAATAGAAAACCAATTTGAATTGAATCGAATAGAAAACCACTTTGAATTGAATCGAATTGAAAACGAATTCGAATTGAATTTAAAACGAAGTGAAATGAATTCAAATTGAATTGAAACTTGAATTGAATAGAAATGAATTTTAAAACGAATTTATAAGGAAAAATTCAATTTTGATTTGAATTGAAATGGAAGTTGAATTTGTTTTTGAAATGAATTTTAAACGATTTATAAAATTCGTTTTAAATAGAAATCGACGAAATATATATTATATATATAATATAATGGCCCGAATAGAACGCGCCGCACCGCGGCAGTTCGTGAATTTCGACCATTTATTTCGAACGGACATTACGGGAGATTCGACCATCAGATTCTCCTAAAACCGGAACCGTTGGGTTCGTATCGAAAAGAGCTTTCTAACGAATATTAGAAATTTGAAATCTAACAGTTGGATTTGGAGTTACGTCCAAGTCAAATTTGAAAAAGGTCGTTGTAAGTGCAGTTCGATGGCCATAGTTGGATATCGATTGTACGGGCCTTAATAAAATTATTAAAAATAGTAATAATTTGTGTAAAATCATAATAAATGATTTGGGAGAAATTGGGGGTGAAAAACTCCATATTTGAAAAGATAAAAATGGATTTTTATCGAAATGAACTAAATTTAAAACCCAATTATTTTTAAATAAATAAATTAGATATAAAAAGGGGTTTTAAATAATCGGAATTTCTAATATATTTGATTGGATTTGAAATGGGTTTATCGTGAACGGTGTTTTAAATAACACTAGTTCTTTAACCCGATAATAAATAGAATGTGATTTGGGTTTGTCATGAACTGTGTTTTAAATAACACCTAGTTCTTTAACCCAGTAAAAGGAGTTTTAATGAATCTGCAATTAAATTGAAATGTGAATTGATAATCTAAATTATCAAATTTAGAAATGAGCGAGAATGGAGTATCACCAGTTTTGCTCCAAAGCGATAGTTAAATCTTTAATTAGATTTGAGCGTGAAATGGTAATTAATTTTACTGACAACACTGTGGTGTTAGATATGGAGTATTACCAGTTTTGCTTCATGGGATGAATAGGTTTGGATTGGGAAATAAAATAAATAATTACTTCGATGTGGTTCGCTAATCTCGACTAGTTTGAAAAACCATAATTTGGTTTGAAATGACATCCAAAGGAAGATTAAAGGATAAATTTGAAAGAATTTATCTTGGATAAAATTAATGGGAACTTTTCCCTAAAAATGTGATTTTGTGAATAAAAGAATATTCTGAATTGGAATGAGGCGTATGTTGTGTTTGTGTAGCATTTGTTTTTAATATACGCGGGTTGTTCGGAAAGGCCGGGTTTATACCCATTCTGAATAACCGATTCGACGATATGTCGAAGATGAAGACGGTGGCTGAAGACCGGAAGTCTTCACATCGTTTGGGTAATTACTAACGATCCTGATTGGGCTGTACACCCAAGAGGATGGAAATAGTTGGTGGTCGTCCAGACGTACTTGGAGACGGATGGATATGCGAGGAAAGTGCCTCCGGTTTCGTTCAGACCCAGAACGGACTTGTAAATGGATTGTGTGTCTGACATTGGATTTTATTCTGTGTTGATTGATTTCTATTGAATATATATCTGTTTGGCGGCGGAGAATTTATTCTCTTGCTTAACGCCCTTCTCTGAGACGTACGAGCTTAGAGGTTATATATCGATGGACATCAGTCGCATGGCATGAATTGCCTGTGTGGCACGCTAAGATGCAATGATCAAGGCTTCTGTTGAAAAGCAAAGTCTTGTGGTTGATGATCAAAGCACGGCCTACGTGGCAGCTTTGTGTATAACGTGAATTCGCGAGCCTCACACCTCGGTATGAGTTAAAAACGGGATACGGACTGCAGGGAGAGCACGACGTTTCTTTCTAGCTTTGGTGGTGTCAGTGACTTACCAGCCCTGACATTTATATACTTTTCACCTATGTGGTTGTTGGATGAGGCGCCTCGATTATAGGTCTGTAAGGACCGGGAAACGTGTGTTCAGGAATAAATAATCCTCTAACGTAAGTGAGGACCGGCCCTGAAGATCCAAGGATTGCCCAGAGTGTGTAGTCCTGAGATATTTGCTAGAGTGTCTCGAGCGCGGAGAGGAGCTTGCCCCTTGCCTCGACTCATGACGGAATCCAATTTCCAATACGTGTAATTCGGCTTTAATTGTAGAACTAGTATGGCGACATAGTAGATGGTAGCTATGCCGCCTATGATTTATATTTATGATTGAAAATGTTTTGACACTATACACTTATTATAGTATCAAATGATTTGTTTTAAACGTACCAAGCATGTTTGGCTATTATAAGGGAAAACCCTATCCTCCGGCTTGCGTTGCATTGTGTGATGGGACCTGGGTCTTATAATAGCTTCATTTTTCGAAAAAGCATTGCGTTGTTTATTCTATGCACTGGTATTCTTGGGAGGAAACCCGTTCTGTGTTATACGGCGTGGTCCCTTGAATTACTATCTTTAAAAATGAAGTTTTAATAACTGTTTTAGTTCTCACACCAGTCACATGACTGACCTGGAGTTTATTGTTTTAACCTAAACTCTGGGTGCCCTTATTTTCGACACGGGCAGCTAGTAGTTTTGGTTTTGCAGATTTATATTCAAAGGATCTTGGTTTACAGCTAGAATGATATCCGGAAAGCTCTGTATCCGTATATCACCTTCAGTTGTGCTTTGTATTATTTTCTGCTGCTATGTAACTTATTGTAATCTCTGATATTTATCGAATGTAATTTATTCAATTATACTCTGTATATTCTTGTATCTGATGGAATTGTTGTAATAACAATGAAATGTTCTTCTGTCTGCGTTCTTTTGTGTGTTGTTCTCAAGGTAATCCGCTCTTTCCTTCACGGGAAAGTTCGGGTCCTTACACCGTTCATTTCAGAATGAAATCAAAAGAGAAAAAAAAACCTACGATCGAAATCGCACAGCCCTCCGACCTCGTCCGCCGCCCCTCGTCGAAGCTCCACCTCCTCAAGCGCCGCCTCCCCGTTCTTCCCCCATCTCCTCCTTCCTCCGTTCTTCTAACAACCGAAACACCCCCCCTCGATTCAGCTCCACCGCCCGTACACCAGAGCCGCCGCCAACGCCCTGGAGCCCGCCGCCATGGTGACAGACGCCCCCACCTCCGCAGACCAACGCCAGCGCGCCGAAGACCCCTCCTCCCTCGATTACAGTAAGTTTTTTTTATATATTTTCTTATTTATATATATATATATAATTCGATTTGTTTGGTGTATATAAAGTTTAACTAATTTAATTTAAATAACATTGTTTAAAATCTGTTAAGAATATATATATATATATATATATATATATATATATATATATATAAGCTTTGATTTTTGAATGAGGAACTAGCATTTCATTTGGTCTGATTTGTACTTTATAAAATATTTGATTTTTAATTATACCGAGATATAAAGATGAGATGAAAAGATAACATTTTTAGAAAGGTCAAAATATGATCTTTAGAATATATAGTGTTTTGAAAATATATATATATATATATATATATATATATATAATTTATATATAAGTAAGCATCATTATAGAAAATATGATTTTTTATCGTATATAAGAAATATTATGGACTAAGTAAAAATTCGATTTTTATATATTGAATAGCGAAGTAAAAATTCGAATTTTATATATTGAATAGCGAAGTAAAAATTCGATTTTTATATATTGAATATCAAAGTAAAAATTTGATTTTTACATATGTAGAGGATACGGGCAAAGAAAGTGACAAGAGGCAAGAACGACGAAGATTTCTACATAAGAAGAGTCGTGGCGTTGGATTAGCAATTCGGTGAGAATTTCTCACTCTTTTATTTAATTTTCTAGTTATATATATATATATATATATATATATATATATACTAGGATGCTGACGGTGTTTAGTAGCACCCGACACCCGTCGTCCACATACCATGGGCGGCTTGTATGCTTGTTTGTTTGATTTTGATGTGTAGTTTATTGTGTGATGTGATGTGAAAAGAAATAAAATATTTATATAGTTAAAAATATTTTATAGTTAAAAATAGAATTTTTAACGTGTATATAAAATAAATATTTATAAACAAATCGGACGATTTGTTTATATACACACATTTGACTGATATTGATTGGGACGATAAATTTTACACATCGCCCAACTGCACAAATAAAATCTGTGTTTGATTGTTTGAAACCCCACACGGGTATTGGGATGATATTTGACGTACACTAATCCCGATTGTTTAGTTGTATGTCGATCGATTGATTGACAAACTGTTATAAGCGTTGAATATTTATATTTGATGCTTATACAGTGTAGAATGCACTATGAATGATGGTTGATTATTCATCGTTGTTATTGTATACATGTATTGTAGAAAATCCATATAATTAACATTATATGGTAATTGATTGGGCCTCATTCCAGTTTCGAAAAAGAAATATTTGAAATAGAAATACTTAAAATAAAAATATTTGAAATAGAAATATTTGAAATAGAAATATTTGAATAGAAATAATTGAAATAAAAATATTTGAAATAGAAATATTTGAAATAGAATATTTGAAAATAGAAACATATGAAGCCGTGTTGGTTAGATTGACACCATTTTGACGTGAACGATATTTATACCGATTTTATTCATTCTTCAATGAAAATTGAATAGATTTGAAATTCGAACTATATTGAAATGAATTGAAATTCGAATTATATTTAAAATGAAGTGAAATTCGAATTATATTTAAAGTGAATTGAAATTCGAATTAAACTGAATTGATTTGAAATTCGAAATACACTGAAATGATTTGAAATTCGAATAGAAATGAATTCGAAATGAATTTGAATAGAAATGAATTCGAATTGAAATTTAATAGAATTGAATACGAATCGAAATTTAATTGAAAACGAATCGAAATTGAATTAAAATTCGATTTGAATTGGAATCAATTTGGAATGAATTTAAAACGAATTTATATTGGAATATTCGATTTTGATTTGAAATTGAATATGAAGTTGAAACCGTTTTGAAAACGAATTTAGAACGATTTATAAAGCACGTTTTGAATTGAAATCGATGAAGTATATATTATATATATAATATATTGGCCTGAATAGAACGCGCCGCGCCGCGGCAGTTCGCGAATTTCGACCATTGACTTCGAACGGATATTACGGGAGATCTGACCGTCGGATTCTCCTAAAACCGGAACCGTTGGGTTCGTATCGAAAAGAGCTTTCTAACGAATATTAGAAATTCGAAATCTAACGGTTGGATTTGGAGTTATGTCCAAATGAAATTTGGAAAAGGTCGCTGTAAGTGCAGTTCGATGGCCGTTGTTGGAAATCGACTGTACAGGCCTTGATAAAATTATTAAAAATATCATTAATTTATGTAAAATCATAAGAAATGATTTGGAAAGAATTGGGATGAAAAACTCCATATTTAAAAAGATAAAAATAGATTTTTATCGAAATGAACTAGTTTTGAACTAGAATAGTAATTTATTTATTTTTAAAATAAATAAGTGAGTTTGAAATGGTTTTGAAAAATAACCAGAATTGCCAATAATTATTGGAATGGATTTGAATAGAAATTGTCTTCGGAATATTTCGATGTTGGATTTCGTGATGATACAGATATTGTTATGGGAATTTGAAAGATATATTAATATCGTTATTTCCAATACGATATTTGTTGGTCGTAGAATTTGATATTGAATATAAGCCGGTATATTTTCTATTCAGAGCCTTGTATTTAATATCAAATGTGATTTGGGTTTGTCGTGAATGGTGTCTTCATTAACACTGTTCTTGAACCCAGTTGAGAAAAGATTAAATCTTTTTCTTTAGATTTAATGAAGTGTACCAATTAAATAATATTTAATTGGAATTGAATTGATATTGATTTTCGAGTTTATCGTGAACCGTGTTTTAAATGACACTGATTCTTTAACCCAGTTAACGATTAAAACTAAGTGGAGTTTTAATGAATCTTTAATTAGATTGAAAGGATCGAAAATGGAGTATCACCAGTTTTGCTCCAGGCGATAGTTAAATCTTTAATTAGATTTGAACGTGAAATGGTAATTGAATATACCAATAACACCGTGGTGTTAGATATGAAGTATAACCAGTTTTACTTCATGGGATGAATAGGTTGGGATTGGGAAATTAAAACAAATGATTACTTCGGTAAGATTCGTTAATCCCGACTAGTTGAATCGAAATTGAAAAGAATATTAGAGAATAAATTCAAGGAATTTATCTTGGATAAAATTAATGGGAACCTTTCCCTATAAATGTGAAATTTAGAAACTAACTGTTGGTTAGCCAAGCAGAATGGTTTTCTGGATATTGATCTAATGTTGGTTTCGGCCTTCGAGGTTAATATTTGGGAAATTATTCTCTTGATTAATTTACGGTTAGTGACTGATGAATTGGAATGAGGCGTATGTTGTGTTTGTGTAACACTTATTTAAAATATACGTGAGTTATTCGGAAAGACCGGGTTTATCCCATTCTGAATAACTGATACGACGATAAGTCGAAGATGAAGACGGTGATTGAAGACCGGAAGTCTTCACATCGTTTGGGTGATTACTGATGATCTTGATTGGGCCGTACACCCAAGATGAGGGAATCAATTGGTGGTCGTCCAGATGTGCTTGGAGATCGATGGATATGCGAGGAAAGTGCCTCCGGTTTCGTTCAGACCCAGAACGGACTTGTAAATGGACTGTGTGTCTGACATTGGATTTTAGTCTATGTGATTGATCTCTATTAAATATATATCTGTTTGGCGGCGGAGAATTTATTCTCTTGCTTAACGCCCTTCTCTGAGACGTACGAGCTCAGGGGTTATATACTGATGGATATCAAACACATAGAGTGGATTGCCTGTGTTTCATGCTAAGATGCAAATGATCAAGGCTTCTGTTGAAAAGCAAAGTATTGTGGTGATGATCAAAGCACAGCCTGTGTGGCACAGCTTTGTGTAACGTGAATTCGCGAGCCTCACACCCCGGTTGTGGACCAAAAACGGGAGACGGACCTCAGGGAGGGCATGCGTTTCTTTCTAGCTAGGGTGGTGTCAGTGACCTACCAGCCCTGACATTTATATACTTTTCACCTGTGTGGTTATTGCTGTTGCGAGGCGCCTCGGTTAGATCGGACGATCCGGGTCCGATGGAGTCATTTGTTGGCTCATTTATGCCCCAAAGGGCGGGGAAACGCCGTGTTCAGGCATTTTAATCCACATCGGTGGACCGGCCCTGACGATCCAAGGGCCCACCTGTGTCTGGGTCCTGAGGCTCGGGCTAGAGAGTCTCGAATCGGCTGAGGACTATCTTTTGCTTCGGTTCATAGATGGAAATCCAATTTCCAAATACGCGACATTTGCGGTTTTAAGTGTAGAACTAGTATGGCGACATGATATATGGTACCCATGCCGCCTATGATTGATACTTATGATTCGAAGATTGTTTTATACACTATACACTAATAATAGTATCAAATGATTTGTTTTAAAACGTATCAAGCATTCTTTGGCTGTTATAAGGGAAAACCCTATCCCCCGGCTTGCGTTGCATTGTGTGATAGGACCTGGGTCTTATAACAGCTTCATTTTTCTTTATTTAGCATTGCGCTGTTTGTTTATGCACTGGAATTCTTGGGAGAAAACCCGTTCCGTGTTATACGGCGTGGTCCCTTGATTTATCTAACTTTGAAATAAAGATTAATAACTGTTTTAGTTCTCACACCAGTCCCATGACTGACCTGGAGTTTATTGTTTTAACCTAAACTCTGGGTGCCCTTATTTTGACACGGGCAGCTAGTAGTTTTGGTTTTGCAGATTTATATTCACAGGATCCTGGTTTACAGCTGGAACGATATCCGGAAAGCTTTGTATCCGTATATCTCCTTCTAGTTGTGTTTTGTATTATTTCCGCTACAATGTAATTTAAATCTCTTATATTTCTGTGTAATATTCATTTATACTCTGTTTATTCTTGTAATCTGATGGATTGTTGTAATATACAATGAAATGTTCTCCCGCCTGCGTTTTATTTTGTCGTGTTCTCAAAACAATCAGGCGTTTCGAACGGTCTAGATCGGTTTAGCGACTGATTCGGATTGAGCGAAATTCCTTTTTGTTAGAAACCAATGCATTCAATTCAATCAAAACAAACAGCCATTTATCAAATCTTGATCATATAAACATGCACATGTCATAAATATATCATAAAATAATGGATCTAACATGATTTAGATCTAAACATACATACGAACATCATAAATCTAATGAATATCTGGCTAACATAATTAAATTAGGTTATCCTATGACGTCTAAATCTAAATTAAACATATATGATCTGACCTAGGGTGAATTTAACATATAATAATGAGTCGATCCTAATTTATCCATATAATCCGAAGTTTCCATGTGAGAGATATGTATCGCTCACCGATTTCTAGATCTAATGCAAAACCAATGAAATCAGATCTGGACAGTGATGAAGAACCCCAAAAATGATGCAATTTGATTTGATCTAATATTCTTTGATGATGATCCAGCCTCTAGATGTTATAGATGATGAATTAGAGTGAATATGATGAAGCAACATGGGATTAGGTTGAGATGGAGAATCACAGGCGCTCAACCTAATGTTTGAAGAAGAGAGAAATCTTAATTCTTCCCCCAAAACACCTATTTATAGCAGTAGGTCATTATCTTAATGGGCTACTTTAATCAACCCATTAATTACTAACCAGTCTTCCTAGTAAAAACTGAAACTTAAAACAACGATTTCTCCCAAACCCAGAACCAAATCTTTAATGTGACTAATTAATGGAATCGTAAACCACCATTCTAATCCAATTAGACCAATATTAGCACCTGGTTCGATCCCTATCAAAAGTAACAAATAAAACAATATTCATAAGGGAAAAATGGTCACAAGTTGACTCAGTAAAAATCATGGACATGTCTCACATCCCCATGAACATCATGTTAAAATATGAGAATTATCCAACCACTATGGAATAAAATATAATTATTTTTTGATCCTCCGATACCTAAAATGCAGGTCATTGCATTCTCCCCCCTTCAAGAATTTCGCCCCTAAAATTCCATGCAAATATGAGGACACAAGTTATCGGCATGCCTACCATACATGAGTAGCCAATGTACCATGCAATCTAGCATCCAACAATCCATGCATCCAAAATTCTATCCTAGAATGTGGAATTTATAATAGTGCAAGACATAATGGTATAAGTAAGATACGATGTATGTGACATACCATTCGAAGAGTTGTAGATTGTTTGAACTCATACTCCTTTGTTTCCCATGTGCAATCGTCATTGTCCTGGCTCCATTATACCTTGACTAGCTTAATGACCTTCCTCCTAAATTGTTTCATTTCACTGCTTATGACGTGAAGCAGCTTACAAGGCCTAGAAACTTTGACTTTGACATCTTAAGTCCTCAATCTGACCAAGAGATACCATATAAATTTCTACAGAAACTATACATGAACCACATTGTGGATACCCACCATCTATTCTAGTAAATCTATTCTATACGAGAGCTTTTCCACTCGCTCGACAATCAGAAACGGGAAAACAAACCTTGGCGCTACTACCCTTTCCTACCAAATGAACCACATTCCTTAGAGGAGAAACCTTAACAAACACCTAATCTCCAACTGAGAATTCCAAATCTTTTTGTCGCTTATTGGCATAACTCTTATGACGATATTATGCTGCTATCATTCATTACCGAATGATCTCAATATTATCGACATTTCTCTTATCATTTCAGGCCCAAGTACCGACTTCTCTCCAGTATCTAACAAACAAGATGGAGAATTACATGGTCTATCGTACAACGCCTCATACAGTGCCATTCCAATACTCGATTGTTAGCTATTATTATAAGCTAACTCGATCAAATGCATATGGTCTTCCTACAAACCTCAAAATCCAATATTCAAGTCCTTAAGAGGTCTTCCAATAGTCGATTAACTCTTCCGGTTTGATCATCTACATGGGGATGATAAGTTGTACTCATACATAGCTCGGTTCAAAGGATCCCGATTGCTAACTATACTCTTCGGAATTCTATGGAATCGAACTATCCACTAAAGATATAACTCGGCTAATTTCGATGACGTCCTAGTTAATATGACAGGAAGAAACCTTGCGCTTTTGGTCAAGCAATCCACGATGGCATAAATAATATCATTTCCTTCCCTTGTCTTAGATAGTCCATCGATAAAATTCATCGACACTTACTCCCATTCCCATGTAGAAACTTCCCATGGCTGTAACTATCCACTTGGCATTTTCTATTCGTTTTTGACCAACTGTCAATTCATACACCTCGAGATAAATTTCTCGGCATCCCTTTTCATGCCTTCCCAGTAGTAAACTCGCTTCATATCTTGATACATCTTATTACCGCCAGGATGAATCGTCAATCTAGAATGATGACATTCCTTCATAACTTCGTCCCTCAATCCATCCAAATAAGGAACAACCAGTCTCTCATTCTTACAATAATAACCATCTCGATCGACTTTGAAATCGTTAACTTCCTCAGATTCAACCCTCATCTTTAGTCTTCTTACAATTCCATAAGCCTATCGTCTTGCTTCTGGCTTCCGCCAATCCTTTCAATGGAAGTCGGTATAATCGGTAATCTTGCTAACATCTTGGGATCTAACTCACAACAAGGTCTAAAATCAAATCTGACCAAACACTCGAGGTGTTTCCGTTACAAAAAGATGGCCTCCAAGCTTTCATTTCTTTGACTTAACGTGTCGGCCACAACATTGCCATTCCTTTGAGTATAGGACACCACATTACCATTCCTTGGAGTATAGGCTATTGCAAAATCATATGACACCAAAAACTATAACCATTGTTATTGCCAAAGATTCAAATCCTTTTTGGAGAAAAGATATTTTAATTATTTATGATCCGTAAACAACTTGAATCTAACTCCCAATAAATAGAATGTCCAAATCTCTGGAGCAAACACTATCGCCATCAACTCCAAATCGTGAGTCGGGTAATTCTTTTCGTGCGGCTTCAATTGTCGACTCGCATAAGCCATAACTCTATCCTTCCACATTAGCACTGCTTTAAGTCTAGTGTCACATGCATCAGTGTATACCACCATCTCCTTATTCTCACTTAGAATAGTCAAACACAAGAGCACTCATCAACCTCTCTTTCAAAATTCCAAAAGCTTGCTCACACTTCACGTTCCGTGCAAAAACCTGATTATTCTTTGTTAATTCGGTTAACAGTGCAGCTATCTTAGAGAAATCCTTTATAAATCGATGATAATATCCAGCTAAATCAAGGAAACTCCTAACATCCATTGCAATCTTGGGTCGATCCCAATCATGTATCACTGCCACCTTAGCGAGATTCACCGCTATTCCCTAATTTCACTTCTTCCTTCCAAAAGTGACATTTCAAAAACTAAGACTTCAGCTGACGCTTTCGCACTCCGAAACACTTCTAAAGTGCGTCTTGTATACCTCCTCGTTCCTAGAGTAAACCAATATGTAATCTACGAACACAAGTAAGAACTTGTTCAACTGATCTCTGAAAACTCAATTTGTAAGATAAACAAAATATGCTAGGGGTTAGTCAATCCAAATGGTATCATTAGCCACTCATAAAATCCGGATGGTGTCCTAAAAGTAGTCTTTGACACATTATCCCTAGCCACTCTCAGTTGGTCAAATCCTATCGCCAAATCCATTTAGTAAAACACGTTGGCTTCGTGAAGCCGATCAAACAAGTCATCGATTCTCAGCAATGGATACTTGTTCTTCTTGTCACTCTATTCAGCTCACGATAATCCATAAGCAATCGCAACAATCCATAGGTTTTGGTTGCAAACACAACCGGTGCACCCCGCTTGGATACGCTACTCCGAATGAATCCCTTACTCAAAATATCATTCACTTGCACCTCTAACCCTCATTGTTCCTTAAGTTCCATATGCTTAAGATGCATAACGATAGGTTTGGCTCCATCCAATAACTTGATCGGAAACTCAATCTCTTGCTGTAGTGGCAATCCTCTGACCTCATCAAAAATATCAGAAAACTCTCGAACAGTTGGCATAGATGACAACCCATGCAGTGGAATCACAAGAGAATATAAAAACCTAACTAGAATCCCGTCCTCTGGTAAACAACGTATCACCATCGTTCGGCCTTCCGCATTCTCGATTGTCGCCTCAAGCCTCTCAAAATCCAAAATAGATGCATACCTCTTGAGCCAGTCCAAACCCAAAATAATCCAAACCTAGTGAAGTTCAAAATAAAATAATCCGACACAAGATAGGCACCATGACTCGAAAAATTAGATCATGACAAAGCATACAAAGACTGGCGAACCTTCTACTGGATTAGTCACAACTAATGGTCTATCAACAATCTCAGGTTCTAAACCTAACTTGTAAACAAGCTCATTACAGGTAAATGAACGTGACGCTCCAGTAGCAAATAAAACTCGAATTGAAACACCTCTGATGGAAAGTGTACCTTGCACAACAACACAATTCCCATTTTCCATAGTAATCGGACCCTTTGAGGAAGACGAAACAACATCCAAAGCATACATTCTCACAACCTATTTTCCTTTGGAGGTTCCAGACAATTCTTCTTCATAGGCCCGGGCTTATCACAGTTAAACCACTTTCTGTCCACCTTGGCGTTCTTACAATCCTTAGATAATGGCCCTTTTATTGACACTTATAGCAAGTAACCTCACCATTCGGCTTCTTCTGGTCGTTTTTTCCTTGTTGCTGTTTTCGTTTACCATCCCACCTTTTCTTATTACTACCATCTTGCTGTGACTTCAGCTCCTCCTTACTCCCACCAATAGCCTCAATTTTCTATGGAAACAAACTCTCCTTCCTCAAAGCCTTCTCAACTAGATTCTCATAAGAGTCGTCAATATGGTCAATCAATTGCTTTCCAAGACTCTCATCTAAACCCAAGATAAACTTCTCATTCTTTTGATAAGCAGTATCAATATATGAACGAGCATACTTAAATAGAGCTTCGACTTTAGCCACATACTCAAACACGGGTCTACCTCCTTGCTTGAGCCCAACAAACATCTTAAAGAGTATTGACATTTTGGACCGTAGAAATGAACTTCTCCTCGAAAGTGATCTAGTCCTATGCAGTCTCCGAAGTAATGGGGTTCCACTAATCCAATGCTTGATCTTGTAGCTACCTGATGCAAGCTTCCTCTTAGTTGCGTCATCAATTCCAAATCTGCGAAAATCCAAATATAAGTGTCCAACCAATTCTGAATCTAACAATAGGTTCCGACCCAGTAAACGGCTTGCCACCCAGATAAGTGTAGTCCTTGCTAAACTTAATGAAATCAACCACCCTAAGTGCTTATATAGGAACACCACGCTATATGTCGTCTCTGGAGAGGGCATCTTCCTCATGATCGCTACCATCCTAGCCTTGAACAAAGTAGGATAATCAAGCATAGCAGCTGCAGCTCTCGACTGGCTACCCTCGCATACTCCTCTAGTATCATCCTTGGCAGCATGTCTTGAAGTTCGACCACTCATTCTTACTATGAAACAAAATGGTTAGTCCACATTAGAGAAAGGTTTTAAGTGGTGTTCAAGTGCCAACTAACCTACTAAACTATATAGTAAAATGTAGTAATCATCCAATAAAAATTATAAGTATGTCTTTCATATACTTTTAAGCTTGAGAAATTTTAGGTAAAATCGATTAACCTGGCTCTGATACCAAATGTGACAAACGCCTCGTAACTCTTGCACCAAACTAAGGAAAATGTGCGCTGTATGACGTGCCAGACTGATATGGGAAGATCATTAAGGAAGAATAACTCAAAATAAACTTGTCGTACAACTGACAGTGCATGGATAACATATAACAAAAAATATACAATAGGATATAGTAGTGAAACATAACAGAATAGAAACTCAAATCTCCTAACATCTCAGAGTCACCAATAATAAATATGTGTAAAATTGAGTAATCCGTGCATCAAGCCTCACATATCATAGAGTATCAAAAGAGATCAATATACAATGAAAAAAAAGAATATCTATATAGCATAGTACTAGAACGTCAATATCCTTCCCGTCACCCCACAACATCATCGGCACCAAAACCTGCTACTTGTTATCTCAGTCAAATCACCAAGACATTTGATGAGCAGCCCACGGTAATAAAAGGGAAACAAAAAAACTTGAGCCAGATAATAGTCTTAGTAAGCCATAAAGTAACTAACAACACCTACACAATATATATGAGTATAGATAGTTTAATCGTCTGATCTATCTAGGAACGACAGAATTAGCACATGATAATTATCTATCATATGTCACTCCAAAGAATATGAAATGTCATCCCCAATCCCGCTTCTCTTTAATTACCTACGAAGCCTACCCAGAGAAACAGAGAAGAAAACACACAACAAACCGTAGCATCCAATATTCTAGCTACCATCGACTAAAGTCTTTAATACAACATTCATCGAATGATTGGTCGCATCCGTCCATCAAGGGCTAATGGAAAACCACGGGTCTAGTCCGACTACCATAAATTTGTCTTGTTTATGTTTTCCTCCATCTGAGACAACTCGATCCCTCTCAGAGATCGATCCAGGGTACGCAATCCTACCTGATCCTAATCGGCGTCCCCATGATACTCCTGCTTTGAGCCCGCTAGAACCTTCAATAACCAATGATTATTTAGCACCTCAAATCCGTCGAATGGTTCTTCTCGATGATCACATATTTAGTTTGAGCGACTTCTCAAACCAATTCCATTATCATCCAAAATCAACTCCTTCCTGAGTCAATCGATCACCATATTGAATTATATATCATACCACGACCAGTATCGCACCACTCTAGATCCAACCACTCCAACTTGAGTTCACAGCCGAAGCACCATCCATCATTGAGCTGCACATCAATCATCCGAAGTCAATTCATTACCAAACTTCATCAGCAACCACAAAAGCCGTTACAACCAAGATCCCTAGAAATGAAGACCATACCTACGATGGATCGGTACCCGTCCATCATCCATGGATCGGTACTAGTCCATACAGCTAGTCGATTTTGGGATAAGTGTTGGTCCATCCCCATTCTATCCTCGAGCACTTCCTACTAGTCCATACTCAAACCAAATTTCCTTTCGAATGAATTTTCCTATTGGTCCATCGAATGTCCAACTTCGACCAATCTAAAATCACATCCAAATCTCTTGAAAATTTTCATGTAGCCTCGATTTACTACCACGAACAAAGTTTCACAATGATATGACTAACTATAATGGACCAGTGTTAGTCCATCGGCCATGGACTGGTGCTAGTCCATGCAGTTAGCGCAATTTTGATCCAAAATTGTTGGGTTCCATCATCTCCTCTTTTAGAGCTTCTCCGCCAAGTTTCGTCTGAATCTGATCATTTGAACCATTGATTTGCTCTGCTCTTCAATCCTAATATCTATGAAAAAAAAATGTAACAAGTTATTCGAGGAATGCATTCAATTCATTCAATACAAACAATGATTTATCAAATCTTGATCATACAAACATACATATATCATAAACATATTGTAAAACAATGGATTTTACATGATTTAGATCTAAACATGAACAAGAATGTGATAAATCTAAACAACTACTTGGTTTACATGATTAAATTAGATTATCCTATGATGTTTAAATCAAAATTAAACATATATGATATGATCTAGAGTGAATTTAACATATAATCATGATTTTTAACCTAATTTACCGATATAATTTGTAGTTTCCGCGTGTGAGATATTTATCACTCACTGATTTCTAGATCAATGCAAACACGATGAAACCTGATCTGGATAGCGATGAAGAACCTAAAAATGATGCAATATGATGCGATCTAATATTCTTTTTACGATGATCCAGCCTCTAGATGATATATGTGATGAATTAGAATGAATAAGATGATGAAACTAGGGATTAGGTTGAACCGGATTATCATAGGTGCCCAACTTAATGTTTGAATAAAGAGAGAAACCTTAATTCTCACCCCAAACCTCCCTATTTATGGCAGTAGGTCATTATCCTAACGGGCTACTCTAATAAGCCCATTAGTTAGTAACTAGTCTGCCAAGCAAAAACTGAAATTTAAAACAATGGTTTCTCCTAAACTGTTGAACCAAATCCTTAATGTGACCACTCTTTGGAATCGTAAACCATCGTTTTGATCCAATGAAACTAATTTTAGTACTTGATTTGATTTTTATAAAGAGTTACAACTAAAACTATATTCATAAGGGGGAAATGGTCACTAGTCGACTCGGTAAAAATCATGGGCATATCTCACATCCCCATGAACATCATGTTTAAATCTGAGAATGACCCGACCATTATAGAATAAATATAATTATTTTATGATCCTTTGGTACATAAAATACAGGTCGTTACATGTTTTAAGTGGTAGATTAGATTATTATTTCTCGTATTACAAAGGAGAGAATGTATATAATAGCATTGACGATTGTAAGATAAGGTATTAAGTTTCTAGGATCCGCCATAGGGTATTAAGTGATAATGGGAATCTACTATAGAATAAATATAAAGTAATGTCCTTAAGTGACCAAATGTTAGTCTTCCTCCAGAGTATTAAGTGATGATAGAGAATCTGCCGTAAATCAATAAGCAATAGTATGCTTTAAGTGATCGTAGAGTAGTCTGTCTCACAATTTGTATGATTGATTGTGTGTTAAATTACATAGTCATAATATAAAGAGTTAATACTTCCAGGAATAGGAAATAGTTATTCCTTAAGTCATCTGATTTTCGTTCACCAGAACTTTATGTTCTGACCTCTCTCCTCTTAACATAAACATGTTAGTATGTGGGAACGCTTGGTGATGTTTTAGAGATAGAGCCCAATGATAGAGGCTTTTAGTTATTTATAGTAATATCATTATTGTATTATTAGGATAGTTACTGATGTACCTTCTATGATTGATTGAGACGCGTTGTAACCGACATTTATGATGGTTTTATTTATGGTACATCTATTTTGAGGTATTGTATTTTACCTCATCCCCTATGTGAGATACTGATTTCATTTTACATTGCTCTATTAAATATGCTTAAGTATTTCCTTATAATAACCAATAATCCATTTATAATGACTCTAAGTTATGATGGGCCTTTTCTGAGTTGAAATTTAGACCCATTCCGGATGGGATGTTACTTGGTCAGATCGACCCGACTTTCAAGCAGAATTTTTTTCATCCAAGTACGAGTTAATGACGAGAATTTTAATTTTTAATGTGATGTGGCTTGATCTGGTTTTTGAAATCTAAAGATTGTTATTGGATGAGCGACTTTTTTGGACGAGATTGAATCAACTAATATGACAGTCTAAGATCCTTAGGGTTCATTATAAATAAGGCCCTAGGTCTAGCTCTTCGTTTATAACACAAATCTTTTTCCTCTAGATTCTCTCTTAACTAAGACGAACCTAAAACTTAAGTTTTTCTCTAGGAAGATATTTGTAAAAATAAAAATATTAATCAACCTAGGGACGAGATCTAGGAAGGTTTTGCATGCTCCAAAAGCTAAGTGCTATACATGAGTGTTGTATTATTTAGATTTTTGAGGAATCTAGGGAATTAGGGTGTAACGACCCAAATTCCAATGGGATTGAATTTTTCACCAAGCACAAAAAATATATTCTAATCCACTGAAACCTGAATGGAGTATTTGGTATCTTGCAAATATGCAAAGATAATATGTCAGAGCAAAAATAAGAAACTAGTAGCGGAAAATGATTAAAATATGATATTAGGTAAATACTTACCAAAATGCTAACACGTCCTAGACAAATGTCTCTAAACTGAATAATGTCTCTAGGTGTATAAAATGAAATTTGCTGCTCAAATAATATTCTAAACTTACAGTTAATCTAATACACTAGCACATCTATATTTACTACGCTCCTTAGGCTAAAGAGGTTATCTACTAATCATGCTATTAGCACCACTTGCTACTAATCATATATTACCGTTGATCAACCTAGAATAATTGAGGAAAAGGTTAAAGTATGAAGTTCTGCATTATATTATCGTACCGAACTGGACTATTTTTCTCTTCACAATGGTTGGACAACATCAATGTTGAAATTCATATTAATAATATACTACTAATAGAATCACATTAACACACTGTTCTCAAGACTAACGCCCTAACATTGCCTAGACAAAGCCTTAACGCAATTTAGCCAGTGCCGACCCAAGGGCAAGGCCCAACAACTGGCTGCCATGGGGAACTCCCATGATAGGGGAAACAAGGACGAGGAGGATGGTATTAGCACTACAAAAATATTTATAATAAGTTTATTTATCTTAAATTTAAGCAAGGAATAGTACTTTTTATTTTTTGCCCTTCGCTTTGGGCAACCCGATATATAGGACCGACCCTGAATTTAGCCACAGCCATAACATATTCATCCTAGTTAAGTTTCAACAAAATAATGAGTTTAATAGCCTGAAACTTTACATTAATTAAATCATACTCCATACATACACTGAATTCAAGTCATATGGAAAAACTCCTAAATTTTTCGGATATGCTAAACCATAAGTGATCGGTCCACAATTCGAAGCATTAAAAATGTAAAATCAATAGCAAGATCACAATACTAGAATATGAATTAAAGGGAAAAGTCATACCCAATGTGTGTTGGAAGAATTGGGTTGGAATTGCAAAGATCATTCTTGAATCAAGTTTAGCGCGTAGGAAGAAAATGCATACTTCTCAAGTTCCAAAGGAAACATAAAATTTCAAGGTGAGCCAAATTCCATTAAGCCAAAATCACATAGATCATATCTTTCACGAACATTTTTTTATTAACATCAAGTCTTATGCTATGTGAGTGAAACTTCTTCCTTTGGAAACTAAACGCTCAGATACATAAGGGTAGTAGGAAAGTTAAAGCTTAACAAAAAAGATGAAGTTAAGGATATATTTGTTCGAGGTCGGAGATGATTATTGCATGAAAGAGGGACAATTTTGGATAGAGAAAACACACTTTTTATTTGCAAAGGTATGCTTCAACGAACATGTCTTCTTGGAATTTTTGTTGGTAACGCAAAAGAGATGGAGAAACATCAAAAAAGTAGAAACGACCAAGGAGCTGTAATTAGATTTCTACCACATAATCAAATTATTGAAGAAATGAAGCCACTAAGAACAAAGATAACTCCCAGGAAATTAGAAGAAAGAACAAAATTTACTTATCAGAAGGAACCAATTCGACATAAAAAATACTTGCGATAATCTGTGTGAATTGTTTTGATATTTATCAACTGCCTGACATGAAAAATGCCATAACACCCTTGATTTAGTGGTTCCATTATTAGAATATTTAATTAGATAGATAAATAAAATAATATGTGTCGGTAGAAAGAATAAGATTTGATTAATAATTATATCATGCTTTATTAAATAAACTTATTAGATAAATTAGATTGATTTGTAAAGAGGAATACAATAGTAGTAAATAGAAAATAGAAAATAGAAAATAATTAGACAAAGGCTTGGTCATACTTCAAATAATTCTACCACATTTATATATAACCGCAGCATAAGGCATATTGCCCTTATACCATGGAAAAACCATCATTGTCTTATATGATGTGAGCTTGTCACCTCTACAGTTTTTTAACACATATTGAGGTTGTCGCCTCTACATTGTTTTTTAAGTATATTGAGTTTCACTAGTACAAAACATGTTTGTTGTACCTCCTCATTTGCATTAGTTGTCCTTACAACTGATGTAAATAATGTTATTTGCATCATTTTTTGAGCTATTGATGCAAATAGACCGAAGAAAATAATATTATTTGCATCGGTTGTCTTTATAGCTGATGTAAATAACAATATTTGCATCAATTTCTAGGAATATATGCAAATGAGCCGATGCAAATAGTGTTACTTGCATCTGCTCTCAAGAACTAATGCAAATGCACCGAAACAAATAATATTCTCTGCATCGTTGTTTAAGAACTGATGCAAATGCACCAAAGCAAATACTATTATTTACATCAATTTTTTAGGAACTGAAGCAAATGTAAATTATTTTAGTCACAACAAATGCGCATATTGATAATTTTAAACAATAGCGTACACATGTCATTATTTATATTTTATTTAATTTAATGATTACTAATAAATAATTATTAATTAATAGTTATTATGAAAAGTGAAATTTATTTTTATAATTTTAATATTACGGGTAGCTATTAATAAAAAGTAAATTATAGTTAATACTTCTTAATGATCACATTTATTAATTAATTAAAATTAGATAATTAATAATCAAATTTTAATAATTAAATTTTAATATTTAATTAGCAAGTAATAGTTAATTAAATAGCAATCAAGATTATTATTTATAGTAACTAATAATAAAATTTATACTTATGAAGTGATATTTAGTACTTTGTTAATTAATTTTAAATAATTATTAATTAATAATGACATTCGAAAATAATAATTAATAGATAATAAAAAATAATAGGTAATAATCAATAAACTAGAAGTAAAGTAGTAAATGTTATTTAATAAACTAGAAATAAATAATTGTTCATAAATTAGAAGTAAACTAGTTGATAATAGCTAATAACTACAAATTAGTAAATAATAGCTAATAAATTTGAAATAAATAATAGTTAATATAGAATAATTTATTTTTTGTTAAATATTCGTAATTTGTAAATCATAGTTGATATTTATTAGTTAATAAATATAATAGAAAATACCTAATAATTAATAAATAAGAAATAAATAATAGTAATGAATTTCAAAAATAAAATTTAAAATTTTTCTAAATTTTTTTAAAAAAGTTATATAGTAATAAATTTTACTATAAAATTGTTTTTCGGAAAACATTTTAAAATTAATGCGTTGTACAACTTTTTATTTAAGAAATATGATGTTAATTTACTATAGTCAAATTGTTTTAAACATAGGTTATAGCAAACATTAAGGAAACATCCACTATAGAAAATGGCAGAGTCAACGTTATTTATTCAAAATATAGCTATTTGTTTAAATTTTTTACTAATTGTTTCCTTACAATCGCAATTTTTTGTCTAACGTCGAACTTCCAAAATACCCTTGTAAATATCTTTAACTTTATATATCACTTAAAAATAGAATCTGACATCTAAATATTTCTACGAATTTAAACTACAATTTTATACATATTAATCAAATTTTATTATCATTTAAACACATTACCTAGCAAATAGACATTCGTTGCATCATTATTATTTATTGATTAACAACACAAACATAAATTAAACTAATTAAAAATTTGATATTGCAATTTAGAATATATATTCAAACATAGATATCACTTCATTATGATAGAAATTCTTCTACTTGTATGTTACAAAAATTCAAACATAAATATCAAGAAGTGTCATCCTTAAAACTTATTGCTCTAAACAAATAAGCCCTTTGAGTAAAAATCCCTTTATAATAATTAGTAGATTATTATTCTAGGACCAAAATTTAGCATGTTGTAGAGATTAATTATTGCCTTGTGTACGTAATCTACAATTAATTATGTGGATGTTATACCACAGTTTATGATTCAACTACAACATGCTAAGGGGTCAGGAAATGTTTCTTGCTGTAGCAGATGTTAAAGCATTGTGATATTCAAATTCCGATACTCATTGCATATATTGCAGCTTATTAGATTACGCTAGTAATTAATTTCATTATATATAATTTGATTTCTCCTATAACTATTTATCTTTAGTTATTTTTGTTCTTCTTATATTAAACATTGTACATTTTGGTGATTTTCATTGGATTGGTTTTAATGGTGATAATGCAGCAGTTTCATAATATTTATTTTTAGTTGTATTGAGGTTACTTCAAATAGAGACAGAGTCACTTTTGTTGATAAAAAGTATACTTCGTTTGTAATAACATACCAAACTTGTAATAACCTAGAAATAGTAAGGCGAACAATAAATATCCTCCTGAATAGTCTATAAAACAAAATTTTATTGTGCTCTAATATTATTGTTTATGTTTTTATAGGTTGAAGACTTTGGTATTTCACATTTAAAATATATGAAGCAGGCTTCTTGCTGTTGGTGGTTTTCATAGAGCTTCAAGAGTGAGTATGAATGAATGGTGTAATGTCTTCAAAGCTACAAGATGGAAGAATACTAAATAAAAAGTTTTGCTGAAGCTTTTAAAGCATTTTGTTTCTTCAATTTGGCAGGAGAGGAACAATAGGATAATTGGGAATGTTGCTCTAACTCAAGGACAGTTGTTTTCTATGATAATTAGTAAGATGCAGTTGAGATGATTTTACAAAAACGTTGAATTTAGACGCACAAGTATTAAAGATCCATGAACTTAGGTGGTATCTAGATTCTATATGGAAGTATAGAGCCGAGTTTTTTTCTGCATTCTTTTGGTATACATTTTTTTCTCAGTTGTAAACGCAATGTATATAGAGTGATTGTATCATTGTATAGTGAATTTTTGTAATTGAAATATTTATTAATAAATTTTTTGTAACAAACTGGGATTTTTGACCCAGAAAATCAACATAAAACCCATGTTAATTATTCAGGTATCGAACATTCCAGATCATTAATAGAAAGAAGTTAGAGGGTGAGAATAGACAAGGTAGAAAATTAGAATAGAAGAAGAAGAACACAATTAGAGTAAACACGAATTTCACAGTGGAACGAATAAAATATAATCTATAACAAAATTTTGCAAATAAACAGTATATATATAATAACATTATCAGAGTACAACACTTACACACATCGGAAATATGAATAGCTATATAATCCTAAAGCCTCCTGCTTCAAGCTCCTCCAAGTATATCTATAAAGACCTGAACTACTTGACTACCCGTACAAATATGCGCACCCAAGAGATTAGGGAAAAACAAAACAAAATAAACTCTGGGTCAGTCATGGGAATGGTGTGAGTAAACTCAAATCATTTGGTTTAACTTTTCAAAATCCTTTTCAAAAGAAATGATAATCGTAACACCGATCCACACATAAACACAGATGGTTTTTACCTTACGATAACCCAAAACAGTTTTTGGAAAACAATATTTCTCTGATATTATAACAGTGTCTAATCACAATTAATCACAATCTAGCAGAATGCTTGCATCTCACGTTCAACATATATAGTATACAAACAAAATCGCGGGCGCTTGTTGGGGATTGGATTCCGACTATGACAAGGTATGGGACCACCTGTCGATAGTGTATCTCTAGAGATGAATACACTGGGTTCAACAAGAACATCTTGTAACCTGGCCCACACATGACCGACCACTCATTTCGCTTGAGTGTATCGAATGTATACCACCAACGGTTGAAAGCTACCCACCGTTTCTCGAAAAGGGACAGCATCGAATAGATAGAAGAATGAAAATGGGAGCGACCCACCTTGCCATGCTACCTGCCCGATTTCTGTCATTTCTCGGTTGATGAGGCTTGAGGTCATTACGTATCTTTTGGACACCTGACCACCATTCACTTTGAATGACACATCGTCATACCCGCTAAAACACAAATTGATTTCCCCAAAAATACTACGGGTATAAATCCAAGAGAAACGAAATCCTCCGCCACTAAATGTAAGTACGTTTGAAGAGATCAACTTACGCGATCTGTTAGATATACTCTGTCAGACATTCGTCCATTCACGTTGCCCTGGGACTGGAAAAACCGAAGGCACTATTCTGTAAACAGGATAACCCTTACATAACTCCGTCTTCAATTCTCTTCATCATATTTCATCCATAGAGAGTGGTTTTCAGATAAAAAATCTGATCCCGGTCTCTCCGTATTAACGACGGAAAAATGGTCAAAAACTTCGATAGTCGGTGATTCAACTATCAAAGAAAAATATGTGTACAACCAACGATCTTATTTCCAGATAGAAATTCGATCGATCAATCATCAATCAACATTTATCTCTTTATATTAAATTATCTTTAATTCATCCATTTTCCATTTCTATATATTCGTAAATTCTTATTTTCTAAATTTAGAAAATATACTTTATTTACTTTGGAAAGCATTTTCATATTTGCTCCCATTTCTTAAAACATTTCTGATCCTTATTTGGAAAACATTCCCAAACTTCTTCATCCGATTTAAGCTGATGTTTAAATAAAACATCGCTTTGCCTATTCAAACCATTTCACTCATTAACTAAATCCACTTAACCAATCTTAACTATCGAACCTTAACTACTCCTTAGTTAAAAACGAAGTAAATCAAGTTGAGGTATAATTACCTCTCAGACCTTAACTAAACAACATTTCCAACCTCGGAATAGACAAAGTTCAACCTTTTTAAATCTTCAATAAACTTCCTTACGTAACTCTCGGATTCTATTTACGAATCCACTTCTTTTACTGAAATATTTTTATTATAACAATAGTGTTATAATCCCAGGCTTTCGAAATGAAATAACTTAAGTATAACCTTTATATCTTAATTTGGGTAAATAAACAAACAACTAATTTATTAACAAATAAGTAAAACTTGATTTGAAACGGAAGGTAAATATCACCTTCCATAATTCGATACAATCGAATTCCAATGTATAATTCACTCTCGAATAATCACTATTCGATGACTCTCTTTCGAATAAACTATATTCGATTCCTCTACTCGAATAACTAATATTCAATAATCCTTTCCTTCGAATAAACTATATTCGATAATTTCTCTTCGAATAAACCATATTCGATAATTCTCTCCTTCGAATCACTATATTCGATAATCAAATATCGGTTTCCAACCGCATACTAATTTCCTTGTTAAATCCTGTTTTATTAAATATATAATTTCTTCAAATAAATTACTTTTAAAACATCTGGCGTAGTTAAATTCTAATTATAAATATTTACGGATTTTTCGTAATCCTTTTTACATTTCGAATATCGAAATGGATTTCATCATTCCCTTTTTAAAACAACTCCAATTTCCCCATTTTCCAAATTCACTATTGAATTTGCAAATCTCAATTTTCCACTGATAATTATATTTTAATTCATTTATAAACCTTGGTTTGTAAATCACAACACTTGTTTCATTTTTAAACAATTTCTTTATTTCTTAACCATTCGGAATTTCATTACTGTTTGAATTCTTGTTTCAAACCCCAATTTCCTTTAAAAATGGTTTTATTTGCAAAATCTTCGCTTATTTTCATTATTCACATTCAAATGTGAATAATGTTTCTTTTACATAATCTATTCAGTTTGATTTCAAATTTGAAAACAAAATCTCATTTTCAATTTCTATTTACAGAATTATTTGTAAAAAATCTCCTTTTAACTTCTAACGCTTAAAATCTCATTTAAATATCCTTTTACAAATGCCGAATTCATATTCCATAAAATATCGGTGTTAAAACCGATTTCTGCTTCTCTATGTAAGTTAGACTTATATATTTCATTTATCAAAAGATAAATATTTTTATTTAATTTATAAAATATTATTTATAAATTAATATTCTCAATCTATCGGTTAGAATAGATTCTATTTAAAATTTTTGCTTTAAATCCATATCATGTTATACCCGTGTGTGAAGCACGGGTCTAAACCTTTCAAATATAAAATCCTCTTTTATACTATTCTATTCACTTTTCAAGTATTTCCTTTTATAATCTATTTATTTACCAAATAAATCCCTTTTTGATAATTCTATTTATTTATAAAATATTTTCTTTTTATATAAAATCCATTGATTTATAAGTAATTCCTTTATAATCTAACTATTTCCTTCTCTATTTGTTTTACAAATATTTCCTCTTTCTATTCTAGTTATTTTCAAATAAATATCCCTTTTCAATTCTATTTGTAAATATTTTACAAATATTTCCCTTTAATTTTATCGATTTGATTAACAAATAAATATTCCTTTTTAATATATTTATTTTCTAAATAAATATTTTCTTTTTATAAAATCTTTTGATTTTATAAATATTTCTTTTTCAATATAACATTGAAATTTTCCTTTTTAACATTCCAGTATTCCTTATGGTATTTAACGTACCATATAACAATGATCGGTATCAATCTGCCATACAAAATCAACAACAGATTTCATATCACATCATATAACACAATATATGAAAAAAACAGTAAAATAAATGTTGAGGAACCCATTGGGTCCCTCCGACCTGTCTCCCTGCATCCACAGACGTTAGTCAACATAAATAACACAAATATAAAATGTTCTGATAAACAGAATCAATATTTGATTAACGATTTATAAATATCGTTATCGATATTTTCAACCAATTTACTAGCAGTTCAACCAAACAACCAACACACAACAAACACCCATCATTTATCAGTTCTAAAAATATTTTATAAAAATATAAATTGAGTAGAGTTAGTGAGATTTACTCACATTGGACGGTTATCGTTAAATAACGATAATTGGTCATTGATTTGATTCAGGCGTTTAATTTCACCATAAATCCAAACGAGCTCCAATTCACTCCCAGTCAGTTCCATGGTGTAGCCACCGTCCATATGATCCTAACGGATCTTGTTTCGTCAAATTCTGATAATATACGAGGAAGTTATCTTCGAGTTCAGATAATCATTTTAACTATTTAAATAAATTTCTTATAACATGGGCTCACCAACCCTTTATCCCTAACCGCACTACTGTTCCTCCTCCAAGCAAATGAAATTTGCTGCAGTAATCTAACAGTCCAATGTGGCCTCCCCAGCCAATCTCGAGTCCTTGTCCCTTCTATTTAGGCCTTTCTCTTCTTTCTTATATTTTTATTTTTAAAAGTTGGGCTTACCATGTCTAAGCCCGTCCAAACATAAGCCCGCCTGTCCCTCCAACAGTGCTTCTTCTCCTTAATCCTCCAGTACGCAAAAATAAACAAATCCCATGCCCACCATTTTTGAAACTTGACAGGCCTCCTTATCCTTCTTCACTCAATCATTCATTGAACTGACAACGCCAGTGATCTCCCCTTCCTCTCTCCTTGGTAGCCACTACCCTGTCCTCGCCTGTGCCTCCTTCCAACAGATCGCGTTCGCCAGACCCTCACTCACGCAACAATACAAACATCGATAGTAAATCTCACTGAAACCCACCAGAATCTCATACAATATGCGGAACTACCCCAGGATCTCAGAAACAACTTCGAAATCTTGAATTGATTCCTCAAAACCCAACGAATCCAAACCCTAACCACTTGAACTTGTCGCTGGCAAATTACTCAGTGAAAACAAAGTGTTGAGATCTTTAAAACTCACATAACAGTGTAAATAAACCTCCCAGAAATCCAAATATATAAGTATTATAATTTATAATTTTTTTTTTGATTTGTTCATTATTTTTAAACCTTATGACTTAAGAGTTTGGTGGCGGCTAGAAAATGTATTGACCAGAGGAAAATTTTTCTTAGGGTTAGAAGGATGTTAGGCTATTTATAGTAGGTTATATTAATTTTTTATTCAATTATTCTATTTTATTTTAAGCAATCGCTGTTTGTATTCGTCCTCTAAAATTCCTGTGATCATATACGATACCCAAAAATCACGAAACTGGACATGCAGCTATAGTTCGACATTGCGGACCTGTAACGTCCCGTATTTTGGTAGCCGAATATTTAAATTAATTTATTATTTTAAATATTATATATTGGAGTATTTATGGATTATATTATTTAATTCGTTTATTAAAACGAATTTTTAATGTTAATTTTATTTATAATATAAAATGAGCTCGAAATGGCGCGGCAGTTCGTAATATTTGGTTTTGAACTTCAACTGAGAATACAGGATCCAATATAAGTCGGATTTCTGTGAAACAAGAAATGTTGGAATCGTATTGATTATAGTTTTCATATGAAAGAGAAAAATTCAGATTTCATGTTAGAGTTTGTTAGTTATGGCCAAATCAAATTTTGAAATAGTCCCTGTGGAAATCGTTATTAATATATCGGCGTTTAAAATAGTCATTTTGCAAACGGACATCGTTTTTCACGAAATCAGTTTCATTGGGACCGTAACGTTAAATTATTGCACGGTGTTAAATGGCATGGCAAACCGATATCGTATGTGACCACGGTAGCCGTAAACGTCCAGTTATTTTCTATAGCGCGTAATTAAATTTATTTAATTTAATAAATGGATATTTGAGTGTAACTTGAGAAGACAATCAAATTTGGCTACGAAACCAGTTCCATTGAGTTCATATCGTCGATTAGAGTCAGGATAGGTATATAGTTTGTTATTTTTAGAGACCGGGTAATTTGCCGTTAAAAATGGTATTAAGGTGCGCAATAAAAATAGCCTACCGGGGAAATAGTCTCAGAATGCGATGAAACTGGTGCTGTTGGGTTCGTATTAATAAATTATTGTAAGATTTCAAAGTTTCAAGTTGATTTGATCTATCTGGTGATCGTGGAAAAATTAAACGTTGTTTATTTCTGGTTTTATAAAGGAATTTTTTCAAACCCGGATTTCGATGAAACTTGTCCCATTGGGTCCGGAATACCTTTTTATATTAGGATTAACATTTTTATCAGTAAACAGGGATCGATAATTATTAGTTTTACATGATACTTTATGGCGAAGTTTCGTTAAAAATAAAATAATAATAAAAACCCATCCCACCCTTCACTATATAAACCCACACTTGCTGAAAACCTAAGTCCATCGGTCAACGAGAATGTTGCGCCTCTACATTCACAAAACCAACGATCAATATTCATCAAATTTTCTCCTCCAATATTCTCCTAATCCACGTATTAGATCCAAAAACTTCCAACTCATAATCTCTAAAATTCAGCAAGCTCGTGCTGTTGAACGGTGGTGATCACCTACCGTGACCTACGTTGATTGGAATCAGAGTTGGAAGGCACGCGGGTTCAAGGCATTTTGCCAGCGACTGGGGAGGCTTGAGGTAAAGGATCTAGGGCGGTGGTAGAGCAATTGTTGGCGATCACGGTGCATATCTCTAATGGTATTCCGGTTGTCACAGCATTGGCCAACGGTTGAGGAATCGATGGAAGCGTGGGTTTTTCTACGTTGAAGTTTGGTCTTCAGGAAACGAACGATGGTCCTAGGCTTGCTGATTTTATAGCAAGTGAAACGGTAGGACTACTCACATTGAACAAACGAGATCATCATTTTTTGAAAGTAAACCAGTTTAAATTAGTTAAGTTAATTGATAAATAAATTTATTTAGCATTAGATAATAGTTTAAAAATCATATTTAAACTTAATCAAAATATATTTAGAAGACTAAATATATCTTAACAAAAAACAATTATATCCATTTTGAACAGGATCGATGTGTGGGTTCGGTGAAACCTGATGCCGAGTTTTGAAGACGAAGTAGCTGATCTTTCTGAGTTACTGATATTACAAAGTAATTAGGCAAATTTAGTTATTTAATCAAAGTTTTTAATTAAACCATTGACTTGATTCGATCATGACTATGGTATATTTTAACAGAGAACGGGAGAAAAAGTGGACGAAGGAATGTTGGCCTTTATGATTTAAATAGTTCAAAGGGAGAAGCAAAGGGAACGGGGCCAAATTAGAGTGAAAATGTAATTAATTTATTAATCAAATAGTTAGGGGTAAATTTATAATTAGGAAATTTAAGTAGTAACTAAAATTATGACTTATAATTTGTATTGATGAAGGTGTTAGGTGTTTGAACAATGGAGCGAAACACTGAATGAAAATACAGGGTTCGACCGTGATTTATTCTAACCTAATGTAATTAAGAATAAATTATTTAAGGAATTATATTATATTATTAAAATCGTATATTTATAACTTTCGATCACGTGAATAGAATGGAACAAACCGAAATGCGTTGGACTCGCATCGACGACCGCTACATCATGGAACTGACTGAGACAGAATTGGACAAGTCTGGAATCAACTGGATTTTTAATTAAATTAAACAATCGTTTAATTTAATTAAACTCAACCGTCTGAACAACGGAATCAACTCAAGGTGAGTTAAACACACTCAGTTTCCCATTTATATTTTATATAAATTGTGTTTTTATTTTGTGTGTTCTTCTTGCCAATGATTGACTGTTTGCTAGTTATAATTTATTTGTTGATTTAAATGGCGAAATTAAACCGTCGTTTAATTTCAGTGAAATACCAAATCGTTATTTTTAACGATTGGTTCCAATAAAGGTAACTTACCTTATTGGTCACGTTTATTTTATAAACGTGTTCAAATGGTTGAATTGTTTGCATTCCTTGTGGTTGATGTAAAATGGCCGTTATTTATTGTTATCAGTTAAAAAAAACTGAATGATCTGGTTTGTTATAACCGTTTTGAATACATGGTAGAACAGGTTGGAGGATCCAGCCGGATTCCTCAAATACATTATTTATTTTTCATATAATCATATATGAACTGTCATGATTAGTGATTGATTTGGTTTGTGATCATTTACTGAAAAGTCAACCTGTGTTTTGTTTAAACCAATGAGCGGTATTGATTGGGTGTTTGGCAGCGTATGGCCTATAAAATCAATCATTTTATAAATATTGATTCGTCGTCAAGTAAATCGATAGAGATGAAGTTATAAAATTTATTTTATAACTGGAGTTAGATTTTGAAAAATATTATTTTGAATAAAAGTTATTAAAGAGAAATAAATAAATATTTTATTTATTTAAGACTTCTATTTGTTAATATTTTATTTTATAAAATAAAATTCTGATGTTAATCAGATCTATAAGTATGAGAATAAGAAATGAATCGAGTGGTTAAACCTTGATAATTGTTTGTAAAAAAACAATTAATGGAATTATTTAAATTAATTATATTTTTAATTAATTTAAAGTAAGAAATAATTGGAATCGATTAACGAGGTAATTAAGTTTTGAGTAGGCAAAATCGACCGTTTTAACTGGAATCGACTAGTAAATTAGTTTGTTTCGAATTTGCGAAATGAAATAGTTGAAGAATATTGTTGAACTTTAAATAAGATTTTTTTATAAAGGATTCACTATTTATTTTAGTAAATAAAGAAATTAACTGCTGAAGTAGTTAATGATTGAAGAAAATTATTGTTTTAATTAATAAGAATTTAGAGAATTACTTTTCAAAATTAATCGAGATCGAAATGGAATCCGGTGAAATGGTGAGAGGAGTTTATGACCGGGTTTTTCATTTAAAACCCAAATCTTTATAACGTAGTTAAAAAAAGGAATTTCAAGTGATACAGTAGCTTGAAATAAATGTTACTAAATTATTTAGATTAAGTTGGAGGAAATTAAGATGAAAAGTTTATAATGAACCAGGGTTATGTAAATGAGGTTTAAAGGGTTAAAGCGTAAATTTTACATTTACTATACTTGAAAATGAGATCAAGTAAAAAGGGAAAAATTGAAATAAGATTGCCAAAGGGGGAAATGGTTGAATATGGTTTGAAAGGAGATTGGAAATAAGTGAATCTGGTTAAAAAAGTGGGCTACAGGGTTGTATAACCAAATCCAAGTTATGATGGAAATTGTTTGAGACTGAAATGGAATATTGGGTTTTGATTACAACTTATATTTATCTGAGAATATGAACGTTGTTGATTAAGGTCTGAGAGGTAATTAAGATACCCCAACTTGAATGAATTCTGGATTATCTGAAGATAATATGAGTCGGTAATCGTAAGAAAGGTTAGTGATAATTAATTATTTTCATTAGGTAAATGATAATGCAACGTTGGTGGAAATTGGAAAATGCATAACGGGAGATCCGAAGTAAAGGAAATGCAAAGTTATTTCTAATCTATACTGATCAGTTATGGTTTTAAGAACGGGGTAAAATGTATTGCGTAACGTTGTTTATGAATAATAAGTTAAGTGAATTTCCCAAGTTTTAAATAATAAAGAATGATGTAATGAATGTTTGAAAGGAGAATTAAAATAAGAATTGAGTATGGTTATGAGTTATTTTACTAAGTATTATATAGAAAGGTTTTTAAGATCGTTAGTTTATAAGAATTCAATTATCGTATTTTCAAAGGTTTAAAGAGTTAGAAGTTTAATTAAGTAGAAGTGAACTAGTTTATTTTAATTAAAGGGCCAAGTGATGCTGAATACTGAACCAGTGAACTCATTGGATTGTCACGACTGAACCACTGTTTATTTTGATAGTTAAATCATCGACTATTAAAACTGTCTAATACGATTGTTGGTATGGAAAGACCGGGATTGAATTTATATTCGAAAACCATTCCGACCAACAAATACGTGAAGATCTCAGAAGATGATCGAGATGGAGCATTGAAGACCGTGGATTATCATAAACGGAAGAACCACTAATATTCTCTGCATGGAAAGTAGAGATAAGCTATGATTCTGTCGTGGTTGGGATCTGCGGGTTGCAAGCACTTCTCGTTACTGATCCGTGGGGTGATTCCTATATGGATGCGGTAGGAGAGTGCCTTCGGTTCATCCTGTTCCTGGATGACTTGTATGGATGGATGTCTGACAGAGTATTTCCAAAGGGTCACGTATGTTGATTTCTCCAAACGTGCTATAGTTATTGGCGGAGAACTGTCGTTCTCTTAGCTTCTAACTAGAGTATTTTTGTGGATGTCAATTAGTGATATCTGACGGATCTGACGATGTGGCATTCAAAGTGAATGGTGACCAGATGTTTCAAAAATAAACTTTGACCTCAAGCCTCATCAACTAGGAATGACAAAAATCGGGCAGGCAGCATGGCTATGTGGGTCGCTCCCATTAGGGTGTATAATCACCTATCTAGAGAAAATCCTATTTGCTTATTTAATCTATCGATGCTGTCCCTATTCGGGAGATGGTTGTTGATCCCAACCATCGGTGATATACATTCGATACACTCAAGCGAAATGAGTGATCGGTCGTGTGTGGGCCGGTTTGCAAGATGTTCTTGTTGAACCCAGTGTATTCGTCTCTAGAGATACACTATCGGTAGGTGGTCCCATACCTTGTCATAGTCGGAATCCAATCTCCAATAAGTACTCGCGATTTTGTTTGTATACTTTATATGTAGAGCGTGAGATGCAAGCGTTCTACTAGATTTCTATTTACTTGTATTTAGACATTATTATAATATCAGACAAGATATTGGTTTCAAAAATGTTTTGGGTTATCGTAAGGTAAAAACCATCCGTGTTTATGTATGGATTTGGTCTTACGATTATCCTTTTCTTTTGAAAAGATTTCATGATTGGATGATTGACCCTTAATACCATGCGAGTTTATCTCACTCTGGTTCACCAGGCTGACCCAGTGTTTTGTAAATGCTCGGGTTAGCCCAGGGTGTACAGATTCAGGTTATCGAATGCTGTGAAGTCCAGAGCGAGCTGGAGATGTTCAGACATATGTTATTATGTAGCTACTATTCCACTGTGTGTTGTATATGGGAACAGGTTATTATAACTATCCCGTTGTGTGAGGTACTCTGATATTGTAAGTATTTTTAAATCTCTCAATAAAGATTTATTTCTGTATTATATTTTGTTCCGCTGCGATGTGAGACTTTGTGTTGTGTTGTTTCTTCTTCTTCTTCTTCTTCTTCTTCTTCTTCTTCTTCTATTCTTATACTTCCTTCTTTCTTATCTCACCCTCTAAGTTCTTTCTAATGACTATCCAGTGTTTTCTGTGCTTGGAGGGTCGGCATGAGTTATGGTAAAGGTATTTATGTTGATTTTCGGGGCCGAAAATCCTTGGGTCGTTACAGTAGTATCAGAGCTGAAGGTTAAGTGATTACCTTGGCTCTGTGGAGTAACTCAGTAGGGATGGGGTTAGTAATACCCTAGATTGAGTTTGAGTGTATATATACGAGTGAACGTATTTGTAGATTTTATAAAAACTGTTTTATATTATGGAGATTTATCGGTTGAGTTGTTTATGAGTTCTGATCGATCAGTTTGATCCATTGTATCGATTGGGGTTTCTAAACACTCAAGTACGATAAACTGACACAATATGTTTTGAAAGAGGGTAAATGAAATAATTTACCAAAATTTTATTTGATATAAAGAAAATATATATTGGAAATATTATAATATATTGGATGTGTTGTTTGTTATTATAATCGAATGAGATTATAAGAAAATTGAAATGGTTATGAAAATAACCAATCCGAATTCATATGGATATAATATATGGAATCAGATGAATTAAATCTGAAACCAAAATCAAAATTGGAATTAAAATTCCTAAAAGAGAGAAAGGAGTTAGCAAATGAACTTGGATTGAATATATGAGAATTTTATAATCCTGGGAGATTTTAATTTATTTTACGAGCATTGTGTTTACTATTTTGAAATAGATTTCGAAATAAAAATGTTCGAATATAGTTTTGATAAGTGATATAGTATTGAACTCACTTCGATAGCTGGGGAATAACTCTGATGACGCTGGCCACATCATCAGTGTTCATTTCCGAGTTCTAAGTGACGGATTACTACCAAAGATTTTGTTTTGAATTGCTTTGAGAAAAACAAGTTGTTTTGAATCCTGAAAAAGGGAATATTTGATTATTATTTTTAAAGAGCTAAACTGTTTAAAAACTCCCAGGGAAATTGTTTGAACAAAGGCAAAATTAAATAGAAATTGGGAAAGGAAATATGAATTGAATTGAATTGAAACCAATTAATTGGAAATTGAATAGGGATATAATATATCAAGTAGAATCAGATTTTGAATTGCGAGATAGGAATCTGAAATGGGGTTGGACTAGTAAGTTAAGAATTGAAATTGATAATGGATGGAAATTGAGTTAAGAATGAAATTTGGCTTGAACACATAAAGTATTTGGTTCTGAGGATAAAATTGGAATTTTGTTTGGGAATGCATTTGTATATGCTGACAGGGTAGTAGATAGAAAAGATATAATGATATGCCCGATAAAAAGGTACACATTTATTTTTATATGGGTTTGGGGATTTATGAGCCTATTTGGCAAGCCGCTTGGCTGTTTTATTTTCTTTTGGATTGGAGAAGGCCTAGAAAGGCGAGTTGTAGTTGTACCGATTGAGCCATACAAAGGAGGTGCTGGCCAAATTTTTTGGAAATTTAAGATGTTAGAAAATTTTCAATATTTTTGAAAATATTTATTTACAGTATTGAATTGATTTTTGATTTAAACTAAATTAGGTTTGAAAATTTATGGGTTTATTACATTCTTTCTTACCTTAGCAATTTCGATGACAAAATCATTTTAAGGGGGAAGAATGTAACATCCCGTATTTTGGTAGCCGAATATTTAATTTAATTTATTATTTTAAATATTATATATTGGAGTATTTATGGATTTTATTATTTAATTCGTTTATTAAAACAAAGTTTTAATGTTAATTTTATTTATAATATAAAACGAGCTCGAAATAGTGCAGCAGCTCGTAATATTTGGTTTTGAACTTCAACTGAGAATACAGGATCCGATATAAGTCGGATTTCTGTGAAACAAGAAACGTTGGAACCGTATTGTTTATAGTTTTCATGTGAAAGAGAAAAATCCAGATTTCGTGTTAGATTTTGTTAGTTATGGCCAAATCAAAATTTGAAATAGTCGTTGTGGAAATCGTTATTAAAATATCGGCCTTTAAAATAGCCATTTTGCAAATGGACACCATTTTTGACAAAATCAGTTTCATTGGGACCGTAGCGTTAAATTATTGCACGGTGTTAAATGGCATGGCAAACCGATATCGTATGTGACTGTAACGTCCCGCATTTTTGTCGGTTCGTATTTGAATATTTAAAGCAATTTAAATATAGATTTTTGTGATATAAATGGATTTATATATTAAAACGAAGTTGAATATATTGAAATATATATTAAATATAATCGAGCCCATAATATCACGGCAGTTCGTAAATTAACGTTCTGAACTTCAACTAAGTGTACCGGACTCATTTTGAATCGGATTTCTTCGAAACGAGAAACGTTGGAACCTGTTGAACTGTATCTTTCTAACAGAAGTGAAAAATCAAGATTTCGTCGTACAAACTGCAAGATATGGCCAAATCAAATATTCAGAAAGTCGATGTGAAATCGTATATTGACCGTAACGGTTATTTGCATATAACTTGATATTAGTTGCAAATCTGGACAAGGTTCTTTTGAGACATAGCGATAATTTAATTTTTAGAATTTTTCTGTAATTTTTAATTAATTAAATATGCAACTTTTTATTTGGAGTATTGTGTACCCTGTATCGATATTTCGGGATTTCAAAGTATAAGTCAATCTACCGATATTATTATATTTTTGGGACCGTGACACCTCGTTGAGCACGACTGTACTCTTACTTCTGTCCATACGTAAGTGTTATTTTAGGAACTGAGGTAAACCAATCTTTAAAACAATTAAAAATATATATTCATTTATATTACTTGCCTCTTAAGGAACCAAAGAAAACGAGACAACTGTAATTTGATTTCATAACCCATACCCTAGAAAGCAAATCTCATGCCTATGGCTTTAACGCACATACCTAAATTTAGCTTACACCATCTCCCTAAATATCTATGTAGACTAACCATACCCTATTTTCTCTCCTAGGTCTTTATAAAATTTAATACAAGCATCTTTATAACTTGGAATATGGCACCTACCAGACGTGTTAGACAAAGGCTATCCTAATATTTCTACAGCCTAAAACGTGCAGACAAATACTACAGTACCTATTTGCCATCATACTTCATTGTGAAGTAATACAGACCATGTCCCTAAGACCTCATGCTTAAGGAACAACAGCTATTCTATATAACCTATTACTTGCGGTGTCATCAACCTAAATGAAATAAAAACAAAGCAGACACTGAAAACCATACTTCCATTCCTAGCTATCAACGTGCTAATCTACCCTAATCTCTGTGTTCTCACATCGAACTATATCAGGAAATGAACATGGCTACTCTACTGGATGGTTATACCATACCCCTATTGCTTAAGGCCCAAGTATTATTGTCTATATAAACAAAGACAGATCGTTCATTTCTTTATCTTACTTTCCATAGAAAATCAAGTGTCCACCTAAAAAGAGAAAATAATAATGCGAATTGCTGAAAGCTCACTCCAGTGCGAAATGAAGGATGAAGGCAAGAGTTTGCTGGAGGCAGTGCAATGATGGGGAGCTGCTTCGGAAGCCAAGGCGCTCGGGAGGAGGAGTTTGATGCTAAACACTGTCGCACCATGCACAGTGTGGAGAACGTTGACGAACGCAGCGTGGAGAGGAGCTGGAGGACGGGACTGACTTCGCCGGAAATGGCACTGTGATAGAATGGTGATGCTTGTTTGCATGTGGCAGAAGGGGATGTTATGCTAATTGATGTGGAGTGTTGGAACTTTAAGGAAATGGGGAGAGTATGGAGCTGAAACATGAAGGGATGGGTTTGGGGAACGCATGCGTTATAGAGGAGTGTTGCGTCGAAAAACAGTAGAGGAGTGGGCATGAGTTTAACAGTAGGAAGTCACCAATACACGTACATGGCGGTTTCATTATCTGGAGGGGATTGGGTGGAAGGATGCGGTGTATAGTGTGTGGAAGTGCATGAGAGCACGGATGGAAATTGGTTTCAAGAACTATAATAGAGAAGAAGCTGAAAGGGTATGACCGTGTATAGGAGTTGTGTACCCTGTACAGGATAACATGGAATGCATTAAGGGGATCAGCGGGGATTTTTTTGTTTAAAGGAGGAGAAGTATTGAAGGACAGCAAAGGGGAGAGTACGGTGAAGTTTGTGCATGAATGGATGGGTGCGAATGAACAAAACAGTGATGAAGGGGTGGAGACGATACTGACTTGCTTTGTGAAGGAGGTCAGTTGGGTCATTTGTAAGGGAGTGCAGGCGGTTCAACGGTGGATGGGAGTTTGATAATGGAATGATGGAGTAGTTTTGAGAGGGTAGTTGCGTGGAAAATGGTATGAAGAACAATGGAGTGGGACGTTGTGTATGAAGTGTTGTTCACTAGCAAAGGCCAAGGATATTGGAACTATGGCTAGTCTGTAAAGGGCAGGACAGAAGGCGCATGGTGAATGGTTAGATGTAGAAACTGAGTGAATGGTTTGCCGATGTTTTAGTTGGTGGAACAATCAGGTTGCGATCACCTGAATGGCAGTGCTGTGCGGTGATGATGAAGTGGCAAGGGTGGCTTGAAGCTTGGTCAAGATGTCTGTTCGTTTTAGCCTGGAAATGAAATCGAACGCGACCGGATCCGCTAGAAGCGTAACGACTTGATCTACATTGTGGAACGTATTTCACGGAGAACAGAGCCACTGGAATTTCATGATAAAATTGACTGACGCAAATCGTTATTTAACGGTTAACGCGCAAGGTGAGTAAAATCACTAACTCTGATCTATTTTAAATTATTTTAATTATATTTTAATGTTTTTTGAATGATGTGTGATGGTCGTATAGGTAGATTTCAATTAAATTAGTTGAAATAAAATATATCGTTGCGTATGTACACATCATCGGTTGGACACGGATTCCATCAATTTGAATATCCCCTAGTATAGAGTTAGTGTAAATTGTGTTGACCGACATTGTGGATGCGGAAACCGGTTGGAGGAATCTGACCGGATTCCTTGATAATTATATGTACTGTTTGTTTTGTATGAACCCGAATTATACTTAAAACCCCATGTGAATATTGATGTTGAACGGAAAATTCAACATCTATTTCGATAAATCAATAAACGATATCAATTTAGAAAGTGATAACAGTCGATCGTAAAACCATCGTTTTGTTAAGGAGTTGATTGGCCGTCAGGCAAATCAACGAGGTTAATTATAAAACGTTTATTTTTATAATTAAAAAGAAGATTTAAATTTATAATAGAAGTTCTATTATAAACCAGTATTTTAGAGTTTGTTTTTATAAAATAAATAAAAACGATTTGTTGATATTTAAATAAGTTTATAAAGCAGAAATTATCCGACGATTAAATATTTGGGTAATTATATTTAAGATAAACAATTTTAGAAATATTATTAGATTCATTATATTAATCTAATGAGAAGTAATTAAGATCAGTTAACGAATTTACTGATGAAATGAAGTTGATTTAATCAACTGTTATTGGGAAAATGATTATTAGACTAATTGGCCTTTAATTAATCTAATGAAAACAATTTAGAAATAAATGAGATTTAATTACCTTTTAATTTAAGAAGTTATCAATAGAACTGTGGGATAGAGAAAGCGAAAAGTTAATGTGGAATATAAATAATCGTAAAACAACCGAGTTCAAAATAAAGATGTGGTATTATAAAACCATATTCCAAAATAAAACAAGGAAATACGATTTGGTGTATATTATAAGTAATAAGGAGTTTAGAGTTACGAACGTATATCTGTTCTAAGATAAGAACGTTGTCGATCAAGGTCTGAGAGGTAAATAGAATACCCCAACTTGAACGGCTTCACTATTATCGAGGAACGATAACAGTTGTAACGGAAAGAGATGTCAAGATGTGTATAAAAGGAATACGGCAGCGTATTGCCAGTCTTAGAATTATAGCGATAAAATAACGCTGTTGATAAGATAAGTGTGACTGTTATGTCAAGATTAGTTATAACAAAGAATATTACAGCGTATGACAAGTTGAACTATAGCAATAAAATAACGCTGTTGATAAGGTAAGTGTGACTGTAATTAGTTATAAGGAGAATATTACAGTGTATGACAAGTTTAGAACTATAGCGACAAATTAACTGCTGTTGATTTGACTTAAGCATGACTTTTATATATAGAAGCACTTCCTAGGAAATGTAACAGTTTGGTTTGAAATCCACTTATTCTAGAGTAATAAGTAACGATGTTTGTTCAAAGAAATATAAGAAAGAGTTTAGAAAAAGAATTGGGGAATCGTATTAGAAACTGATGACAGCATTTCGATGTTCGAAATGTGATTAGAATTAAACCATTAGGATTTGGAATTGGGATTCAACGATGTCGAATGTATTAAAAGTAAATTTTTTTTAGGAATTATAATCTGATAGGATAATTAACATTTAGTTTTAAACAAATAAATGTTAATAGGATAAGAATTAATATTTAGTTATCAACTGGATATTGATAAGAAGTTGACTTAGAGAACAGAGTTTATAAAGTGGATTGTGAATATAAAGTATGAAAGAGATTTCGGTAAACGAGATAATGTTATTGATTTTCTAAATAAAGAGTTATTTGATAAAGGTATTCAGATTTCTATAATAGGAATGGTATTCACATTTTTAAGTGAATAATGTTTTTAAAGGTAAACGATTGGCCGATTAAAATATTTATAATGAAATTGGAAATATTTTCCAATATAAAGAGGGTAGATTATCCAAGTATAGAAATAAAGAATGTGAAATTAATGGAAAGAGTTCAAACGTTAATAACGTATGTTTCTGGAACATGAAAGAATAAGAGTTTATAATAACTGGAAATGTTTTCCAAGAAGTATGAAAAGGCTAAAATGGGATTTAAGAAATATCTGGTAAGATATGGGAATTTGAACAATAAAACGAATGTTAAATAAAAGTGCCCGTGGTTGTGTGATGTTAGTTATTCATTTGAATGAATGTTTGTTTTTACTCCGATAGCTAAATAACCGACTATCGAAGTGTTTTGACCATCGTTGTCAATACGGATAGACCAGTTGGATATATTATCCGAAAACCACTACGTATAGGCATAATCATTGCGAATTAGATATGCTGAAGATAATTGAAGACGGAGTTAAATGCAAGGATCGTCCAGTTATAGAATGGTGTGTTTTTGTTTGTCCAGTCCCAGGACAACTTGTATGGACGAGTGTCTGACAGAGTATTTCCAACGGTCATGCCGTTGATTTTACGAATACACCAAGTTGGTGGGGAGAAGGCAACTTCTCTTTATTCTACACCTAGTGTGCATTTGTGTAATCAATATGTGATTACGGATTTGACGATGTGACATTCAAGGTGAATGGTGATCAGATGTTCTGAAGATAGACGTAGCCTCTAGCCTCACAACCAGGAAGTAACAAAAGTTGGGCTAGGCAGCATGGCTAGTTGGGTCATCCCCAAGCAGGGTGTATTGTCACCGATCTAGAGAAAATTCATATTTATCTTCTTTTTGATTCTGTATCTTCGGATGACGGTTGGATGTCCTACAACCGTGGTGGCAATATATTCGCGACACTCAAGCTAAATGAGTGAGCGGTCATGTGTGGCCGGGTTGCAAGACGTTCTTGTTGAACCCTGAGTGTATCCCCTCTAGAGTACACTATTCAGAAGGTGCTCCCATACCTTGTCTGTTGGAATCCATTCTCCAATAAGCGCCCTGCGGTTTATGATTTTATAACATATATATGTGGAACGTGAGATGCAAGCGTTCTGCTACTTGAATATTTATGTGCTTAGACATTATCATAATATCACTGGTTTTGATATCAAAGTATTTTGGATTATAGTAAAATAAAAAACTGTCCATGTTTATGTGTGGGCTGGTCTTACTATTATCTTCTTGTTTGAAAAGAATTTTCAAAGTTAAACAGTATGGTTGGAATTTACTCACACCAGTCCCATGACTGACCCAGAGTTTATTTGTTTGTGTTTTCCCTAAACTCTTGGGTGCCCAAATTTGTACGGGCAGTCAAGTGTTTCAGGATTTTGCAGATTCACTTGGAGGAGCTAAAAGCAGGATGCTCCACTATTAGTTATTGAGAGAATATTTCCGCTGTGATGTATACCATGTATTATACTCTGATATGGTATGTATATATATACAAACTCAGATTTGTATTTCAAACTTGTTATATAATAAAGATTATTATTCCGCTGTGAGATTCGTGTTTTCTCTGATTCTGTTCAGTTGTGATCTTCTTCTTCTTCTATTCTATTAGTTCTATCTTTTCTATCTCATCCTCTAAATTCTTCTATTATTTTCTCGGTATTTTCGATGCTCGAGAAATTGACAGTGTATTTATGTTGATTTTCCGGGTCGAAAATCCCCGCCATTACAGTTGGTATCAGAGCATAAGGTTAAGTGATTATCTTGGCTCTGTGGCGTAACTCAATAAAGATGGAGTTAGTAATACTCTATATTGAGTTGAGTATATATATATATATATATATATATATATATCAGTGCGTATTTGTAAATTTATATAAAAATATTTTATATTGTGTTGACTGGTCAGTCGAGTGGTTTATGAATTCTGGTCGAAACAGTAATGCAAACTGCGTCGATAAGTGTTTCTAAACTCTTGAACAGAGTAATTCGACACAGTATGTTTTAAAAGAGGGTAAATAAAATAATTTTACCTAAATTATATTTTGATATAAAAAGGATTATGTATCTTGAGATTATTATAGTGTTGATCGTTATTATGATCAAATAAGATCTATAATTGAGTTGGTTATATAAATTACCAATCGAAATATTATATGAAAAATCAGATGAGCTGAATCTGAAGTTAAAACCAGAATTGAAATGAAACTCTAGAAACTTGGAAAAGAATTGAAATTGAATTTGAATTAGATATAAGGGAATTTTAAAATCCTGGGAGATTTAAAAATTTGTTTTCCAAATGATGTGAAAGGTATTTTGAAGTGATTTTCAAAATGGAAGTGTTTTAAAATGAATTTTGAAAAGTAATATAGTATTGAACTCACTTCGATCACTAGAAAATAATTCTGATGATGCTGGCCACATCATCAGTGTCATTTTCGAGTTGCAGAGTGACAGATTACTACCAAAGATTTTGTTTGAATTATTGTGAGGAAACAAGTTGCTAGAAATTCAAATGTTTTGAATTACCATTATTATATGCAAATATATGATTTCGAACTGATTTGAAAAATCCCAGGAATTTGAACTCTGAAATAAAGGATTTAACTTATGGAGTTAAAATGGTAAAAGTGGAACTTAAAACTAAGTTAAATAAATTTTGAATTGAATTGAAGACAGTTAAGTAAAAATCGTGTTGGAGTAGAAATTAATTTGATGAAGGAATTGAATTTGTGAAATAAGAGTTTGAATAGAACTTAACTTGGTTGAAGAATTGGACTCTGATAGATAAAAGTTTGAAACCAAGAATGAAACGGGAGTTTGAAATGATGTCGGCTTGGATATAAGTGAATTGGATTTGAAGATAAATTGATTGAAGATCAGTGGAAATGTTTGGATATATGCTAGTTTAATAGCAGATGGCAGAGATAGAGTTGAATGCCCAAAAGATAAGGTACACGTTTATATACGAGTATGAGATTTTTATGAGTCGGTTTGGGCAAGCCGTTTGGCTGTTTGATTTTCTGTTGAATTGAAGAAAGCCCAGAGAGGCAAGTTGTTGTTGTACCGAGTGAGCCGTGCAGAGGAGATGCTAGCAAGATTCTCTGAAAATTTAAGTCGTTAGGAAATTTTCAGAATTTTCGAAAATATTCGGTAATAAGAAGAAATTAATAGTTTAATTGGAATTAATCAGTTTAGTTGAAACTGAAATTATGAAGTAAACCAAAAGGATTTTTAACCTGTTTATAACAGAGATTGTAGCATTTTCCCTATCTTAGCAATTTCGAGGACGAAATTATTTTAAGGGGAAAGGACTGTAACGTCCCGCATTTTTGTCGGTTCGTATTTGAATATTAAAAGCAATTTAAATATTGATTTTTGTGATATAAATGGATTTATATATTAAAACGAAGTTGAATATATTGAAATATATATTAAATATAATCGAGCCCGTAATATCACGGCAGTTCGTAAATTAACGTTCTGAACTTCAACTAAGTGTACCGGACTCATTTTGAATCGGATTTCTTCGAAACGAGAAACGTTGGAACTTGTTGAACTGTATCTTTCTAACAGAAGTGAAAAATCAAGATTTCGTCGTACAAACTGCAAGATATGGTCAAATCAAATATTCAGAAAGTCACTGTGAAATCGTATATTGACCGTAACGGTTATTTGCATATAACTTGATATTAGTTGCAAATCTAGACAAGGTTCTTTTGAGACAAAGCGATAATTTAATTTTTAGAATTTTTCTGTAATTTTTAATTAATTAAATATGCAACTTTTTATTTGGAGTATTGTGTACCCTGTATCGATATTTCGGGATTTCAAAGTATAAGTCAATCTACCGATATTATTATATTTTTGGGACCGTGACACCTCGTTGAGCACGACTGTACTCTTACTTCTGTCCATACGTAAGTGTTATTTTAGGAACTGAGGTAAACCAATCTTTAAAACAATTAAAAATATATATTCATTTATATTACTTGCCTCTTAAGGAACCAAAGAAAACGAGACAACTGTAATTTGATTTCATAACCCATACCCTAGAAAGCAAATCTCATGCCTATGGCTTTAACGCACATACCTAAATTTAGCTTACACCATCTCCCTAAATATCTATGTAGACTAACCATACCCTATTTTCTCTCCCAGGTCTTTATAAAATTTAATACAAGCATCTTTATAACTTGGAATATGGCACCTACCAGACGTGTTAGACAAAGGCTATCCTAATATTTCTACAGCCTAAAACGTGCAGACAAATACTACAGTACCTATTTGCCATCATACTTCATTGTGAAGTAATACAGACCATGTCCCTAAGACCTCATGCTTAAGGAACAACAGCTATTCTATATAACCTATTACTTGCGGTGTCATCAACCTAAATGAAATAAAAACAAAGCAGACACTGAAAACCATACTTCCATTCCTAGCTATCAACGTGCTAATCTACCCTAATCTCTGTGTTCTCACATCGAACTATATCAGGAAATGAACATGGCTACTCTACTGGATGGTTATACCATACCCCTATTGCTTAAGGCCCAAGTATTATTGTCTATATAAACAAAGACAGATCGTTCATTTCTTTATCTTACTTTCCATAGAAAATCAAGTGTCCACCTAAAAAGAGAAAATAATAATGCGAATTGCTGAAAGCTCACTCCAGTGCGAAATGAAGGATGAAGGCAAGAGTTTGCTGGAGGCAGTGCAATGATGGGGAGCTGCTTCGGAAGCCAAGGCGCTCGGGAGGAGGAGTTTGATGCTAAACACTGTCGCACCATGCACAGTGTGGAGAACGTTGACGAACGCAGCGTGGAGAGGAGATGGAGGACGGGACTGACTTCGCCGGAAATGGCACTGTGATAGAATGGTGATGCTTGTTTGCATGTGGCAGAAGGGGATGTTATGCTAATTGATGTGGAGTGTTGGAACTTTAAGGAAATGGGGAGAGTATGGAGCTGAAACATGAAGGGATGGGTTTGGGGAACGCATGCGTTATAGAGGAGTGTTGCGTCGAAAAACAGTAGAGGAGTGGGCATGAGTTTAACAGTAGGAAGTCACCAATACACGTACATGGCGGTTTCATTATCTGGAGGGGATTGGGTGGAAGGATGCGGTGTATAGTGTGTGGAAGTGCATGAGAGCACGGATGGAAATTGGTTTCAAGAACTATAATAGAGAAGAAGCTGAAAGGGTATGACCGTGTATAGGAGTTGTGTACCCTGTACAGGATAACATGGAATGCATTAAGGGGATCAGCGGGGATTTTTTTGTTTAAAGGAGGAGAAGTATTGAAGGACAGCAAAGGGGAGAGTACGGTGTAGTTTGTGCATGAATGGATGGGTGCGAATGAACAAAACAGTGATGAAGGGGTGGAGACGATACTGACTTGCTTTGTGAAGGAGGTCAGTTGGGTCATTTGTAAGGGAGTGCAGGCGGTTCAACGGTGGATGGGAGTTTGATAATGGAATGATGGAGTAGTTTTGAGAGGGTAGTTGCGTGGAAAATGGTATGAAGAACAATGGAGTGGGACGTTGTGTATGAAGTGTTGTTCACTAGCAAAGGCCAAGGATATTGGAACTATGGCTAGTCTGTAAAGGGCAGGACAGAAGGCGCATGGTGAATGGTTAGATGTAGAAACTGAGTGAATGGTTTGCCGATGTTTTAGTTGGTGGAACAATCAGGTTGCGATCACCTGAATGGCAGTGCTGTGCGGTGATGATGAAGTGGCAAGGGTGGCTTGAAGCTTGGTCAAGATGTCTGTTCGTTTTAGCCTGGAAATGAAATCGAACGCGACCGGATCCGCTAGAAGCGTAACGACTTGATCTACATTGTGGAACGTATTTCACGGAGAACAGAGCCACTGGAATTTCATGATAAAATTGACTGACGCAAATCGTTATTTAACGGTTAACGCGCAAGGTGAGTAAAATCACTAACTCTGATCTATTTTAAATTATTTTAATTATATTTTAATGTTTTTTGAATGATGTGTGATGGTCGTATAGGTAGATTTCAATTAAATTAGTTGAAATAAAATATATCGTTGCGTATGTACACATCATCGGTTGGACACGGATTCCATCAATTTGAATATCCCCTAGTATAGAGTTAGTGTAAATTGTGTTGACCGACATTGTGGATGCGGAAACCGGTTGGAGGAATCTGACCGGATTCCTTGATAATTATATGTACTGTTTGTTTTGTATGAACCCGAATTATACTTAAAACCCCATGTGAATATTGATGTTGAACGGAAAATTCAACATCTGTTTCGATAAATCAATAAACGATATCAATTTAGAAAGTGATAACAGTCGATCGTAAAACCATCGTTTTGTTAAGGAGTTGATTGGCCGTCAGGCAAATCAACGAGGTTAATTATAAAACGTTTATTTTTATAATTAAAAAGAAGATTTAAATTTATAATAGAAGTTCTATTATAAACCAGTATTTTAGAGTTTGTTTTTATAAAATAAATAAAAACGATTTGTTGATATTTAAATAAGTTTATAAAGCAGAAATTATCCGACGATTAAATATTTGGGTAATTATATTTAAGATAAACAATTTTAGAAATATTATTAGATTCATTATATTAATCTAATGAGAAGTAATTAAGATCAGTTAACGAATTTACTGATGAAATGAAGTTGATTTAATCAACTGTTATTGGGAAAATGATTATTAGACTAATTGGCCTTTAATTAATCTAATGAAAACAATTTAGAAATAAATGAGATTTAATTACCTTTTAATTTAAGAAGTTATCAATAGAACTGTGGGATAGAGAAAGCGAAAAGTTAATGTGGAATATAAATAATCGTAAAACAACCGAGTTCAAAATAAAGATGTGGTATTATAAAACCATATTCCAAAATAAAACAAGGAAATACGATTTGGTGTATATTATAAGTAATAAGGAGTTTAGAGTTACGAACGTATATCTGTTCTAAGATAAGAACGTTGTCGATCAAGGTCTGAGAGGTAAATAGAATACCCCAACTTGAACGGCTTCACTATTATCGAGGAACGATAACAGTTGTAACGGAAAGAGATGTCAAGATGTGTATAAAAGGAATACGGCAGCGTATTGCCAGTCTTAGAATTATAGCGATAAAATAACGCTGTTGATAAGATAAGTGTGACTGTTATGTCAAGATTAGTTATAACAAAGAATATTACAGCGTATGACAAGTTGAACTATAGCAATAAAATAACGCTGTTGATAAGGTAAGTGTGACTGTAATTAGTTATAAGGAGAATATTACAGTGTATGACAAGTTTAGAACTATAGCGACAAATTAACTGCTGTTGATTTGACTTAAGCATGACTTTTATATATAGAAGCACTTCCTAGGAAATGTAACAGTTTGGTTTGAAATCCACTTATTCTAGAGTAATAAGTAACGATGTTTGTTCAAAGAAATATAAGAAAGAGTTTAGAAAAAGAATTGGGGAATCGTATTAGAAACTGATGACAGCATTTCGATGTTCGAAATGTGATTAGAATTAAACCATTAGGATTTGGAACTGGGATTCAACGATGTCGAATGTATTAAAAGTAAATTTTTTTTAGGAATTATAATCTGATAGGATAATTAACATTTAGTTTTAAACAAATAAATGTTAATAGGATAAGAATTAATATTTAGTTATCAACTGGATATTGATAAGAAGTTGACTTAGAGAACAGAGTTTATAAAGTGGATTGTGAATATAAAGTATGAAAGAGATTTCGGTAAACGAGATAATGTTATTGATTTTCTAAATAAAGAGTTATTTGATAAAGGTATTCAGATTTCTATAATAGGAATGGTATTCACATTTTTAAGTGAATAATGTTTTTAAAGGTAAACGATTGGCCGATTAAAATATTTATAATGAAATTGGAAATATTTTCCAATATAAAGAGGGTAGATTATCCAAGTATAGAAATAAAGAATGTGAAATTAATGGAAAGAGTTCAAACGTTAATAACGTATGTTTCTGGAACATGAAAGAATAAGAGTTTATAATAACTGGAAATGTTTTCCAAGAAGTATGAAAAGGCTAAAATGGGATTTAAGAAATATCTGGTAAGATATGGGAATTTGAACAATAAAACGAATGTTAAATAAAAGTGCCCGTGGTTGTGTGATGTTAGTTATTCATTTGAATGAATGTTTGTTTTTACTCCGATAGCTAAATAACCGACTATCGAAGTGTTTTGACCATCGTTGTCAATACGGATAGACCAGTTGGATATATTATCCGAAAACCACTACGTATAGGCATAATCATTGCGAATTAGATATGCTGAAGATAATTGAAGACGGAGTTAAATGCAAGGATCGTCCAGTTATAGAATGGTGTGTTTTTGTTTGTCCAGTCCCAGGACAACTTGTATGGACGAGTGTCTGACAGAGTATTTCCAACGGTCATGCCGTTGATTTTACGAATACACCAAGTTGGTGGGGAGAAGGCAACTTCTCTTTATTCTACACCTAGTGTGCATTTGTGTAATCAATATGTGATTACGGATTTGACGATGTGACATTCAAGGTGAATGGTGATCAGATGTTCTGAAGATAGACGTAGCCTCTAGCCTCACAACCAGGAAGTAACAAAAGTTGGGCTAGGTAGCATGGCTAGTTGGGTCATCCCCAAGCAGGGTGTATTGTCACCGATCTAGAGAAAATTCATATTTATCTTCTTTTCGATTCTGTATCTTCGGATGACGGTTGGATGTCCTACAACCGTGGTGGCAATATATTCGCGACACTCAAGCTAAATGAGTGAGCGGTCATGTGTGGCCGGGTTGCAAGACGTTCTTGTTGAACCCTGAGTGTATCCCCTCTAGAGTACACTATTCAGAAGGTGCTCCCATACCTTGTCTGTTGGAATCCATTCTCCAATAAGCGCCCTGCGGTTTATGATTTTATAACATATATATGTGGAACGTGAGATGCAAGCGTTCTGCTACTTGAATATTTATGTGCTTAGACATTATCATAATATCACTGGTTTTGATATCAAAGTATTTTGGATTATAGTAAAATAAAAAACTGTCCATGTTTATGTGTGGGCTGGTCTTACTATTATCTTCTTGTTTGAAAAGAATTTTCAAAGTTAAACAGTATGGTTGGAATTTACTCACACCAGTCCCATGACTGACCCAGAGTTTATTTGTTTGTGTTTTCCCTAAACTCTTGGGTGCCCAAATTTGTACGGGCAGTCAAGTGTTTCAGGATTTTGCAGATTCACTTGGAGGAGCTAAAAGCAGGATGCTCCACTATTAGTTATTGAGAGAATATTTCCGCTGTGATGTATACCATGTATTATACTCTGATATGGTATGTATATATATACAAACTCAGATTTGTATTTCAAACTTGTTATATAATAAAGATTATTATTCCGCTGTGAGATTCGTGTTTTCTCTGATTCTGTTCAGTTGTGATCTTCTTCTTCTTCTATTCTATTAGTTCTATCTTTTCTATCTCATCCTCTAAATTCTTCTATTATTGTCTCGGTATTTTCGATGCTCGAGAAATTGACAGTGTATTTATGTTGATTTTCCGGGTCGAAAATCCCCGCCATTACAGTTGGTATCAGAGCATAAGGTTAAGTGATTATCTTGGCTCTGTGGCGTAACTCAATAAAGATGGAGTTAGTAATACTCTATATTGAGTTGAGTATATATATATATATATCAGTGCGTATTTGTAAATTTATATAAAAATATTTTATATTGTGTTGACTGGTCAGTCGAGTGGTTTATGAATTCTGGTCGAAACAGTAATGCAAACTGCGTCGATAAGTGTTTCTAAACTCTTGAACAGAGTAATTCGACACAGTATGTTTTAAAAGAGGGTAAATAAAATAATTTTACCTAAATTATATTTTGATATAAAAAGGATTATGTATCTTGAGATTATTATAGTGTTGATCGTTATTATGATCAAATAAGATCTATAATTGAGTTGGTTATATAAATTACCAATCGAAATATTATATGAAAAATCAGATGAGCTGAATCTGAAGTTAAAACCAGAATTGAAATGAAACTCTAGAAACTTGGAAAAGAATTGAAATTGAATTTGAATTAGATATAAGGGAATTTTAAAATCCTGGGAGATTTAAAAATTTGTTTTCCAAATGATGTGAAAGGTATTTTGAAGTGATTTTCAAAATGGAAGTGTTTTAAAATGAATTTTGAAAAGTAATATAGTATTGAACTCACTTCGATCACTAGAAAATAATTCTGATGATGCTGGCCACATCATCAGTGTCATTTTCGAGTTGCAGAGTGACAGATTACTACCAAAGATTTTGTTTGAATTATTGTGAGGAAACAAGTTGCTAGAAATTCAAATGTTTTGAATTACCATTATTATATGCAAATATATGATTTCGAACTGATTTGAAAAATCCCAGGAATTTGAACTCTGAAATAAAGGATTTAACTTATGGAGTTAAAATGGTAAAAGTGGAACTTAAAACTAAGTTAAATAAATTTTGAATTGAATTGAAGACAGTTAAGTAAAAATCGTGTTGGAGTAGAAATTAATTTGATGAAGGAATTGAATTTGTGAAATAAGAGTTTGAATAGAACTTAACTTGGTTGAAGAATTGGACTCTGATAGATAAAAGTTTGAAACCAAGAATGAAACGGGAGTTTGAAATGATGTCGGCTTGGATATAAGTGAATTGGATTTGAAGATAAATTGATTGAAGATCAGTGGAAATGTTTGGATATATGCTAGTTTAATAGCAGATGGCAGAGATAGAGTTGAATGCCCAACAGATAAGGTACACGTTTATATACGAGTATGAGATTTTTATGAGTCGGTTTGGGCAAGCCGTTTGGCTGTTTGATTTTCTGTTGAATTGAAGAAAGCCCAGAGAGGCAAGTTGTTGTTGTACCGAGTGAGCCGTGCAGAGGAGATGCTAGCAAGATTCTCTGAAAATTTAAGTCGTTAGGAAATTTTCAGAATTTTCGAAAATATTCGGTAATAAGAAGAAATTAATAGTTTAATTGGAATTAATCAGTTTAGTTGAAACTGAAATTATGAAGTAAACCAAAAGGATTTTTAACCTGTTTATAACAGAGATTGTAGCATTTTCCCTATCTTAGCAATTTCGAGGACGAAATTATTTTAAGGGGAAAGGACTGTAACGTCCCGCATTTTTGTCGGTTCGTATTTGAATATTTAAAGCAATTTAAATATTGATTTTTGTGATATAAATGGATTTATATATTAAAATGAAGTTGAATATATTGAAATATATATTAAATATAATCGAGCCCGTAATATCACGGCAGTTCGTAAATTAACGTTCTGAACTTCAACTAAGTGTACCGGACTCATTTTGAATCGGATTTCTTCGAAACGAGAAACGTTGGAACTTGTTGAACTGTATCTTTCTAACAGAAGTGAAAAATCAAGATTTCGTCGTACAAACTGCAAGATATGGTCAAATCAAATATTCAGAAAGTCACTGTGAAATCGTATATTGACCGTAACGGTTATTTGCATATAACTTGATATTAGTTGCAAATCTAGACAAGGTTCTTTTGAGACCAAGCGATAATTTAATTTTTAGAATTTTTCTGTAATTTTTAATTAATTAAATATGCAACTTTTTATTTGGAGTATTGTGTACCCTGTATCGATATTTCGGGATTTCAAAGTATAAGTCAATCTACCGATATTATTATATTTTTGGGACCGTGACACCTCGTTGAGCACGACTGTACTCTTACTTCTGTCCATACGTAAGTGTTATTTTAGGAACTGAGGTAAACCAATCTTTAAAACAATTAAAAATATATATTCATTTATATTACTTGCCTCTTAAGGAACCAAAGAAAACGAGACAACTGTAATTTGATTTCATAACCCATACCCTAGAAAGCAAATCTCATGCCTATGGCTTTAACGCACATACCTAAATTTAGCTTACACCATCTCCCTAAATATCTATGTAGACTAACCATACCCTATTTTCTCTCCCAGGTCTTTATAAAATTTAATACAAGCATCTTTATAACTTGGAATATGGCACCTACCAGACGTGTTAGACAAAGGCTATCCTAATATTTCTACAGCCTAAAACGTGCAGACAAATACTACAGTACCTATTTGCCATCATACTTCATTGTGAAGTAATACAGACCATGTCCCTAAGACCTCATGCTTAAGGAACAACAGCTATTCTATATAACCTATTACTTGCGGTGTCATCAACCTAAATGAAATAAAAACAAAGCAGACACTGAAAACCATACTTCCATTCCTAGCTATCAACGTGCTAATCTACCCTAATCTCTGTGTTCTCACATCGAACTATATCAGGAAATGAACATGGCTACTCTACTGGATGGTTATACCATACCCCTATTGCTTAAGGCCCAAGTATTATTGTCTATATAAACAAAGACAGATCGTTCATTTCTTTATCTTACTTTCCATAGAAAATCAAGTGTCCACCTAAAAAGAGAAAATAATAATGCGAATTGCTGAAAGCTCACTCCAGTGCGAAATGAAGGATGAAGGCAAGAGTTTGCTGGAGGCAGTGCAATGATGGGGAGCTGCTTCGGAAGCCAAGGCGCTCGGGAGGAGGAGTTTGATGCTAAACACTGTCGCACCATGCACAGTGTGGAGAACGTTGACGAACGCAGCGTGGAGAGGAGCTGGAGGACGGGACTGACTTCGCCGGAAATGGCACTGTGATAGAATGGTGATGCTTGTTTGCATGTGGCAGAAGGGGATGTTATGCTAATTGATGTGGAGTGTTGGAACTTTAAGGAAATGGGGAGAGTATGGAGCTGAAACATGAAGGGATGGGTTTGGGGAACGCATGCGTTATAGAGGAGTGTTGCGTCGAAAAACAGTAGAGGAGTGGGCATGAGTTTAACAGTAGGAAGTCACCAATACACGTACATGGCGGTTTCATTATCTGGAGGGGATTGGGTGGAAGGATGCGGTGTATAGTGTGTGGAAGTGCATGAGAGCACGGATGGAAATTGGTTTCAAGAACTATAATAGAGAAGAAGCTGAAAGGGTATGACCGTGTATAGGAGTTGTGTACCCTGTACAGGATAACATGGAATGCATTAAGGGGATCAGCGGGGATTTTTTTGTTTAAAGGAGGAGAAGTATTGAAGGACAGCAAAGGGGAGAGTACGGTGAAGTTTGTGCATGAATGGATGGGTGCGAATGAACAAAACAGTGATGAAGGGGTGGAGACGATACTGACTTGCTTTGTGAAGGAGGTCAGTTGGGTCATTTGTAAGGGAGTGCAGGCGGTTCAACGGTGGATGGGAGTTTGATAATGGAATGATGGAGTAGTTTTGAGAGGGTAGTTGCGTGGAAAATGGTATGAAGAACAATGGAGTGGGACGTTGTGTATGAAGTGTTGTTCACTAGCAAAGGCCAAGGATATTGGAACTATGGCTAGTCTGTAAAGGGCAGGACAGAAGGCGCATGGTGAATGGTTAGATGTAGAAACTGAGTGAATGGTTTGCCGATGTTTTAGTTGGTGGAACAATCAGGTTGCGATCACCTGAATGGCAGTGCTGTGCGGTGATGATGAAGTGGCAAGGGTGGCTTGAAGCTTGGTCAAGATGTCTGTTCGTTTTAGCCTGGAAATGAAATCGAACGCGACCGGATCCGCTAGAAGCGTAACGACTTGATCTACATTGTGGAACGTATTTCACGGAGAACAGAGCCACTGGAATTTCATGATAAAATTGACTGACGCAAATCGTTATTTAACGGTTAACGCGCAAGGTGAGTAAAATCACTAACTCTGATCTATTTTAAATTATTTTAATTATATTTTAATGTTTTTTGAATGATGTGTGATGGTCGTATAGGTAGATTTCAATTAAATTAGTTGAAATAAAATATATCGTTGCGTATGTACACATCATCGGTTGGACACGGATTCCATCAATTTGAATATCCCCTAGTATAGAGTTAGTGTAAATTGTGTTGACCGACATTGTGGATGCGGAAACCGGTTGGAGGAATCTGACCGGATTCCTTGATAATTATATGTACTGTTTGTTTTGTATGAACCCGAATTATACTTAAAACCCCATGTGAATATTGATGTTGAACGGAAAATTCAACATCTGTTTCGATACATCAATAAACGATATCAATTTAGAAAGTGATAACAGTCGATCGTAAAACCATCGTTTTGTTAAGGAGTTGATTGGCCGTCAGGCAAATCAACGAGGTTAATTATAAAACGTTTATTTTTATAATTAAAAAGAAGATTTAAATTTATAATAGAAGTTCTATTATAAACCAGTATTTTAGAGTTTGTTTTTATAAAATAAATAAAAATGATTTGTTGATATTTAAATAAGTTTATAAAGCAAAAATTATCCGACGATTAAATATTTGGGTAATTATATTTAAGATAAACAATTTTAGAAATATTATTAGATTTATTATATTAATCTAATGAGAAGTAAATAAGATCAGTTAACGAATTTACTGATGAAATGAAGTTGATTTAATCAACTGTTATTGGGAAAATGATTATTAGATTAATTGGCCTTTAATTAATCTAATGAAAACAATTTAGAAATAAATGAGATTTAATTACCTTTTAATTTAAGAAGTTATCAATAGAACTGTGGGATAGAGAAAGCGAAAAGTTAATGTGGAATATAAATAATCGTAAAACAACCGAGTTCAAAATAAAGATGTGGTATTATAAAACCATATTCCAAAATAAAACAAGGAAATACGATTTGGTGTATATTATAAGTAATAAGGAGTTTTGAGTTACGAACGTATATCTATTCTAAGATAAGAACATTGTCGATCAAGGTCTGAGAGGTAAATAGAATACCCCAACTTGAACGGCTTCACTATTATCGAGGAACGATAACAGTTGTAACGGAAAGAGATGTCAAGATGTGTATAAAAGGAATACGACAACGTATTTCCAGTCTTAGAATTATAGCGATAAAATAACGCTGTTGATAAGCTAAGTGTGACTGTTATGTCATGATTAGTTATAACAAAGAATATTACAGCTTATGACAAGTTGAACTATAGCAATAAAATAACGCTATTGATAAGGTAAGTGTGACTGTAATTAGTTATAAGGAGAATATTACAGCGTATGACAAGTTTAGAACTATAGCGACAAATTAACTGCTGTTGATTTGACTTAAGCATGACTTTTATATATAGCAGCACTTCCTAGGAAATGTAACAGTTTGGTTTGAAAGCCACTTATTCTAGAGTAATAAGTAATGATGTTTGTTCAAAGAAATATAAGAAAGAGTTTAGAAAAAGAATTGGGGAATCGTATTAGAAACTGATGACAACATTTCGATGTTCGAAATGTGATTAGAATTAAACCATTAGGATTTGGAACTAGGATTCGACGATGTCGAATGTATTAAAAGTAAATTATTTTTAGGAATTATAACCTGATAGGATAATTAACATTTAGTTTTAAACAAATAAATGTTAATAGGATAAGAATCAATATTTAGTTATCAACTGGATATTGATAAGAAGTTGACTTAGAGAACAGAGTTTATAAAGTGGATTGTGAATATAAAGTATGAAAGAGATTTCGATAAACGAGATAATGTTATTGATTTTCTAAATAAAGAGTTATTTGATAAAGGTATTCAGATTTCTATAACAGGAATGGTATTCACATTTTTAAGTGAATAATGTTTTTAAAGGTAAACGGTTGGCCGATTAAAATATTTATAATGAAATTGGAAATATTTTCCAATATAAAGAGGGTAGATTATCCAAGTATAGAAATAAAGAATGTGAAATTAATGGAAAGAGTTCGAATGTTAATAACGTATGTTTCTGGAACTTGAAAGAATAAGAGTTTATAATAACTGGAAATGTTTTCCAAGAAGTATGAAAAGGCTAAAACGGGATTTGAGAAATATCTAGTAAGATATGGGAATTTGAACAATAAAACGAATGTTAAATAAAAGTGCCCGTGGTTGTGTGATGTAAGTTATTCATTTGAATGAATGTTTGTTTTTACTCCGATAGCTAAATAACCGACTATCGAAGTGTTTTGACCATCGTTGTCAATACGGATAGACCAGTTGGATATATTATCCGAAAACCACTCCGTATAGGCATAATCGTTGCGAATTAGATATGCTGAAGATAATTGAAGACGGAGTTAAATGCAAGGATCGTCCAGTTATAGAATGGTGTGTTTTTGTTTGTCCAGTCCCAGGACAACTTGTATAGACGAGTGTCTGAGAGAGTATTTCCAACGGTCATGCCATTGATTTTACGAATATACCAAGTTGGTGGGGAGAAGGTAACTTCTCTTTATTCTACACCTAGTGTGCATTTGTGTAATCAATATGTGATTACGGATTTGACGATGTGACACTCAAAGTGAATGGTGATCAGATGTTCTGAAGATAGACATAGCCTCTAGCCTCACAACCAGGAAGTAACAAAATTTGGGCTAGGCAGCATGGCTAGTTGGGTCATCCCCAAGCAGGGTGTATTGTCACCGATCTAGAGAAAATTCATATTTATCTTCTTTTCGATTCTGTATCTTCGGATGACGGTTGGATGGCCTACAACCGTGGTGGCAATATATTCGCGACACTCAAGCTAAATGAGTGAGAGGTCATGTGTAATAACCCGAAAATCTAGGCCAATTTAAAATTTTTATTTTGGTAATTATAGCGAATTTTCTATATTTAAAATAGATTATTTAAAATAAAATCGACGAGAAAATTTATTTTGAATATAATTCGAACGTATATATTATATACGTCGTCCTTAGAATATATATAATTATATAGGAATTGAAAATGGCACGGTAGTTCGATAATTCGATTTCAAACTTCAATTGAATGTACCGGGTGCAAAACAATCCGGATTTTAGTGAAACCAAAAATAATAGAATCTATTTGATAATATCTTTCCAACGAATCCGAAAAATCGAAATTTCATAGCGGGAATCAAAAGATATGTCCAGTTGAAAATTCTGAATAGTCGCTATGGAATTCAGGCCCTTAAAAATGGGAATTTTGCAAACGACCTCGGATTTCGATGAAACCGCTTTTATTGGATCCGCAGTGTCAAGTTATTGCTAGATTCCAAATTTCATAATTTTTCGATTCAATATGTGAGCGTGGCAAAGGAAAACGCGTTTGACCAGTTTCAGTTGATTTTAATCGACTGAAAAATGGCCATTTTTCTAACGGTCTCAGAATTCAACGAAACTAGTTTTGTTAGGACCGTATCGTCAATACGAAGCTAGAAAATATTTTTCTGCAATTTATAGAGTTCGTATGTGACCCCGGTAAATTGAAATGCGCATTCAAATTCAATATATAGAGTTATATGTTGATTTTGAAGAAAACAGATCGAAACGATCGAATCAGCTTACGATGCTTATCCCATTGTGTTCGGAATGGGGGTATAACGCTATGGACGACAGGCGGTGGGCCTCGTTTCGAGGTCGTATGTGAAAGTCAACTTTTTGCAAAATAAAATAATTAAAAAATTAAAATCCTTTCTCTTTCTTCCTTTCCTATACGTTCTGGCCCCCCTTCTTATTTTCAAATCCCGTTTCAGAAAAAAATAAAAATAAAAAAAAAGAGAAGAAGGAGGCGACGAGGCGGAGAGGAGCTGCCGCCCTCCCCAAGGACCACCGCGCCACGTCCAAACCCTGCCCCCCCGTCCAGACACGAGCGCGCTCCCCCAAGACCCCATCGCCCTCCGCTCCACCACCAGAAACAACACCCGCCGCCAATAGCTCCGACCAGTGCCCTCCCCCTGACGTCAGCTGCGTCACCGCAAAGGACCCCCCTACTTCGATCAGAAAAGAAAAAAGTGAGTAAATACTGATTTTTGTTTATATAAATACTGATTTGTTTTTATATAAAATTCTGATTTTTTTTTTATATGGGATTCTGATTTTGTTTATATAAAATGATATGATTTTTTTTTGTATATAAAAGACTACATTTTTCATGGTAGAAAAAGATGAAAGTTTATATTTTTATAAGTAGAAGATATAGATTTTTCTAAGTAGAAGATATAGATTTTTCTAAGTAGAAGATATAGATTTTTCTAAGTAGAAGATATAGATTTTTCATAGTAAAAAGATTTGATCTTTACAAACAAAATATGATTTTCAACACGGTAAAGATATGATTTTTATATAAGGAAGAGGTAGAAAAGATTTTTATTCAATTAAAAATATGATTTTTATATTTTTAAAAGTATTAAAAATATAGTCTTTACTATATAGATGATATAAAAATATGATTTTTGTTTGTGTAGAGAATTAAAAATATAATTTTTACATGATAGAAATATTAAAATTATCATCTTTATATGAGTAGCAAAATAAAGATGTGATTTTTATAATGATATTTTTGAAAAGGCGAAATCTTTATTTTTGAAAAGGCGAAATCTTTATTTTTGAAAAGGCGAAATCTTTATATGAAGAATAGCGTGATAAAAATATAGTCTTTACTATAGGAGCATCGATGTGAAAATATAATTTTTATCTATATAGTAGCGGTATAAAAATTCGATTTTTATATATTGAATAGTATAATAAAAATTCGATTTTTATATATTGAATAGTATAATAAAAATTCAATTTTTATATATTGAATAGCGAAGTAAAAATTCGATTTTTACATATGTAGTGGCTACAGCAACGAAGATGACGAAGATGGATAACGATGAAGATTTCTCTAAATGAAGTGTCGTGAAGTTGGATAGCTATTGGTGAGAATTTCTCACCTTTCAATTTATTTTTCTAGTTATATATATACTAGGATGCAGACGGTGTTTAGTAGCAACCGACACAATCGTCCACAGACCATGGACTTGTTTGTTTGGTTGCATAAATTAGTTGGATGATTTGATTTGAATTTGATTGTTTGGTGAAGTTAAATTGATTTGATTGATGTGTGAATGGCGTGGGCCTTCACTAGACCGGGGATAAGGCTAGGCCTCGTCCCGTTTCTAGTATCGTGCCGTTATGCCGCCGAAATTTTCTAAAATATGTTAGAAAAATAAAAATATCATTTTTATTTTGTAAACGAACTGAATAGAAATTCATGTGTTAAAATAAAATATTTTATCGTTAAAAATATAATTTTTAACGTGAATGTGAATAAATAAGTATTAATTTACAAACCGGACGGTTTGTTTATGTACACCTATTTGAAGGACATTGATGGGGACGATAAATTTTACACATCGCCCAACTGTACAAATAAAATCTGTGTTTTTTGATTTGAAACCCCACACGGGTGTTGGGATGAAATTTGAAGTTCACTCATCCTGATTGATTAAATATGTCGATCGATTGATTGACAGGCTGTTATAAGCGTTAGATATCTTTATTTGATGCTTATACAGTGTAGTGCACTTTGGTTGATGGTTGATTATTTTTCAATGCTATTATATACGTGTGAGGTATGAAAATCCATATAATTAACATTATATGGTGATTGATTGGGCCTCATTCCAATTTGAAAAATAAGGAATATTATAAAATAAAGGTTCATGTGTTGACAGTACTCATCCGTTGAGATTAGTCATGTGTTGAACGAAATATTTTAAAAATAGAAATATTTAAAATAGAAATATTTGAAATAGAAATATTTGAAATAGAAATATTTGAAAAAGAAATATCTGAAATAGAGTATTAGAAAATAGAAATACATGAAGCCGTGTTGATTAGATTGACGCCATTTTGACGTGAACGATATTTATATCGATTTTACTCATTTCGAAATGAATTGAATATGAAGCGATTTCGAAATGAATGGAATATGAAGCGATTTCGAAATGAATTGAATATGAAGCGATTTCGAAGTGAATTGAATATGAAGCGATTTCGAAATGAAATGAATATGAAGCGATTTCGAAATGAATTGAATATGAAACGATTTCGAAATGAATTGAACATGAAACGATTTCGAAATGAATTGAATATAAAACGATTTCGAAATGAATTGAATAGAAAACGATTTCGAAATGAATGGAATTGAAAACGATTTCAAATTGAATTGAATATAAAACGAATTTGAATTGAATAAAATTGAATTCAAATTGAATTGAAATTTGAATTGAATAGAAGTGAATTTCAAAACGAAATTATAAGGAAAAATTCAATTTTGATTTGAATTTGAAATGGAAGTTGAAATTGTTTTTGAAACGAATTTAAAACTATTTATAAAATTCGTTTTAAATAGAAATCGACGAAATATATATTATATATATAATATAATGGCCTGAATAGAAAGCGCCGCGCCGCGGCAGTTCACGAATTTCGACCATTAACTTCGAACGGACATTACGGGAGATCCGACCGTCGGATTCTCCTAAAACCGGAACTGTTGGGTTCGTATCGAAAAGAGCTTTCTAACGAATATTAGAAATTTGAAATCTAACGGTTGGATTTGGAGATACGTCCAAATCAAATTCGAAAAAGGTCGCTATAAGTGCAGTTCGATGGCCGTTGTTGGAAATCGACTGTACGGGCCTTGATAAAATTATTAAAAATAGTAATAATTTATGTAAAATCATAAGAAATGATTTGGGAAAAATTGGGGTGAAAAACTCCATATTTGAAAATATAAAAATAGATTTTTATCGAAATGAACTAGATTGAACTAAATTTAAAACCCGATTTTTTTTTAAAATAAATAAATTAGATTTAAAAAGGGGTTTTAAATAATCGGAATTCCTAATATATTTGATTTGAATTGAACTAGAATTGATTTGTGGGTTTATCGTGAACTGTGTTTTAAACAACACTAGTTCTTTAACCCGACGATAAATAGAACGTGATTTGGGTTTGTCGTGAACCGTGTTTCAAATAACACCAGTTCGTTAACCCAGTAGAAGGAGTTTTAATGAATCTGCAATTAGATTGAAATGTGAATAGATAATCTAAATTATCAAATTTTTAAAATGAGCGAGAATGGAGTATCACCAGTTTTGCTCCAAAACGATAGTCTTGTGGTTGATGATCAAAGCACGGCCTTTGTGGCAGCTTTGTGTATAACGTGAATTCGCGAGCCTCACACCTTGGTATGAGTTAAAAACGGGATACGGACCGCTGGGAGAGCACGACGTTTCTTTCTAGCTATGGTGGTGTCAGTGACATACCATCCCTGACATTTATATACTTTTCACCTTTGTGGTTGTTGGAATGAGGCGCCTCGATTATAGGTCTGTAAGGACCGGGAAACGTGTGTTCAGGCATAACTAATCCTCTAACGTAAGTGAGGACCGGCCCAGCCGAATCCAGGGTTGCCCAGAGTGCGTAGCCTTGAGGCATTTGCTAGAGTGTCTCGAGCGTGGAGAGGATCTTGCCCCTTGCCTCGACTCATGACGGAATCCAATTTCCAATACGTGATATTGTGGTTTTATTTGTAAAGCCTAGTGTGGCGACATAGTAGCATGGGATGCTATGCCGTCTATGATTTATATTTATGATTGAAATTGTTTTGACACTATACACTTATTATAGTATCAAATGATTTGTTTTAAGCGTACCAAGCATGTTTGGCTGTTATAAGGTAAAACCCTATCCTCCGGCTTGCGTTGCATTGTGTGATGGGACCTGGGTCTTATAATAGCTTCATTTTTCGAAAAAGCATTGCGTTGTATATCCTATGCACTGGTATTCTTGGGAGGAAACCCGTTCTGTGTTATACGACGTGGTCCCTTGAATTACTCTCTTTTAAAGTAAAGTTTTAAATAACTGTTTTAGTTCTCACACCAGTCACATGACTGACCTGGAGTTTATTGTTTTAACATAAACTCTGGGTTCCCTCATTTTCCGCACGGGCAGCTAGTAGTTTTGGTTTTGCAGATTTATATTCACAGGATCCTGGTTTACAGCTGGATTGATATCCGGAAAGCTCTGTATCCGTATATCACCTTCAGTTGTGCTTTGTTTTATTTTCTGCTGCAATGTAATTTATTGTAATCTCTGATATTTATCGAATGTAATTTATTCATTCATACTCTTTATATTCTTGTATCTGATGGAATTGTTGTAATATACAATGAAATGTTCTTCTGTTTGTGTTCTGATTTGTCGTGTTCTCAAACGATCAGGGGTTTCGAACGGTTTAGATCGGTTTAAAGACTGATTCGGATCGAGCGAAATTCCCGGTCGTCACATTTGGTATCAGAGCTTTGGTTTACAGAGCTCGAGAACAAGACACATTAGAACCTTATGAAAGAATTCATCAGATATTGGATTAGTAATATCCAATTAGAATGACTCGTTAGAGATAGGATCAGTAGTATCCTAGAACGAGTGTGAAGAGTATATTTTTCAAATGAAAACAATTTTGTTTTGAAAATTTAAATCGTTTTAAACGTATTTGATTATTTAATTATTTTGAATTTGGACAATCTAGTATATAAAGGTTTTGCATATACGCGTCATGAACGTATATTCGAAGTTTTAGTATATTAGATAGATATAGAATCACACTCTAGTAGCCCGGACCTGGTTCAGATGATTGACGCGTCATCATCAGTAATTATTTTCGTGTTTCGAAGGTGTGATATCTATATATTTCCATTAGACTGGTGTGAGAACCAAAACTAATATAGTTAGAACACTTTGTTGTGAATTGGCATCAAAAACAAGATTTTCTGTATATATATCAAAATTATGAATTTGAAATGTTAATCCACTAATTGATTGATGTTTGGGTTGTTTGTTTATTTGGTTGATAATTTTGAACCATTAAGCCTAATTACATCAAATATTGAATTATATTGAAAATTGGTCGCATTTGCTTGCATATACATATACTTACATTGAACAGGTCATAGCAAGGATGTAACAACCCATATTTCGATAACATGTTAAAACAAGAATCAAAGCAGAATTTAATTTTAAATTCTGAATCAAGTAAAACGGGCTATGCCATTGCATTCGTCTCGGAGAAATACACGAAATAGAGTCTGAGTTTTCGAGAATCGGAGTCCGTATGACCAAGTTATGGTCCGACGAAGTTTTCAGAAAATTCAAGTTCAAAAACGAGTTCTAATTTCGAAAATTAGGGCTGGAAGGCTAGGCGGGAAAAATTCCCGCCAGGTACCCCAAGTCGACAGCCCTGTCGACTTGGGAGTCGACATGGCTTGACCCAAGTCGACAGCCCTGTCGACTTGGGGGTCGACTTATGGTGGCCGGGCAGTTTTGGCTGGTGCACCTGTTTTCTGTTTTGGCTAGGTTTTTGGGCCTGGTTCGAAATCTGATGGTTCAGGTTGATCCTAGGTTTAATCTAAGGGTCCTAACTAATCCTAATCTCTACAAATAAGCCCCTAACCTACCCCTAAATCCTCATTATTCATTCATGCAACTAAACTATGGCAAAATTGCTCCTCTCACGGCCTCCACTCAAAACCCTAGCCTCCATCCTCTTGCTCAAAGTTTCTGTCTTCATTTCTATGAGAGGTTTCATGATCATGTGAGTGTTAGAGAGTCTCAATGTTAGTATGAGAGCTCCTCAAGTTGATTTCAAGGCTAAAGCTTTGACCTTTGTTCATCAAGATGGGGTTTTTTATTGATTTGGAGCCTTCATCTTTGGGTTTTTGGATGATGGCATGCATGGTCTTTGTCTCAATCTTTAATTTAATCGATTTATGCCTTCATAGCAATGTAAGCCCTTTCCCTACTCTTAGATATTAACTATGAAGTTAAATGTTCATGTTGCAAGTTTGGGTTTGATCATTTAGTATGATACATGCTATCATGTCATGCAAGTTTATGAAGTCATTATCTTGATCTTGTGGGCTAAAAGCTACAACCTTTATGTTGAAATGTTGCATTATGCAACATGAGAACCCTCATAACCTTTATGTCAACTTGCATATGAAGTCATAACCCTTATATGATGATATATGCGAGTTACTAGTCATCATTCCATGTCTTTTGTCACCATGATTCGCTTATGTGCGGTTTATGCATGTTTTTGAGGCTTAAGAATGTAACATGCAAGTTAATGAACACATTTGTGCCTCATTTGCCACCATGATTAACTTGTGGCCTAATATCCATTTTTGTCATGTCTTTGCCAAGTCTCTTCTTTTAATCCATTACGTTGTTGCGAACGTATATGCGAGTTTAAAAGCGTTGGGTTATGTAATGGGTAATTTCTAATGACATGAAGATACAACTTAAAAACATGACTTGAAATATAACATGGAAGTTGACATGTGAGTATGTTTGAAAATATGAAATTGGGAATTTACCTATTAAGTTAGGTCTACCCATACTATGGAATTGGGAATTTACCTATTAAGTTAGGTCTACCCATATTCTTAAAAACTTAAATATGAACATGACACTAGACTAAACATGAAAGTGACCAACTCGAGGTTGGGTTGAGTTTGCAACGTAAAACTACCCGGAACCGACCGGCCTAACTAGTAGTTGCAAACAATAGGACCCAATGTGAGAAGTTGGTCATGTTGTGCTTGAACCCGAGGTTAGACCAAGTTGTGGTGTAAAGCTACCCGGAACCGACCGGCTTAACTAGTAACCACAACAAAGTCTAATGTGAGAGGTTAAGGTGCATTAAGTAATTATTGCCACATGATAGGGTTAAGTTAATTTGATTAATGACTCTTAACCAAATATGACATGGACAAATGGGTTAAGTAATTTGATTAGGCTAATGATACTTAACAAAACCTGACAAGGTTGGGTAGGTTAAGTAACTTGATTTGCCTAATGACACTTAACCATTTTGATACGACTAGTGGACGGGGTTAAGTTAACCAACACTTAACCAAACCAACACGTGAATTTGATACGGTTAATTAAGCTTTCCTAATTACAGTTAACCGTATAATACAGTTAGTGGATGTGGTTATGTTAACCTTGACTTAACCCATCCAATTCGGTGATTTTGAAGTGGTTAAGTTAACCAACACTTAACCAATCTAACTCGGTAATTTTGAAGTGATTAAGTAACCTATACTTAAACAATCCAACTTGATTATTTGATAAGGTTAAGTTAACCAACACTTAACCAATCTAACGTGATAACATGATAAGGCTAAGTCACGAATCGTTTGAATACACTTGACCAATTTGACTTAGTAATTTGATAGGGTCAAGTTAATACATACTTAACCAACTTGAGCATGGTTTGTAGGGTTAAGTCTTGGACTTGGATACTTAGCCAATTTTGACATGATTTGTAGACGGGTTAAGTCATGAACTTAAGTGACACTTAATCCATTATATAAACCCTGGTTCGGAGAATTAGGTGGATAAACCGTAATTAACAGGGATAACGGGAATGAGGCTAAGTGGTAAACCTTAGTTGAAGAATAACTAAGTAATAATTCTTAGTCAAGAAAATTTAGACCAGTTCATAGATAGATGAGTAACCTGATACGGTAGGTCATCGTTTAAGCACACGAGTAGGAGCAAGTTATTTGATTTAGATAAAGGCTCCAGCGAACTGGGTAACGAAGCAGCGGCTTCGGGGAACGTGAGGATATTCTTGGTATCCCTCTGTGAGCTGCCAGGTGATCATACTAGGCTCATGAGAGGTTAAGGTCTGCGTTAGAAGAACCAAGAGTATGCCTTGGTTGCTATACGAGCGACCTAAAGACGGGGATGGATAGGGGATAGTCGACGATACACGGTCGTGCCCTAGATAGCATTTCGTCAGGCTACCTACCTTCTTTGGTCAAGCGTGTACGTACGGAAAGGCAGAGAACACCCAAAAGACCATAATTGCTATCTAATTATGGTTGCGGTAAGGCTAGGATTGTGGGTTGGCCAGTAGTGTGTTCTCATACAGGATTTATCCTGTCTTGTCTTTCACTAGTTGAGGGAGTGGTCTCGTGGGACCATAGCCACGTATAGGAAAAACAGACCTTAGCATCTGCATCGGCAGATAAATCGAAAGCTCCCGACCGAGTCCTGTATTTCTTGATCTGCCCTGTGACAGGACTCGGATGGCACGATGTGATACATGTGCATACAGTCATGGAAAAACGATTCATGATGAATGCGTGGGAAAAAGGGCACGGTTGACGGTTAGCGTAATCCCTATTGGCCCTAGGTAGTTGAACCCAAACCGAGATACAAAACGTGCAATAGGTAAGCATAATCCCTAGTAGCCCTAGGTAGCATAAGTCCTAGTTGTACAAACAGTGATTCATATGAAAGAACCTAGCTAGACCTAGGGTAACAGTCCAAAACGATCTTAAGGATCATGGAATTACGTTGGAGTAGTATAGAACCTCATGGGAAAGCCCGTACGGTCTACGGTAAGGGACTGAACATTTACATGGAAAGAAACATACGAGTTGAGTAACCTATATATGCGATATATTAGGTTGACATGGACCATTAAACGACTTTTGAGTAAGGGTCATTCATGGTTAACACATGATACGGTGGGGATACTAGTACGGTAGGTGCAGAGTTAAAAGACAGGATAGATACCATGGGAAGTTATACGTGATAGATATCTTGGGGATATTATACTTGATAGGAACCTGACGATGGGATACCTTGTTTTATCTTGACATCGTAATTTATCATGACACCTTAGTTTATCAGAGTTAAAAGACAGGATAGATACCATGGGATGTAATACATGATAGATATCTTAGGGATATTATACTTAATAGGAACCTGACGATGGGATACCTTGTTTTATCTTGACATCGTAATTTATCATGACACGTTAGTTTATCGGATTTCAGTAGTTCATCATGTTATTTTGATTTAGATTATCTATCTTGTCATCATGCTTATGTTCATCTCAGTTTCTCATGTCAGTTAACTTTACTAGTTTTTATGCTGATAGTAGATAGGGCTTACTCAGTCTTTTTGACTGACCTGTTTTGTTTCGCTTCTTGTCTTCCGTTTCCCCCCCAGGTTACAGGGAGGAAATACTGTTGTTTAATTCGGACCTCTTCTGCTTGAAGGTCATCATGGATGGCTTGGACTTTTCTTGGCAATGGCTACTTTACTGTTTTACTTGGGGAATAATTTTGGAAAAATGTCTTTATGCTTCTTTACTATTGCAAGACAGGTTTTGATGTACTCTGATGTAAAAGGCTTTAGACCTTATTTATTCATGTTATGAAAGTTTGATTTTTCTTCCGCTATTTTATATGTTCTGTCTTGTGATATTTCTGTGCATGTTTACCAATAATGCCCCTCTAAAGCTAGTGCATTCCTTTGCGAGTGACCCTAGCGGAGGCGGGGTGTTACACGTGGTATCAGAGCAGAAGGTTACCAGACTGGGCAAAAAGTTTTTAAAGACCTTCCGAAAACTATTTAAAAATCATTTACAAAGAAGCATTTTTCAAGAAAATTTTCTTTTAAAAGAAAAAGGCTATTCCCCAAAGGCCATTAGCACTATCCTTGTTTCCTTAATTGAATCTCTTTTCCTTTCTTTCCTCCATCTGTAGTCACAGTGGTTTTAACTGCGACTAGTCTTTTCTATCTACGAAAGTGCTTTCCATACGATGGAGGTGGTTCTCGAGAGACCAGTGGCCGCGTTATAAGAAAGGATAGTGAGAAAGAGGATAAAGGATATGAGCTTAAGGATGAGCAACTTGTTGGTATGGCTTAGTCCTCAAAGGAGGGAGAAAGATGAACAATGAAACCCATGACGAGAGAGTACCTTTGGGATGGTGAAACGGGGCGGAAAGTTAAGTATTATGGGACAAGGACAAGATCACCGGGAGGGCAATAGTATGCTCTCATTTCTAGGGTACCTTGGAAGGAGGGTAACGATCTTGTTAAAGGTTTAGCTTTTCTTCTCTATCATCCCGTTAGGACTTCGTTTTCGTATCATTTAAGTCTGCTTCGATAGTTGAGTCTCTGCACCTTAAGTACTAGCGTAATAGAGAATCCCATTTTTGTCTCAAAGTCCTATTAGAGAATCGGTCCATTTATACATGACTTGTTTGGATTTGAGAATGTCTACGCCAAGTGTTGAGTTTGGAAATAATGCTTATGTTTATAAGCTATGGATGGATTCTAGGGATGAAGTGGTTATCCAGTAGGGGGTGCCATTCTCGGTTTTGATAGGAGGGTAGTTAGACCTTTTGACTAGCCTTGGTAATACCCTCGAAGTATCGTGTAACCTTTTTGAGGTTCTGTCATGACTAGTTACTTAGAATCCCTTGATGCCTTTATTGGAAATTTGAAGCCCGATCGAGTGGTGTCCGCCGATAAGACGGATGGTTTACTTCATTTATGCATGGGTTATAGAGATCACCCTAGTAAGTGCGCTTGATAACCTGGTTGACATCTGTTTACTTTCAAGAGAAAGTTCTTCTACATGGAATACCTTATAGTATATAAACGAGATCCAAGATTCACTAGTGAATTTTGGAAAGCTTGCATGAGATCATGAGTACGCAGTCATGTTTGCGCCAAGTATTCTAGAAAAAGGATAAGTGCAAGTGGAACGAGAGGCGACGAAGAAATGAGTTCCAGCTCATGTTATGGAAACAGGAAATAAGAAGCTACAGAATCGCGAAGTTAAAAAACGGTCAAGGCACAATGGAATTAAGCTCAAGGAAATACGACTTTGATGGTCAAAGACTAGATACGCGCATGATATCTCTTTTTTGGGAGTATATCCTTGATCCCTGTTTTCTGTAGAGCTTACTTGTAGGCTATCTTTTGTGGACATCCTCTCGGTCCTATTTTTTGTTACAAACCCCGTAAGGAGTTTGTCTTGTTTATCTTCTCGACCCTGTTTCAGGGAATCCTAGGTAGAACCCTATGGATGTAAACATGTATTTGAAACATGTTATGATTGATATGGTTGCTAGTGGTTGCAAGTGGTTGCTCGTGGATGCGCGAATACACATTAGATACTAGCTCGACTCGGTCACATTTCATATTGCATATGCACGAGTATTTATACTTGTTTATGGATGAAATCGAATGTATTATCATGCGGTTGTTGCATATGAATGAATGATTGTGCACGCATATAGTATCTATATGACTAGGACTATTTGCATACATGTTGGATTCATGGCACTATACGTATTTTGCATTAGAAAGATTATTCAGGCCTGATCATTAGCATTAGCTAAGGAACATGTACACACACGTTTTGCATATATTCATACAGCATTAGAAATCATCTAAGGACAATGGTTGCTTGTGGATGATGTTTTGAGTAGATGAATGATGGATGGTAGGATATGTTGTTCCTAACTTGGAGATTTCGGGGACGAAATCCTAAAAGGTGGGGAGAATGTAACAACCCGTATTTCGATAACATGTTAAAACGAGAATCAAAGCAGAATTTAATTTTAAATTCTGAATCAAGTAAAACGGGCTATGCCATTGCGTTCGTCTCGGAAAAATACGCGAAATAGAGTCTGATTTTTCGAGAATCGGAGTCCGTATGACCAAGTTATGGTCCGACGAAGTTTTCAGAAAATTCAAGTTCAAAAACGAGTTCTAATTTCGAAAATTAGGGCTGGAAGGCTAGGCGGGAAAAATTCCCGCCAGGTACCCCAAGTCGACAGCCCTGTCGACTTGGGAGTCGACATGGCTTGACCCAAGTCGACAGCCTTGTCGACTTGGGGGTCGAATTATGGTGGCCGGGCAGTTTTGCCTGGTGCACCTGTTTTCTGTTTTGGCTAGGTTTTTGGGCCTGGTTCGAAATCTGATGGTTCAGGTTGATCCTAGGGTTAATCTAAGGGTCCTAACTAATCCTAATCTCTATTAATAAGCCCCTAACCTACCCCTAAATCCTCATTATTCATTCATGCAACTAAACTATGGCAAAATTGCTCCTCTCATGGCCTCCACTCAAAACCCTAGCCTCCATCCTCTTGCTCAAAGTTTCTATCTTCATTTCTATGAGAGGTTTCATGATCATGTGAGTGTTAGAGAGTCTCTATGTTAGTATGAGAGCTCCTCAAGTTGATTTCAAGGCTAAAGCTTTGACCTTTGTTCATCAAGATGGTTTTTTTTTATTGATTTGGAGCCTTCATCTTTGGGTTTTTGGATGATGGCATGCATGGGCTTTGTCTCAATCTTTAATTTAATCGATTTGTGCCTTCATAGCAATGTAAGCCCTTTCCCTACTCTTAGATATTAACTATGAAGTTAAATGTTCATGTTGCAAGTTTGGGTTTGATCATTTAGTATGATACATGCTATCATGTCATGCAAGTTTATGAAGTCATTATCTTGATCTTGTGGGCTAAAAGCTACAACCTTTATGTTGAAATGTTGCATTATGCAACATGAGAACCCTCATAACCTTTATGTCAACTTGCATATGAAGTCATAACCCTTATATGATGATATATGCGAGTTACTAGACATCATTCCATGTCTTTTGTCACCATGATTCGCTTATGTGCCAAGTTTGGGTTTATGCATGTTTTTGAGGCTTAAGAATGTAACATGCAAGTTAATGAACACATTTGTGCCTCATTTTCCACCATGATTAACTTGTGGCCTAATATCCATTTTTGTCATGCCTTTGCCAAGTCTCTTCTTTTAATCCATTACGTTGTTGCGAACGTATATGCGAGTTTAAAAGCGTTGGGTTATGTAATGGGTAATTTCTAATGACATGAAGATACAACTTAAAAACATGACTTGAAATATAACATGGAAGTTGACATGTGAGTATGTTTGAAAATATGAAATTGGAAATTTACCTATTAAGTTAGGTCTACCCATACTATGGAATTGGGAATTTACCTATTAAATTAGGTCTACCCATATTCTTAAAAACCTAAATATGAACATGACACTAGACTAAACATGAAAGTGACCAACTCGAGGTTGGGTTGAGTTTGCAACGTAAAACTATCCGGAACCGACTGGCCTAACTAGTAGTTGCAAACAATAGGACCCAATGTGAGAAGTTGGTCATGTTGTGCTTGAACCCGAGGTTAGACCAAGTTGTGGTGTAAAGCTACCCGGAACCGACCGACTTAACTAGTAACCACAACAAAGTCTAATGTGAGAGGTTAAGGTGCATTAAGTAATTAATGCCACATGATAGGGTTAAGTTAATTTGATTAATGACTCTTAACCAAATATGACATGGACAAATGGGTTAAGTAATTTGATTAGGCTAACGATACTTAACAAAACATGACAAGGTTGGGTAGGTTAAGTAACTTGATTTTCCTAATGACACTTAACCATTTTGATACGACTAGTGGACGGGGTTAAGTTAACCAACACTTAACCAAACCAACACGTGAATTTGATACGGTTAATTAAGCTTTCCTAATTACACTTAACCTTATAATACAGTTAGTGGATGTGGTTAAGTTAACCTAGACTTAACCCATCCAATTCGGTGATTTTGAAGTGGTTAAGTTAACCAACACTTAACCAATCTAACTCGGTAATTTTGAAGTGATTAAGTAACCTATACTTAAACAATCCAACTTGGTTATTTGATAAGGTTAAGTTAACCAACACTTAACCAATCTAACGTGATAACATGATAAGGCTAAGTCACGAATCGTTTGAATACACTTGACCAATTTGACTCAGTAATTTGATAGGGTCAAGTTAATACATACTTAACCAACTTGAGCATGGTTTGTAGGGTTAAGTCTTGGACTTGGATACTTTGCCAATTTTGACATGATTTGTAGACGGGTTAAGTCATGAACTTAAGTGACACTTAATCCATTATATAAACCCTGGTTCGGAGAATTATGTGGATAAACCGTAATTAACAGGGATAACGGGAATGAGGCTAAGTGGTAAACCTTAGTTGAAGAATAACTAAGTAATAATTCTTAGTCAAGAAAATTTAGACCAGTTCATAGATAGATGAGTAAACTGATACCGTAGGTCATCGTTTAAGCACACGAGTAGGAGCAAGTTATCTGATTTAGATAAAGGCTCCAGCGAACTGGGTAACGAAGCAGCGGCTTCGAGGAACGTGAGGATATTCTTGGTATCCCTCTGTGAGCTGCCAGGTGATCATACTAGGCTCATGAGAGGTTAAGGTCTGCGTTAGAAGAACCAAGAGTATGCCTTGGTTGCTATACGAGCGACCTAAAGATGGGGATGGATAGGTGATAGTCGACGATACACGGTTGTGCCCTAGATAGCATTTCGTCAGGCTACCTACCATCTTTGGTCAAGCGTGTACGTACGGAAAGGCAGAGAACACCCAAAAGACCATAATTGCTATCTAATTATGGTTGCGGTAAGGCTAGGATTGTGGGTTGGCCAGTAGTGTGTTCTCATACAGGATTTATCCTGTCTTGTCTTTCACTAGTTGAGGGAGTGGTCTCGTGGGACCATAGCCACGTATAGGAAAAACAGACCTTAGCATCTGCATCGGCAGATAAATCGAAAGCTCCCGACCGAGTCCTGTATTTCTTCATCTGCCCTGTGATAGGACTCGGATGGCACGATGTGATACATGTGCATACAGTCATGGAAAAACGATTCACGATGAATGCGTGGGAAAAAGGGCGCGGTTGACGGTTAGCGTAATCCCTAGTGGCCCTAGGTAGTTGAACCCAAACCGAGATACGAAAATGTGCAATAGGTAAGCATAATCCCTAGTAGCCCTAGGTAGCATAAGTCCTAGTTGTACAAACAGTGATTCATATGAAAGAACCTAGCTAGACCTAGGGTAACAGTCCAAAACGATCTTAAGGATCATGGAATTACGTTGGAGTAGTATAGAACCTCATGGGAAAGCCCGTACGGTCTACGGCAAGGGACTGAACATTTACATGGAAAGAAACATACGAGTTGAGTAACCTATATATGCGATATATTAGGTTGACATGGACCATTACACGACTTTTGAGTAAGGGTCATTCATGGTTGACACATGATACGGTGGGGATACTAGTACGGTAGGTGCAGAGTTAAAAGACAGGATAGATACCATGGGATGTTATACGTGATAGATATCTTGGGGATATTATACTTGATAGGAACCTGACGATGGGATACCTTGTTTTATCTTGACATCATAATTTATCATGACACCTTAGTTTATCAGAGTTAAAAGACAGGATAGACACCATGGGATGTTATACGTGATAGATATCTTGGGGATATTATACTTGATAGGAACCTGACGATGGGATACCTTGTTTTATCTTGACATCGTAATTTATCATGACACCTTAGTTTATCGGAGTTCAGTAGTTCATCCTGTTATTTTGATTTAGCTTATCTATCTTGTCATCATGCTTATGTTCATCTCAGTTTCTCATGTCAGTTAACTTTACTAGTTTTTATGCTGATAGTAGATAGGGCTTACTCAGTCTTTTTGACTGACCTGTTTTGTTTCGCTTCTTGTCTTCCGTTTCCCCCCCAGGTTACAGGGAGGAAATACTGTTGTTTAATTCGGACCTCTTCTGCTTGAAGGTCATCATGGATGGCTTGGACTTTTCTTGGCTATGGCTACTTTACTGTTTTACTTGGGGAATAATTTTGGAAAAATGTCTTTATGCTTCTTTACTATTGCAAGACAGGTTTTGATGTACTCTGATGTAAAAGGTTTTAGACCTTATTTATTCATGTTATGAAAGTTTGATTTTTCTTCCGCTATTTTATATGTTCTGTCTTGTGATATTTCTGTGCATGTTTACCAATAATGCCCCTCTAAAGCTAGTGCATTCCTTTGCGAGTGACCCTAGCGGAGGCGGGGTGTTACAAAGGAGGCTAGAGCAGAGAATAAATTTTGTTTGCCCGACAAATAGGTACATGTTTACTACATAATATACTATTTTGTTTGGGTGATGATGATTTTATGAGCCTATTGGCTAGCCGCTTGGCCTTTTCTTTTTCTTTTTGAGATCAGAAGGCCTATATGGCAATTTCGGTATTTTCCCGTGGCTCCCGGTGCAGGGGAGGTTATGGCGAAATTTTTCGAAAATTTAGGGTGTTAGCCAAATTTTTGAAAATTTGAAAATTCTCAGAAACTGAAAAGTTGGAGAATGGAAGCCAGATCGAACGTAGAGTTGACTAATCAAACCACTTTCGACTTTGTTCCTTTTCGGGGACGAAAAGTTTTAAGTGCGGGAGATTGTAATAACCCGAAAATCTGGGCTAGTTTAAAATTTTATTTTGGCAATTATAGCGAATTTTCTATATTTAAAATAGATTATTTTAAATAAAATCAACGAGAAAATTTATTTTGAATATAATTCGAACGTATATATTATATACGTCGTCGTTAGAATATATATAATTATATATAATTATATAGGAATTGAAAATGGCGCGGTAGTTCGATAATTCGATTTCAAACTTCAATTGAATGTACCGGGTGCAAAACAATCCGGATTTTAGTGAAACCAAAAATAACAGGATCTATTTGATAATATCTTTCCAACGAATCCAAAAAATCGAAATTTCATAGTGGGAATCAAAAGATATGTACAATTGAAAATTCTGAATAGTCGCTATGGAATTCAGGCCCTTAAAAATGGGAATTTTGCAAACGACCTCGGATTTCGATGAAAACACTTTTATTGGATCCGCAGTGTCAAGTTATTGCTAGATTCCAAATTTCATAATTTTTCGATTCAATATGTGAGCGTGGCAAAGGAAAACGCGTTTGACCAGTTTCAGTTGATTTTAATCGACTGAAAAATGGCCATTTTTCTAACGGTCTCAGAATTCGACGAAACTAGTTTTGTTAGGACTGTATCATCAATACGAAGCTAGAAAATATTTTTCTGCAATTTATAGAGTTCGTATGTGACCCCGGTAAATTGAAATGTGCGTTCAAATTCAATATATAGAGTTATATGTTGATTTTGAAGAAAACATATCGAAACGATCGAATCAGCTTACGATGCTTATCCCATTGTGTTCGGAATGGGGGTAAAACGCTATGGACGACAGGAGGTGGGCCTCGTTTCGAGGTCGTATGTGAAAGTCAACTTTTTGCAAAATAAAATAATTAAAAAATTAAAATCCTTTCTCTTTCTTCCTTTCCTATACGTTTTGCCCCCCCCCCCCCCCTTCTTATTTTCAAAACGCGATTCAGAAAAAAAAAAAAGAGAAGAAGGAGGCGACGAGGCGGAGAGGAGCTGCCACCCTCCCCAAGGACCACCGCGCCACGTCCAAACCCTGCCCCCCGTCCAGACACGAGCGCGCTCCCCCAAGACCCCATCGCCCTCCGCTCCACCACCGGAAACAACACCCGCCGCCAATAGCTCCGACCAGTGCCCTCCCCCTGACGTCAGCTGCGCCACCGCAAAGGACACCCCTCCTCCGATCAGAAAAGAAAAAAGTGAGTAAATACTGATTTTTGTTTATATAAATACTGATTTGTTTTTATATAAAATTCTGATTTTTGTTTATATGGGATTCTGATTTTGTTTATATAAAATGATATGATTTTTTTTGTATATAAAAGACTACATTTTTCATGGTAGAAAAAGATGAAAGTTTATATTTTTATAAGTAGAATATATAGATTTTTCTAAGTAAATTATATAGATTTTTCTAAGTAGAAGATATAGATTTTTCTAAGTAGAAGATATAGATTTTTCTAAGTAGAAGATATAGATTTTTCATAGTAAGAAGATTTGATCTTTACAAACAAAATATGATTTTCAGCACGGTAAAGATATGATTTTTATATAAGGAAGAGTTAGAAAAGATTTTTATTCAATTAAAAATATGATTTTTATATTTTTAAAAGTATTAAAAATATAGTCTTTACTATATAGATGATATAAAAATATGATTTTTGTTTGTATAGAGAATTAAAAATATAATTTTTACATGATAGAAATATTAAAAATATCATCTTTATATGAGTAGCAAAATAAAGATGTGATTTTTATAATGATATTTTTGAAAAGGCGAAATCTTTATTTTTGAAAAGGAGAAATCTTTATTTTTGAAAAGGCGAAATCTTTATTTTTGAAAAGGCGAAATCTTTATATGAAGAATAGCGTGATAAAAATATAGTCTTTACTATAGGAGCATCGAAGTGAAAATATAATTTTTATCTATATAGTAGCGGTATAAAAATTCGATTTTTATATATTGAATAGTATAATAAAAATTCGATTTTTATATATTGAATAGTATAATAAAAATTCGATTTTTATATATTGAATAGCGAAGTAAAAATTCGATTTTTACATATGTAGTGGCTACAGCAACGAAGATGACGAAGATGCGATAACGATGAAGATTTCTCTAAATGAAGTGTCGTGAAGTTGGATAGCTATTGGTGAGAATTTCTCACTTTTCAATTTATTTTTCTAGTTATATATATATATATATACTAGGATGCAGACGGTGTTTAGTAGCACCCGACACAATCGTCCACAGACCATGGACTTGTTTGTTTGGTTGCATAAATTAGTTGGATGATTTGATTTGAATTTGATTGTTTGGTGAAGTTAAATTGATTTGATTGATGTGTGAATGGCGTGGGGCTTCACTAGACCGGGGATAAGGCTAGGCCTCGTCCTGTTTCTTGTATCGTGCCGTTATGCCGCCGAAATTTTCTAAAAAATGTTAGAAAAATAAAAATATCATTTTTATTTTGTAAACGAACTGAATAGAAATTCATGTGTTAAAATAAGATATTTTATCGTTAAAAATATAATTTTTAACGTGAATGTGAATAAATAAATATTCATTTACAAACCGGACGGTTTGTTTATGTACACCTATTTGAAGGACATTGATGGGGACGATAAATTTTACACATCGCCCAACTGCACAAATAAAATCTGTGTTTGTTGATTTGAAACCCCACACAGGTGTTGGGATGAAATTTGAAGTTCACTCATCCTGATTGATTAAATATGTCGATCGATTGATTGACAGGCTGTTATAAGCGTTAGATATCTATATTTGATGCTTATACAGTGTAGTGCACTTTGGTTGATGGTTGATTATTTTTCAATGCTATTATATACGTGTGAGGTATGAAAATCCATATAATTAACATTATATGGTGATTGATTGGGCCTCATTCCAATTTGAAAAATAAAGAATATTATAAAATAAAGGTTCATGTGTTGACAGTACTCATCCGTTGAGATTAGTCATGTGTTGAACGAAATATTTTAAAAATAGAAATATTTGAAATAGAAATATTTGAAATAGAAATATTTGAAATAGAAATATTTGAAAAAGAAATATCTGAAATAGAGTATTAGAAAATAGAAATACATGAAGCCGTGTTGATTAGATTGACGCCATTTTGACGTGAACGATATTTATATCGATTTTACTCATTTCGAAATGAATTGAATATGAAGCGATTTCGAAATGAATTGAATATGAAGCGATTTCGAAATGAATTGAATATGAAGCGATTTCGAAATGAATTGAATATGAAGCGATTTCGAAATGAATTGAATATGAAGCGATTTCGAAATGAATTGAATATGAAACGATTTCGAAATGAATTGAATATGAAACGATTTCGAAATGAATTGAATATAAAACGATTTCGAAATGAATTGAATAGAAAACGATTTCGAAATGAATTGAATAGAAAACGATTTTGAATTGAATTGAAAACGAATTTGAATTGAATTGAATTCAAATTGAATTGAAATTTGAATTGAATAGAAGTGAATTTCAAAACGAAATTATAAGGAAAAATTCAATTTTGATTTGAAATTGAAATGGAAGTTGAAATTGTTTTTGAAACGAATTTAAAACTATTTATAAAATTCGTTTTAAATAGAAATCGACGAAATATATATTATATATATAATATAATGGCCTGAATAGAACGCGCCGCGCCACGGCAGTTCGCGAATTTCGACCATTAACTTCGAACGGACATTACGGGAGATCCGACCGTCGGATTCTCCTAAAACCGGAACCATTGGGTTCGTATCGAAAAGAGCTTTCTAACGAATATTATAAATTTGAAATCTAACGGTTGGATTTGGAGATACGTCCAAATCAAATTCGAAAAAGGTCGCTATAAGTGCAGTTCGATGGCTGTTGTTGGAAATCGACTGTACGGGCCTTGATAAAATTATTAAAAATAGTAATAATTTGTGTAAAATCATAAGAAATGATTTGTGAAAAATTGGGGTGAAAAACTCTATATTTGAAAAGATAAAAATAGATTTTTATCGAAATGAACTAGATTGAACTAAATTTAAAACCCGATTTTTTTTTAAATAAATAAATTAGATTTAAAAAGGGGTTTTAAATAATCGGAATTCCTAATATATTTGATTTGAATTGAACTAGAATTGATTTGTGGTTTTATCGTGAATTGTGTTTTAAACAACACTAGTTCTTTAACCCGACGATAAATAGAACGTGATTTGGGTTTGTCGTGAACTGTGTTTCAAATAACACTAGTTCTTTAACCCAGTAGAAGGAATTTTAATGAATCTGCAATTAGATTGAAATGTGAATAGATAATCTAAATTATCAAATTTAGAAAATGAGCGAGAATGGAGTATCACCAGTTTTGCTCCAAAACGATAGTCAAATCTTTAATTAGATTTGAACGTGAAATGATAATTAATTTTATCGACAACACTGTGGTGTTAGATATGGAGTATTACCAGTTTTGCTTCATGGGATGAATAGGTTGGGATTGGGAAATAAAATAAATAATTACTTCGTTGTGGTTCGCTAATCTCGACTAGTTTAGAAAACCATAATTTAGTTTGAAATGTCATCCAATAGAAGATTAAAGGATAAATTTCAAAGAATTTATCTTGAATAAAATTAATGAGAACCTTTCCCTAAGAATGTGATTTGGTGAATAAAAGAGTATTCTGAATTGGAATGAGGCGTATGTTGAGTTTGTGTAACATTTGTTTTTAATATACGCGGGTTGTTCAGAAAGGCCGGGTTTATACCCATTCTGAATAACCGATTCGACGATAAGTCGAAGATGAAGACGGTGGCCGAAGACCGGAAGTCTTCACATCGTTTGGGTAATTACTGACGATCCTGATTGGGCTGTACACCCAAGAGGATGGAAATAGTTGGTGGTCGTCCAGACGTACTTGGAGATGGATGGATATGCGAGGAAAGTGCCTCCGGTTTCGTTCAGACCCAGAACGGACTTGTAAATGGATTGTGTGTCTGACATTGGATTTTATTCTGTGTTGATTGATTTCTATTAAATATACATCTGTTTGGCGGCGGAGAATTTATTCTTTTGCTTAACGCCCTTCTCTGAGACGTACGAGCTCAGAGGTTGTATATCGATGGACATTAGTCGCATGGCATGAATTGCCTGTGTGGCACGCTGAGTTGCATGGATCAAGGCTTCTGTTGAAAAGCAAAGTCTTGTGGTTGATGATCAAAGCACGACCTTTGTGGCAGCTTTGTGTATAACGTGAATTCGCGAGCCTCACACCTCGGTATGAGTTAAAAACGGGACACGGACCGCTGGGAGAGCACGACATTTCTTTCTAGCTATGGTGGTGTCAGTGACTTACCAGCCCTGACATTTATATACTTTTCACCTTTGTGGTTGTTGGAATGAGGCGCCTCGATTATAGGTCTGTAAGGACCGGGAAACGTGTGTTCAGGCATAACTAATCCTCTAACGTAAGTGAGGACCGGCCCAGCCGAATCCAGGGTTGCCCAGAGTGCGTAGCCCTGAGGCATTTGCTAGAGTGTCTCGAGCGCGGAGAGGATCTTGCCCCTTGCCTCGACTCATGACGGAATCCAATTTCCAATACGTGATATTGTGGTTTTATTTGTAAAGCCTAGTATGGCGACATAGTAACATGGGATGCTATGCCGTCTATGATTTATATTTATGATTGAAATTGTTTTGACACTATACACTTATTATAGTATCAAATGATTTGTTTTAAGCGTACCAAGCATGTTTGGCTGTTATAAGGTAAAACCCTATCCTCTGGCTTGCGTTGCATTGCGTGATGGGACCTGGGTCTTATAATAGCTTCATTTTTCGAAAAAGCATTGCGTTGTATATCCTATGCACTGGTATTCTTGGGAGGAAACCCGTTCCGTGTTATACGGTGTGGTCCCTTGAATTACTCTCTTTTAAAGTAAAGTTTTAAATAACTGTTTTAGTTCTCACACCAGTCACATGACTGACCTGGAGTTTATTGTTTTAACCTAAACTCTGGGTGCCCTCATTTTCCGCACGGGTAGCTAGTAGTTTTGGGTTTGCAGAATTATATTCACAGGATCCTGGTTTACAGCTGGAATGATATCCGGAAAGCTCTGTATCCGTATATCACCTTCAGTTGTGCTTTGTTTTATTTTCCGCTGCAATGTAATTTATTGTAATCTCTGATATTTATCGAATGTAATTTATTCATTTATACTCTGTATATTCTTGTATCTGATGGAATTGTTGTAATATACAATGAAATGTTCTTCTGTTTGTGTTCTGATTTGTCTTTTTCTCAAACGATCAGGGGTTTCGAACTGTCTAGATCGGTTTAACGACTGATTCGGATCGAGCGAAATTCCCGGTCGTCACATCATGTGTGGCCGGGTTGCAAGTCGTTCTTGTTGAACCCTGAGTGTATCCCCTCTAGAGTACACTATTCAGAAGGTGCTCCCATACCTTGTCTGTTGGAATCCATTCTCCAATAAGCGCCCTACGGTTTATGACTTTATAACATATATATGTGGAACGTGAGATGCAAGCGTTCTGCTACTTGAATATTTATGTGCTTAGACATTATCATAATATCACTGGTTTTGATATCAAAGTATTTTGGATTATAGTAAGATAAAAAACCGTCCATGTTTATGTGTGGGCTGGTCTTACTATTATCTTCTTGTTTGAAAAGAATTTTCAAAGTTAAACAGTATGGTTGGAATTTACTCACACCAGTCCCATGACTGACCCAGAGTTTATTTGTTTGTGTTTTCCCTAAACTCTTGGGTGCCCAAATTTGTACAGGCAGTCAAGTGTTTCAGGATTTTGCAGATTCACTTGGAGGAGCTAAAAGCAGGATGCTCCACTATTAGTTATTGAGAGATTATTTCCGCTGTGATGTATACCATGTATTATACTCTGATATGGTATGTATATATATACAAACTCAGATTTGTATTTCAAACTTGTTATATAATAAAGATTATTATTCCGCTGTGAGATTCGTGTTTTCTCTGATTCTGTTCAGTTGTGATCTTCTTCTTCTTCTATTCTATTAGTTCTATCTTTTCTATCTCATCCTCTAAATTCTTCTATTAATGTCTCGGTATTTTCGATGCTCGAGAAATTGACAGTGTATTTATGTTGATTTTCTGGGTCGAAAATCCCCGCCATTACAGTGACACGGTAGCCGTAAACATCCAGTTATTTTCTATAGCGCGTAATTAAATTTATTTAATTTAATAAATGGATATTTGAGTGTAACTTGAGCAGACGATCGAATTTGGCCACGAAACCAGTTCCGTTGAGTTCGTATCGTCGATTAGGGTCAGGATAGGTATATAGTTTGTTATTTTTGGAGACCGGGTAATTTGGCATTAAAAATGGTATTGCGGTGCGCGATAAAAATAGCCTACCGGGGAAACAGTCTCAGAATGCGATGAAATTGGTGCCGTTGGGTTCGTATTAATAAATATTGTAAAATTTCAAAGTTTCAAGTTGATTTGATTTATCTGATGATCATGGAAAAATTAAACGCGTGTTTATTTCTGGTTTTATAAAGGAATTTTTTTCAAACGATGTCGGATTTTGACGAAACTTGTCCCATTGGGTCCGGAATACCTTTTTATATTAAGATTAACATTTTTATCAGTAAAAAGGGATCGGTTATTATTAGTTTTACATTATACTTAGCGGTGAAGTTTCGTTAAAAATGAAATAATAATAAAAACCCATCACACCCTTCACTATATAAACCAACACTTGCTGAAAACCTAAGTCCATCGGTCAACGAGAATGTTGCGCCTCCCCCTTCATCAAACCAATGATCAATATTCATCAAATTTTCTCCTCCAATATTCTCCTAATCCACTTATTAGATCCAAAAACTTCCAACTCATAATCTCTAAAACTCAGCGAGCTCGTGCTGTTGAACGATGGTGATCAGCTACCGTGACCTACGTTGATCGGAATCGTAGTTGGAAGGCGCGCGGGTTCAAGGAATTTCGCCAGCGACTGGGGAGGCTGGAGGTTACAGGATCTACGGCGGAGGTAGAGCAATTGTTGGCGATCACGGTGCACATCTCTGATGATATCCCGGTTGTCACAACATCGGCCGACGGTTGAGGAATCGATGGAAGCGTGGATTTTTCTGCGTTGAAGTCTGGTCTTTAGGAAACGAACGATGGTCCTAGGCTTGTTGATTGTATACCAAGTTAAACGGAAGGACAACTCACATTGAACAAACGAGATCCTCATTTTTTGAAAGTAAACCAGTTTAAATTAGTTAAGTTAATTGATAATTAAATTTATTTAGAATTAGATAATAGTTTAAAAATCATATTAAACTTAATCAAAATATATTTAGAATACTAAATATATCTTTATAAAAAAATATTTATATCCATTTTAAACAGGATCGATGTGTGGGTTCGGTGAAACCTGATGCCGAGTTTTGAAAATGAAGTAGCTGATCTGTCTAAGTTACTGATATTACAAAGTAATTAGGCAAATTTAGTTATTTAATCAAAGTGTTTAATTAAACCATTGATTTAATTCAATCATGACTATGGTATATTTTAACAGAGAATGGGAGACAAAGTGGACGAAGGAATGTTGGCCTTTATGATTTAAATAGTTCAAAGGGAGAAGCAAAGGGAACGGGGACAAATTAGAGCGAAAATGTAATTAATTTATTAATCAAATAGTTAAGGGTAAATTTATAGTTAGGAAATTTAAGTAATAACTAAAATTATAACTTATAATTTGAATTGATGCAGGTGTCGGGTGTTTGAACAATGGAGCGAAATACTGAACGAAAATACAGGGTTCGACCGTGATTTATTCTAACCTAATGTAATTAAGAATAAACCATTTAAGGAATTATATTATATTAATAAAATTGTATATTTGTAACTTTCGATCACGTGAACAGAATGGAACAAACCGAAATGCGTTGGACTCGCATCGACGACCACTACATCATGGAACTGACTGAGACAGAATTGGACAAGTCTGGAATCAACTGGATTTTTAATAAATTAAACACTCGTTTAATTTAATTAAACTCAACCGTATGAACAACGGAATCAACTCAAGGTGAGTTAAACTCACTCAGTTTCCCATTTATATTTTATGTAAATTGGGTTTTTATTTTGTGTGCTCTGCTTGCCAATGATTGACTGTTTGCTAGTTATAATTTATTTATTGATATAAATGATGAAATTAAACCATCATTTAATTTCAGTGTAATACCAAATTGTTATTTTTAACGACTGGTTCCAATAAAGGTAACTTACCTTATTGGTCACGTTTATTTTATAAACGTGTTTAAATTGTTGAATTATTTGCATTCCTTGTGGTTGATGTTAAATGGTCGTTATTTATTGTTATCAGTTAAACAAAACTGAATGATTTGGTTTGTGATAACCGTTTTGAATACATGGTAGAACAGATTGGTGGGATCCAACCGGATTCCTCAAATACATTATTTATTTTCATATTATCATATATGAATTGTCATGATTGGTGATTGATTTGATTTGTGATCATTTACTGAAAAGTCAACCTGTGTTTTGCTTAAACCAATGAGCTGTATTGGTTGGGTATTTGACAGCGTATGGCCTATAAAATCAATCGTTTTATAAATATTGATTCGTCGTCAGGTAAATCGATAGAGATGAAGTTATAAAATTTATTTTATAACTGGAGTTAGATGTTGAAAAATATTATTTTGAATAAAAGTTATTAAAGAGAAATAAATAAATATTTTATTTATTTAAGACTTCGATTTGTTAATATTTTATTTTATAAAATAAATTCTGATGTTAATCAGATCTACAAGTATTAGAATAAGAAATGAATTGAGTGGTTGAACCTTGATAATTGTTTGTAAAAAAACAATTAGTGGAATTATTTAAATTAATTATATTTTTAATTAATTTAAAGTAAGAACTAATTGGAATCGATTAACGAGATAAACGAGTTTTGAGTAGAAAAATCGACCGTTTTAACTGGAATCGACTAGTAAATTAGTTTGTTTCGAATTTTCGAAATGAAATAGTTGAAGAATATTGTTTTCACTTTAAATAAGATTTTATAAAGGATGCACTATTTATTTTAGTAAATAAAGAAATTAACTGCTGAAGTAGTTAATGATTGAAGAAAATTATTGTTTTAATTAATAAAAATTTAGAGAATTACTTTTCAAAAGTAATCGAGATCGAAATGGAATCCAGTGAAATGGTGAAAGGAGTTTATGAACGGGTTTTATATTTAAAACCCCAATCTTTATAACGAAGTTAAAAAAAGGAATTTCAAGTGAATACAGTAGCGTGGAATAAATGTTACTAAATTATTTGGATTAAGTTGGAGGAAATTAAGATAAAAAGTTTATAATGAACCAGGGTTATGTAATTGAGGTTTAAAGGGTTATAGCATAAATTTTACATTTACGATACTTGAAAATGAGATCAAGTAAAAAGGGAAAATTTGAAATAAGATTGCCAAAGGGGGAAATGGTTGAATACGGTTTGAAAGGAGATTGGAAATAAGTGAATCTGGCTAAAAAAGTGGGCTATAGGGTTGTATAACCAAATCCAAGTTATGATGGAAATTGTTTGAGACTGAAATGGAATATTGGGTTTTGATTACAACTTATGTTTATCTGAGGATATGAACATTGTTGATCAAGGTCTGAGAGGTAATTAAAATACCGCAACTTGAATGACTTCAGGATTATCTGAAGATAATATTAGTTGGTAATCGTAAGAAAGGTTAGTGATAATTTATTATTTCCATTAGGGAAATGATAATGCAACGTTGGTGGAAATTGGAAAATGTATAGCGGGAGATCCGCAGTAAAAGAAATGCAAAGTTAGTTTTATTCTATACTGATCAGTTATGGTTTTAAGAACGGGATAAAATGTATTGCGTAACGTTGTTTATGAATAATAAGTTAAGTGAATTTACCAAGTTTTAAATAATAAAGAATGATGTAATGAATGTTTGAAAGGAGAATTAAAATAAGAATTGAGTATGGTTATGAGTTATTTTACTAAGTATTATATAGAAAGGGTTTTGAGATCGTTAGTACATAAGAATTCAATTATCGTATTTTCAAAGGTTTAAAGAGTTAGAAGTTTAATTAAGTATTGTTTAATTAAAGGGCCAAGTGATGCTGAATACTAAACCAGTGAACTCATTGGATTGTCATGATTGAAACACTGTTTATTATGGTAGTTAAATCACCAACTATCAAACTTGTCCAATATGATTGTTGCTATGGAAAGACCGGGATCGAATTTATATTCGAAAACCATTCCGACCAACAAATGCGTGAAGATCTCAGAAGATGATCGAGATGGAGCATTGAAGACCATGTATTATCATAAATGGAAGAACCACTAATATTCTTTGTCTGGCAAGTAGAGATAAGCTGTGATTCTGTCGTGGTTGGGATCTACGGGTTGCAAGGACTTCTCGCTACTGATCCATGGGGTGATTCCTATATGGATGCGATAGGAGAGTGCCTTCGGTTCATCCTGTTCCTGGATGATTGTATGGACGGATGTCTGACAGAGTATTTCCAAAGGGTCACGTATGTTGATTTCTCCAAACATGCTATAGTTATTGGCGAAGAATTGTCATTCTCTTAGCTTCTAACTAGAGTATTTTTGTGGATGTCAATTAGTGATATCTGACGGATCTGACGATGTGGCATTCAAAGTGAATGGTGATCAGATGTTTCAAAAATAAACTCTGACCTCAAGCCTCATCAACCGGGAATGACAAAAATCGGCCAGACAGCATGGCTATGTGGGTCGCTCCCATTAGGGTGTACAATCACCTATCTAGAGAAAATTCTATTTGATTCTTTAATCTATCGATGTTGTCCCTTTTCGGGAAATGGTTGTTGATCCCGACCGTCGGTTATATACATTCGATACACTCAAGCGAAATGAGTGGTTGGTCATGTGTGGGCCAGGTTGCAAGACGTTCTTGTTGAACCCAGTGTATTCGTCTCTAGAGATACACTATCGGCAGGTGGTCCCATACCTTGTCATAATCGGAATCCAATCTCCAATAAGTGCCAGCGGTTTGTTTGTATACTATATATGTAGAGCGTAAGATGCAAGCGTTCTGCTAGATTTCTATTTACTTGTATTTAGACATTATTATAAAATCAGACAAGATATTGGTTTCAAAAATGTTTTGGGTTATCGTAAGGTAAAAACCATCCGTGTTTATGTGTCCGTTTGGTCTTACGATTATTCTTTTCTTTTGAAACGATTTCATGATTGGATGATTTACCCTTAATACTGTGCGAGTTCATCTCGCTCTGGTTTACCAAACTAACCCGGTGTTTTGTAAATGCTCGGGTTAGCCCGGGATGTACAGATTCAGGTTATCGAATGCTATGAAGTCCAGAGACGAGCTGGAGATGTTTAAACATATGATATTATATAGCTACTGTTCCATTGTGTGTTGTATATGGGAACAGGTTATTATAACTGCCCCGTTGTGTGGGGTACTTTGATATTGTAAGTATTTTTAAAGCTCTCAATAAAGATTTATTTCTGTATTATATTTTGTTCCGCTGCGATGTGAGACTCTGTGTTGTGTTGTTTCTTCTTCTTCTGTTCTTATATTTCTTTCTTTCTTATCTCACATTCTAAATTCTTTTTAATGACTATCCAGTGTTTTCAGTGCTTGGAGGGTCGGCATGAGTTACGGTAAAGGTATTTATGTCGATTTTCAGGGCCGAAAATCCTTGGGTCGTTACAGGACCCAACGAAACTGGTTTCGTCGAATTACGACTTCGTTTGCTCACACAGCGTATTTTTAACCGTCAAAATACTGACCGTTTTTCATATTACAATTCCGCATGGCCACATACTGACTTCAGAAATCACGAAAATTGAAATCTAACAATAATTTGACATTACGAATCCAAAAAAATTGGTTTCGTCGACTTTGGAGGTCGTTTGAAAAACTGGCTATTTTTAAATCTCTAAATAACCCATTTAAATATATAAATATATTTAAAAACAATTAAATTTAATATTTAAAAATTAATATTCTCGTATATATTCACACTAGAAAATCATACAGCTCCACAGGGATTTATAACTCGATATTTCAAATCCCGGCGTTTGATCGATATTCGATTTATATTTAAAAATCCAATTAAAATATAAATAAATCGATATAAATTATAAAGGAATTCCATATCGACTTTTCAAAAATTTGATTTGGACATGAATTAAAATCTGCACAATGAAATCCTTAATTTTCTCTTCCACTAGAAAAATATACTTCACCGGCTCCTAATGTTTCTTGTTTCACAGAAATCCGACTTAAAGTGGACCCTGTACATTCAGTTGAAGTTCGAATCGCCAAATAGCGAACTGCCGCGCCATTTCGAGCTCGATTATAATTATATTATAATTATACGTTCAAACTGTCATTCAAATAATATATTCGTTATTCCAATTCGATTCTAAACTGAATTAAATATCACAGATGATCCAATTCACACCATTTTGTGAATTCCACTATTTCTGACTATTTTAGAAATTAAATATATTATTATATTATTTATTTTAATTAAACATTCAATATTATTAAATTCTGGTCATTTTAAATAACCAAACCATTATATAAATAATTAAATAAATTATTTATATACCGTAAAAATACGGATCATTACATTCTTCCCCCCTTAAAATAATTTCGTCCTCGAAATTGCTAAGGTAGAGATTAAACCCTATTGACTAGTACAAATTTATTTGTTTACTTATCTACTTCAATTTCAACTGAACCAATTTAATTTCAATTAAAATATTAATTAATTCTTATCAATGATAATTTTCTAAAATCCTCAAAATTTTCTAACACTCTAAATTTCCGGAAAATTTCGCCAACCCCTCCTTTGTACCGGTCAATAGTTCAAACCCCAACTCGCCTCTCTAGGCCTTCTCCAATCCAAAAGAAAATCAAATAGCTAAGCGGCTTGCCAATCCGGCGCATAAAACTTCATATGGAAATTTAAACATGTACCTTTATTGGGCATATCATTATATTCTTGCACTTGCTTCTACTCAATACCTGCTGATCACTTGCTGATCATATATCCATCCATACCAATCGATTTCCAATCAATTTCAACGAATCAAATCTCAACACAGTTATTCGCTTATATCCAAACCTCGTCTCATTTCAACTCAAGATCCATTTTTCTTAACTCGTCAATCCCATATACTTAACCAAGTTAAGTTTCATTCTCACATTCCTTTAACAAATTAATTTCAATAATCAGCTATCTTCAACTCAAAATCACTATTCTGATTTTTTCCTCCAAAAATCAATCCATTTACTCAATCGAGTCCAATTATATACAAAGTTCCAATTTTACTCGATTACTCTATTTCAATTCAATTTCCAGTTAATTGATTTCAATTCAATTCATATTTGCTTTCACGAATTTCTTTAATTTGTTTTTAATTCATACTATCTTCCTGGGGATTTTAAACAGTTTAGTTTTTCTAAAATAAATTATTCCCTTTCGAGATTCAAAACAACTTCCTTTTCCCAAAATAATTCAAAAAAAAATCTTTGTTAGTAATCTGTCACTTTCAACTCGAAAATGAACACTGATGATGTGGCCAGTATCATCAGCGTTATTTCCCAGCTATCGAAGGGAGTTTAATACTATATCACTTATCAAAACCATATTTAAACACTTTCATTTTGAAATCTTTTTCAAAATATCATTCACGATACTTGTAAAAAAATTAAAATCTCCCAGGATTTTAAAATTTTCTTAAACTTAACTCAAGTCCACTTACAATCACTTTTCCCCAGTTTTCAAAATTTTAATTCCAATTCTGATTTAATTCAGATTTAATTAATCTGCTTTTATATTATTCGAACTCAAATTGGTTATTTATATAACCATTTCAATTATAATCAACCAACACATCCAATATATGATAATAATTCCAAGGTATACCTTTCTTTTATATCAAAATATATTTTGGGTAAAATTATTTCATTTACCCTCTTTCAAAACATATTGTGTCGGTTTATCGTACTTGAGTGTTTAGAAACTCCTATCGATATAGTGGATCAAACCGATCGACCAAAATTCATAAACAACTCAATCAATAAATCCCCACAATATAAAACAATTTTATAAAATCTACAAATACATTTAATCGTATATATACTCTAAACTCAATCTAGGGAATTATGAACACCATCTCTACTGAGTCACGCCACAGAGCCAAGGTAATCACTTAACCTTCAGCTATGATACCATTGTAACGAATTGGGATTTTCGACCCAAAAAATCAACATAAAACCCATGTTAATGCTTCAGGTATCGAACATTCCAGATCATTAATAGAAAGAAGTTAGAGGGTGAGAATAGACAAGATAGAAAATTAGAATAGAAGAAGAAGAAGAACACAATTAGAGTAAATACGAATCTCATAGCGGATCGAATAAAATATAATATATAACAAAATTTTGCAAATAAACAGTATATATATATAGAATAACATTATCGAAGTACAACACTTACACACAGCGGAAATAACAATGCTATATAATCCTGAAGCCTCCTGCTTCAAGCTCCTCCAAGTATATCTGTAAAGACCTGAACTACTTGACTGTCCATACAAATATGGCCACCCAAGCGTTTAGGGAAAAACAAAACAAAAAAAACTCTGGGTCAGTCATGGGACTGGTGTGAGTAAACTCAAATCATTTGGTTTAACTTTTCAAAATCCTTTTCAAAAGAAATGATAATCGTCAGACCGATCCACACATAAACACGGATGGTTTTTACCTTACGATAACCCGAAACAGTTTTTGGAAAACAATATTTCTCTGATATTATAATAGTGTCTAATCACAGGTAATCACAATCTAGCAGAACGCTTGCATCTCACGTTCCACATATATAGTATACAAACAAAACCGTGGGCACTTATTGGGGATTGGATTCTGAGTATGACAAGGTATGGGACCACCTGCCGATAGTGTATCTCTAGAGACGAATACACTGGGTTCAACAAGAACGTCTTGCAACTCGGTCCACACATGACCGACCACTCATTTCGCTTGAGTGTATCGAATGTATACCACAAACGGTTGGGAGCTACGCACCGCTTCCCGAAAAGGAACAGCATCAAATAGATAAAAGAATGAAATGGATTTTCTCTGGATAGGTGATGTACACCCGAATGGGAGCGACCCACCATGCCATGTTGCCTTCCCGAATTCTGTCATTTCCCGGTTGATGAGGCTTGAGGTCATTACGTATCTTTTGGACACCTGACCACCATTCACTTTGAATGCCACATCGTCATACCCGCCAAATCACAAATTGATTTCCCCAAAAATACTACGGGTATAAAGCTAAGAGAAACGAATTCCTTCGCCACCAAACGTAAGTACGTTTAAAGAGATCAACTTACGCGATCTGTTAGATATACTCTGTCAGACATTCGTCCATTCACGTTGTCCTGGGATTGGACAAACCAAAGGCACTATTCTGTAAACATGATAGCCCTTGCACAACTCGGTCTCCAATTCTCTTCATCATATTTGATCACAACGCTAACGTCCATACAGAGTGGTTTTTAGATTTAAAAATCTGATCCCGGTCTCTCCGTATTGATGACGGAAAAATGGTCAAAAACTTCGATAGTCGATGATTTAACTATCAAAGAAAAATAGGTGTACAACCAACGATCTTATTTCCAGATAGAAATTCGATCGATCAATCATCAATCAACATTTATCTCTTTATATTAAATTATCTTTAATTTATCCATTTTCCATTTCTATATATTCATAAATTCTTATTTCCTAAATTTAGAAAATATACTTTATTTACTTTGGAAAGCGTTTCCATATTTGCTCCCATTTCTTATATTATAAAACATTTCTGATCCTTATTTGGAAAACACTCCCAAACTTCTTCATCAGATTTAAGCTGATGTTTAAATAAAACATTGCTTTGCCTATTCAAACCATTTCACTCATTAACTAAATCATCTTAACCAATCATAACTATCGAACCTTAACTATTCCTTAGTTAAAAACGAAGTCAATCACGTTGGGGTATAATCACCTATCAGACCTTAACTGAACAACATTTCCAACCTCGGAATAGACAAAATTCACCCTTTTTAAATCTTCAATAAACTTCCTTACATAACTCTCGGATTCTATTTACGAATCCACTTCTTTTACCGAAATATTTTTATTATAATAGTAGTGTTATAATCCCAGGCTTTCGAAATGAAATAACTTAAGTATAACCTTTATATATTAATTTGGGTAAATAAACAAACAACAAATTTATTAACAAATAAGTAAAACTTGATTTGAAACGGAAGGTAAATATCACTTTCCTTAATTCGATATAATCGAATTCCAACGTATAATTCACTCTCGAATAACCACTATTCGATAAGTCTCTTTCGAATAAACTATATTTGATTCCTCTGTTCGAATAACTAATATTCGATAATCCTTTCCTTCGAATAAACTATATTCGATAATTTCTCTTCGAATAAACCATATTCGAAAATTCTCTCCTTCGAATCACTATATTTGATAATCAAATATCGGTTTCCAACTGAATACTAATTTCCTTGTTAAATCCTGTTTTATTCAATATATAATTTCTTCAAATAAATTAGTTTTAAAACATCTGGCATAGTTAAATTCTAATTATAATTCTTTACGGATTTTCCTTAATCCTTTTTACATTTCGAATATCGAAATGGATTTCATCATTCCCTTTTTAAAACAACTCCAATTTCCCCATTTTCCAAATTCACTATTGAGTTTGCAAACCTCAATTTTCCACTGGTAATTATATTTTAATTCATTTATAAACCTTGGTTTATAAATCACAACACTTGTTCCATTTTTAAACAAGTTCTTTATTTCTTAACCATTCGAAATTTCATTACTGTTTGAATTCCTGTTTCAAAACCCAATTTCCTTTACACATGTTTTTATTTGCAAAATCTTTGCTTATTTTCATTATTCACATTCGAATGTGAATAATGTTTCTTTTACATAATCTATTCAGTTTGATTTCAAATTTGAAAACAATATCTCATTTTCAATTTCTATTTACAAAATGATTTGTACAAAATCTCCTTTTAACTTCTAATGCTTAAAATCTCATTTAAATATCCCTTTACAAATGCCGAATTCATATTCCATAAAATATCGGCGTTAAAACCGATTTCTACTTCTCTATATAAGTTCGACTTATATATATCATTTGTCAAAAGATAAATATTTTTATTTAATTTATAAAATATTATTTATAAATTAATTTTCTCAATCTATCGGTTAGAATAGATTCTATTAAAAATCTTTGCTTTAAATCCATATCATGTTATACTCGTGTGCGAAGCACGGGTCTAAACCTTTCAAATATAAAATCCCCTTTTATACTATTCTATTCACTTTTCAAGTATTTCCTTTATAATCTATTTATTTACCAAATAAATCCCCTTTTGATAATTCTATTTATTTATAAAATATTTTCTTTTTATATAAAATCCATTGATTTATAAGTAATTCCTTTATAATCTAATTATTTCCTTCTCTATTTGTTTTACAAATATTTTCTCTTTCTATTCTAGTTATTTTCAAATAAATATCCCTTTTCATTTCTATTTGTAAATATTTACAAATATTTCCCTTCAATTTTATCTATTTGATTAACAGATAAATATTCCTTTTTAATCTATTTATTTTCTTAATAAATATTTTCTTTTTATAAAATCTTTTGATTTTATAAATATTTCTTTTTCAATATAACATTGAAAAAATCCTTTTTAACATTCCAGTATTCCTTATGGTATTTAACGTACCATATAACAATGATCGTTATCATTCAACCATACAAAATCAGCAGCAGATTTCATATCACATCATATAACACAATATTTGAAAAAAACAGTAAAATAAATGTTGAGGAACCCAGTTGGGTCCCTCCGACCTGTCTCCCTACATCCAAAGACGTTAGTCAACATAAATAACACAAATATAAAATGTTCTGATAAACAAAATCAATATTCGATTAACGATTTATAAATATCATTATCGATATTTTCAACCAATTTACTAGTAGTTCAACCAAACAGCCAACACACATCAAACACCCATCATTTATTAGTTGTAAAAATATTTTATAAAAATATAAATTGAGCAGAGTTAGTGAGATTTACTCACATTGGATGGTTATCGTTAAATAACGATAATTGGTCATTGATTTGATTCAGGCGTTTAATTTCACCATAAATACAAACGAGCTCCAATTCACTCCCGGTCAGTTCCATGGTGTAGACACCGTCTGTAACACCCCACCTCCACTAGGGTCACTCAAAAAGGGAATGCACTAGGTTTGGTGAAGTATTATCGAGGTAAACATGCACAGAAATATTAAAAGACAGAACATATATAAAACAGCAGAAGTAAAACAAATTTCATTACCTTATAAAATAGTAAGGTCAAAAGCCTTTTTACATCAGAATACATCAAAACCTGTCTTGCAATAGTAAAGAAGCATAAACCATTTCATAAATTATTCCCCAAGTAAAACAGTAAGGTAGCCATAGCCAAGAAAAGTCCAAGCCATGCATGATGACCTTCAAGTAGAGGAAGTCCGAACTAAATAACAGTGTTTCCTCCCTGAAAACCTGGGGGGGGGGAACGAAAGACAAAGAGGCGAAACAAAACGGGGTCAGTCATAAAGACTGGTAAGTCCTATCTACTTCCAGTATAAAAACAGGTAAAGGTAACATGACATGCATAAACTGAAAGTAAACATAAGGATGCCGACATGATAGATAAGCTAAACCAAGATAACTGGATGAACTACTGTAGCAAGATAAACTAAGGTATCATGATAAACTACGGTGTCAAGATAAATCAAGGTATCACATCGTCAGGTTTCTATCAAGTATACTATCGCAAGGTATCTATCATGTATGACATCCCACGGTATTTATCATGTATATTTGCTCTGCACCTCTCGTACTAGTATCCCAACCCGCGTCATGTGTTAACTATGAATGTCCCTTGCCCAATGTCATGTAATGGTCCATGTCAACCTAATATATAGCATATGTAGGTTTTCCTAACTCGTATGTTTCTTTCCATGTATAAGTTCAGTCTTTTGCGTAGGCCGTACGGGCTTTCCCATGTAAATCTATACCACCTCAACGTAGTACTCTTTTATCCTTGAAGTTGTTTTGGACTGCTACCCTTGATCTGGTTATGTTTTCTTACCCTGAACTACCGCGTGTTCACTTAGGATTTATGCCACCTAGGACCACTAGGGATTATGCTACCTAATGAACGTTTCCGTGTCTCGGTTTGGGTTCAAGCCACCTAGGGCCACTAGGGATTATGCCACCCGTCAACCACGCCCTTTATCCCACGTATGTATCGTGAATCGTTTTCCATGTCTAGACGCACATGTATCTCAATGTGCCATCCGAGTTCCGTGCCAGGGCAAATCAAGAAATACGGAACTCGGTCGGGAGCTTTAAGTCATCTGCCGATGCAGATATCAAGGTCTGTTTTTGTATCTGTGGCTATGGTCCCACGTAACCCCTCCCTCAACTACTGATAGGCAATCCAAGAAAAATCATATATGAGAACTACATCCCGGCCCCACTATGCCCCACTTTCCTATTGGACAACCTCACCCATGACTCGATAGCAAGAACATGGTCTGTTGGGAGTTCTCTGCCTTTCCGTTCGTACACGATTGACTAAAGATGGTAGGTAGTCGACGACGCGCTATCCAGGGCAGAAACAAGAATCGACGACTCCACGCTAATCCATCCCAGTCTTTTGGTCGCTCGCATAGCAACCAAGGCATACTCTTGGCTCTTCTACTGCAGACCTTAACCTCTGTGAGGCCAGGTTTCATGGACCATCTGCCACCTCACAGAGGGATACCAAGAGTACCCTCACGTCCCCCGAAGCTACCGCTTCGTCACCCAGTTCGTTGGAGCCTTTATCTAAGTCAGATAATCTGCTCCTCCTCGTGTGTTTAAGCGATGACCTACCGTATCGGGTTACTCATCTATCTGTGAACTGGTCCAAATCCCTTGACTAAGAATTATTACTTAGTTTCCCAAACTAAGGTTTACCACTTAGTCTCCTTTCCCGTTATCCTCGTTAATCCCGGTTTTCCACCTAGTCCCCTGAACTAGGGTTTTGTCTAATGGGTTAAGTGTTATCATTTAAGTTCATGACTTAACTTGCCTACGAATCATGTCAGGATTTGGCTAAGTATTCAAGTCCAAGACCTAGCCCTACAAGTTGGTTAAGTATACCAAGAAGCTCATGACTTAACCGTATTCAATCATCAAGTCAAATTGGTTAAGTATTTGTTTATCTTAACCCTATCAGATTATCTTGTTAGATTGGTTAAGCATAGATTATCTTAACCTCATCGGATTATCGATTCGGATTGGTTAAGTATAGGTTAACTTAACCCCATCCACTAATCGTATTATAATGCTTAAGTACATTTAAACGGTCTTGTGACTTAACCCTATCAAGTTCTCATATTAGATTGGTTAAGTATGGTTGCTTATCCTCATCAAATCATCATGTATAATTGATTAAGTATAAGTTACTTAACCCCATTAAATTATCATGTTAAGTTAGTTAAGTATTGGTTACTTAACCTCATTGAATTACCAAGTTTAGATTGGTTGAGTGTTTAACTTAACCCCATCGAATTACCGTGTTTAGATTAGTTAAGTGTAGGTTACTTAACCCCATCTAATTACCGTGTTTAGATTAGTTAAGTGTAGGTTACTTAACCCCATCTAATTACCGTGTTTGGATTAGTTAAGTGTAGGTTGCTTAACCCCATCTAATTACCGTGTTTAGATTAGTTAAGTCTAAGTTACTTAACCCCGTCTAATTACCAAGTCGGATTAGTTAAGTGTAAATTACTTAACCCCATCCCCTAATTGTCTTGTATGGTTAAGTGTCATTAAGAAATCAAGTCCGGTTCCACTTAACCTACCCATTCGTGTCATATCGGTTAAGTGTCATTAGTCAAAATTACTTAACCTTTTCATGTTGCATTAATTATATTAATGCACCCCAACCTCTCACATTAGACTTTGTTGTGGTTACTAGTTAAGCCGGGCGGGTCCGGGTAGCTTTACACCACAACCTAGTCTAACCTCGGGTCTTAAGTGTTATATGACCAACTACTCACATTGGGTCCTATTGTTTGTAGCCACTAGTTAAGCCGGGCGGGTCCGGGTAGATTTATGCTACAAACTCAACCCAACCTCGAGTTGGCCACTTTCATGTTTGGTCTAGTGTCATATTACACTTACAACCCATACGTGTCTAGTTTCATGTCCCATGTTTACCCCACATGTCATGTCCATATTTAGGTGTATCATGAGTGTCATCTTTTCATGAAATCCCATGTCAAATTATCATGTCATAATCACGTTCGTCTAACCTACCCCAAATCGTGTTTCCAACCCAAGTAAAACCGAGTCAACATAGTAAGGATACTATGCTACATATTGGCCTCAAAACATGCACGATGTCAAAAAGGGATTGGCTACCAACATGCATGGTATCATAAGGGGTTTGGCCTCAAAATATGCATAGCATTATAAGGGAATTTGGCCACAAACATGCATAGTATCATAAGGGAATTTGGCCACAAACATGCATGATAACATAAGGGGTTTGGGTTCATTTACATGCATAAGCACCAAGTCAAGTCTTTGCCAATGTTTCACAAGTCAAATGGTTCCCAAAGGTTCATGCTAACATTCCATAGATAAAGATTCAAACTTGCAATATAAACTAGGTTAAACATAGCATGAGTGGCATGATTAAGTCGCTAAAACTTAGCCCAAGGTCATAGATCATAGAAAATGGGCAAAATTAGGTTCACATAGGCTATCATACTTATGTTTCATCGCATTTTATTCCATGTCACATTAGAACCACCATTAGAATCTACAAGTAGCTAGAACTTACATAGCGAGGCTTAGGGAAAGATCATGAATCGTCTTGACCAAGAAAGGTGGCTCCTTTGTGGAAGAATCGTCATGAAATTTGCGTAGCAACGTTGATCTACCCTCGATTTGATGTAGAAAGCTTGCACCTTTTGATTTGAACCCGATTTGAATGCATAAGCCCTTAGAGTTGGAGATGGAGGCCATGATCAAGATAGATTTTGGCGGCACTTCGTGGCATGAGTGATTTGTGAGGGTTTAGGGTAGGCTTAGTGGTCTTTTTATAGAGATTAGGAGTAGTTTAGGCCCTTAGATTAACCCTAGGATAGATCTGAGCCTTTAAAATCCGTCACAAGCCTCCAAACATGTCTTGAGGAACAAGTCAGGTGCACCCAGGCCAAACTGGCCGACCACCCAAGTCGACAGGGGTGTCGACTGGGCAGTCGACACCACCTGTGGTGTGTCGACTCCCAAGTCGACTCCCCAGTCGACTTGGGGGTGGCGGGAATTTTTCCCGCCTGTTCTGCTTGGCTGAATTTGAATTCTGAATTCAAATTTGAACTGTTTTTGAACTTGAAATTTTCTGAAAACTTTGATGGGCCATAACTTGGTCATACAGACTCCGATTTTCGAAAACTCGGACTCTATTTCGCGTATTTTTCCAAGACGAATGCAATGGCACAGCCCGTTCCTCTTGATTCAGACTTTAACATTTAATTCCGCCTTGATTTACATTATAACATGTTATTCAAAATACGGTTTGTTACATTCTCCCCACCTTAAAGGATTTCGTCCCCGAAATCTTCAAGTTAGGAAGAACGTATCCTACCATCCATCATCCATCTACTCAAAACATCATCCACGAGCATTCATTGTCCTTACAAGATTCTAATTGCTGTATGATCATATGCGAAAGGTGTGTGTATATGTACTTATCTAATGTAAATGATCAGGCCTGAGTGATCTTCTAAATGCAAAATATGTTTAGTGCCATGAATCCAACATGTATGCAAATAGTCCTAGTCATACAAGTACTACATGCGTGCACAAACATTCATTCATATGCAACATCCGCATGACAACACATTAACTTTCAAACAAGTATAAATACTCGTGCATATGCAATGCAAAATGTGAGTGCGTCGATCTAGTATCTAACGTGTATTCACGCATCCACGAGCAACCACTTGCAACCATTTGCAACCATATCAATCATAACATGTTTCAAATACATGTTTACATCCATAGAGTTCTACCTAAGGTTCCCAAGATAGGATCGAGGAGATAAACAAGACAAACTCCTTACGGGGTTTGTAACAGAAACAGGACCGAGAGGATATCCACCAAGCGATAGCATGCAAGTAAGCTCTACAGGTGAACCAAGGATCAAAGATATACTCTTAAAAAGAGACATGATGCGCGTGTCTAAGCCGCATTTCCATGAGCTTAATTCCATTGTACCTTGACCTCCTTTGACTTCATGATTTCGTAGCTCCTTGATTCCTATTTCCAAGGTATGAGTCGGAACTCATTTCACTGTCGCCTCTCGTTCCTTTTTCACTTATTCTTTTCTAAAATACTTGGCTCAACCATAACTGTGTACTCATGGTTTCATGCAAGCTTTCCAACAATTCACTAGCGAATCTTGGATCTCGTTTACCTACTAAGAGGTATTCCACGCAGAAAAGCTTTCCCTTGAAAACAACCGATGCCAGCCATGTTGCCCCGAGTACTTACTAGGGTGATTCCTACAGCCCATGCTTAAGCAGAATGAACCATCCGCCTTATTGGCGAACATTACTCGATCGGATCAGAGATTTTCGATAAATGCATCAAGAGATTCTAGGTAACTAACCATGATAGAACTCATAAGGTTACACGAGACTTCGAGGGTATTACCAAGGCAAGTTGAGAGTTTAACTACCCTCCTTTCAAAACCGAGAATGGCATCCCTTACTGGATAACCACTTCACCCCTAGAATCCATCCATAGCTAAACAATAGAAGCATTGCTTCTAATCTCAACACTTGGCATTTACACTCTCAATTCCAAACAAGTCATGAATAAATGGACCGACTCTCCAACCAGATTTTTGGGACAAAAGTGGGATCTTCTACCATGCTAGTACTAAGGTACAGAGACTTAACTACCGAAGCAGACTTAAATGATGCGATGATCAAAACAAAGTCTGGACGGGATGATAGAAAAGAAAGGCTAAACCTTTAACAGAAACGATACCATCCCTCTTAGGTACGCTAGAGATGAGAGCATACAATTGCCCTCTCGCTGATCTGTCCTTATCTTCCTTTACGGATCAAGCCATACCAACAAGTTGCTTATTCTTAAGCTCGTGTCCTTTATCCTTGCTCATATTATCCCTTCTTATAACTTCGGTAACAGGTCTCTCGAGAACTTCCTCCATCGCACGGGAAAACACTTACGTAGCTATACAAGGATTAGTCGCAGTTAAAACTACTGTGACTACAGATGGAGGAAAGAAAGGAAAAGAGGTTCAATCAAGGAAACAAAGGATAGTGCTAATGGCTTTTGGGGAATAGCCTTTAAAAACTTTTCTTGAAAAATGCTTCTTTGTAAACGGTTTCTCAAATAGTTTTCAGAAGGTTTTTAAAAAACTTTTGCCCAGTCTGGTAACCTTCTGCTCTGATACCAAATGTAACACCCCACCTCCACTAGGGTCACTCACAAAGGGAATGCACTAGGTTTGGTGAAGTATTATCGAGGTAAACATGCACAGAAATATTACAAGACAGAACATATATAAAACAGCGGAAGTAAAACAAATTTCATTACCTTATAAAATAGTAAGGTCAAAAGCCTTTTTACATCGGAATACATCAAAACCTCTCTTGCAATAGTAAAGAAGCATAAACCATTTCATAAATTATTCCCCAAGTAAAACAGTAAGGTAGTCATAGCCAAGAAAAGTCCAAGCCATGCATGATGACCTTCAAGTAGAGGAAGTCCGAACTAAATAACAGTGTTTCCTCCATGAAAACCGGGGGGGGGGGGGGAACGAAAGACAAATAGGCGAAACAAAACAGGGTCAGTCATAAAGACTGGTAAGTCCAATCTACTTCCAGTATAAAAACAGGTAAAGGTAACATCAGACACATTCAACCATTAAATATCCAATAAACCGGGTAAACTCAGTTTATTTCCATTCCATATCGTTTATAATATTTTATCATGATTTGTCGCTATTTTTATTTATTTAAATATAGCCAATTTATTCAAACGACGCTTCAGGCCATAACGCGGCCATGGCGCTGTTTTTCTCCAAATTTGATTTACACATATCTAAAAATCTAGCTGTTGGATCTTTACAAATTTTATATCATTAGAAATATATTTTCAAAGTGGACCCAACGGTTCCATCTTTGGGAAAATCCGATGGTCAGATCTCCTGGTACAATCGTTTGAAGTTATGATTTCAAAATACGAACAGCAGCGTCGTTATTCAATTTATTTTAATTATATATATATATATATATATATATATATATATATAATCCATTCTAGCGCTGTCTTCATTCAGATTTGAATTCAACATTCCAGACAATCCAATTGTTGGATCTTTGCAAAGTTGGTGTCATTGGAAAGATATTTCCAAAGCGAACCCAACGGTCTCGATTTGGGGAAAATCTGACGGTCGGATCTCCCGGTACAATCATTTGAAATAACGGTTTCAAAATACAAACTGTGTGTAAGCACCCATAACTTCCTCGGTAAGGAAAGAACGGATTGCTTTGAGTACAAGACGAATCAGTACACAAACAGAAGAATATCTCATTGTATATTACAACAATTCCATTAGAATACAAGAATATACAGAGTATGAATAAATATTATACATTCGAACAATATCAGAGATTTAAATACATTATTGCAGCGGAAAATAATACAAAACACAACTGAAAAGAATATACGGATACAACTTTCCGAATATTATTCCAGCTGTAAACCAGGATCCTGTGATTACAAATCTGCAAAACCAAAAATACTAGCTGCCCGTGGAAAATAGGGGCACCCAGAGTTTAGGTTAAAACAATAAACACCAGGTCAGTCATGTGACTAGTGTGAGAAATAAAACAGTTATTTAAAACTTTACTTTAAATCAGATATATCAAGGGACCACACCATATAACACGGAACGGGTTTCCTCCCAAGATTACCAGTGCATATATCAAAACAGCGCAATGCTTTTTGGAAAAATGAAGCTATTATAAGACCCAGGTCCTATCACACAATGCAACACAAGCCGGGGGATTGGGTTTTCCCTTATAATAGACAAACATGCTTGGTACGTTAAAACAAATCATTTGATACTATTATAAGTGCATAGTGTATAAAACAACTTCAAATATAAATGTATCAATCCTAGACGGCATGGGAACCATATATCATGTCGCCAATACTAGGCTCTACAATCAAAACCGCAATATCACGTATTGGAAGTTGGATTTCCGTCTGTGAACCAAGGCAAGGGATCGTCCTTACCGCTTCGAGACAATCTATCCCATGTCTCAGGTCGGAGTCCGAGTGACCTTTAGATCGTCAGGGCTGGTCCACTCGATGTGGATTAAAATGCCTGAACACTACGTTTCCCCGCCCTATGGGGCGTAAATGAGCCAAATGACTCCATCGGTCCTGGATCGACCGATATAACTGAGGCGCCTCGCAATCCATCATCCACATAAGTAAAACGTCTGGGCGTGTAAAACCCAAAGCACCACTCCTAGCTAGAAGGAAACGCATGCCCTCCCTGAGGTCCTCTCCCGTTTCTGGTTCACACCAGGGTGTGAGGCTCGCGAATTAACGCTACATAAAGCTATGCTGTATTAAAGTCGTGCTTTGATCATCAACCACAAGAATCTGCTTTTCAACATAAGCCTTGATCATTTGCATCTCAGCATGCCACACAGGCAATTCACGCTATGCAACCGATGTAAATCAATCACAAAGAATGAAATCCGATGTCAGGCACACATCCATTTACAAGTCCGTTCTAGGTCTGAACGAAACCGGAGGAACCTTATTCCTCGCAAATCCATCGATCTCCAAGTACGTCTGGACGATCACCAACTAATTCCCTCCTCTTAGGTGTATAGCCCAATTAAGATCATCAGTAATTATCCAAACGATGTGAAGACCTCCGGTCTTCGACCACCGTCTTCATCCTCGACATATCGTCGAATCAGTTATTCAGAATTGGATAAACCCGGTCTTTCCGAATAACTCACGTATATAATAAACAAGTGCTATAAAAACACAACATACACCTCATTCCAATCTAGAATATTCCGTTATTCAAATATTCTTATTCTTTGGGAAAGGTTCCCATTAATTTTATCAAAGATAAATTCTTTAAATTTATTCTTTAATCTTCTTTTGGATTTCAATTCAAACCAAATTATGGTTTATCCAAACTAGTCGGGATTAACGAACCTTACCGAAGTAATCATTTGTTTTAAATTTCCCAATCCCAACCTATTCATCCCATGAAGTAAAACTGGTAATACTTCATATCTAACACCACGGTGTTATCGGTAAAATTAATTACCATTTCACGTTTAAATCTAATTAAAGATTTAACTATCGCTGGAGCAAAACTGGTGATACTCCATTCTCGATCATTTCTTGAATTTGATAATTTTAGTTATCAAATTCACATTTCAATCTATTTAAAGATTTATTAAAACTCTAATTCAGTTTTAATTTCCAAAAATCATTACTTAATGATTATTCAAATCCAGGAAATAAATCCAATCTTTAACTGGGTTAAAGAACTGATGTCATTTAAAACACAGCTCACGATAAACCCAAAATCACATTCCACTAACAATGGAATTTTCACGGAAAACAGATCAATATATATAATCGATGTAAACTTCCATATCCGACTAATAATATAAATGGAATAACGGTAAAGCCTTTTAAATTCCACATATATAAGCAGTCTTCCTCCACAGAAATTTACTTCGATTATTACCAAATCGAATTCCATTCCATTCCAATTTATTTTATTAAACTGGAAAACTTTACTTTGGAAAATCTCCTTTAAACCTTATCAAAAAGATTTGTAAATTCCAAATCCCATTTCACTGTAAATCGGGTTGAAGAATGAATGTCGATAAAACACAGTTCACAATAAACCAAATTCACATTCCATTAATTATCGGGTTAAAGAACAAGTGTTATTTAAAACACCATTCACGATAAACCCAGAAATTAATTCCAATTCAATTCCAATTAAATATTATTTAACTGGTATAGTTCATTAAATCTAAATAAAAAGATTTAATCTTTTTCACAACTGGGTTTAAGAACAGTGTTAATGAAGACACCATTCACGACAAACCCAAATCCTATTTGATACCAAATACGAGGCTCTGAATAGAAAATATATCGGCTTATATTCAATATCAAATTCTACGACCAACAAATATCGTATTGGAAATAATGATATAAATATATCTTTCAAATTCCCATAACAATATCTGTATAATCATGAAATACAACATCGAAATATTCCGAAGACAATTTCAATTAAAATCCATTTCCAATTTATATGTTGGAAATTCTGGTTATTTTTAAAACCATTTAAATTCCATTCTATTTATTTTAAAAATAAATGGATTATAATTCTAGTTCAAAACTAGTTCATTTCGATAAAAATCTATTTTTATCTTTTCAAATATGGATTTTTTCATCCCAATTCTTTCCAAATCATTTCCTATGATTTTACACAAATTATTGCTATTTTTAATAATTTTATCAAGGCCCGTACAGTCGATTTCCATAAACGGCCATCGAACTGCACTTACAATGACTTTTCCAAATTTGATTTGGATATAATTCCAAATCCAACCACTAGATTTCAAATCTCTAATGTTCGTTAGAAAGCTCTTTTCGATACGAACCTAATGGTTCCATTTTTAGGAGTATCCAATAGTCGGATATCCCGTAATGTCCGTTCGAATCAATGGTCGAAATTCCAGAACTACCGCGGCGCGGCGCGTTCTATTCAGGCCATTATATATATTATATATATATTTCGTCGATTTCCTTTTAATAACGCATTTTGTAAATCGTTTTAAATTCGTTTTCAAAATGATTTCAACTTCATATTCAATTTCAAATTAAAATTGAATATTCCATATCATCTATTTATAAATGATAATATTTTCAACACATTAGATTTTGAAATCATTTCCTTTTTGATATTCATTATAAAAATGAATAAAATCGATATAAATATCGTTCACGTCAAAATGGTGTTAATCTAATCGACACGGCTTTATATATTTAAATATATTCGTGTCCATCTCAAATCGGACATCAAAATCATGTTTAATTCTTTTCTGAATATTATTTGAAAATATTCACTATTTAAATGATCGTTATTTTAAAATCTTCATTCTTTCTGAACTGGAATCGGACACAGTCAATTACCATATAATGTTGATTATATGGATTTCACACAACCAATGTGTATAACAACAATGAAACCAACAATCCAACATCCAGAGTGCATTCTACACTGTATAAACATTAAATATAAATATTTAACGCTTACAACAGCCTTTCGATCAATCGATTGACATACAGCCAATTATTGGGACTAATGTATGTCATATATCATCCCAATACCCGTGTGGGGTTTCAAACAATCAAACATAGGTTTTATTTGTGCCGTTGGGCGATGTATAAAATTTATCGTCCCAATCAATATCAGTCAAATGTGTGTACATAAACAAATCATCCGATTTGTTTATAAATATTTATTTTATTCATATACACGTTAAAATTTTTATTTTTATCTATAAAATATTTCGTTCCACATCACACAATCAATTTTCACAACAAAATCAATCGACTAAACAAGTCATCCATGGTCTGTGGACGACGGAGAACAGTTCATATATGCAGTTATAAAATAAATAACTGTATAGAAAAATTATAGTGAGGAGTTCTCACCTTTGGGATCCACTCCACCATTCTATTCTGAATTTCTGATCAACTGAATTTGCCTGAAATTCCTACACCCTCCTTTTCATGCTGTTCACATTAAAAATTACATTTTTATTTCTTCATTCTAATGAATAAAATCATATTTTTATTTCTACTTCATATATTTTTACAATGCTTCTTTGTATATAAAAATTATATTTTTTATATTTCTACTTCTAATATAAAGATCGAATTCTTTTTATATCGCTACATGTATATAAAAGGTTATATTTTTATATCGCCACTTATATGGAAAATATTATATTTTTATATTCATAAAAATCATATTTTTTTAATATGAAAAATCATATCTTTCCTCATATGAAGATTTATTTTTTTTTCATTTTAAAAATCTAATCTTTTTAATTTCAAAAATCAAAATTTTTCTATGATAAAAATCAAATCTTTTCTATGATAAAAACCAACTCTTTAACATCATTAAAAATCAAATCTTTATCATCATAAAAATCTAATTTTTAACATCATAAAAATCTAATTTTTAACATCATAAAGTCTCTAATTTTTAACATCATAAAAATCTAATTTTTAACATCATAAAAATCTATTTTTTAACATTATAAAAATCTAATTTTTAACATCATAAAAATCTAATTTTTATTCATTATAAAAATCTAATTTTTATTCATATGGGTATAAAAATGGCATCCTTATTCATATGAATACTGTAGAAAAATCACATCTTTCTTCATATGAATACCATAGAAAAATGACATTTTTCTTTATATGAATGAGTAAAATAGAAACAGAAACTTACAGCAGAAATCGAGAGGGGGGCTTCTTGCTCGCGGGTGGCTGGAGGAAGAGGGCTGAGGATGATGAGGCGGTCTGGTGGCGGCGGAATGCAGGGGACCGCAGCAGTTTCTGAATCGATTTGGAGTTCGTGGAGCGTCGGATTTGTAGAGGAGAGGGAGCAGAGAGAGAGTGGAGAGGAGAGAGGCATGCCGGGGGGGTCTGGCGGTGCTCCACCTGGGGGTGCGGCGGTGGATGAACGACGGTTTTCTCTTCTTTTTTTAATTTCAGCGTTGACTGGTTTTGAAAAGTGAGGGAGAGAGAAGGTAGGGTGAGGGAATATATAATTCTATATTTAATTTAATTTAATCGCCTTCGGCATCCAGGGGTCACGAACCGACCATAGGCCCTGTTCAATAAGTGGAACGCATTAACTGTCCACTCTCCGGTTGGGCAGTAAGGGTCGGAGAAGCGCAATCACTCGTTCTTAAAATAAAACCAACATTCTTAAGACCAAAGAGTTGGGCGGAAAAAGGGAGAGAGCTCTCTGTTCCTGGTTCTCCTGTAGCTGGATTCTACGGAACCACAATAATCCTTAGAATGAATGGGATTCCAACTCAGCACCTTTTGAGATTTTGAGAAGTGTTGCTCTTTGGAGAGCACAGTACGATGAAAGTTGTAAGCTGTAACTTTTTATTTTGACCTCCAAATGAGACCCACCGACTGCCGTCCATAACTAGTTACCCCCATTACAAACACAATGGGATATATTTCGCAAGCCAATTCGGTTGTTTCGATCGGTTTCCGTCAAAATCAAAATATAAATCTATATATTGAATTTGAACGCGCATTTCAATTTACCCGGGCCACATACAAACTTTAAAAATTCCCGAAAAATATTTTATAGCTTCGTATTGACGATACGGTCCTAACAAAACTAATTTCGTCAAATTCAGAGATCGTTTGAAAAATGGCCATTTTCTGGTGTATCGAAATTGACTGAAACTGTCAAAACACGCTTTACTTTGCCATGCTCACATATTGATTTGAAAAATTATGAATTTTGGAATCTAGCAATAATTCGACATCCCGGATCCAACAAAAGTGGTTTCGTCGAAAACAGAGGTCTTTGCAAAATTTCCATTTTTAACGGCCAGATTTCCACAGCGACTATTCTGAATTTTCAACTGGACCTAACTTTTTATTCCCATTATGAAATTTCAATTTTTCAGATTTGTTGGAAATATATTTTCAAATAGATTCTAATATTTTTGGTTTTGCTAAATTCCAGTTTATTTTGAATCCTGTACATTCATTTGAAATTTAAAATCGAATTTTCGAACTACCGCGCCATTTTCAATTCCTTTTATAATTAAAAATAAATATTTATATTCTAACGACGATTCACATAAATATCTACGTTCTAATTCTATTCAAAATAAATTTCTCGTTGTTATTATTTAAAAAAATCATATTAAATACTCAAAATTCATCAAAATTGCCAAAATATTTTTTTTTAATTGGTTCTGATTTCCGGGTTATTATAATCTCCCCAACTTAAAAGTTTTCTTCCCCGAAAAGGAACGAAGCTGAAAGTTGTTTTACAAACCAACTTACTTCCATTATTTTCTTTATGGCTTAAGTTCTTCACCTTTTCAGTTTCTAAGAACTTTTCAAAATTTTCAAAAATTTGGCTAACACCCTAAATTATTGAAAAATTTCGCCATAACCTCCCCTGCACGGGAGCACCGGGAAAATCCCGAGCCTCTCCAATCCAAAAAGAAAAAGAAACAGCCAGTCGGCTCATAAAATCATCAAAAACCCCAAGAAATACAATAAACATGTACTATTTGTTGGGCAAACAATTTTACTCTTCTACTCTACCCTCTTTGCTATGACCTGTTCAATAATCATGTATGTACATGTATGCAAATGTGATAATTTTCAATACAGTTCAATTTGGCTAATGGTTAAAAATTTAATTAGTCAACCAATAATCAAAGAATACAACCAACAATCAATTGGTCGATTATATTTTCAAATAGATAAATTTAATACATAGTCCAAAAATCAGATTTTTGATGCCAATTCACAACAATAGACCCTACCTAGTTTTGGTTCTCACACCAACCAATTGGAAATATATAGATATCCCACCTTCGTTACTCGAAAATAAATACTGATAACGCTGCAGCATTATCAGAATCATCACCGGACGACTAGAGTGTGATTCTATATCTATCCAGTATATTAAAACTTCGAATATACATTTGCGAGGCGTATATGCGAAATCTTTATATATTGGATTGTCCAAATTCAATACAAATGAAATATTCAAATACGTATAAGGTTTAAATTTTCAAAACGAAAATTATTTTCATTTTTAAAAATATACCCTTCACACTCGTTCTAGGATACTACTGATCCCATCTCTAACGAGTAATTCTCATTGGACATTACTAATCCAATCTCTGATGAATTCTTTCGTATGGTTCTAATGTGCCTTGTTCTCGAGCTCTATAAACCAGAGCTCTGATACCAAATGTAAGCACCCATAACTTCCCCAGTAAGGAAAGAACGGATTGCTTGAGTACAAGACGAATCAGAACACAGACAGAAGAACATCTCATTGTGTATTACAACAATTCCATCAGAATACAAGAATATACAGAGTATGAATAAATATTATACATTCGAACAATATCAGAGATTTGAATACATTACTGCAGCGGAAAATAATACAAAACACAACTGAAAAGAATATACGGATATAGCTTTCCGAATATCATTCCAGCTGTAAACCAAGATCCTGTGAATATAAATCTGCAAAACCAAAACTACTAGCTGCCCGTGGAAAATAGGGGCACCCAGAGTTTAGGTTAAAACAATAAACTCCAGGTCAGTCATGGGACTAGTGCGAGAACTAAAACAGTTATTTAAAACTTTGCTTTAAGTCAGACATATCAAGGGACCACGCCGTATAACACGGAACGTGTTTCCTCCCAAGAATACCAGTGCATATATCAAAACAGCGCAATGCATTTTGGAAAAATGAAGATATTATAAGACCCAGGTCCTATCACACAATGCAACGCAAGCCAGGGGATAGGGTTTTCCCTTATAATAGCCAAACATGCTAGGTACGTTAAAACAAATCATTTGATACTATTATAAGTGCATAGTGTATAAAACAACTTCAAATATAAATGTATCAATCCTAGATGGCATGGGAACCATATATCATGTCGCCAATACTAGGCTCTACAATCAAAACCGCAATATCACGTATTGGAAGTTGGATTTCCGTCTGTGAACCAAGGCACGGGATCGTCCTTACCGCTTCGAGACAATCTAACCCATGTCTCAGGTCGGAGTTCGAGTGACCTTTAGATCGTCAGGGCTGGTCCACTCGATGTGGATTAAAATGCCTGAACACTACGTTTCCCCGCCCTATGGGGCGTAAATGAGCCAAATGACTCCATCGGTCCTGGATCGACCGATATAACTGAGGCGCCTCGCAATATATCATCCACATAAGTAAAACGTCTGGGCGTGTAAAACCCAAAACACCACTCCTAACTAGAAGGAAACGCATGCCCTCCCTGAGGTCCTCTCCCGTTTCTGGTTCACACCTGGGTGTGAGGCTCGCGAATTAACGCTACACAAAGCTATGCTGTATTAAAGTCGTGCTTTGATCATTAACCACAAGACTCTGCTTTTCAACAGAAGCCTTGATCATTTGCATCTCAGCATGCCACATAGGCAATTCACGCTATGCAACCGATGTAAATCAATCACACAGAATGAAATCCGATGTCAGGCACACATCCATTTACAAGTCCGTTCTAGGTCTGAACGAAACCGGAGGAACCTTATTCCTCGCAAATCCATCGATCTCCAAGTACGTCTGGACAATCACCAACTGATTCCGTCCTCTTGGGTGTATAGCCCAATTAAGATCATCAGTAATTATCCAAATGATGTGAAGACCTCCGGTCTTCGTCCACCGTCTTCATCCTCGACATATCGTCGAATTAGTTATTCAGAATTGGATAAACCCGGTCTTTCCGAATAACTCGCGTATATAATAAGCAAGTGCTATAAAAACAAAACATATGCCTCATTCCAATCTAGAATATTCCCTTATTCAAATATTCTTATTCTTTGGGAAAGGTTCCCATTAATTTTATCAAAGATAAATTCTTTAAATTTATTCTTTAATCTTCTTTTGGATTTCAATTCAAACCAAATTATGGTTTATCCAAACTAGTCGGGATTAACGAACCTTACCGAAGTAATCATTTGTTTAAATTTCCCAATCCCAACCTATTCATCCCATGAAGTAAAACTGGTAATACTTTCATATCTAACACCACGGTGTTATCGGTAAAATTAATTACCATTTCACGTTTAAATCTAATTAAAGATTTAACTATCGCTTGGAGCAAAACTGGTGATACTCCATTCTCGATCATTTCTTGAATTTGATAATTTTAGTTATCAAATTCACCTTTCAATCTATTTAAAGATTTATTAAAACTCTAATTCAGTTTTAATTTCCAAAAATCATTACTTACTGATTATTCAAATCCAGGAAATAAATCCAATCTTTAACTGGGTTAAAGAACTGATGTCATTTAAAACACAGCTCACGATAAACCCAAAATCACATTCCATTAACAATGGAATTTTCACGAAAAATAGATCAATATATATAATCGATATAAACTTCCATATCCGACTAATAATATAAATGGAATAACGGCAAAGCCTTTCAAATTCCACATATATTAGCAGTCTTCCTCCACAGAAATTCACTTCGATTTTTACCAAATCGAATTCCATTCCATTCCAATTTATTTTATTAAATTGGAAAACTTTACTTTAGAAAATCTCCTTCAAACCTTATCAAAAAGATTTATAAATTCCAAATCCCATTTCACTGTAAATCGGGTTGAAGAACGAATGTCGTTAAAACACAGTTCACAATAAACCAAATTCACATTCCATTAATTATCGGGTTAAAGAACAAGTGTTATTTAAAACACCATTCACGATAAACCCAGAAATTAATTCCAATTCAATTCCAATTAAATATTATTTAATTGGTATACTTCATTAAATCTAAATAAAAAGATTTAATCTTTTTCACAACTGGGTTTAAGAACAGTGTTAATGAAGACACCATTCACGACAAACACAAATCCCATTTGATATCAAATACGAGGCTCTGAATAGAAAATATATCGGCTTATATTCAATATCAAATTCTACGACCAACAAATATCGTATTGGAAATAATGATATAAATATATCTTTCAAATTCCCATAACAATATCTGTATAATCATGAAATACAACATCGAAATATTCCGAAGACAATTTCAATTAAAATCCATTTCCAATTTATATATTGGAAATTCTGGTTATTTTTAAAACCATTTTAATTCCAATCTATTTATTTTAAAAATAAATGGATTATAATTCTAGTTCAAAACTAGTTCATTTCGATAAACATCTATTTTTATCTTTTCAAATATGGAATTTTTCATCCCAATTCTTTCCAAATCATTTCCTATGATTTTACACAAATTATTGCTATTTTTAATAATTTTATCAAGGCCCGTACAGTCGAATTCCATAAATGGCCATCGAACTGTACTTACAGCGACCTTTTCCAAATTTGATTTGGACATAATTCCAAATCCAACCATTAAATTTCAAATCTATAATGTTCATTAGAAAGCTCTTTTCGATACGAACCCAACGGTTCCAGTTTTAGGAGAATCCAATGGTCGGATCTCCCGTAATGTCCGTTCGAAGTCAATGGCCGAAATTCACGAATTGCCGCGGCGCGGCGCGTTCTATTCAGGCCATTATATATATAATATATATTATATATATTTCGTCGATTTCTTTTTAAAACGTATTTTATAAATCGTTTTAAATTCATTTTCAAAACGATTTCAACTTCATATTCAATTTCAAATCAAAATTGAATATTCCATATCATCTATATATAAATGATAATATTTTCAACACATTAGGTTTTGAAATCATTTCCTTTCCAATATTCATTATAAAAATGAATAAAATTGATATAAATATCGTTCACGTCAAAATGGCGTCAATCTAATCGACACGGCTTTATATATTTAAATATATTCGTGTCCATCCCAAATCGGACATCAAAACCATATTTTGATTCTTTTCTGAATATTATTTGAAAATATTCGCTATTTTAAAATGACGTTATTTTAAAATCTTCATTCTTTCTAAACTGGAATCAGACACAGTCAATTACTATATAATGTTGATTACATGGATTTCACACAACCAATGTGTATAACAACAATGAAAACAATAATCCAACATCCAGAGTGCATTCTACACTGTATAAGCATTTAATATAAATATTTAACGTTTACAATAGCCTTTCGATCAATCGATGGACATACAGCTAATTATTGGGACTAGTGTATGACATATATCATCCCAATACCCGTGTGGGGTTTCAAACAATCAAACATAGGTTTTATTTGTGCACTTGACCGATGTGTAAAATTTATCATCCCAATCAATATCAGTCAAATGTGTGTACATAAACAATCGTCCGATTTGTTTATAAGCATTTATTTTATTCATATACATTTTAAAAAAATTATTTTTAACTATAAAATATTTCGTTCCACATCACACAATCAATTTTCACAACAAAATCAATCGAACAAACAAGTCATCCATCGTCTGTGGATGACGGGGAACAGTTCATATATGCAGTTATAAAATAAATAACTGTATAGAAAAATTATAGTGAAGAGTTCTCACCTTTGGAATCCACTCCTTCATTCTATTCTGAATTTCTGATCGACTGAATTTGCCTAAAATTCCTACGCCCTCCTTTTCACGCTGTTCACATTAAAAATCACATTTTTATTTCTTCATTCTAATGATTAAAATCATATTTTTATTTCTACTTCATATATTTTTACAACGCTTATTTCTATATAAAAATTATATTTTTTTATATTTCTACTTCTAATATAAAGATTGAATCTTTTTATATCGCTACATGTATATAAAAGGTTATATTTTTATATCGCTACTTATTTGGAAAAGATTATATTTTTATATTCATAGAAAATCATATATTTTTTTAATATGAAAAATCATGTCTTTCCTTATATGAAAATATAATCTTTATCATTTTAAAAATCTAATCTTTTTAATTTCAAAAATCAAATCTTTTTTATGATAAAAATCAAATCTTTTCTATGATAAAAATCAACTCTTTAACATCATTAAAAATCAAATTTTTAACATCATAAAAATCAAAATTTTAACATCATAAAAAGTCTGTTTTTTAACATCATAAAAATCTAATTTTAAACATCATGAATATCTAATTTTTAACATCATAAAAAATTTAATTTTTAACATCATAAAAATCTAATTTTTAGCATCATAAAAATCTAATTTTTATTCATCATAAAAATCTAACTTTTATTCATATGGAAACGATATAAAAATCGCATCCTTATTCATATGAATACTATAGAAAAATCACATCTTTCTTCATATGTATACCATAGAAAAATCACATTTTTCTTTATATGAATGAGTAATATAGAAACAGAAACTTACAGCAGAAATCGAGAGGGGGGGGGTTTCTTGCTCGCGGGTGGCTGGAGGAAGAGGGCGGAGGGTGATGAGGCGGTCTGGTGGCGACAGAATGCAAGGGGGTGCGGCAGTTTCTGAATCGATTTGGGGTTCGTGGGGCGTCGGATTTGTAGAGGAGAGGGAGGAAAGAGAGAGGTGGAGAGGAGGGAGGCGCGCCGGGGGAGGGGAGGGGGTTTACTTGCGGCGGCGCTCCACCTAGGGGAGCGACGGTGGATGAACGGTGGTTTTCTTTTTTTTTCTTTATTTCAGCGTTGACCGGTTTTGAAAAGTGAGGGAGAGAGAAGGTAGGGTGAGGGAATATATAATTATATATTTAATTTATTTTAATCCTCCAAAAAAGTAACTTTTTATTTCGACCTCCAAATGAGACCCACCAACTGTCATCCATGACTAATTACCCCCATTCTGAACACAATGGGATATGTTTCACAAGCCAATTCGGCTGTTTCGATCAGTTTCCGTCAAAATCAAAATATAAATCTATATATTGAATTTGAACGCATATTTCAATTTACCAGGGCCACATACAAACTTTACAAATTCCTGAAAAATAGTTTCTAGCTTCGTATTGACAATACGGTCCTAACAAAACTAATTTCCTCAAATTCTGAGATCGTTTGAAAAATGGACTATTTTCTGGTCGATCGAAATTGACTAAAACTGTCAAAACACGCTTTACTTTGCCACGCTCACATATTGATTCAAAAAATTATGAGTTTTGGAATCTCGCAATAATTTGACATCCCGGATCCAACAAAAGTGTTTTCGTCGAAAACAGAGGTTGTTTGCAAAATTTCCATGTTTAAGTGCCAGAATTCCACAGCGACTATTCTGAATTTTCAACTGGACCTAACTTTTTATTCCCGCTATGAAATTTCAATTTTTCAGATTCGTTGGAAAGATAGTTTCAAGTAGATTCTAATATTTTTGGTTTCGCTAAAATCCGATTTATTTTGAATCCTGGACATTCATTTGAAATTTAAAATCGAATTTTCGAACTGCCGCACCATTTTCAATTCCTTTTATAATTAAAAATAAATATTTATATTCAAACGACGATTCACATAAATATCTACGTTCTAATTCTATTCAAAATAAATTTCTCGTCATTATTATTTAAAATAATCATTTTAAATATTCAAAATTCATCAAAATTGCCAAAATAAAATTTTTAAATTGGTTCTGATTTCCGGGTTATTACATTGTTGCTTCGTTATTCGATTTATTTTAATTATAGTTATATATATATATAAATGTAATCCGTTCTATGATTTCAAAAAATATATTTCAACTCATATAGGTGATAAAAATGAAATTTTTATCCAATAGATATTTATTTCAACATATGACTATTTTTAACAATTCATATGCATAGTAAAAATGTGATTTTTATTGCCAAAATAATTTATTTCAAACACGATTAATTTATATACTTCATATAGATGATAAAAATGTGATTTTTATTGTTAAAGTAATTTATTTCAAAAAATGAAGATTTTTAGCGATTCATATATATTATAAAAATGCGATTTTTATTGTCTAAACAATTTATTTCGAAAAACGATTATTTTATATACTTTGTACATACAATAAAAATGTTATTTTTATCGCTTAAACTATTTTATTTCATACCTTCTATAAAAATGTTATTTTTGTCATTCAAACCATTTTTATTTCATTCCTTCGATAAAAATGTAATTTTTATCGTTCAAACCATTTTATTTCAAAAATGAATATTTTTCCAACACATGAATATATTTCAATACATGAATATAAATCAAACACATGAAAATTTCAGAAAATTTCGGCAGCATAATGGTAGGGTAGTTAAAACCGGCACCGTCCCTAGTACGGCTCCTCGCTCAACCTTAAAGCCTCGCAGCTTTTGATAATCGGGATTTCAATAATCTAGTTCGTACGTAGACGAATTTTCCCATATACTAATCCTATTGGTATTTCAACCACAATCAATCATATCAAATCAAACATTTGTAGTATTCACCAAATTTCACATCAACCAAATCCAAACAATCACAACCAATATATATCGTCCATGGTCTGTGGACGAGGGGAGTATGTATATATATACGTATATAAATATATTTCAATTTCATTTTAATTCATTTCTATTTCATTCAATGCATATATAATTTTTACAACGCATATATAACTTATACATCGCACATACAACTTATACAACGCTTATACATGAGGTGTACAATGCTTATAACTCATACATCGACCGTATAATTTATACATTGTTATTCCTTATTGTTTATAATTCAGAAATCTCACATTGGGTTCAACTCCTCCAAAAATTGTAGAAGGCTCAGAAAAATATCCAGTCTCTTCTAGAATGTAGAAGACGTCCACACGAGTCCAATGCCTCTTGTTCCACTGGATTTCGACAACATAGCAAAATGATATGATTTTTATTGTAAAATCATAAATCGTAGTGCTTTAAAGTGCCATAAACAGTTAATGTATTTTCAGCCATTACCTTTTAGAAGAAGTTCGAAACTAGGTTTGCATTTATCTTCCAATCCGCTGCGCTATAGGAGGATCGGCCAATGCCACGTCAAAGAGGGAGGAGAGGCGCCTCTGCGCGTGGTGGTAGGGTCCACTTCGGTGCAACAGGATAGCGGCAGCGGCGGTTTGAAGTTCGGGACTTCCCGAGCTCGATTCAAATGCTACAGGCCACGAAAAAATCCAATCTTTATATGGATGTGAAGATCGTGAGGGGCACTATAGAATTCTCGAAAGGGCCATGAGTTTTTATTGAGTGGATTTGAAGAAAAGGAGGAGAGAAGGAAGAAGAAGTATGGGTTTGAGAGGGTTTCGCGTTTTAAGTGGGGAGAGAGAATGAAACCGATTGGCCCCCCTTTTTTATTTATATATTTTATTAAATCCGAAAATACCCCTTACCTCATACGAACTCCAATCCAAACCCAACGGCTGTCGCCCTAGCTAAATAACCCTATTCCGAACACAATGGAATATGTTTCGTAAGCCCATTCGACTGTTTATGTCAGTTTTTCTTCAAATTAAAATATAAAACATTCAATATTTAATTTGAACGTACATTTCAATTTGCTGGCGCCACAAACTGATCCCAATAATTCCAGAAAAATAAATCTAGCTATGTTTTGATGATACGGTCTCAACAAAACTAGTTTCGTCGAATTTGGAGACCATTTGAAAAATGGCCATTTTCTGATCGATCCAAATTGACTGAAATCAACCAAACACATTTTCCTTTGTCACGCTTACATATTAACTCCAAAAATTATGGAATTTTAAACCTAGCAATAATTTGACATCCCGGATCCAACAAAAGTGGTTTCGTCTAAAACGGAGGTCGTTTGCAAAATGGCTATTTTCAAGGGCTATATAAACTCCATAGCGACCTTTTTGAAAATTCATTTGGCCATAACTTTTGATTCCCGCCATGAAATTTTTATCTTTCAGATTTTTACAAAGATATTCATAAACAGATTTAAATATTTTTGGTTTCACTAAAATCTGTTTTATTTTGCACCTGGTACGGTCAGTCAAAGTTCTAATTCAAATTTTCAAACTGCCGCGCCATTTCAGGCCTTGTATATAATTAAAATATATTTATTTATTTTACAACATCGATTCAAATAGACTTTTGGTCATAATTATTTAAAATAATTTATTTTAAATATTAAAAATTCACTAAAATTGCCAAATTAAAATTTTTAAATTGGTTCAGATTTTCTGGGTTGTTACAGCAGTCCTTCACAAATTATCACGGTTTATATAATACACTTTGAAAATTAGGTGGATTGTATTTCATGAAGTATAATAAGGAAATAGCCTTTAGTGTATAAGATGTATGACATTATATACATTCATTCGTAATCACAATTTCAGAATTAAAATCAATCTGATCATCACACTAGATACTATGTTTTTCAAATGATGAGATTGGAGAATTTAAGAGACTGCATCATGAAGAAAAAATAAAATACATTGGATTGTCTGAGGCATTTGCATCAACAATAAGAAAGGCACTTTTTGTCCATCCTATAACTGCTTTTCGGACGAATGATCTTTGTGGTCAAGAGATGCCGAAGAAGATATAGTTTCTACTTAGAGGTGAGGTTATTGTTGCCTTTTATCCATTTTGTGTTGCTAGGGTATGTATTTGTGAATTATGTGTTATATTGCATTAAAACTTTGTAAGTGTAACTTTATGCAATAGTTTGGAATGAATGTTAGAAATTTGTTAATGTAATTTAATTTTGCTTTTGGAATGTGTTATTTTAGTTGTTTTCCGATACTATTTGTTTTAGTCATTAAGTAATTGAATGTTGTCAACTGTGTATTATAATTTATTGATTGCAACAAATTGTTTTTTATATTTATTCGGCAAATGTTAAAAATAATTGTAAAAGATCAAATGACAATTACTATTTATAATTGTTGAAAATTCTATTGCAACTGTTTTAACCTTTTATAAAAGTTACGATTGCAACTATTGCCTGCTACAAGTGTAAGTAGTTGTGAAATTCAATTATTTTATTGCAATTTCGCATAAAAAAACTGGTAGTATTCAGTTACAAAAGTTCTATTGCAACTAACTTTGTTAGTTGTGAAATGAATATTTTGTGGTAATGTTTTTTGCATTGGTTACCGATATTTGAACAATAGAGTGATATTTTACATCGAGGGTCAGAACAGCTGATGCAAAATAAGGATAGGTTAAAGGCAATGTCACCTATATTGCATCAATTGTTAGTAATAAGTGTGCAAAAACTTTTTTTTACACCGGATTTTACCATGCACTGGTGCAACATAGAAAATAGTTCCAAGCCTAAAACCTTCCTTTTGCATCAATTATTTTTAACAACCGATGCAAAAGTATAGTTGTTGCATTAGTTCTGAAACAGATGCAATTTTTTTACCTTGTTGCATTGGTTGCTGAACAGATGCAACAAGGGTGTAAATAACCGATGCAACTGACCTATTTTATAGTAGTGTTTGTCGCCTCTATCGATTTTCAAGTTTATAGAGGCTGGTGTCTTCACTATTTTAAAGCATATGACTTATTGACGAAACAAGCTAGGTCAACATATGTAACACTCCGTAATTTTAAAATGGGACATAAGATATAACCAAAGAATAATTAATTTTTAAAGGAAGAATTGGGTGAAACAGGTTACGCCATTGCGTTCGTCTCGGAATTCTACTTGAGATAAAGTCTAAGTTTGCGTAAAACGGATGCAGTATGAAGAAGTTATGGAGGTTAAAAGATTTTAGTTTAAACCAGAATTAAAATAAAATATTCAAAATAGCGAAGGCGGGAGGAGGAAACGCAGAACCGACCACGGTTGGGGTGTCGACCCGCTAGGTCGACACCTATGTCGACTCAGGCTCTTTGGGGTCAACACCGCGGTCGACATAGGTGTTGACACCCCCCCCCCTCTGTAGGGGTCGACCCCATCGGCCAGATCTGGGCAGTGATGATTTTTGATGTGCTGGACGGACCTGATGGCTTCTATGGTGATCTAAAGGCTCTAAAACACTCTCTATACCTATAAATTAGTGCCTAGGCCTAACCTAATTCATAACAATTCCTTCTGACACCTCTATGCTGCTGAACTCTCTATGGTCTTAGCCGCCGTCTCTAAAAACCTAAATCAAATTAAAAGACCTTCATCAGCATACAACCTTGGAGATGAATCAACCTATGCACACCTATTTTCTCCTAATCTAAGCACTATAAGTTCAAGTTACTTTCAGATGTGAATTCTTAATTGAAATTCTTGGCATGTAATAATCTGAATTCAAGCTATACCTGATTATGAGATAATCCTTTCAGATATATCCTATCTATTTTATCAGATTAGTGCCTGCGATGTTATTCAAATCTATTTTATCAGATTTGTGCCTGCGATGTCATTCAAATCTATTTTATCATATTTGTGCCTGCAATGTTATTCAAATCTATTTTATCATATTTGTGCCAGCAATGTCATTCAAATCTATTTTATCAGATTTAGGCCTGCGATGTTATTCAAATCTAATCTATCAGATTTATGCTTGCGATAAAATTTTATTCGGATCTATACTTCTTTTAAGTTCCTGATGTTTCTATTATCAAATCTAGCATCGTATGGCTATTTTATGCCTAATCTTTTATTTTTCCTCTTCTTTCCCTTTTATTATGGATCTAGGTTGTCTCGAACCTAGATGAAATCTTGTTATATATACGATTGGAATACGGGGGAAGAGGGCCTAATCTATTTTATGTACTACTGGGCGTAACTTGTAATTGAGATTTGGGCGTAGCTCGTTATTGAGATTTAGGCATAACTTGTAATTGAGATTTGGATATAACTTGAAATTGATATTGGGGCATTATTATCATTATAACTGCAAGTTTGGGTTAATTGGCATATAAATAAAGTTTTAGGGCATAATTTTTATTGTTGCGAACTTGGGGTAAATTGAAATATTAAATCTAGATTGGGCTTAAACTGTAAATTAGAATATTAATCTAGATTGGGGATGACTATAGGTTGGGACGCCAAGCATAATGTATATTGTTATTTTGGGGCATGACTATTATTGCAAATTTGGGAAGATTAGGTGTAACCTATTTTAAGTAATAACTTGAATTTGAATTTGTGGAGCATAACTTGCAATTAGCTTTGTTGGGTCATAACTTGAGAATTGGAACATGACTAGTTTTTGTGAATTTGGAATAATTAGCATATAAAATCTAGACTTGGACATGTATGGTAAATATGCTAAAAGATAAACATGCCTAACCCGAGGTTGGATTGAGTTGCAGTGTAAAATTGCCTGGAACCACCCGGCACATCCAGTAACCGCAACAACACAGATCTAATGTGAGAGGTTAGGGCATTTGGCCCAAAAACCCGAGGTGAGAATGAGTTTGCGATAGAAGTCTTTCCGGAACCGCACAGCACATCCAGCAACCGCAAACAACAGTTCTAATGTGAGAGGTTAGGGCATTAATGAATGAATTAGTGCTAATAAACAAGACATGCTAATAACTGAATGGTAGGGTTAAGTTAACTTAGGCAACACTTAACCAATACAGCATGTTAATTAAATAGGTGAATAGGATTAAGTTAATAAGAAACACTTAACCAACATGACATGATGAATGGGTAGGGTTAAGTTAACACAAGAAGGCAACACTTAACCAATATAACATGATGTGTGGTAGGGTTAAGTTAAAACAAGAAGGCAACACTTAACCAATATAACATGATGAATGGGAAGGGTTAAGTTAACACAAGAGGGCAACACTTAACCAATGTAACATGATTTGTGGTAGGGTTAAGTTAACACAAGAAGGCAACACTTAACCAATGTAACATGATAAGTGGGTGGGTTATGTAAACTTGAATTGATTAATGGCACTTAACCAATCCAACATGACGAGTGAAAAGGGTTAAGTTAATAAGAAACACTTAACCAACATGACATGATGAGTAGGTGGGTTAAGTTAACATGAATGGACAACAATTAACCATTAAATAAGCATGCTTGAATCAGTGGGAGGGTTAAGTACATATCGGGTTGGTAGGTAATATTAGTAAATATGGGCCCACAAACTTAACCATTAAATAAACATGCTTGAATCAGTGGGAGGGTTAAGTACATATCAGGCTGGTGGGTAATATTAGTAAATATAGGCCCACAAACTTAACCAGTAGGAAACACTAGTAACAGGGACCCATTTCAGCAGTAACCCACATAGAAGTATCAAGGTGCCCTGAAACTAGGCAGGGTGGAGCACGATTACTGGGCTAATTGTAAGCGGTCGAAATTAGCTGCAAGGGGTACGTTAGTGTAGGTTCCGACGAATTACGGGCGTGCACGTACTCTGGAGTGGAAAAAGCAGGCACTGGGTACCGGTAGTTTTACACTGTGCATCTTGAATCGTGACGAGTTGCTATCATAGGGATTGATACACCTTATGGTGGGACCAGCACAGGGTATCTACATTCAAGAGAGGGCCGATTGACATAAACACAAGGAAAATTAATACAAGTAGTGAGCCGATCGATAGGGTAGTAAGGGTACATCTAACATATCCATGGCAATTAGGCAGATTGAGGTGGGATCCTCATAATAGATGTACACCTGAAGGCTACGACAATTGCGGGGATGGGATCACATTATCATATTATCATTTTATACAGATTACTAGTTGGACACTAGTTAGGTGGTGCAGAGATATAGAAATCAGAGTAACAGGTTAGCAGCGAAGCAGAGAAAGAGTATAAGCGCATTCAGTTTATCTTGCCTTATCATATCTATGCTAATCGTATGTTATCGTGTTATCCTTGTTATCACGTTATTATCTTATATTCGGTTTATTCATGTCATGATGCTTTCGCCTATTTACATGTTGAAAGTCACTGGACTTACCACACTTATGTTTGACCTAGTTTGTTTTGCCTCTTTTCTTCCATTTCCACCCCCAGGTTCACAGGGAGGAGATGTTACCTCTTAGCTCAGTTTTCTTTCCAAGCTCGAAGATAGTTGATGTATTGCTTTGGACTCTCTCTTCCACTGCTATGGCTGGTTCATGCTTTATTGGGGAATATCATTGTTATTTTTATGCTTCTTTTATACTTGGAAGTTTTTGAATCAAGACAAAAGTTTTATGTATTACTTTTAAGTATGATTGAGACAATTGTTGTAAAAGCTTGACTGAACCACATTGTTTATAAAATGACTTTATTTTCCGCTACTTTATTTGTCTATCTTATAATTTATCTGCATCTTTTACCTAAAACGCTCCACCGAAGTTAAGGCATTCCCTTTGTGAGTGACCTTAATGGAGGTGAGGTGTTACACGTGGTATCAGAGTTGAAGGTTACTAGAACAGATAAAAAGGATTTTGAAAACCGTTTTCAAAAGTATTTTTTATAAAGAAATATTTACATAAACATGTTTTAAAGAAGCGTTTTTCAAGAGAAAAGTATTGTTTTTGAAAGGCATATTCCCCAAAGCCATATGCACTATCTTTCGGTTCTCTATTTGAATCTCTTCTTCCTTTCTTTTCGCCATAGTCTCGTAGGCATACGACATGTCGAGGGCGAAGTAGTGCCCAACCTCTATCTGTAGCCGCAGTAGCTTCACCTGCGGCTAATCTTCTTTCAAGCTTTATAGGTTGTCGTGCAATGGAGGTTGTTTCGAGAAACTTGTTAACAAGCTGCATAAAGATTGTAGGGATGAGAGTAAGGGAGTTTGGGCTAAGGAGCACAAGCACAAGGATAAGAAGCTTGTTGATATGGCTTAATCCATGCAGAAGGAGAAAGGTGAAAAGAAAGAGGCCAAAGTGGAAGAATTACAAACAAGGATTGGAATATAAGAAGGGTGGAAGAAATAATAGATCCCGCGACAAGAGGAAGTTTCTTTTCTGTGGTATAGCGGGTCATTTAATTGTATGAAGAAGAAGACAGGTGGTTGTATTCAGTATGGTGAGGCAGGGCATCTTATCAAGGATTGCCCGAAGGACAAGGGCAAGGGCATAGGACAGATCCTACTTCTGGAGGACAGGTTCATGCTCCCATGGCACCAGGACAGGAGAGAGATAAAAACATTTTTGTTGAAAGTTTGATTTCCCTTTTTCGAACTTCGTTTGACTCTGGCGCTTCACATTCTTTTCTATCTGCTTCCAAAGTTGAGTCACTACACCTTAGTACTAGTGGGTAGAGGATCCCATTATTGTCTCAAATCCAATTGGTGATTCAGATCATTTATCATTGGTTTGTAAGGATTTGAGAATAGCTATAGTAAGTATTGAGTTTAAGTGTACATCTTATGTTTTTGGTTTCATGGGCTATTGATTGATTCTAGGCATGGATTAGTTAGCTAGTAATTATGAAAGGAGGGTAGTTAGTCTTTTGACTTGCCTCGGGAATACCCTCGAGATTTTGTGTGATCCTAAGGGATTAGTTAGGCTTAGCTACCTAGAATCACTTGATGCATCTATCGATGATTTCGATCCGTTAGAATAGTCCATGAGTATGTAGATGTTTTGATTAGGCTAGGGGTTTGCCCCTAGAACGCGAGATAGACTTCCGCATATATCAAGTTAACAATACAAAGCCAGTTGCATTACATGTATGACACATGACTCCAAGGGAAAGGAAGGGCTCAGTAACAAGTAAAAGAGTTACTTGAGAAAATGTTAGCTACAAAGGCGAAGTATTTCTGAATAACAAGTGTACTCCAAGGGAAAGGATGATAAGGCGAAGTATTTCTGAATGGGTGCTCCAGTTGTTTTCGCTACAAAGGCGGATGGTTCACTTCGCTTGTGCATAGAGGGTATTTTGGTTTTCTCTAAGAGTGAGGAAGAACATGCTTTGCATCTAAGGGAAGTCTTGGATACCCTCCAAGTGCATCAGCTTAAGGCTAGGTTCTCCAAATATCATTTTTGGAGAGAAGAAGTAAGGATTCTAAGACATGTGATATCCAAGTAAGGGATAACAGTAGATCCCGCAAAAGTAGTTGCGGTGCAAGATTAGAAGGTTCTTAGAAAAGCAACGGAAGTAAGAAGTTTCATAGGGTTGGCGGGCTGCTATATGAAGTTCTTTAAGGACTTTGCGAAGATATCAGCCCCATTTTTGACTTTGCTAGATGGGAGCATACCGTTCACAGTATATACCGGTGCTTGTGGGACAGGGCTTGGAGCAGTTTTTTTTCGATGCAAGAGGAAAAGGTGATATTCAAAAGGCGGTAGGTACATAGTTATGTTTGAACACCGCTTATCATCCTCTGACAGGAAGGGTGAATAGGATTTTGGAAGACCTTTTGAGGAAATGTTAGCATGACACAGCAGAAGTTGTAGTGCCGAGTATACTGGAAGGAGAAGAGATGGAACGAGAGGCGACAGTGAAATGAGTTCCAACTCATATTTTGGAAACAGAAATTAAGAAGCTAAGCAATCGTGAAGTTAAGACAGTCAGAGCACAATGGAGTGAAGCTCAAGAAGATACGACTTAGAAGACTGAAGACTAGATACGCGCATCGTACCCTTTGAGGGTATATCCTTGATCTCTTTTTCTGGAAATTTTATGCATACTTGTTTCTATCTTTTTAGGTATATCCTCTAGGTCATGTCTTCGATTCTTAGGTAGAAGCCAATGGATGTAAACATGTATTTGAAACATGTTATGGTTGATGGTTGCAAGCGGTTGCAAGTGGTTGCTAGTGGTTGCTCGTGGATGCATATACACACACATTAGGCACTAGATCGGCTCAGTCACTTTCATATTGCATATGCATATATGTATTTATATAAATGGATTGAAACTTGATGTGTTATCCTATGGATGATTGCATTTGTATGAATGACTATGCACTCATGTAGAAGTTATAAAGTATGATTAGGAATAATTGCATACATGATAGACTCATGGCACAGACATAATTTGCATTAAGGAGGTCAACTGAATCAGTAGACCACCTGATTTTGCATTAGATAAGAACATATACACACACTATGCATATGATCATGAAAGCATTAGAAACCTCTTTAAGGAAAATGGATGTCTATGATTGAATGGTTGAGTAGATGGCTGTTGGATGGTAGGATACATATTCTTTTTGACCTGAAGATTTCGGGGACGAAATCCTTTAAGTAGGGGGAATGTAACACCCCGTAATTTTAAAACGGGACATAAGAGATAATTAAAGAATAATTAATATTTAAAAGAAGAATTGGGTGAAATGGGTTATGCCATTCCGTTCGTCTCGGAATCCTACTTCAGATAGAGTCCAAGTTTGCGTAAAACGGATACAGGATGAAGAAGTTATGGAGGTTAGAAGATTTCAGTTTAAACCAGAATTAAAATAAAATATTCAAAACAGCGAAGGCGGGAGGAGGAAACGCGGAACCGACCACAGTGGGGTGTCGACCGGAGACCTGCTGGGTCGACAGCGAAGTCGATTCAGGATCTTTGGGGTCGACACCGGGGTCGACATTGGTGTTGACCCACCCTTGTAGGGGTCGACCCCATCGGCCAGATCTGGGCAGTGACGATTATTAATGTGCTGGACGGACCTGATGGCTTCTATGGTGATCTAAAGGCTCTAAAACACTCTCTACCCCTATAACTTAGTGCCTAGACCTAACCTAATTCATAACAATTCCTTGTGACGCTTGTATGTTGCTGAACTCTCTATCGTCTTAACCGTCACCTCTAAAAACCTAAATCAAATTAAAAGATCTTCATCAGCAATCAACCTAGGAGATGAATCAACCTCCGCATACCTATTTTCTCCTAATCTAAGCAATGTAAGTTCAAGTTACTTTCAGATGTGAATTTTTAATTGAAATTCTTGGCATGTAATAATCTGAATTCAAGCTATACCTGATTATGAGATAATCCTTTCAGATTTATCCTATCTATTTTATTAGATTTGTGCCTGTGATGTTATTTAAATCTATTTTATCAGCTTTTTGCCTGCGATGTCATTCAAATCTATTTTATCAGATTTGTGCCTGCGATGTTATTCAAATCTATTTTATCAGATTTGTGCCTGCGATGTCATTCAAATCTATTTTATCAAATTTGTGCCTGTGATGTTAATCAAATCTAATCTATCAGATTTATGCCTGCGATGTAATTTTATTTAGATCTATACTTCTTTTCTGTTCCTGATGTTGCTATTATCAAATCTAGCATCGTATGGCTATTTTATGCCTAATCTTTTATGTTTCCTTTTCTTCTCCTTTCATTATGGATCTAGTTGTCTCGAACCTAGATGAAATCTTGTTATATATACGATTGGAATACGGGGGAATTGGGCCTAATCTATTTTATGTACTATTGGGCGTAACTTGTAATTGAGATTTGGGCGTAGCTTGTAATTGAAACTTGGGCATCACTTGTAATTGAGATTTGGGTATAACTTGAAATTGATATTGGGGCATTATTATCATTATAACTGCAAGTTGGGGTTAGTTGGCATATAAATCAAGTTTTGGGGCATAATTGTTATTGTTGCGAACTTGTGGTAAATTGAAATATTAAGTCTAGATTGGGCGTAAACTGTAAATTGGAATATTAATCTAGATTGGGCATGACTATTAGTTGGGACGCCAAGCATAATGGGTTGGATTTAGATTAACCCTAGAGGGGGGTGAACAGGGTTTATCACAATTTTTAACTAAATTAAAAATCTAACGAGATATATAATAATAAACAGATCACAGAATATAGCAGAAACAGAAATGTAGAAAATAAATCACACACAGATATACCCAGCTTCGGCAAAACCCTGCCTACTCCTGCATTTCAAAGGTTTCTACTAGGTGATAGAACAGTTCCTGCGTACAAGACCATGTACACTCGCAAACTCTGCTCCTATTCTAACCCTACGCTCAAAACCCTAGACTGACTGATATCCTCTCGATCAGATTTCCCCAGATTACAACCCCGTAACCAGTAACCCAGATTTTACAGACTCTGTCAACTGCCAGTCAACACCCTGACTGAATCCCCTTGTATTTTACAGACACTAGAACTGTTTCAGTTCGGTTTACAAAACAAAATTAAAATACAACAAAAAAAAATTAAAACAAAATGAAACCCTAGTAAATAAATAAGTGAAGGAGTTAAAATATTAAAGGGTCATCCCCTTTTTCTTTTGACAATGCGCCGGCCCCCTTTTGTATGTGTTGCACCCCGATTTATCTTGCCCGATCCTTTCTTTGGAAAATAATAATGGCGGCAGCTCTCACGAATTTCGGGGCTAGGGTTTCTGATTTGAATCCAAATCGGTTGCGATGTTGATCTGAAAAAAATTCCTCTTTGATGCTCAAATCTGTGTGGCTCTCTGACGCTTCGAGTTGGGATACTAATGATCGAAAATGATAAAAGAATTTGGTGAGTTCCTTTGAAATTTCTTTATCAATTTTTGCTTTGAAATGCTTGAATTGATTTGTGGGTTTTTGATACATATGCCATTGATGTAGTGGGTGATTAAATAGGGTTACAAACCCTATAATTATTCTCTGATTTCAAAAAGAATTTGATCAGATTTTTGTGAGTTTTCCTCTTTTAGTTCCCTTGACTGAATCGGCTTTGAATGATTTGATGAATTTGAAAATTGTTTGTTGCCTTTTTATTCTCCTTGAAATGATACTGCCGAGATTCAAAAACAGGAAACAAAAAAATAATGTTTTCCCTACGTGATATTTCTTACCAAAAATTGATTTTCCATTTCTGGAATCCCATGCACTGAGTTGTTTTTCAAATCTGGATATAACTTCAAAAAGCAAATACACTTGCTCAATTTTCTGGAAGACCAATTGTGAGATTTGAATGTTGATTTCTTTACATATGATTGTCGAGATTGATTTCTGAAAATTGGAAATACTTTTCCATTTTGAATACTGATTTCTTGTTCCTTAAAACACATGCCGAGTTTATCATGCACCCAAACCTGACATCTCCAATGCTTTGATTATATATTAATGAACTTTGCAAATTATGGACTGACTTGAATTTGTTTATTTCTGGAATGATTTGCATATCTGAATTAAACACTTGCCAATTTTGCTCTTGGATGAGTCCACTGATTTCATGCTGCTTATACATGTAATCCATGTTGAGATATGCTCACTTGAATTCATTTGTATTCACTGAACTGTGTACCCATGAATATTTTTCCTTCACCATTCATTTGTGATGCCATGAATACAGACATTTCTGGAAATTTATTTTATGCCAAAACCTGATTTTCTGGACTGATTTAAATATGGTTGCCCCCTCCTGTATTTCATCTTGAAACTAATTTATTGCAAGAATGCTAGTTCCTTTCTTGACCACTGAAATGATTTGAACTCTAATTTACCAAGTTTGCTCCTATGTATTCACTTTGCTGTCTGATGGCTTGGCATTAGTGTTGAGCACACACACACACATGACCATGTACATGATGTACATGCCTTTATATGTAATGTCATTTATATGTAGCCTGAACCATGAATATGCTGAAATAAGACTTGTACTGTTTCTATGCTGCACCTTCATGTTTATGTTGTTTGCTCAGTTCATTTTTATATGTATGCCATGCCCTTGCTGTAGCATGTATTAACACTTCGGTAGTTTCAATTTACTTTATCTAGTCTAGGCATTGACACTTTTATTTTTGGCTGAACTTGAAAACTAATGCTTTGTTGGACATTTTGCTATGTGTCCCCTGTGACTTGTAACATGCTTCATCACTTTGCTGATATACACTATATAGTTGGAATCACCATGCACTTGTCTTGAACCATGTTTGAGCCTTTGTTTCAATTTTTTGCTGCGCACCATTTTTGCTGAAGTTCCATCACGTTTGCTTGACCACTTTTGTTTGAGTTGTTTTGCACTTTGAATTGTGCTCGGCCATGCTTAGCTAGCTGTACTGCCTTGTGAATCTGTCATGAATATGCTCGCTGATTTGCATGTGTAATCACAGCATATTTGTGGTGCACATCCTATTTGAAAACTTGGTTATTTGGAATGACTATGAACTGTGCACTGAGTCGAGATGGTCCACGTGGCTACTCCTCAGTTGCACACTGAATTGGCGTGGCAGTGCACACGTGTATATATACATATACACATGTGTATTTGCAGCCATTCAGAAAATTTCCTGTCCCTGTACATATACAAATTGTCTGCCTAGACACAGACGAATCAGATCAAGTCATGAAAAATGATGAGAAACACACCAGAAAACTGAGGCAAATAAAATTTTAAAAATAAAATTTACATTTACATGAATTTTGAATATTACTTCCGTTCCATATACTGTGTGTGTGTTTCTATATATGATAGGTATGAAGATGATGACTGGACTGACAATGAAGATGTTGTAAAGACAGAAGACTGAAGACTGAAGACAGTATATTGCAGTGTCAGTGTGAATAACAGTGACCAAATGTATATATGAAAATGTACTGAGTAATTTTGTGTGTATATATATTATATATATATATATGAGATGTATAGCCTGAATGTTGTATTGATGAGCTGTGTAACAAACAAAAAAATTGTATATGAAAGAATTTTATTTCAATGAATTACAATGTTGAGCAAATAGTGGAGTTGTAAATCTGTATTGTTAAATATTGAAATAAAATACTATATTCAAATAAAATACTATGTGAATATTTGAATTTCTGTACAGTCGTATTCTATTTAAATATAAATATTATATTTCAGTCTATGATAAATATATGAAACAGTATAGCAACAAACACATTTAAAATAATATATATTTGGTTGTTATCATCAAATAAAAATCATATAATTGTGTATACAACACCGTTATATACAACAATCTCCCCTTTTTGATGATGACAAACAAATAAAAGATTTTGAGGACAATAAATGTGTTTGACAGAGAAAATTGAACTCCCCCTATTTGAATGCTCCCCCTACAACAGACAACTCCCCATATAACTGTGCATGAGTGAAATGAATGATATGAATAATAATTAATTTTCAAAATTAATAATATTTATAAAATATTCACTCATAAATCAAAATCTCAACCCATTCTTCCCCTTTTGTTATCATCAAAAGCATACATAATTTATAATATAGATGACAAAAAAATATAATTTCAGCTGAAGAGGAAGAGAGATCACCATAAATCTCAATCAGTCAAATAAAAATCATAATATTCTGAGAACAGGTGGCATATTTCACATTAGAGAATGATGGATTTAGGATGAAATTTATATAAAATGGGGAGAGTTACAAAAATATGATTTCCAATTATTTTCAAAAGAACTTCATAAAATTGAGCTCAAAAATAGTGATGGATTTGGACTGCAATTAATAAATCAATTTAACTGATAAAATCGTATAATCTCAAATCCCAATAGCTATCAATCAACAGATCATAATATGTCATAAAATTTCAACACATTTCACAAATAGAAAATGGATTGATAGGCTGGTTTTTATACGCTAAGGAGAATTTCAGATTAATTTCAATTTATAGCACAATATTTCCTTTTTCTTTTTATTTTATTTAAGAGCACACTGACCATGCATAACCAGAGCTTAGATTTTTAAATGAGGTCAATCGCAGCTTAAATTATAAGTTTCCTCTTAATAATGCGTGACCAGAGCTTGGATTTTTAAATGAGGTTAGAGACACACTTATATATTTATTATATATTTATCATTTTCAGTTTCAAAATAAAAAACTCCTCAGTATATAAAACCAAAAATGGATGATAGAAATGCAGTAGGTACAGAAATGGTCTGTGAAATAAATTTCTAAATTAATTATATTATGAAATATGCTTGACTGTACCGGAATTATTGAAAATTTTCAATTATCACTAATTCTGAATAATTACATAGCCACAATTCCATCATAAAAATTTTCACTGTTTATTCAAGATGATATTTAAAAAAAAAAAAATCAAACACTCCACATTAATATAGAATTATCATGGATGGCAGAAAGATGATAGATAAAGAAGGTGGTCGTGAAATAATTCCCAATTCAAAGATATTATAATAAACGTTCAACCATCATGAAAATATAAATAAAACCCCCTCTTGTTATGAAATATACTGCAGTCATGATTCATCGCAATTTCAAAAATCTAATATAAATTTGATGAATTATAAATACAGTTCAATTTGGATATTGATTTCAATTTCTGAATGAATAATCAATAAATAATTTTAAAATTGAAAATCATTTACAAGCGGGAAATTAGGAGCTATACAGGACAAGGGGGATAAGACAAATATATACATAAAAATTCAGCACTTCTGATACAAAATGGTGTATCTATTAACAAATCTTAATCACAAAGCCCAAACAGACAGAATTAACAAATTTGCACATTTTTCAAAGTTGCAGACAGGAACAAGCAGTTATTTGAAATAGTATCAGAGCAGCACAGAAAACAATATCACAGCCGACTTGTCAGAGAATGGTCACATAAGATCATTCATGATCCAAGATTAGAAATATCGTTTATTTGAAATCATTTGAGGAATATGAAAAACTCTAGATTCAATGAATCGATCACACCAAACTATTAGTTTCCCATTCAAGATATGTGTGTGATTCAGTAAATCAATAAGTTCAAATGATTTTAAGCAAACAAATATTTAAATCAAATCATCATGAAATAACAGTGATTTTCAAAGACCATTTTTCAAAAGAAAATTTCAAGATATTTCTGACAAGTATAAGAGAAATTTCAGATTATTTACATCTAGTTTGAGAGGTATTCATGATCCAGAAAATTTAGAAAATAATTTATTTGAAATCACTTGAATCAATGTCAGGTTTTGAGATATAATGAATTATTCACACAAGATTGATAATTTCAAATTTAAGTGGTGTGTGACATTCAAAATATCTCGAATTTCAGATGATTTCAAAAACACAAATTTCAACCATAATAATCATGAATAAAGGTGAAATTCAAGATGTATCACTGTGATTCAAGACAGTTCAAAAAATATCCAAGCCAATCTGAAAACCAATGAAATTATCACGACTGAGAAATAATAGTGTGCTGTAATGAGTATAAATTTTCAAACCTTTCTAAAATGAATTAGAAGAACCTCAGAACAGCAAAGATGTGTGAAATTTCAATTGTTTTTCAAATCTTCAAAAAAATTAGAATTCGTACTTACAGTGTTCAAGATATACCAAGAATATATCAATACTGTTGCGAAATCAGAGAACAGAAAAATAAACTTCAAAACAATTGCAGATATATACAAGTTCAAATTCAGGATCTGGAAATGATTAACACACGATGATTTTATACAAATAAAGAAAATTTCCAGAAAATCGTGAATTCTACAATTGGAAGTTTAAGAAGTACAGACTAAGAAGAATATGGCAGTGTTAAATCAAAAAACAAAGAACAGAAGGAGTAGAGGAAGGAATAAACACAGAAAAAAAATAAAAACAAAGAGAATATACAAAGGTGAGTTTAGAGATCATACCAGAATCCAATGTAAAACAGAATCTCTAACTCAACAGTCTTGGCTTAAGGAACTGTGAATGGTTACATAAGTATTGAGCAGCTTGAATCTAAATCTCTTTTGCTTAGCAGTTCCCGAGCCACCTCTGGTACCTAACAGTTTAGAGAATCGAGTGGTCTAACAAAATTTGTAAAACCACTCACAGTTTTGTACATAGCTTTAGGTACCCAAACTTGTTTATATAACAATCCATCAGAATTTACCAAATTACCTTTAGGACCCAGATCTGTTTGAAATTAGACGAATTCACTTTACTTCTTTTTGAGGTCCAAGAATGATAGAATGGTTGGTTATAAAACAAATTATTATTTTGTTTATGTTTCAAAAAATCTTGTGAATTGCCAGAGTTTAAAATTTCAAAACAATCTTTTCCAAGATAATTTGAAGTGTCCTTAAAATCATTTGAATTCATCCTATCGAAACGATTGACATTCCCAAAGCCAAGACCAGATTTATTTCCAATAGAAACTTGGTTTTGTAATAGCATATTCAACGATTTTTTCCCCATTATAAAATTTATCCAAAGTTGATTCTAATCGTTGAATTTTGGATTTTAGATCGCTATTTTCTTTTAATAAATTTGAGGAATTATTTATAGCGATCTTCTGTTCAGCATTGGACTATTTCAAAACCAAATTCTCATTTTCAAGCAATTTAATTTTGGCTAGGGATTCAGAAATTCCAAGTTCAAATCGTTTTTGCTTTTCAGACTCAAATTTCTTGGATTTTTCAATCTCATTTTCAAGTTCTTCTAAAATCAAATTTGATTTCAATAAGTTATCCTTTTCAGCAATTTCAAATTTGGAATTTATATCTATTTTAAAATTTTCAAATTCCTTTTGCAGAAGGTTATTCAAATTTGATAACTCAGTCTTGTTCTCATTTAAGATCAGAATTTCATTTTCAAACTTTTGAATATTTTCATTTAGATGAACAAGATTGGTTTTCAATTTCAAACAATTTTTGCAAACTAAATTTGAAGAATTTTTAACATATTCTAGTTGTGATTCGAAATTATCAATTTTGCTGGTCAACTCAAGATTTTTAGATTTCAGAAATTTGTTTTTAGATTGGAATTATCAACAGATTTAGTAAAATCAATACACATATAAACCAAATCTTCATAAGAGAAATTTTCTGTTTCACCATCTGTTGACTCTCCATCTTCTGATCCATTTGAAGTTTCATCCACATGACCTGTTAAGCATAGATCTAAATCAGAGTTGACATTTTGAGGGTTTGAGGTTTTGAGCTGTTGTCAGATTTTCTATACAGCTTGTTGAGAGTATTCCGGATTTCCTGTGCAGTTAAACAATGGGAGATAAGGCTATATTGATCATCATCATGATGAGAATATAAAATATGAGTAGCGCGAGAATTAAAAGCAAAATCTACCCCATCATATCCATTCATAATAACATCCCAACATTTAATATCAACAGATTTTAAATAAAATTCCATTTTGGATTTCCAGTTTAAAAAATCTGTTTCATCGAAAATAGTTGGAGATGAACTGGACTGGCTCTCTATGAGTTGACAACTCGGAAACACCATTACTCTAGAGTTAACAGAATACCTGCTCTGATACCACTTGTTGGATCAAGATTAACCCTAGAGGGGGGTGAATAGGGTTTATCACAGTTTTTAACTAAATTAAAAATCTAACGAGATATATAATAATAAACAGATCACATAATATAGCAGAAATAGAAATGCAGAAAATAAATCACACACAGATATACCCAGCTTCGGCAAAACCCTGCCTACTGCTGCATTTCAAAGGTTTCTACTAGGTGATAGAACAGATCCTGCATACAAGACCATGTACACTCGCAAACCCTGCTCCTATTCTAACCCTACGCTTAAAACCCTAGACTGACTGATATTCCCTCGATCAGATTTCCCCTGATTACGACCCCATAAACAGTAACCCAGATTTTACAAACTTTGTCAATTGACAGTCAACACCCTGACTGAATCCCCTAGTATTTTACAGACACTAGAACTGTTTCGGTTCGATTTACAAAACAAAATTAAAATACAACAAAAAAATAAATTAAAACAAGATGAAACCCTAGTAAATAAATAAATGAAGGAGTTAAAATATTAAAGGGTCATCCCCTTTTTCTTTTGACAATGCGTCAGCCCCCTTTCGTATGTGTGGCACCCCGATTTATCTTGCCCGATCCTTTCTTTGGAAAATAATAATGGCGGCAGCTCTCACGAATTTCAGGGCTAGGGTTTCTGATTTGAATCCAAATCGATTGCGATGTTGATCTAAAAAAAATTCCTCTTTGATGCTCAAATCTGTGTGGCTCTCTGACGCTTTGAGTTAGGATACTGATGATCGAAAACGATAAAAGAATTTGGTGAGTTCCTCTGAATTTTTTTTATCAATTTTTGCTTTGAAATGCTTGAATTGATTTGTGGGTTTTCGATACATATGCCAATGAAGTAGTGGGTGATTAAATAGGGTTACAAACCCTATAATTATTCTCTGATTTCAAAAAGGATTCGATCTGATTTTTGTGAGTTTTCCTCTTTTAATTCCCTTGACTGAATCGGCTTTGAATGAGTTGATGAATTTGAAAATTGTTTGTTGCCTTTTTATTCTCCTTGAAATGATACTGCCGAGATTCAAAAACAGGAAACAAAAAAAAACAATGTTTTCCCTATGTGATATTTCTTACCAAAAATTGATTTGCCATTTCTGGAATCCCATGCACTGAATTGTTTTTCAAATCTGGATATAACTTCAAAAAGAAAATACACTTGCTCAATTTTCTGGAAGACCAATTATGAGATTTGAATGTTGATTTCTTTACATATGATTGCCGAGATTGATTTCTGAAAATTGGAAATACTTTTCCATTTTGAATACTGACTTCTTGTTCCTTAAAACACATGCCGAGTTTATCATGCACCCAAACCTAACATCTCCTATGCTCTGATTATATATTAATGATCTTTGCAAATTATGGACTGACTTGAATTTATTTATTTCTGGAATGATTTGCATGTGTGAATTAAACACTTGCCAATTTTGCTCTTAGATGAATCCACTGATTTCGTGCTACTTATACATGTAATCCATGCTGAGATATGCTCCCTTGAATTCATTTGTATTCACTGAACTGTGTACCCATGGATATTTGTCCTTCACCATTCATTTGTGATGCCATGAATACAGACATTTCTAGAAATTTATTTTATGCCAAAACCTAATTTTCTGGACTGATTTAAACATGCTTGCCACCTCCTGTATTTCATCTTGAAACTAATTTATTGCAAGAATGCTAGTTCCTTTCTTGACCACTGAAATGCTTTGAACTCTGATTCATCAAGTTTGCTCCTATATATTCAATTTGCTGTCTGATGGCTTGGCATTAGTGCTGAGCGCACACACACACATGACCATGTACATGATGTACATGCCTGTATATGTAATGTCCTTTATATGTAGCCTGAACCATCAATATGCTGAAATAAGACTTGTATTGTTTCTTTGCTGCACCATCTTGTTTATGTTGTTTGCTCAGTTCATTTTTATATGTATGCCATGACCTTGTTGTAGCATGTATTAACACTTCAGCAGTTTCAATTTACTTTATCTATTCTAGGCATTGACACTTGCATTTTTGGCTGAACTTTAAAACTAATGCTTTGTTGGACATTTTGCTATGTGTCCCCTGTGACTTGTAACATGCTTCATCACTTTGCTGATATACACTGTATAGTTGGAATCACCATGCACTTGTCTTGAACCATGTTTGAGCCTTCGTTTCAATTTTCAGCTGCGCACCATTTTTGCTGAAGCTCCATCATGTTTGCTCGACCACTTTTGTTTGAGTTGTTTTGCACTTTGAATTATGCTCGGCCATGCTTAGCTAGCTGTACTATTGTGAATCTGTCATGAATATGCTCGCTGATTTGCATGTGTATTCCCTGCGTATTTGTGGTGCACATCCTATTTCAAAACTTGGTTATTTGGCATGACTATGAACTGTGCACTGAGTCGAGATGGTCCACATGGCTACTCCTCGTTGCACACTGAATTGGCGTGGCAGTGCTGTAATAACCCGGAAATTCTGAGCCAGTTTAAATTTTTTATTTAGGCAATTATGGCGAATTTTCTATATTTAAAATAAATTATTTTAAATAATATCGACGAGAAATTTATTTTGAATATATTTAGAATGTATATATTTATACGCGTCGTCGTTAGAATATAAATAATTACATATAATTATAAATAGAATTGAAAATGGCGCGGTAGTTCGATAATTCGATTTCAAACTTCAATTGAATGTACCGGGTGCAAAACAATCCGGATTTTAGTAAAACCAAAAACATTAGAATCTAATTGATAATTTCTTTCCAAAGAATCCGAAAAATTGAAATTTCGTAGCGGGAATCAAAAGATATGTCCAGTTGAAAATTCTGAATAGTCGCTATGGAATTCAGGCCCTTAAAAATGGGAATTTTGCAAACGACCTCGGATTTCGACGAAACCACTTTTGTTGGGTCCGTGATGTCAAATTATTGCTAGGTTTTCAAATTTCATAATTTTTCGATTCAATATGTGAGCGTGGCAAAGGAAAACGCGTTTGACCAGTTTCAGTTGATTTTAATCGACTGGAAAATGGCCATTTTTCCAACGGTCTCGGAATTAAACGAAACTAGTTTTGTTAGGATCGTATCATCAATACGAAGCTAGAAAATATTTTTCTGCAATTTATAGAGTTAGTGTGTGACCCCGGTAAATTGAAATGCGCGTTCAAATTCAATATATAGAGTTATATGTTGATTTTAACGGAAACTGATCGAAACGATCGAATCAGACTACGATACATATCCCATTGTGTTCGGAATGGGCGTAATTAGCTAGGAATGACAGTCAGTGGGTTTGATTTCGAGTTCGAATTTTAAAGTTGCTTTTTAGAAATTAATAAATTAAAATATATATTTTTATATAAGCACTCCCTCACACCCTCTCTCCTCGGACTTGGTCAAACATCGATTTACAAAAAAAAACCTAAATCTAAAATCACGCCCCCACAACCAACTCCCGCCCCACGTCGCTCCACCGTTCGACCCGCCGCCACGCACCTCCATCCTCGCCTCTACTCCGACGCCTCAGGCGTCCTCCGTGCTCTATGACGCGAGTGTCCAGCTCGAACCATCGCTCCAAGAAGTCGCCGTTCCCAGGCGAATTCCGAGGTTGAAGGGTGATCGAGCTAGAGGTGCTTGGTGGCCGGAGGGAGCTCGCGCAAAGGCGGACCTCGTAGCAGCGCCTGATTGCCGTCCAAAGCCTCGAACTGCGCGCAAATGGGAACCCTAACATCGAATGGATGGGTTCGAACTGCTCTGGATGAAGATGAACTGAAAACGTGAGTAAATGTAGGGGAGGTAACGGCCTAATTTCTTTGATTAAGGAATGTTAATTACAGGTTAATTATATTAAATTTATTTATTTAGTTATTGAATAGCAAAGTAAAAATTCGATTTTTATATATTGAATAGCAAAATAAAAAATTCGATTTTTATATATTGAATAGCAAAGTAAAAATTCGATTTTTATATATTGAATAGCGAAGTGAAAATTCGATTTTTAAATGTATGAAGCGATTATAAAAATATGATTTTTATTTTAAAGACATCCAATATAACAATGTGTGATTTTTGTATATGTAGTGGCTACAGCAACGAAGATGACAAAAATGCGATAAAGATGAAGTTTTCTATCAAAGAAGAGTCGTGGGATTGGATAACTATTGGTGAGAATTTCTCACTCTTTAATTTCTTTTCTAGTTATATATATATATATATACTAGGATGCATACGGTGCTTAGTAGCACCCGACACAATCGTCCACAGACCATGGACTTGTTTGTTTGATTGCAAAAATTAGTTAGATTATTTGGTTGAAATTTGAGTTGTTTGGTGAAATGGAATGGATTGATTGATGTGTGAATGGCGTGGGCCTTCACTAGACCGGGGATAAGGCTAGGCCTCGTCCCGTTTCTAGTATCATGGCGTTATGCCGCCGAAATTTTCTAAAATATGTTAGAAAAATAAAAATATCATTTTTATTGTGTAAATGAACTGAATAGAAATTCATATGTTAAAATAAAATGTTTTATCGTTAAAAATATAATTTTTAACGTGAAGTGAATAAAATAAAATATTCACTTACATACCGGACGGTTTGTTTATGTACACCTATTTGAAGGACATTGATTGGGACGATAAATTTTACCCATCGCCCAACTGCACAAATAAAAATATATGTTTGTTGATTTGAAACCCCACACGGGTGTTGGGATGAAATTTGAAGTTCACTCATCCTGATTGATTAAATGTGTCGATCGGTTGATTGACATGTTGTAATAAGCGTTAGATATCTATATTTGATGCTTATACAGTGTAGTGCACTTTGGTTGATGGTTGATTATTTTTCAATGCTATTATATAAGTGTGATGTATGAAAATCCATATAATTAAGATTATATGGTAATTGATTGGGCCTCATTCCAATTTAGAAAATAAAGAATATCAATATAAAATAAAGGTTCATGTGTTGACTGTACTCATCCGTTGAGATTAGTCATGTGTTGAACGAAATATTTTTATAATAAAATTTACATCGTTATCAATATAAAGTAAAGGTTCATGTGTTGACTGCACTCATCCGTTGAGGTTAGTCATGTGTTGAACGAAATATTTTTATAATAAAATTTACATCTTTATCAATATAATATAAAGGTTCATGTGTTGACTGCACTCATCCGTTGAGATTATTCATGTGTTGAACGAAATATTTTAATAATAAAATTTACACCTTTATCAATATAAAGTAAAGGTTCATGTGTTGACTGTACTCATCCGTTGAGATTAGTCATGTGTTGAACAAAATATTTTAATAATAAAATTTACATCTTTATCAATATAAAATAAAGGTTCATGTGTTGACTGTACTCATCCGTTGAGATTAGTCATGTGTTGAACGAAATATTTTGATAATAACAAATATTTTGATAATAGGAAATATTTGAAATAGAATATTTGAAAATAGAAATACATTAAGCCGTGTTGATTAGATTGACGCCATTTTGACGTGAACGATATTTATATCAATTTTATTCATTTCGAATTGAATTGAATTGAAAACGATTTCGAAATGAATTGAATTGAAAATGATTTCGAAATGAATTGAACTGAAAACGATTTAAAAATGAATTGAATTGAAAACGATTTCGAAATGAATTGAATTGAAAACGATTTCGAAATGAATTGAATTGAAAACGGTTTCGAAATGAATTGAATTGAAAACGATTTCGAAATGAATTGAATAGAAAACGAATTTGATTTCAATTGAATATATAACGAATTTGATTTCAATTGAATATATAACGAATTTGATTTGAAAAGAAAATGAATTTGATTTGATTTGAATAGAAAACGAATTTGATTTCAATTGAATATATAACGAATTTGATTTGAATAGATAACGAATTTGATTTGATTTGAATAGAAAACGAATTTGATTTGATTTGAATAGAAAACGAATTTGATTTCAATTGAATATATAACGAATTTGATTTCAATTGAATATATAACGAATTTGATTTGAATAGAAAACGAATTTGATTTCAGTTGAATATATAACGAATTTGATTTCAATTGAATATATAACGAATTTGATTTGAATAGAAAACGAATTTGATTTGATTTGAATATATAACGAATTTGATTTCATTTGAATATATAACGAATTTGATTTCAATTGAATATATAACGAATTTGATTTGAATAGAAAACGAATTTGATTTGATTTGAATATATAACGAATTAGATTTCAATGGAATATATAACGAATTTGATTTGAATAGAAAACCAATTTGAATTGAATCGAATAGAAAACCAATTTGAATTGAATCGAATAGAAAACCAATTTGAATTGAATCGAATAGAAAACGACTTTGGAATTGAATTGAATTGAAAACGAATTCAAATTGAATTGAAAGCGAATTGAAATGAATTCAAATTGAATTGAAATTTGAATTGAATAGAAATGAATTTTAAAACGAATTTATAAAGAAGAATTCAATTTTGATTTGAATTGAAATGGAAGTTGAAATTTCTTTTGAAACGAATTTAAAACTATTTATAAAATTCGTTTTGAATAGTAATTGACGAAATATATATTATATATATAATATATATTATATATATAATATAATGGCCTGAATAGAACGCGCCGCGCCGCGGCAGTTCGTAATTTTGACCATTTATTTCAAACGGACACTACGGGAGATCCGACCATCGGATTCTCCTAAAATCAAAACCGTTGGGTTCGTATCGAAGAGAGCTTTCTAACGAATATTAGAAATTTGAAATCTAACGGTTGGATTTGGAGATACGTCCAAATCAAATTCGAAAAAGGTCGCGGTAAGTGCAGTTCGATGGCCATTATTGGAAATCGATTGTACGGGCCTTAATAAAATTATTAAAAATAGTAATAATTTGTGTAAAATCATAAGAAATGATTTGGGAAAAATTGGGGTGAAAAACTCCATATTTGAAAAGATAAAAATAGATTTTTATCGAAATGAACTAGTTTGAACTCAATTTAAAACCCGGGTTTTTATTTTTAAATAAATAAATTAGATTTAAAAAGGGGTTTTAAATAATCGGAATTTCTAATATATTTAATTAGATTTGAAATGGGTTTATCGTGAATGGTGTTTTAAAGAACACTAGTTCTTTAACCCGATAATAAATAGAATGTGATTTGGGTTTGTCGTGAACTGTGTTTTAAATAACACCTAGTTCTTTAACCCAGTAAAAGGAGTTTTAATGAATCTACAATTAAATTGAAATGTGAATTGATAATTTAAATTATCAAATATAGAAAGTGAGCGAGAATGGAGTATTACCAGTTTTTCTCCAAAGCGATAGTTAAATCTTTAATTGGATTTGAACGTGAAATAGTAATTAATTTTACCGACAACACTGTGGTGTTAGATATGGAGTATTACCAGTTTTGCTTCATGGGATGAATAGGTTGGGATTGGAAAATAAAATAAATAATTACTTCGTTACGGTTCGCTAATCTCGACTAGTTTGGAAAACCATAATTTGGTTCGAAATGACATCCAAAGGAAGATTAAAGGATAAATTTTAAAGAATTTATTTTGGATAAAATTAATGGGAACCTTTCCCAAAAGATGTGAATATTTAAATAACAGAATATTCGGAATTGGAATGAGGCGTATGTTGTGTTTGGATAACATTTGTTTTTAATATACGCGGGTTGTTCGGAAAGGCCGGGTATACACCCATTCTGAATAACCGATTCGACGATATGTCGAAGATGAAGACGGTGGTCGAAGACCGGAAGTCTTCACATCGTTTGGATTATTACTGACGATCCTGATTGGGCTGTACACCCAAGAGGATGGAAATAGTTGGTGGTCGTCCAGACGTACTTGGAGATGGATGGATATGCGAGGAAAGTGCCTCCGGTTTCGTTCAGACCCAGAACGAACTTGTAAATGGATTGTGTGTCTGACACTGGATTTTATTCTGTGTTGATTGATTTCTGTTAAATATACATCTGTTTGGCGGCGGAGAATTTATTCTTTTGCTTAACGCCCTTCTCTGAGACGTACGAGCTCAGAGGTTGTATATCGATGGACATCAGTCGCACGGCATGAATTGCCTGTGTGGCATGCTAAGATGCAATGATCAAGGCTTCTGTTGAAAAGCAAAGTCTTGTGGTTGATGATCAAAGCACGGCCTCTGTGGCGTAGCTTTGTGTATAACGTGAATTCGCGAGCCTCACACCTCGGTATGAGTCAAAAAGGGGATACGGACTGCAGGGAGAGCACGACGTTTCTTTCTAGCTTTGGTGGTGTCATTGACTTACCAGCCCTGACATATATATACTTTTCACCTTTGTGGTTGTTGGATGAGGCGCCTCGATTATAGGTCTGTAAGGACCGGGAAACATGTGTTCAGGAATTGCCAATCCTCTAACGTAAGTGAGGACCGACCCTGAAGCATCCAAGGGTTGCCCAGAGTGCGTAGCCCTGGGACATTTGCTAGAGTGTCTCGAACGCGGAGAGGAGCTTGCCCCTTGCCTCGACTCATGACGGAAATCCAATTTCCAATACGTGTATTTCGGCTTTATTTGTAGAGCCTAGTATGGCGACATAGTAGCATGAGATACTATGTCGTCTATGATTTATATTTATGATTGAAATTGTTTTGACACTATACAATTATTATAGTATCAAATGATTTGTTTTAAACGTATCAAGCATGTTTGGCTATTATAAGGGAAAACCCTATCCTCCGGCTTGCGTTGCATTGTGTGATGGGACCTGGGTCTTATAATAGCTTCATTTTTCGAAAAAGCATTGCGTTGTTTATTCTATGCACTGGTATTCTTGGGAGAAAACCCGTTCCGTGTTATACGGCGTGGTCCCTTGAATTACTCTCTTTTAAAGTAAAGCTTTAAATAACTGTTTTAGTTCTCACACTAGTCACATGACTGACCTGGAGTTTATTGTTTTAACCTAAACTCTGGGTGCCCTCATTTTCCGCACGGGCAGCTAGTAGTTTTGATTTTGCAGATTTATATTCGCAGGATCCTGGTTTACAGCTGGAATGATATCCGGAAAGCTCTGTATCCGTATATCACCTTCAGTTGTGCTTTGTATTATTTTCCGCTGCTATGTAATTTATTGTAATCTCTGATATTTATCGAATGTAATTTATTCAATTATACTCTGTATATTCTTGTATCTGATGGAATTGTTGTAATAACAATGAAATGTTCTTCCGTCTGCGTTTATTTGTGTGTTTTTCTCAAAGTATCTGCTCTTTCCTTCACGGGGAAGTTACGGGTTCTTACAGTAGTATCAGAGCTTTGGTTTACAGAGCTCGGGAACAAGACACATTAGAACCATTCGAAAGAATTCATCAGATATTGGATTAGCAATATCCAATTAGAATGACTCGTTAGATATAGGATCAGTAGTATCCTAGAACGAGTGTGAAGAGTATATTTTTCAAATTGAAAACAATTTTGTTTTGAAATTTAAATCGCTTTATACGTATTTGATTATTTATTTATTTTGAATTTGGACAATCCAATATATAAAGGTTTTGCATATACGCGTCATGAACGTATATTCGAAGTTTTAATATATTAGATAGATATAGAGTCACACTCTAGTCGCCCGGAGATGATTCTACTGATGACTATATAGCATCAGTAGTGTGTGTTCGAGTTTCGAAGGTGTGATTTTCTATATATTTCCATTAGACTGGTGTGAGAACCAAAACTAATATAGTTAGAACACTTTGTTGTGAATTGGCATCAAAAACAAGATTTTCTGTATATATATCAAAATTATGAATTTGAAACGTTAATCCACTAATTGATTGATGTTTGTGTTGTTTGATTATTGTTGCCTTATTGAATTTTTTTTGAACCATTATGCCTAATTGAACCAAATATTGAACTGTATTGAAAATTGGTCGCATTTGCATGCATATACATATACTTACATTGAACAGGTCATAGCAAGGAGGCTAGAGCCGAAGAATAAAATTTGTTTGCCCGACAAATAGGTACATATTTACTATAATTTACTGTTTTGTTTGGGTGATGATGATTTTATGAGCCTATTGGCTAGCCGCTTGGCTTTTTCTTTTTCTTTTTGAGATCAGAAGGCCTATATGGCAATTTCGGGATTTTCCGGTGGCTCCCGGTGCAGGGGAGGTTATGGCGAAATTTTTCGAAAATTTAGGGTGTTAGCCAAATTTTTGAAAATTTGAAAATTCTCAGAAACTGAAAAGTTGGAGAATGGAAGCCAGATCGAACGTAGAGCTGATTAATCAAACCACTTTCGACTTTGTTCCTTTTCGGGGACGAAAAGTTTTAAGTGGGGGAGATTGTAATAACCCGGAAATTCTGAGCCAGTTTAAAATTTTTATTTTGGCAATTATGGCGAATTTTCTATATTTAAAATAAATTATTTTAAATAATATCGACGAGAAATTTATTTTGAATATATTTAGAACGTATATATTTATATGCGTCATCGTTAGAATATAAATAATTATATATAATTATAAATAGAATTGAAAATGGCGCGGTAGTTCGATAATTCGATTTCAAACTTCAATTGAATGTACCGGGTGCAAAACAATCCGGATTTTAGTAAAACCAAAAACATTAGAATTTAATTGATAATATCTTTCCAACGAATCCGAAAAATTGAAATTTCATAGCGGGAATCAAAAGATATGTCCAGTTGAAAATTCTGAATAGTCGCTATGGAATTCGGGCCCTTAAAAATGGGAATTTTGCAAACGACCTCGGATTTCGACGAAACCACTTTTGTTGGGTCTGTGATGTCAAATTATTGCTAGGTTTCAAATTTCATAATTTTTCGATTCAATATGTGAGCGTGGCAAAGGAAAACGCGTTTGACCAGTTTTAGTTGATTTTAATCGACTGGAAAATGGCCATTTTTCCAACGGTCTCGGAATTCAACGAAACTAGTTTTGTTAGGACCGTATCATCAATACGAAGCTAGAAAATATTTTTCTGCAATTTATAGAGTTAGTGTGTGACCCCGGTAAATTGAAATGCGCGTTCAAATTCAATATATAGAGTTATATGTTGATTTTAACGGAAACTGATCGAAACGATTGAATCAGCCTACGATACATATCCCATTGTGTTCAGAATGGGGGTAATTAGCTAGGAACGACAGTCGGTGGGTTTGATTTCGTGTTCGAATTTTAAAGTTGCTTTTTAGAAATTAATAAATTAAAATATATTTTTATATAAGCACTCCCTCACACCCTCTCTCCTCAGACTTGGTCAAACATCGATTTACAAATAAAATAAAACAAATACCTAAATCTAAAATCTCGCCCCCACAGCCAACTCCCGCCCCACGTCGCTCCACCGTTCGACCCGCCGCCACGCACCTCCATCCTCCCCTCTACTCCGACGCCTCAGGCGTCCTCCGTGCTCTATGACGCGAGTGTCCAGCTCGAACCATCGCTCCAAGAAGTTGCCGTTCCTAGGCGAATTCCGAGGTTGAAGGGTGATCGAGCTAGAGGTGCTTGGTGGCCGGAGGGAGCTCGCGCAAAGGCGGACCTCGTAGCAGCGCCTGATTGCCGTCCAAAGCCTCGAACTGCGCGCAAATGGGAACCCTAACATCGAATGGATGGGTTCGAACTGCTCTGGATGAAGATGAACTGAAAACGTGAGTAAATGTAGGGGAGGTAACGGCCTAATTTTTTTGATTAAGGAATGTTAATTACAGGTTAATTATATTAAATTTATTTATTTAGATATTGAATAGCAAAGTAAAAATTCGATTTTTATATATTGAATAGCAAAGTAAAAATTCGATTTTTATATATTGAATAGCAAAGTGAAAATTTGATTTTTAAATGTATGAAGCGATTAAAAAAATATGATTTTTATTTTAAAGACATCCAATATAAAAATGTGTGATTTTTATAAAAGTAGTGGCTACAGCAACGAAGATGACAAAAATGCGATAAAGATGAAGTTTTCTATCAAAGAAGAGTAGTGGGATTGGATAGCTATTGGTGAGAATTTCTCACTCTTCAGTTTCTTTTCTAATTATATATATATACTAGGATGCAGACGGTGCTTAGTAGCACCCGAAACAATCGTCCACAGACCATGGACTTGTTTGTTTGATTGCAAAAATTAGTTAGATTATTAGGTTGAAATTTGAGTTGTTTGGTGAAATGGAATGGATTGATTGATGTGTGAATGGCGTGGGCCTTCACTAGACCGGGGATAAGGCTAGGCCTCGTCCCGTTTCTAGTATCGTGCCGTTATGCCGCCGAAATTTTCTAAAATATGTTAGAAAAATAAAAATATCATTTTTATTGTGTAAATAAACTGAATAGAAATTCATATGTTAAAATAAAAAATTTTATCGTTAAAAATATAATTTTTAACGGGAAGTGAATAAAATAAAATATTCATTTACAAACCGGACGGTTTGTTTATGTACACCTATTTGAAGGACATTGATTGGGACGATAAATTTTACACATTGCCCAACTGCACAAATAAAAATATATGTTTGTTGATTTGAAACCCCACACGGGTGTTGGGATGAAATTTGAAGTTCACTCATCCTGATTGATTAAATGTGTCGATCGGTTGATTGACAGGCTGTTATAAGCGTTAGATATCTATATTTGATGCTTATACAGTGTAGTGCACTTTGGTTGATGGTTGATTATTTTTCAATGCTATTATATAAGTGTGATGTATGAAAATCCATATAATTAAGATTATATGGTAATTGATTGGGCCTCATTCCAATTTAGAAAATAAAGAATATCAATATAAAATAAAGGTTCATGTGTTGACTGTACTCATCCGTTGAGATTAGTCATGTGTTGAACGAAATATTTTTATAATAAAATTTACATCTTTATCAATATAAAGTAAAGGTTCATGTGTTGACTGCACTCATCCGTTGAGGTTAGTCATGTGTTGAACGAAATATTTTTGTAATAAAATTTACATCTTTATCAATATAATATATAGGTTCATGTGTTGACTGCACTCATCCGTTGAGATTAGTCATGTGTTGAACGAAATATTTTAATAATAAAATTTACATCTTTATCAATATAAAGTAAAGGTTCATGTGTTGACTGTACTCATCCGTTGAGATTAGTCATGTGTTGAACGAAATATTTTAATAATAAAATTTACATCTTTATCAATATAAAATAAAGGTTCATGTGTTGACTATACTCATCCGTTGAGATTAGTCATGTGTTGAACGAAATATTTTGATAATAACAAATATTTTGATAATAGGAAATATTTGAAATAGAATATTTGAAAATAGAAATACATTAAGCCGTGTTGATTAGATTGACGCCATTTTGACGTGAACAATATTTATATCAATTTTATTCATTTCGAAATGAATTGAATTGAAAACGATTTCGAAATGAATTGAATTGAAAACGATTTCGAAATGAATTGAATTGAAAACGATTTCGAAATGAATTGAATTGAAAACGATTTCGAAATGAATTGAATTGAAAACGGTTTCGAAATGAATTGAATTGAAAACGATTTCGAAATGAATTGAATAGAAAACGAATTTGATTTCAATTGAATATATAACGAATTTGATTTCAATTGAATATATAACGAATTTGATTTGAATAGAAAACGAATTTGATTTGATTTGAATAGAAAACGAATTTGATTTCAATTGAATATATAACGAATTTGATTTGAATAGATAACGAATTTGATTTGATTTGAATAGAAAACGAATTTGATTTGATTTGAATAGAAAACGAATTTGATTTCAATTGAATATATAACGAATTTGATTTCAATTGAATATATAACAAATTTGATTTGAATAGAAAACGAATTTGATTTCAATTGAATATATAACGAATTTGATTTCAATTGAATATATAACGAATTTGATTTGGATAGAAAACGAATTTGATTTGATTTGAATATATAACGAATTTGGTTTCAATTGAATATATAACGAATTTGATTTCAATTGAATATATAACGAATTTGATTTGAATAGAAAACGATTTTGATTTGATTTGAATATATAACGAATTTGATTTCAATGGAATATATAACGAATTTGATTCGAATAGAAAACCAATTTGAATTGAATCGAATAGAAAACCAATTTGAATTGAATCGAATAGAAAACCAATTTGAATTGAATCGAATAGAAAACGACTTTGGAATTGAATTGAATTGAAAACGAATTCAAATTGAATTGAAAGCAAATTGAAATGAATTCAATTTGAATTGAAATTTGAATTGAATAGAAATGAATTTTAAAACGAATTTATAAAGAAGAATTCAATTTTGATTTGAATTGAAATGGAAGTTGAAATTGCTTTTGAAATGAATTTAAAACTATTTATAAAATTCGTTTTGAATAGTAATCGACGAAATATATATTATATATATAATATAATGGCCTGAATAGAACGCGCCGCGCCGCGGCAGTTCGTAAATTTCGACCATTTATTTCAAACGGACATTACGGGAGATCCGACCGTCGGATTCTCCTAAAATCGGAACCGTTGGGTTCGTATCGAAAAGAGCTTTCTAACGAATATTAGAAATTTGAAATCTAACGGTTGGATTTGTAGACACGTCCAAATCAAATTCGAAAAAGGTCGCGGTAAGTGCAGTTCGATGGCCATTATTGGAAATCGATTGTACGGGCCTTAATAAAATTATTAAAAATAGTAATAATTTGTGTAAAATCATAAAAAATGATTTGGGAAAAATTGGGGTGAAAAACTCCATATTTGAAAAGATAAAAATAGATTTTTATCGAAATGAACTAGTTTGAACTCAATTTAAAACCCGGGTTTTTATTTTTAAATAAATAAATTAGATTTAAAAAGGGGTTTTAAATAATCGGAATTTCTAATATATTTGATTAGATTTGAAATGGGTTTATCGTGAACGGTGTTTTAAAGAACACTAGTTCTTTAACCCGATAATAAATAGAATGTGATTTGGGTTTGTCGTGAACTTTGTTTTAAATAACACCTAGTTCTTTAACCCAGTAAAAGGAGTTTTAATGAATCTACAATTAAATTGAAATGTGAATTGATAATTTAAATTATCAAATATAGAAAGTGAGCGAGAATGGAGTATTACCAGTTTTGCTCCAAAGCGATAGTTAAATCTTTAATTGGATTTGAACGTGAAATGGTAATTAATTTTACCGACAACACTGTGGTGTTAGATATGGAGTATTACCAGTTTTGCTTCATGGGATGAATAGGTTGGGATTGGGAAATAAAATAAATAATTACTTCGTTACGGTTCGCTAATCTCGACTAGTTTGGAAAACCATAATTTGGTTCGAAATGACATCCAAAGGAAGATTAAAGGATAAATTTTAAAGAATTTATCTTGGATAAAATTAATGGGAACCTTTCCCAAAAGATGTGAATATTTAAATAACAGAATATTTGGAATTGGAATGAGGCGTATGTTGTGTTTGGGTAACATTTGTTTTTAATATACGCGGGTTGTTCGGAAAGGCCGGGTTTATACCCATTCTGAATAACCGATTCGACGATATGTCGAAGATGAAGACGGTGGTCGAAGACCGGAAGTCTTCACATCGTTTGGATTATTACTGACGATCCTGATTGGGCTGTATACCCAAGAGGATGGAAATAGTTGGTGGTCGTCCAGACGTACTTGGAGATGGATGGATATGCGAGGAAAGTGCCTCCGGTTTCGTTCAGACCCAGAACGAATTTGTAAATGGATTGTGTGTCTGACACTGGATTTTATTCTGTGTTGATTGATTTCTGTTAAATATACATCTGTTTGGCGGCAGAGAATTTATTCTTTTGCTTAACGCCCTTCTCTGAGACGTACGAGCTCAGAGGTTGTATATTGATGGACATCAGTCGCACGGCATGAATTGCCTGTGTGGCACGCTAAGATGCAATGATCAAGGCTTCTGTTGAAAAGCAAAGTCTTGTGGTTGATGATCAAAGCACGGCCTCTGTGGCGTAGCTTTGTGTATAACGTGAATTCGTGAGCCTCACACCTCGGTATGAGTCAAAAACGGGATACAGGCTGCAGGGAGAGCATGACGTTTCTTTCTAGCTTTGGTGGTGTCAGTGACTTACCAGCCCTGACATATATATACTTTTCACCTTTGTGGTTGTTGGATGAGGCGCCTCGATTATAGGTCTGTAAGGACCGGGAAACGTGTGTTCAGGAATTGCCAATCCTCTAACGTAAGTGAGGACCGGCCCTGAAGCATCCAAGGGTTGCCCAGAGTGCGTAGCCCTGGGACATTTGCTAGAGTGTCTCGAACGCGGAGAGGAGCTTGCCCCTTGCCTCGACTCATGACGGAAATCCAATTTCCAATACGTGTATTTCGGCTTTATTTGTAGAGCCTAGTATGGCAACATAGTAGCATGGGATACTATGTCGTCTATGATCTATATTTATGATTGAAATTGTTTTGACACTATACAATTATTATAGTATCAAATGATTTGTTTTAAACGTATCAAGCATGTTTGGCTATTATAAGGGAAAACCCTATCCTCTGGCTTGCGTTGCATTGTGTGATGGGACCTGGGTCTTATAATAGCATCATTTTTCGAAAAAGCATTGCGTTGTTTATTCTATGCACTGGTATTCTTGGGAGAAAACCCGTCCCGTGTTATATGGCGTGGTCCCTTGAATTACTCTCTTTTAAAGTAAAGCTTTAAATAACTGTTTTAGTTCTCACACCAGTCACATGACTGACCTGGAGTTTATTGTTTTAACCTAAACTCTGGGTGTCCTCATTTTCCGCACGGGCAGCTAGTAGTTTTGGTTTTGCAGATTTATATTCGCAGGATCCTGGTTTACAGCTGGAATGATATCCGAAAAGCTCTGTATCCGTATATCACCTTCAGTTGTGCTTTGTTTTATTTTCCGCTGCTATGTAATTTATTGTAATCTCTGATCTTTATCGAATGTAATTTATTCAATTATACTCTGTATATTCTTGTATCTGATGGAATTGTTGTAATAACAATGAAATGTTCTTCCATCTGCGTTTATTTGTGTGTTGTTCTCAAAGTATCCGCTCTTTCCTTCACGGGGAAGTTACGGGTTCTTACAAGTGCACACGTGTATATATATGCACGTGTGTATATGAAGCCATTCAGAAAATTTCCTGTCCCTGTACATATACAAATTGTCTGCCTAGACACAGATGAATCAGATCAAGTCGTGAAGAATGATGAGAAACACACCAGAAAACTGAGGCAAATAAAATTTTAAAAATAAAACTTACATTTACATGAATTTTGAATATTATTTCTGTTCCATATACTGTGTGTGTGTTTCTTTATATGACAGGTATGAAGATGATGACTGGACTGACAGTGAATATGCTGTGAAGACAGAAGACTGAAGACAGTATATTGCAGTGTCAGTGTGTATAACAGTGACCAAATGTATATATGTACCGAGTGATTTTGTATATATATATGAGATGTATAGCCTGAGTGTTGTATTGATGAGCTGTGTAACAAACAATAAAAATTGTATATGAAAGAATTTTATTTCAGTGAATTACAATGTTGAGCAAATAGTGCAGTTGTAAATCTAAACTGTTAAATATTAAAATAAAATACTATATTTAAATAAAATACTATGTGAATATTTGAATTTATGTACAGTCGTATTCTATTTGAATATAAATATTATATTTCAGTCTATGATAAATATGTGAAACAGTACAACAACAAACACATTTAAAATAATATATATTTGGTTGTTATCAACAAACTAAAATCATATAATTGTGTATACAACACCATTATATACAACATAATGTATATTGTGATTTTGGGGCATGTCTATTATTGCAAATTTGGGAAGATTGGGTGTAACCTATTTTGAGTAATAGCTTGAATTTGAATTTGTGGAGCATAACATGCAATTAGCTTTGTTGGGGTATAACTTGAGAATTGGAACATGACTAGTTTTTATGAATTTGGAATAATTAGCATATAAAATCTAGACTTGGACATGTATGGTAAATATGCTAAAAGATAAACATGCCTAAGCCGAGGTTAGATCGAGTTGTAGTGTAAAACTGCCCGGAACCGTCCGGCACATCCAGTAACCGCAACAACACAGATCTATTATGAGAGGTTAGCGCATTTAGCTAAAAACCCGAGGTTAGAATGAGTTTGCGGTAAAGTCTGCCCGGAACCGCCCGGCACATCTAGCAACCACAAACAACAGTTCTAATGTGAGAGGTTAGGGCATTAATGAATGAATTAATGCTAATAAACAAGACATGCTAATAACTGAATAGTAGGGTTAAGTTAACTTAGGCCACACTTAACCAATACAACATGTTAATTAAACAGGTGAATTGGGTTAAGAAACACTTAACCAACATGACATGATGAATGGGTAGGGTTAAGTTAATACAAGAAGGCAACACTTAACCAATATAACATGATGCGTGGTAGGGTTAAGTTAAAACAAGAAGGCAAAACTTAAGCAATAAAACATGATGAATGAGAAGGGTTAAGTTAACACGAGAGGGCAACACTTAACCAATATAACATGATTTGTGGTAGGGTTAAGTTAAAACAAGAAGGCACCACTTAACCAATGTAACATGACAAGTGGGTGGGTTAAGTTAACTTGAATTGATTGATGACACTTAACCAATCCAACATGACAAGTGAAAAGTGTTTAGTTAATAAGAAACACTTAACCAACATGACATGATGAGTAGGTGGGTTAAGTTAACATGAATGGACAACACTTAACCATTAAATAAACATGCTTGAATAAGTGGGAGGGTTAAGTACATATCGAGTTCGTGGGTAATATTAGTAAATATAGGCCCATAAACTTACCCATTAAATAAACATGCTTGAAACAGTGGGAGGGTTAAGTACATATCGGGTTGGTGGGTAATATTAGTAAATATAGGCCCACAAACTTAACCAGTAGGAAACCCTAGTAACGGGGACCCATTTCAGCAGTAACCCACATAGATGTATCAAGGTACCCATTACTGGGATGATTATAAGCGGTCAAAATTAGCGGCGGGGGTACATTAGTGTAGGTTCCGACGGATTACGGGCGTGCATGTACTCCGGAGTGGAAAAAGAAGGCACTGGGTACTAGTAGTTACACAATGTGCATCTTGAATCGTGTCGAGTTGCTATCATAGAGTTGATACACCTTATGGTGGGACCAACACAGGGTATCTACACGCAAGAGAGGGCCGATTGACACAGACGCAAGGAAAATTAATACAAGTAGGGAGCCGATCGATATGGCAGTAAGGGTACATCTAACATATCCATGGCAATTAAGTAGATTGAGGTGGGATCCTCATAATAGATGTACACCTGAAGGCTACGACAATTGCGGGGATTGGGATCACATTATCATATTATCATTTTATTCAGATTACTAGTTCGGACACTAGTTAGGTGGTGCAGAGATATAGAAATCAGAATAACAGGATAGTAGCGAAGCAGAGAAAGAGTAGAAGCGCATTCAGTTTATCTTGTCTTATCATATCTATGTTAATCGTATGTTATCTTGTTATCCCTGTTATCATGGTATTATCTTATATTCAGTTTATTCATGTCATGATGCTTTCACCTATTTACATGCTGAAAGTCACTGGACTTACCAGACTTATGTCTAACCTGGTTTGTTTCGCCTCTTTTCTTCCGTTTCCACCCCTAGGTTCACAAGGAGGAGATGTTACCTCTTAGCTCAGTTTTCTTTCCAAGCTTGAAGATAGTCAATGTATTGCTTTGGACTCTCTCTTCCACTGCTATGGCTGGTTCATGCTTTATTGGGGAATATCATTGTTATTTTTATGCTTCTTTTATACTTGGAAGTTTTTGAATCAAGACGAAAGTATTATGTATTACTTTTAAGTATTATTGAGACAATTGTTGTAAAAGCTTGACTGAACCACATTGTTTATAAAATGACTTTATTTTCCGCTGCTTTATTTGTTTGTCTTGTAATTTATCTACATATTTTACCTGGAACGCTCCACCAAAGTTAAGGCATTCCCTTTGTGAGTGACCTTAACAGAGGTGAGGTGTTACAACATATCCTTATGTGTCGCCCCAATCTCATATCATCTCTTTTGTTTGCAAACATTTGTTTTAAATGATTTGACTTATTGTCTAAAGTCCAAGAGCATTTAAGCATTCTTATTTCTATATGTTGCCAGTTGTCACCAACAAAGAACATGTTGTCACCAATAAAGACTATAAGGCATATATTCTAACATAATAATTTGTTTAGTAATTAGTTATAAAAATTTCCCTGTTTTAAAGATGAATTTCACATAATTAAAATATTCACCAAGGACTATATTTTACGAAAAAATTAAGCTCATTTAACCTAGTATTATACTAAAACAATCGATATTCTTATCATTATTAGATAAATGAGATAAGGATAAATTTGACTTGGATGAATATAAGACCAAATGAAACATGTGTAAGGTCGGCCTTATACTTCAGCTACTGTCCCTAGCTAAAATATGTCCACAATTCCAGTGTATATAGCTAAGTTAGAGTAAAATTAAAAGTATGTTACACACAGAAAATGAGATATGTTATTGGTGATCCTGCAAATTCATTAAGCTCTTGTTAGGCTTGTAAAATTATGAGTTAGACAAGAAGTCAAATAAAGAATTTATATTCAGATAGACCATCCAGTTATTTACTAATAGTCCATTAAGTATTTATATCTAGTTGGCCCGATGTAACGACCCGGAATTTTTTCGACTTGAAAAATTGACAAACAACACTATGTTGACTATTCAAGAATTGAAAATATCGGATCATTAATAGAAAGAAGTTAGAGGGTGAGAAAATAGAAAGAAAGAAAATTAGAATAGAAGGAGAAGAAGATCACAATTGAACAAAATTAGAATAACACGAATCTCACAGTGGAATGAATAAATATATTATATAACATAACTTTGAAATAAAACCAGTATCTATATACAATACCATTATCGGAGTACAACACTTACAACACAACAAAAATAAACAATAGCTGTATAATCCTAAAAACTCCTGCTCCAGCTCTCCAAGTATATCTGTAAAATCCTGACTACTTGATTGCCCATACAAAATTGAGCACCCAAGAGTTTAGGGAAAACAACACAAAAATAAACTCTAGGTCAGTCAAGTGACTGATGTAAGTAAACTCTAACCATTTGTTTAACCTTTAAAATCCATTTAAAAGAAAGAATAATCAGAAGACCAATCCACAAATAAACACGGATGATTTTTACCTTACGATAACTCAAAACATTCTTTTAAAATATATACTCTTCTAATATTATAATAATGTCTAAATCAAATAAATAACAATCTAGTGGAATGCTTTCATATAACGTTCCACATATATAATATATAATCAAAAACCGCAGGCACTTATTGGGTAATGGATTCCAACTGGCAAGGTATGGGACCACCTTCCGACAGTGTATCTCTAGAGAGGAATACACCGGGTTCAACAAGAACATCTTGCAACATAAGCTAAACATGACCGGTCACTCATTTCGCTTGTGTGTACCGAATGTATTATCACCAATGGTTGGGATCAGTAACCATTTCCCAAAAGGACAACATTGAAATAGTATAAAGAAGCAAATGGATTTTCTCTAGATCAGGTGACAATACACCCTAATTGGGAGCTACCCACTTAGCCATGCGACCTACCCGATTTATACCATTTCCTGGTTGTGAGGCTTGAGGTCATAACATACAGATCACCCCTTTTATTTACTGTGAATGCCACATCATCATACCCACTAAATCACAAATTGATTTCTCCAAAAATACCACGGGTATATAGCTAAGAGAAACGAATTCCTCTACCATCAAATGTAAATACGTTTGAAGAGATCAACTTATGTGATCTATTAAATTTACTCTGTCAGACATTCTTCTATATAGATTGTCTTGGGACTGGACAAACCGAAGGCAGTATTCTGTAAATCCAACTTAGGAAAATTGTACCTAGGATTTTCAAGAACATCCCTTGCATAAATTCCGTCTTCAATTATCTTCATCATATTTCATTCGCAATGCTAATGCCCATACGGAGTGTTTTTCAGAAAATATATCTGATCCCAATCTCTCCGTATTAGCGATGGAAAAATGGTAAAAACTTTGATAGTCAATTATTTAACTATCAAAGGAAAACATCCATACACACGACGATCTCATTTCCAAATGGAAATTTTGTAACAACCCAGAAAATCAAAACCAAATTAATTTTTATATTTTGGCAATTTTAATGAATTTTGAGTACTTAAAATGATTTATTTTAAATAATAACGACTAGAAATTTATTTTGAATAGAATCAGAACGTATAAATTTATTTAAATCGAAGTTAGAACATAAATATTTATTTTAAATATAAAAGGAATTGGAAATGGCGCAGCAGTTTGTAAATTCGATTTCAAATTTCAAGTAAACGTACAGGATTCAAAATAAATCGGATTTAGAAATATATGAACCTGTTTAAAAATATCTTTCAAACGAATGTGAAAAATCCAGATTTCATAACGGGAATCAAAAGTTATGGCCAGTTAAAAATTCAGAATAGTCGCTATGAAATTTAAATAATATATAGCCCTTAAAAACAGCCATTTTGCAAATGACCTCCATTTTCAACGAAACCAATTTTGTTGGATCTGGAATGTCAAATTATTGCTAAATTCCAATTTTCATAATTTTTGGAATTAATATGTGAGTGTGGAAAAGAAAATGTGTTTTGTCTATTTCAGTCGAATTGGATTGATCAGAAAACGAACGTTTTTCAAACGGTCTCCAAACTCAACAAAATTAGTTTTGTTAGGACTGTATCATCAAAACATAGCCAGATTTATTTTTCGGTAATTTTTGGAGTCAGTATGTGACCCCGATAAATTAAAATATACGTTTGAAATTCAATATATATTGATTTATATTTTAATTTAAATAAAAACTGATCGAAACAGTCGAATTGGTTTATGGGACATATCCCATTGTGTCCGGAATGGGGGTATTTGGCTCGGGGCGACAGTCGTTGGGTTCGATTTGGAGTTAGTATCAATGAACAGGTATTTTTCGAATTAAAAGAATTTAAATAATAATATGATTTAAAATAAATTCTTATAAAAGCCCTTCCACCAGAACCCTAATTGCGCCACCAGCCTTGCAATTAATGGTTGAAGAAACTCAATTCATCTCCTCCCATTTTCGCAAGAAATATTCAATGAAATTCAATACCCCAAAAGCAAAAATTGTAGATCCTTCTGTGCTCTCTCCATCTAGACTTGTTTGGTAGTTTATCATTGAGGATTGGAGGATTTTTCAACGCTCAAAGGCTCGACCTTCGAGTTCAAATCTCGATGCAACAGCATGTGCGAGTAGGGCCAACTTCTGGGTGCGGCTAAAGGAGGAGGCGGCGCTTCTTGAGGCGGTCGCTGATCGTGCTCCGATCCACTGACGAGGTGACAAAAATGGATTCTTGGATTGAACGAAATGGGTTTCTCCATACAGGGAGAACGAAGGGGGGACATGGCAACATTTAATTAAACGTTGTTAATTGGGTAATTAATTCTTAATTATAATTTAATTATTTATTTAATTATGAAATGTATAAAATATCGTAACTTTTGCATATGGAAACGAAATTCAGTGATTTCAGTTGCAATGCGATCGTGATGACAAGCTCTACCACATGGAACTGACCGGGTCCAACTTGGAGCACATTATAATTTCGGGCAAAATCAAATCCAAATCGTTCAGAAAATCAAAAATAAAAACTGACGGAGTGGAAACCGATGGTGAGAACTCCTTCTCACTCAAACTTTTTACAGTTAAAAATAAATTAGGTTGTAGACAGGGCTTAGTAGCTCCTAACACCGTCGTCCACAGACCATGGACGACTTGTTTGATTGTGATTGTGATGTGAAATTGAAAATAAAATATTCATGTGTTGAATAAAATATTTGAATAATAAAAATATCATTTTTATTGTATATATGAACTGTATAAAATATTCATGTATTGAATAAAATATTTGAACAATACAAATATCATTTTTATTGTATATATGAACTGTATAAAATATACATGTGTTGAATAAATTATTTGAACAATAAAAATATCGTTTTTAGTGTATATATGAACTGTATAAAATATTCATGTGTTGAATAAAATATTTAAACAATAAAAATATCATTTTTATTGTATATATGAACTGTATAAAATAGTCATGTGTTGAAATAAATATTCATAAACAAATCAGATGATTCGTTTATGTACATCCATTTATCTGATACTGATTGGAACGAAAAATTTTACACATCTCCTAACTGCACAAATAATAACCAGTATTTGTTGTTTGAAAACCCCGCACGGGTATTGGGATGATGTTTGACATACAATGATCCAAATAATTAGTAATATGTCAATCGATGGGTTGATAGGCTGTGATGAGCGTTAATTATTTATTTTTTAACGCTAATACAGTTGTAAATTGCACTTTGGATGATGGTTGTTTGTATATCATTATTGTTAGTACATGTATTGTATGAAATCGATATAAATAAAATTATATGGTAATTGGTTGTGTCTGATTCCAATTCAGAAAGAACAAATATTTTAAAATAACGAATGTATTAAAATAGCGAATATTTTAAAATAATATTCAGTAAAATATCAAAATATGATTTTATGTCCGATTTTGGATGGACATTGTAACAACTCAAATTTTAATAACGTGTAAAAACCAGAAATCAAGGAAGAATTAATTTTTAAAATAAGAATCAAGGGAAACGGGTTATGCCGTTGCATTCGTCTCGGAATTCTGCTTGAAATAGAGTCCAAGTTTGTGTAAAAAGGATACCGTACGAAGAAGATATGGACGAACGAAGTTAGGCAGAAAAACCATAAATGGGCCGGAATGCACTGGCGCACTTGGGAAGTGCGCCAGAACAAAATTAAATTAAATTAATTTGAAATTCTATATAAACAGCCTTGATTACATCCAGCTTCATCGACGGCTCTAATTAGTTTGAAATTCTATATAAACAGCCTCCTAGCCTCATTCTCTTTACACCATTCTTCTCTAACCTTATGCTGCTCAAACTCTTGATGATCATGGCTTCTTCTTCTTCCTCTAAATTAAATTAAATTAAATTAAAACGCGAAGATTATTCCTTGAATACTACGGCTAGGAATTGCATATTTGGGGATTTACTTCTACAATCAAATCAAGATTCAACGATTCAGCAATTCAACAACCAATTTCTAGACTTGACTTCTGCATCTAAATTTCTTAGACCACGATCTGTAAGTTCTAGTTACTTTTAGATAAAAACTATAAATCTAATATGGGCATGTTAAATTGGAATTGATTTATGTATGATTCATATCTATTCTTGTTTTCTCCTTGGATCTTGACTATTGGGAATATTGTCTACGACGTTGAAACTATTGTTAATGGCATAAGACTATAACTACGCCTATGACTGTGAACATAAGACCATGACTATGCCTATGACTGTGAACATGAGACTATGCCTATGCCTATGACTATGACGGTGAACATAAGACTATGCCTATGACTGTGAATATAAGACTATTTCCTATAATTATGACAAGGACAATTATAACTAATCACTATGATTCATGACCATGAGGTTATTGCCTAGAATTATGACTATGAAATTGGATCTAAGCTTGATTTTCTATTCAAAGCTATTTTCTTTATTTGTCTTGATTTTGGGGATCTTTCTATTTAAGTTAGATCTATCTGTGTTCATGAATCTAGATTATTATTTAAACCTTTTTCATGTTCATAATGTTATGCCTGCGATGTTTTAAGCAATTTATTCAGTTAGGTCATGACTTGGAAATAAATTGATAATAGAGCAATGTTTATTATGTTGATCATTGCTTGTGGTTCTATTCTATTGGGAATTAATGAATAAGTCCATTCATACGTATATGAACTTGCAGTATAACCCGTGATAACAAGTTGTGTAGTTTATCATGTTATGCAAGTTTTAGGTTGTGAAATCATATCACATATGTGACCAAATGTTAGACCTACATGTTTATGTGTATATGTTAAACCTATGTCATATTTCAAGTTCACACTTATTCATATGCTCATGATTGATTTGCAAGTTCACATATATGTATGTTGGTTTAGTCTACGTTGCAAGTTCACACCTATGATATTCATGTTGATTGTTTTGCAAGTACACACCTATGATGTTCATATTGACTATGCCAAGAATGCCAAGTTTACACCTATGTCATGTTAATGAATTTCTTTATGTAAATTTTGTGTACGTTAAATTAGTCTAAGTTTTTAGCCTAATATTATGCCAAAAATCATGCGGACGGAAAATTAGGCTAAGGTTGTTAGCCTAATATTTAGACGGGGTAAAGTTGCGAAAAATTGGTAATTATAGGAAACTTGGTATGAAACTTGCCATGAAACTTGACATGAACATTGTAATAACTTGAATCTGGATGTTGGCATGAAACTTATCCTTGAAACTTGACACGAACTTGACATGAAACTTGAACATGGGCATGACACTAGAATGAACTTGAAAATGGCCAACTCGAGGTTGGTTGAGTTTGCAGTGTAATTCTGCCCGGAACAGCCCGACAAATCCAGTTACTACAAACAATAGGATCCAATGTGGGTAGTTGGTCATACCGCACTTGAAAACCCGAGGTCAGGCTGAGTTGTGGTGTAAATCTGCCCGAAACCGCCCGGCATATCCAGTGACCACAACAACAGGTCTGATGTGAGAGGTTGAGGTGCATTAATGAATTAATGCTACATGATAGGGTTAAGTCATGATCATGAAAGACAACACTTAACCAACTTGACATATGATTCGTAGGGTTAAATCATGAACTTGAACGACAACACTTAGCCAATTTGACATGACACGTAGGCGGGTTAAGTCACGAACTTGAATGACAACACTTAACCAACTTGACATGCTAGACTGATAGGGGTTAAGTCACGAATTTAAATGACAACACTTAACCTATGGGACGGAAACCCTAGTTACGCGGTCCATTTCAGCAGTAACCTACTTGATGTATCATGGTACCCTGGAACTAGGCAGGGCGGGGCACGATTACTGGGCTGATTGTAAGCGACCAGAATGATGGCTGTGTTGGTGCGCCAGTGTAGGTTCAGGCGGGCTATGGTCATGCACGTAGTCCAGAGTTGAAAAAGCAGGCATTGGGCATTAGTAGGTTTATCTGTGCATTCTTGATTCGTGTCGGTGGTTGGCACCCTAGGGCTTGATACACCCTATGGTGGACCTAGCACAGGTGACTACATTCGTGATAGGGCCGTATGACACAGGCACATGACGAGCTAGAACTTGTAGGGAGCCGATCGACTAGTGGATCGTTTCGTTGGACCTAGAAATGGGTCATTTCATGATATTGGGCCAAGGGATCATTTCATGATTGATATAAGACATGGGTTTTGGGATTCTAATACAGTTGATGCCACGAACCTTGAATATGTGATCCTATACTTGATTTATACTTGATTTATCATGTTATCTTAGTTTATCTTGTCATCATCCGCATGTTTACTTTCAGTTTATACATTTCATGTTACCTTTATTTGTTTCTATGTTGAAAGTCACTTGGACTTACCAGTCTTTATGACTGACCCGTTTTCTTTCACCTCTTTTTCTTCCGCTCCCTCCCTCTTCAGGTTCTCAGGGAGGAAACTCTAGCACTTAGCTTGGATTTCGCTTGCTTTCGGTTCAGCTCATGTACGGTTTGATCTTGAGCTATGCTATGGCTGCATTTCTGTTACCTTTGGGGAATTAAGCTACTTTTGATGTTTTAAGTTTATGCTTCTTTATTTGTGCAAGACAGAATTTGTTGTAATGGAAAATAATGACCTTGGCTATTTGATGTAAAAGGTTTTGACTCTTTTTGAAAGTAATGAAATTTATCTTTTGATTCTTCCGCTGTTTTACCTATGTTCTGTCTTGTAATATTTCTATGTTTGTTTACCGCGATAACGCTCCTCCAAAACTAGTGCTTTCCCTTTATGAGTGACCCTAGCGGAGTTGGGTGTTACATTTGGTTTCAGAGCAGAAGGTTATCAGACTGGGCAGAAGTTTTTAAAACCGTCCAAAACTATTTTCAAAACCATTTATGAAGAAGCATTTTTCAAGAAAAGACTTGTTTTATTTAAAGGCTATTCCACAAAAGCCATTAGCACTATCATTTGTTTCCTCGTTTGAATCTCTTCTTTTTCATTTCAGCATGTCTGGGAATCTTAACTTTCCAGAGGGCGTGCAAATACCTGGCTGGTTTAGGAGGTACTTAGAGGTTAAGGCCAACGATGGAGGCCCAGCAGATATTCCTCCTCCAGTTGCAGCGATTCCTCCTCCTCCGCCCCCTCCTCGTGCAATTGCTTTCTCGAAGATTTGTAAAGATTTTAGGGCCATGGGTGGAAAGGATTTCAAGGGAACTGAATCATTCGTAGAAGCGAGGAAATGGCTCAAAGAAACTGAGGATCTGTTCGTTATCTTCGAGGTGGATGATAGGAAGAATATATAGTTGGCGGTATAGTTGCTCAAAGACAAAGCTTCCTATTGGTGGGAAGTCACTAACACCGAGAGGCTGGTTGTAACGACCCAGAAAATCTGAACCAATTTAAAATTTTTATATTGGCTAAAATAATGGATTTTAAATATTTAAAATAAATATTTTAAATAATGGCGATGAAAACTGAGTTTGAATCGACATTTGAAAACGAATATAATTAATTATAATTATATATAGAATTGAAAATGGCACGGTAGTTCGATAATTCGATTTCAAACTTCAATTGAATATACCGGGTGCAAAATAATCCGGATTTTAGTGAAACCAAAAACATTAGGATCTAATTGATAATATCTTTCCAACGAATCTGACAAATCGAAATTTGATAGCGGGAATCAAAAGATATGTCCAGTTGAAAATTCTGAATAGTCGCTATGTAATTCAGGCCCTTAAAAATGGACATTTTGCAAACGACCTCGGATTTCGACGAAACCACTTTTGTTGGGTCCGGGATGTGAAGTTATTGCTAGGTTTCAAATTTCATAATATTTCGAATCAATATGTGAACGTGGCAAAGGAAAACACGTTTGACCAGTTTCAGTTGATTTTAATCGACTGGAAATTGGCCATTTTTCAAACGATCTCAGAATTCGACGAAACTAGTTTTGTTAGGACCGTATCGTCAGTACGAAGCTAGAAAATATTTTTCTGGAATTTTTAGAGTTAGTATGTGCCCCCGGTAATTTAAAATGTACGTTTAAAATCCAATATAGTGATTTAAATGTAAATTCAACGGAAACTGTAACGACCCAGAGATTTTCGGCCCAGAAAATCTACATAAATACCTTCACCATAACTCATGCCGATCCTCCAACACCGAAACCACTGGATAGTTATTAGAAAGAATTTAGAGGGTGAGATAAGAAAGAAAGAAATATAAGAATAGAAGAAGAAGAAGAACCAATAACACAACACAGAATCAGAGTCTCACATCGCAGCGGAACAAAATATAATATGGAAATAAATCTTTATTGAGAGCTTTCAAAATTTCTTACAGTATCAGAGTACATCAACATATCTGGACAGTTATATAACCTGTCCTCATATACAATCACACAGCGGAACAGTAGCTATATATATAACCATACGTTTGAACTCTTCCAGCTTGTCTCTGGACTTCGCAGCATCCGGTAACCTGGACCTGTACACCCCGGCCTAACCCGAGCATTTACAAAACACCGGGTCAGTCTGGTGAACCAGAGTGAGATAAACTCGCACAGTATTAAGGGTATCACACAACTTGATTTTAAAGTTAAAATCTTTTCGAAAGAAAAGGATAATCGTAAGACCGAATCCACACATAAATACGAACGGTTTTTACCTTACGATAACCCAAAACAGTTTGAAATCAATAACTTGTCTGATATTATAATAGTGTCTAAACACAAGTATATATAAATCTAGCAGAACGCTTGCATCTCACGCTCCACATATATAGTATACAATCAAAACCGCAGGCGCTTATTGGAGATTGGATTCCGACCTTGACAAGGTATGGGACCACCTGCCGATAGTGTATCTCTAGAGGCGAATACACTGGGTTCAACAAGAACGTCTTGCAACCCGGCCCTCACATGACCGACCACTCATTTCGCTTGAGTGTATCGAATGTATATCACCAACGGTTGGGATCAAACCACCGTTTCCCGAAAAGGGACAGTATTGAAATAGATTAAAGAAGCAAAAGGAATTTCTCTAGATAGGTGATTATACACCCTAATGGGAGCGACCCACATAGCCATGCTGCCTGCCCGATTTCTGTCATCTCCCGGTTGATGAGGCTTGAGGCTACGCTTTATCAGCACATCACATTCACTTCGAATGTCACATCGTCAGATCCATCAACAATCACTAATTGACATCCACAACAATACATTACGTGTTAGCTAAAGAAGTTTCTTTCTCCATTTCCACTCTTGGTACGATTGAAGAAATCAATGTACGTGACCTTTCTGGAAATACTCTGTCAGACATCCATCCATACTAGTCACCCAGGAACAGGATGAACCGAAGGTACTCTCCTACTGCATTCTAGGAATCACCCTGAGAATCAGTAGCGATAAGTCCTTGCAATCCGTAGATTCCAACCACGACAGAATCACAGTTTATCTCTGCTTGCAAGTCAGAGATTTTAAGTAATCCTTCCGCTTATGAAGATCCACGGTCTTCAATAGCTCCATCTTGAATCAGCATCTTCAACGTATTCGTATTTGCTGGACGGAATGGTTTTCGAATATATATTCGATCCCGGTCTTTCCGTACCAACAATCGTATGGGCCAAATTTTGATAGTCGATTATTTAACTATCAAATAAAACAAACATTCATCCATAACAAGATATATTCACTGATTCGATACTTAGTATCATTTAGCCTCTTCACAAACCGTCCGTTAATTATATTCTTCAAATTTCCCAATATCTAAACATCGCTTTTACTTCTTATTATAAAATAAGAATATTCTCCAAATTTATCTTATTCAACTTATAAAGTTCCAAAGCAGTTTATAATATCATTCCCGGAAATCATAACTTTGTTTCCCTTAACTGTCCTTATTTATAAACTAATATCATTCTTAGATAATCGTGAAGTCGTTCAAGTTGGGGTATTTTAATTACCTCTCAGACCATGACCAACTACATTCATGTCTTCAGAATAAATAGAAGTTTATTAATCACACGTTCCTTTGGAAATCCGATTTAAATCTCGACAAAGCTTCAATTCTAATTAGAATTCTTATGAAAATTCCTTAATATCTCTTTATTATGATGTTACAAAATATTTCAACAATTCAAACCATTTGTTTAAAACCACATAAATAAAACTTTTATAAATCTCATATTAATAACTTATACATTTGTTATATTGATATACTTTTTCAAATTCTTATATTGATCGAAACAATTTAACTTATCATCTGTAACAATATTACAGATTTCATTTCAAATCCATTTTACTTTCACTTATCACATTCTCTTTAAATAATACTCGACTACCTATTTGTTATCTAAAATCATATGATAATCCTTTAAAAACTTATGTCTAAAATAGTTCACCCCATTTATAACCAGTGTTACAAAACACATTTACAAACCACTTGCTGCATTCATTAAATCAAAATCTTTTGAAAATTAATTACGATAACTTACCATTCTCTTTCACTTTCACATTGTTAACTGCATTCAAAAATCCCATTTCCAATTCATTATCGACAATTAACATTCGTTGTCGTTATTTAAATCTTATACTTCATTTACTCTCGCCAGCAGATACTATTTCGAACCTCGGAATATCACATTCCGATCTTCGGAATAACACTCATTTCGATCAATCATTCCGAACCTCGGAATAACACATTTCCGAACCTCGGAATTAGCCTCGCTTCCATTTACATAACTGAATCTCATTCATAAATGTCATTTATAAATTCATAATCGTACTTTCAACTTTGATTTCTTTTAAATTATGAAATCCCCTTTCCAAATCGTTATTCCTTTCAAATCTGTCAATTTGTCAAATCTTATTCACGAAATGTTATTTAATCGCATTTCGTATTCATTTGAAACACCAGTTGTTAAAACGATTGTTTATCACAAAATATCACTCTTTAAACTCTTTTATAAATTCTCGTCTATACATGATTCAATTATTCCATTTTGATGTTTTGAAATCCATTCAAACTTCTTTTACGACCGTTAAGGCCTTTATCAAACCATTTTGGTATTTAAATAACCAATCCGAAAGTTTATATCATTTAAACATTTATTCAATAATATCTTACATTTCTATTTGTTATATCTTATATATTTATAAAATTGGTAAATTTAACTTTGACCATTATTTTTTTTACCAAAAATCATAGTTTGAATTCACATAAAAATATATTCATATCTTTGAAATCATTCAAAATCCATTTAACATTGATCTCGACAAATCATCTCTTTTGATTGACGGTACTAAAGAGGCTAACGGTTACTATAGTACTAAACCGTGAAATATAAACCAATTTCACATTCCATACAAGCAACATGATCATATTGATAAACGTTACCAATATCAACTGTTATTTCCTGTAAAACCATGGGTTACCGCAAATTCAAATTATTCAGTCCAATATTCGTTTTCATCTAGACAGATGAAACAAAACAGTTTAATAACAACAGTCAATAATAACTGTAACAGTCAATACTAGGATAATAACAGCAGTTCAAGCATTCAACTATTTGATCATAATGTTTATAGTGTTATAAACGTAACCACTGAGGTAAGTTACCTCACTTGGATTTAATCGTTAGAAATAACGATTAATTAAATTAAACGAACGTTTAATTTAACTGTTTCAGTCCATACATGAATATAAAATTAGCAACAAACGAACAAACAAACAACCATTCACAAGCATAGCACACAATTATAAAACCCGACTTATATAAAATATAAGAGGGGAGAACTGAGTGAGTTTAACTCACCTTGCTTCGTTCGTCGTTGAAACAATTCATTTCAGTGGCTTTCAATTTTATCCAAACCAGCTTTACCGTATAGCGTTCGACGATACTATTCCGATGTCACTTGCTCTTCCAATTCTGGCTCAACGTGTCTTTGCATTGTTCCCCCTCCTGCTGGCTTTCTCCCACTTCACGTTTTCTATTATAATTTTTTTTTTTTTCCTATGACCGAAAAGCCACTGGCTCACCACGCTAGCCAACCCCCTTCATATTTCTTTTTTTTCCAATAAGCCACTTCACCGTCTCCACGTCCTCAGCATGACAACCGCTCCTCCCTTCCCACTTTCTTCTTTTTTTTTTTCCTTCACCGAATGGTTTTCTAAATAAATGATCGGCCGCCCCCTTGCATGCAATCGCATGCTTCAAACCAACGTTGCCATCATTTTTTTTTTCATCTACTGTTTCGAAGAAATAAAATGGAGCAGAGGGCTTTATTTATATGGGGAAATATACGTGGAGTGGAAGGCAAGTTGTTTAGATATATAGGGTAGGTTAGCAGGCTATATCGTACTGAAGCTTGGATGCCACGGTATGTAGTTGGTTTGGGACGCAAGCAAAACAAGATTTTGGCGCAAGAAACAGAACGGATTGGGATGCACGGAACCGAAATTTGGATTGAGGGGCTCGCATGAGGCTAAAACGCTACAGGCAAGAAAGGAAAAGGAACAAAAGAATGTGTATGCTACAGTAAAAGAGTTGGATTGGTTTTATTAATATAATAATGTGCGCAAACTTTGTCGAGAAAACACGTTAAAAATCGCTACATGCGATCTCTAATCTAGATAAAGACACCTATTCCTAACATAAAAACATATTCCGGACCCAATGGGACAGGTTTCGTTGAAATCCGAAGTCGTTTGCGAAAATCCTTTAGAAAATATCGATGAAAAACACCAAGCATTAATTCCTTAAAATTACAGAAAAAATCCTAAAAATATGAGGCCTTGACGTTTCACTAGACCTCTTCCTAAGGTTTCGTATGGAACTTGTTTCGTTGAATTTTGAGTTCGTTTGACCAGTTAACCATTCAAATAAAGTTACCTACACCACTATGTATTCATGTATGAGCGTTGCAGACTGAAATAAAAATACAGTCGTGTTCAGTGAGGTGTCGCGATCCCAAAAATATAATAATACCGGTAGTTTAACTTATATTGTGAAATCCCAAAATGTTGTCACAGGGTGTAAAATACGCCAAATAAAAAGTTGCTTATTTAATTAATTAAAAATTACAGTAAAATTCTAAAAATTAAATTATAACTATGCCTCAAAAGAACCTTGTCTAGATTCGAAATCAGTATGTAGTTATTTCAAATAAACTGTTACGGTCGATAAATGATTACGCCGCTGTTTTTCTGCCAAATTGATTTGGGCATAACTTCCAATCTACACGACGAAATCCCGATTTTTCTCTTCCACTAGAAAAATATACTTCTCCAGCTCCGTACATTTCTTGTTTCACAGAAATCCGATTTAAAACGGACTCTGTATATCCAGTTGAAGTTCAAAACTCTATTTTACGAACTGCAGCGCTGTTTTGAGCTCGTTTTATTTTATATATGAATATATATCGTTCAACTTCGTTTAAATAGCGATTTAAAAATTAAAATTCATTTATATTCCAAATAAAATATTTAAAATAATAAATAAAATATTTGACGGTCAAAAATACGGGACGTTACAGAAAATGATTGTAACGATCAAATCAGCTTGCGATACATATCCCATTGTGTTCGGAATGGGGGTAATACGCTATAGACGACAGGCGGTGGGTTTCGTTTCGAGGTCGAAAATAAAAGTTGCTTTTTAGAATTAATTTAATCAATAAAATAATATATATATATTTTTCCTTTTAAAACCCTCACCCCCCTTTTTCTCTCCTTATTTTCGCTCAGATAAAAAAAAAGAAAAAAAGATCGACGCCCGCCTTCGCCGTTGACCATCCCTCCACCACGCCCCTCCGATCGTCTCCCTCCTCCTCTCCTTCTCCCCCGTTCACCTCTCCTCCCTGTTAGACCCGAGATCGCAACCCCAGAATCGCGCCGCCGCACCTACAGCCATCACCCCACACCGCCTCCACCGCCGACGAACTGAAGGCCGCCCCACCTCCAGCACCTCCAGCGCCGACTCTGACGACCCCCCCTTTCTTCGCAGACAAAGTAAGTATTTTATTTTTATTTTAATTAGGTTTAAAACTGATTTATTTTAATTAGGTTTAAATACTGATTTTTAAAAAGAATGTAAAACTGATTTTTAAAAAGAATGTAAAACTGATTTTTAAAAAGAATGTAAAACTGATTTTTAAAAAGAGTTTAAAACTGATTTTTAAAAGGGTTTAAAAAGTGATTTTATTTTAAGATTTAAGATAGAAAAAGATTAGAACTTTAAAAAGAAAAAGATCAGATTTTTTTTAGAATAAGAAAAGATCATATTTTTAAAATAGAAAAGACGGAATTTTTATTAAGTAGAAGAAGTAAGATATGATTTTTATATTTTTAAAGTAATAAAAATATAATTTTTACATCATAGGAATATTAAAAATATAATCTTTATTTTTGAAAAGGCGGAATCTATATTTTTGAAATTCGATTTTTTATATTGAATAGCGAAGTCAAAAATTCGATTTTTATATATTGAATAGCATAATAAAAATTCGATTTTTATATATTGAATAACATAGTAAAAATTCGATTTTTACATATGTAGAGAATACGGGCAACGAAAGCGACGAAAGGCGAGATTGGCGAAGATTTCTATAAAGGAAGAGTCGTAGTATTGGATAGCTATTGGTGAGAATTTCTCACTCTTCAATTCCTTTTACTATATATATATATATATATATATATATATATGTGTGTTGAAATAAAAGTGAATTGCTATATATAAATATATATCTATATATATATACGCCCCTCGTCCACAAACCATGGACGATATTTATTGGTTGAAATTGTTGTGAAAATTGATTGATAGCGAATGGTTGTATGGGATTGTTTGTGGTTGATATTGATTTGATTGTGGTTGAAAAATACCCGTTTGTGATTGGAAAATATTTGGTTGAAACCACATAGGATTAGTTTGTGGAAATGAAATAAATATATACATGCCGCCTGCGTGCGAACTAGATGCATGATCCCCATTGTCAAAAACCGCGAGGTTTTAAGGTAGAGCGAGGAGCCGTACTAGGGACGGTCCTGGTTTTAACTACCCTGCCGTTATGCTGCCGAAATTTTGAATAATATTCGTGTGTTTGAATTATTTTCATATGCTTAAACTATATTTATTCATTGAATAGAAAACATTCATGTGTTGAATTGATATTCATTCGTTGATTAGAAATTCATGTGTTGAATGGTATTCATATTTTGAAATAAATTGTTTGACAATAAAAATCACATTTTTATCTATATATAGAAACTATGGAAAACATTCATGTGTTTAATTGATATTCATTCGTTGATTAGAAATTCATGTGTTGAATGGTATTCATATTTTGAAATAAATTGTTTGACAATAAAAATCACCTTTTATCTATATATATAAAATCCTATTTTTGTCACCAATATGAACTATATAGAAACTATAGAAAACATTCATGTGTTGAATTGATATTCATTCGTTGATTAGAAATTCATGTGTTGAATGGTATTCATATTTTGAAATAAATTGTTTGACAATAAAAATCACATTTTTATCTATATATAGAAACTATAGAAAACATTCATGTGTTGAATTGATATTCATTCGTTGATTAGAAATTCATGTGTTGAATGGTATTCATATTTTGAAATAAATTGTTTGACAATAAAAATCACCTTTTATCTATATATATAAAATCCTATTTTTGTCATCTATATGAACTATATAGAAAAATAGTGTTTTGAAATGAATTGTTTTACAATAAAAATCACATTTTTATTGTATGCATGAATCGTTGAAATGTGAAGTGTTAAAAATAGCCACTTGTTCAAAATAAACATATATGAGTTGAAATATTCATTAATTAGCTAATGAAATGATTTGCACCTATTTATGTAACATTAGAATGAATGGTGTTTTTAAACCAAATAGAAATCAAATATGAAGTTGAATAGAAAATGATAAATGATAAGAACTGTATATATATGTACATGCATATTCATTGAACAGGTTATAGCAAAGGGGCTAGAGAAGAGGAATAAAATTTTGTGCCCGACAAATAGGTACACATTTACTGTTTTGTTTGGGTGATGATTTTATGAGCCTGTTGGCTAGCCGCTTGGCTTTTTCTTTTTCTTTTTGAGATTAGAAGGACCGGGAAAGCTATTTGCGATTTCCCGATGCTCCCGGTGCAGGGGAGGTTATGGCGAAATTTTCCAAAAATTTAAGGCGTTAGTGAAATATTTGAAGTGAAAACGATATTGAAATCATTAAATGAACTATATTTATATAAATATATAAATATAAATAAAATTAAAACGAAACGAGGCCGTGCAGTTCGTATTTTGAAACCGTGATTTCAAACGACTAGTGCGGGAAATCCGACCATTGGATTTTCCCGAAACCTACCGTCGGGTTCGCCTTGGAAATATCTTCCCAACGGCACCAACCTTGTAAAAATCCAACGGTTGGATTGTCTGGAATGTTTAATTCAAATCTGAATAAAAACAGCGCCAGAAGCGATTATATTTATATATATAAATATAATTATATATTTAATCGAAAAACGACGCTGCAGTTCGTATTTTGAAATCGAAATTTCAAACGATTGTACCGGGAGATCCGACCGTCGGATTTTCCCGAAACTGGAACCGTTGGATTCGTTTTGAAAAGACCTTTCTAATGATGTAAATTTTGTGAAGATCCAATGGTTAGATTTTCAGATATGTGTAAAACAAATCTGAAGAAAAACAGCGCCACGGCCGCTTTATGGCCCGAAGCGTCGTTTTGAATAAATAGGCTATTTTAAAATAAATAAAAATTGCGATAAATCATTATAAAATATCATAAACGATATGGAATGGAAATAAAATGAATTTGCTTGATTTATGTGGCTTTTGATGGTTGAATGTGTTTTGGTGTGAAAATTACATTAAAGAACACAATTGGTGTTGTCGAATAATTTAACCATTGAAATAAATTGATTTGAAATTCTAAATATACGTGAATTATTTGAAAAGGCCGAGTTAATTCTCACTTCAAATAATAGACCGACGATTGAAAGTCGAAGATGAAGACGATGGTCGAAGACCGGAGATCTTCACCTCGTTTGGATGGTAACCGAGGTCCTGATTGGGAGGCATCCCGAAATATGGATAATGAGTGGTGATCGTCCAGACGTACATGGTAAGCGATGGGTTTGCGAGGTATTTAGTGCCTCCGGTTTCGTTCAGACCCAGAACGGACTCGTAAATGGACTGTGTGTCTGACATTGGAGTTTATTCTGTGTTGATTGATTTTTGTTAATATACATCTATTTGGCGGCGGAGAATTTATTCTTTTGCTTAACGCCCTTCTCTGAGACGCACGAGCTCAGAGGCTGTATATCGATGGACATCAGTCGCATGGCATGAATTGCCTGTGTGGCATGCTAAGATGCAGTGATCAGGGCTTCTGTTGAAAAGCAAAGTCTTGTGGTGATGATCAAAGCACCGCCTGTGTGGCGTAGCTTTGTGTATAACGTGAATTCGCGAGCCTCACACCCCGGTATGAACCTAAAACGGGAGAGGACATCAGGGAGGGCATGCGTTTCTTTCTAGCTAGGGTGGTGTCAGTGACCTACCAGCCCTGACATTTATATACTTTTCACCTATGTGGTTGTTGCTGTTGCGAGGCGCCTCGGTTTGATCGGACGATCCGGGTCCGATGGAGTCATTCGTTGGCTCGTCTACACCCCAAAGGGTGGGGAAACGCAGGTTCAGGAATTTTAATCCACATTGGTGGACCGGCCCTGACGATCCAAGGGCCCACCTGAGTCTGGGTCCTGAGGGGCGGGCTAGAGCGTCTCGAATTCGGTAAGGACTATCTTTTGCCTTGGCTCATGACGGAAATCCAATTTCCAAATATGACATCGTGCGATTTCGATTGTATATATATATATTTGGCGACATAGTGGCATGGGACGCTCATGTCGTCTATGATTGATAGTTATGATTTGAAATTGTTTTCAAAACATATAAACACTAGCAATAATCTCAAATGCCTTTGTTTTAATTCGTATCAAGCATATTTGGCCGTTATAAGGTAAAAACTCTATCCTCCGGTTTGCGTTGTATTGTGTGATGGGAACTGAGTCTTATAACGGCTTCATTTTTATAAAAAGCATAGCGATGTTTAAAAGAAAGATTGGTTTTAAAGCACTGGCAATCCAATGGAGTAAACCCGTTCCACGAAAGTGGCGTGGTCCTGTGATTAGCCAATTATATATGTGTTGAGTGGATTTCTCATACCAGTCCCATGACTGACTCGTAGTTTATTTCACTTTCAAACTCGGGTGCCCCTTTTTCTGCACGGGCAGCCTTGTATTCAGGTTTAGCTGGTTCTTTTTCTGGATAGCTGGAGCTGAAGATGGATTCTATCATTATTTCTTTTTATGCTGTTCAGCTCCTATTGTACATATTTTGTTTATTTCCGTTGTAGACATTTATGTATAGCTGAACTGTATTTGTACTAAGTAAGATCCTGTATACTGTGTAACTCTGATGATTACTTTTATCCAGTATATTTTATTGTTTATTATCTGGTGTAATTATTTAATTTTTGTTCTGCTATTATCTGTTTCTGTGTTATATTCCAAAGATAACCCTGGTCTCCGTCTGAACGGGATTTCGGGTCGTCTCAACGTGGTATCAGAGCTTTGGTTAAGCTTAGTTCTGGAATATAACATGTGAACGAACTCGTCAGAAATAGAACCAGTAGTGTTCTAGGACGTGTAACTCAATACAGATAGGATCAGTAATATCCTAGTATGAGTAAAGCAGAATGAAATTACACCTGGATAAACACATTTACATTCAAGTATTTGTCTCTATATTTTGAAATACCTTTTCTGTGACCTGACACTTGATCTGCTATTTGCAGAAGAACCAGAAAATGAGTGCCAGAAACAGAAGAAGTAATACTGACCCGGATATAGAAGCTCTATATATGAAATATAGAAATCTGGGTGGAAAACCCTTTTCGGGTGAAGAAGCAATTATGAAGACACAAGCTTGGATTCGTTCGGCTGAGAAAATCTTCGAAGCATTAAAGCTGAGGGATAACCAGAATAGATTACTGGCCTCCTGGGCTCTCAAAGATGAAGCTTTATTCTGGTGGGATTCAGTTATCGAAGATAATCCAGAAGGTGATATCACCTGGGACAGATTCAAAGTGATTTTCTTAGAAAGATTTACTCCTCCCGAAGCAACTGAACGATTATGCGATGAATTTTCTTATCTAATACAAGGTGACATGACCATCCCAGAATATCATAAGAAATTCAACGAACTTGCTCACTTTGCCCCTCATCTAATTCAAAATCCGAAGAGGAAAAATATGAGATTTATTCACGGACTTCAAAGAAAATACCAGAATAAGGTATTGGGGCATGTGAAGCTTCCTTTTTCTGAAATGATATATATGGCCTATCAGTATGAAGATCTCCATAAGAAAGGAATGTTATGCGACGAAGAAGAAGTCTATTCTAGTGACAAAACAGAGTCAGAAACTGATATTCCTGAAGCCAGTACAAGGCCGGAGATCAATAAGAAGCCCAGTGCCAAGAGAAAAAGGGCGGAATCTGGGAACGAACGAATAATGACCGCCACGTGCTCAAGCTGCAATAGAAAAGGACATTTGGCGATAAGTTGCAAATCTTGGAACAAACGAAGAAAGAGAGGATTAGAACCCAGTAAGAAGGTCCCTGAATGCAGAGGATGCCATAAGTGCCATCAGGCTGGGCATATCGCGAAAAACTGCCCGTTATCTCAGAAATCTGAAGCAGTACAAGTGAATGAAGTGGTAGAAGTACCTGCCTCCCCGTCTGCTCAGGAAAGGTCTGATGTTTTAGAAGGCACGCTCAATGTCAAAAACATTCCAGTTAAAGTACTGTTTGACATAGGCGCGTCGCGAAGCTTTATTGCAAAGAGTGCAGTCAAGAAGTTGGATTTGAATTTGAAGAAGCTCAAAGAGCCAATGACTGTCCGGAATCCGGTTGGGGGTTCCATCAATCTCAGTTGGGTTTGTGCAGTACCTGTCTCTTTTTCTTGCTATAAATTCCCTATTATCTCTGTCGTCATGGATTTTAATGAATTCAATCTTATTTTGGGGTTGGATTGGCTAACCAAATACGAAGCTGAAGTTAGATGCGCCGAGAGAATTGTTAAAGCTAAGATTAAATAAGGGAGTTATATAACCATTCCGTGTGAAGGCCCGACATCAAATAGAAAGGACTTCTGGGCAGCTTTGAATGTTTCTCCAGCTCAAACAGAAAATGTCCCTGAAATCGCAGAAAATATTCCCGACCTCATCAAAGATATTCCTATCGTCAAGAACTATGCGGATGTGTTCGAGGAAGTCGTTCGCTTACCTCCGCAGAGAGAAATAGATTTCAAAATTGCTTTAATTCCCAATGCAAGACCGGTAGTTCACACTATTCGAAGAATGTCCTTGAAAGAGAAGGAGGAATTAGACAATCAAACACGACAGCTAGTATGGAAAGGTCTGATAAGGCCTAGTTTCTCTGATTGGGGAGCAGCAGTGGTGTTTGTCCCAAAATCTGACGGTACTCTACGGTTATGTGTGGATTATCGTGATCTGAACAAACAGACAATAAAGAACAAATATCCATTGCCGCGGATAGATGACTTGTTAGATCGATTAAATGGCGCACAAGTATTTTCACGAATGGACCAAGCTACAGGCTTCCATCAACTCCGAATTGCCGAAGAGTGTGTTCCAATGACAGCGTTCAGAGGTCCCGACCTATTCTGCGAGTGGTTAGTAATGCCATTCGGCTTATGTAACGCTCCCGCTTACTTCGTCGATCTAATGAACAGAGTATTCAGAGGAGTATTGAATAAATTTGTTCTGTTTTTATTGACGATATTCTAATCTTCTCTAAATCAAAGGCCGAACATGAAAAGCATCTGGAACAGGTTTTGGAAATTCTCAGAAGGAATGTATTAAAGCCAAATTTTCCAAATGTATCTTCTGGCTAGATGAAGTAAAATTTCTGGGCCACGTCGTATCGAAAGAAGGAATTGCTATGGATCCAAGCAAAATCACGGCCATTCAGAATTGGAAACAGCCCAGCACCCCCACTGAAGTCCGTAGTTTTCTCGGATTGGCTAGCTATTACCGGAAATTCGTTAAAGACTTTTCGAAGATATCTGGCCATTTAACGAAGCTTACCAAAAAGCACTCTAAATTTAAATGGACTCAAGAGAGTGAGGAGGCTTTCGAAGAGCTAAAGTTGAGATTAACAACAGCTCCAGTGTTAACCATCATCGATGGCAACCAAGATTTAAAAGTATGGACTGATGCTTCTAGAGAAGGCCTTGGGGCAGTGTTAATGCGAAGAGGCCAAGTGATTGCTTATGCTAGCCGTCAACTGAAGCCGCACGAGAAAAACTATGTAACTCATGATCTTGAGTTATTGGCTATCATATTCTCTTTGAAAATCTGGAGACACTATCTTCTGGGCGAGAGATTTGAACTGTTTACAGATCACCAATCGTTAAAGTATCTGTTTACTCAGAAGGACTTAAATTTGAGGCAGTAGTGTTGGTTGGAGTTTCTTGCAGCATATGACTTTCAAATTATATATACTCCAGGGAAAGCCAATGTCGTGGCCGATGCGTTAAGCCGAAAGAATGAAATGATCGTCAGTTTCATCATTGCGACTTCGTTGATTGATAAGATATCGGCTCTCCAAGAAGACGACCAATTTATCAAAGGAATAAGTCAGCAAATTCGTGAAGGCAATGCTTCGGATTTCCAGTTAGACAGCGAAGGGATTCTGAGGTTAGAAGGACGAATTTGCGTTCCAGAAATTCCTGAACTCATAAGAGATGTGCTTGATGAATGCCACAAATCTAAGCTCAGTATCCATCCAGGTGTGAATAAAATGTATAACGATATCAAACGCACATTCTGGTGGAAGTCGTTAAAAAGAGACATCTCGATATACGTTAGCCGATGCCCTACTTGTCAGCTAGTTAAAAGCGACCAACAGAAATGGGCTGGATTATTACAACCACTGGAAGTTCCTGGTTGGAAGTGGGAGCATATTTCTATGGATTTCATTGATGGTTTGCCCAGAACCAGAAAGGGAAATGACAGTATTTGGGTGATCGTAGATCGCTTCACGAAGACCGCCCATTTCATACCTGTCAGATCAAATAGAACCGCTCAGAGTCTGGCGCAGATATACTTCAGGGAAATAGTTAGACTACATGGAGTGCCGCTCAGTATAGTCAGTGATAGAGATACAATATTCACTAGTAAATTCTGGGAAGCATTTCAAGTCGAGCTGGGAACGAAGTTAAACTTGAGCACCGCTTATCATCCTCAGACAGACGGTCAGACTGAGAGGGTGAATCGCATTTTATAAGATCTATTGCGGGCTTGTGTTATAGATTTCGGTGGATCATGGGAAGACAATCTGCATTTGGCTGAATTCTCTTATAACAACAGCTACCAGGCGAGTCTGACAATGTCGCCATTCGAAGCATTGTACGGTAGACCGTGCCGATCTCCTGCTTGTTGGGTCGAACCTGGAAATAGACTTGTGTTGGGTCCTGATATGATTCGAGAAGCCGCCGACAAAGTCAATTTTATTAAGAAGCGATTACTCGCCGCTCAAAGCCGACAAAGAGCTATGCTGATAGAAGAAGAAGAGATATATCCTTTGAAGTTGGCGACTATGTATATTTGAAAGTATCGCCGATGAGAGGAGTAATCCGGTTCGGTAAAACTGGAAAGTTAGCGCCCAAATTCATAGGTCCGTTTCCTATTCTGGAACGGATCGGAACTCTCGCTTATAGGGTCAAACTGCCTGACTGGTTGCCTGGAGTTCATGATGTATTTCATATATCTCAACTTCGAAAGCACGTTCATGATCCAGACTTGATCGTGGAAGAAGCAGCTCAGCAGGATATTGAAATTACTCCAGAATTAGCTGTAAGGCGAGAGCCGCTGAAGATCATCGGCAAAGAAACCAAAGAGCTGAGGAACAAGAAGGTTCGCTTAGTCAAAGTGCAATGGAGTGGAGATCCGCGAGATTGTACTTGGGAAACTGAGGAGGGCATTCAGAAAGCTTATCCTAGATGCCGAGTAGATATCTCTGATTGACTCCGGTGCAAGGTACATTTAACCTAATTTGCACTACCATTCAATTCTCTACTCTATTGTTATTTTCTTTTCATAGATGTGCACTTTTAAATTATATAGTCTGAAAGATTTTTAAAGGGTATAGGATTTGATTAGTATATTTTTAAAGGTTAAAAACAATTGGATTGGTTGTTGTGTTGTGTGATTGTAGATTTATCAAACCACTTTCGACTTTGTTCCTTTTCGGGGACGAAAAGTTTTAAGTGGGGGAGAATGTAACGACCCAGAAAATCCGAACCAATTTAAAAATTTTAAATTGGCTAAAATAATGGATTTTAAATATTTAAAATAAATATTTTAAATAATGGCGATGAAAACTAAGTTTGAATCGACATTTGAAAACGAATATAATTAATTATAATTATATATAGAATTGAAAATGGCGCGGTAGTTCGATAATTCGATTTCAAACTTCAATTGAATATACCGGGTGCAAAATAATCCGGATTTTAGTGAAACCAAAAACATTAGGATCTAATTGATAATATCTTTCCAACGAATCTGACAAATCGAAATTTGATAGCGGGAATCAAAAGATATGTCCAGTTGAAAATTCTGAATAGTCGCTATGGAATTCAGGCCCTTAAAAATGGACATTTTGCAAACGACCTCGGATTTCGACGAAACCACTTTTGTTGGGTCCGGGATGTGAAGTTATTGCTAGGTTTCAAATTTCATAATATTTCGAATCAATATGTGAGCGTGGCAAAGGAAAACGCGTTTGACCAGTTTCAGTTGATTTTAATCGACTGGAAATTGGCCATTTTTCAAACAATCTCAGAATTCGACGAAACTAGTTTTGTTAGGACCGTATCGTCAATACGAAGCTAGAAAATATTTTTTTGGAATTTTTAGAGTTAGTATGTGCCCCCGGTAATTTAAAATGTACGTTTAAAATTCAATATAGTGATTTAAATGTAAATTCAACGGAAACTGATTGTAACGGTCAAATCAGCTTGCGATACATATCCCATTGTGTTCGGAATGGGGGTAATACGCTATAGACGACAGGCGGTGGGTTTCGTTTCGAGGTCGAAAATAAAAGTTGCTTTTTAGAATTAATTTAATCAATAAAATAATATATATATATATTTCCTTTTAAAACCCTCACCCCCTTTTTCTCTCCTTATTTTCGCTCAGATAAAAAAGAAAAGAAAAAAAGATCGACGCCCGCCTTCGTCGTTGACCATCCCTCCACCACGCCCCTCCGATCGTCTCCCTCCTCCTCTCCTTCTCCCCCGTTCACCTCTCCTCCCTGTTAGACCCGAGATCGCAACCCCAGAATCGCGCCGCCGCACCTACAGCCATCACCCCACACCGCCTCCACCGCCGACGAACTGAAGGCCGCCCCACCTCCAGCACCTCCAGCGCCGACTCTGACGACCCCCCCTTTCTTCGCAGACAAAGTAAGTATTTTATTTTTATTTTTATTTTAATTAGGTTTAAAACTGATTTATTTTAATTAGGTTTAAATACTGATTTTTAAAAAGAATGTAAAACTGATTTTTAAAAAGAATGTAAAACTGATGTTTAAAAAGAATGTAAAACTGATTTTTAAAAAGAATGTAAAACTGATTTTTAAAAAGAATGTAAAACTGATTTTTAAAAAGAGTTTAAAACTGATTTTTAAAAGGGTTTAAAAAGTGATTTTATTTTAAGATTTAAGATAGAAAAAGATTAGAACTTTAAAAAGAAAAAGATCAGATTTTTTTTAGAATAAGAAAAGATCATATTTTTAAAATAGAAAAGACGGAATTTTTATTAAGTAGAAGAAGTAAGATATGATTTTTATATTTTTAAAGTAATAAAAATATAATTTTTACATCATAGGAATATTAAAAATATAATCTTTATTTTTGAAAAGGCGGAATCTATATTTTTGAAATTCGATTTTTTATATTGAATAGCGAAGTCAAAAATTCGATTTTTATATATTGAATAGCATAATAAAAATTCGATTTTTATATATTGAATAACATAGTAAAAATTCGATTTTTACATATGTAGAGAATACGGGCAACGAAAGCGACGAAAGGCGAGATTGGCAAAGATTTCTATAAAGGAAGAGTCGTAGTATTGGATAGCTATTGGTGCGAATTTCTCACTCTTCAATTCCTTTTACTATATATATATATATATATATATATATATATGTTGAAATAAAAGTGAATTGCTATATATAAATATCTATATATATATACGCCCCTCGTCCACAAACCATGGACGATATTTATTGGTTGAAATTGTTGTGAAAATTGATTAATAGCGAATGGTTGTTTGGGATTGTTTGTGGTTGATATTGATTTGATTGTGGTTGAAAAATACCCGTTTGTGATTGGAAAATATTTGGTTGAAACCACATAGGATTAGTTTGTGGAAATGAAATAAATATATACATGCCGCCTGCGTGCGAACTAGATGCATGATCCCCATTGTCAAAAACCGCGAGGTTTTAAGGTAGAGCGTGGAGCCGTACTAGGGACGGTCCCGGTTTTAACTACCCTGCCGTTATGCTGCCGAAATTTTGAATAATATTCGTGTGTTTGAATTATTTTCATATGCTTAAACTATATTTATTCATTGAATAGAAAACATTCATGTGTTGAATTGATATTCATTCGTTGATTAGAAATTCATGTGTTGAATGGTATTCATATTTTGAAATAAATTGTTTGACAATAAAAATCACATTTTTATCTATATATAGAAACTATGGAAAACATTCATGTGTTGAATTGATATTCATTCGTTGATTAGAAATTCATGTGTTGAATGGTATTCATATTTTGAAATAAATTGTTTGACAATAAAAATCACCTTTTATCTATATATATAAAATCCTATTTTTGTCACCAATATGAACTATATAGAAACTATAGAAAACATTCATGTGTTGAATTGATATTCATTCGTTGATTAGAAATTCATGTGTTGAATGGTATTCATATTTTGAAATAAATTGTTTGACAATAAAAATCACATTTTTATCTATATATAGAAACTATAGAAAACATTCATGTGTTGAATTGATATTCATTCGTTGATTAGAAATTCATGTGTTGAATGGTATTCATATTTTGAAATAAATTGTTTGACAATAAAAATCACCTTTTATCTATATATATAAAATCCTATTTTTGTCACCTATATGAACTATATAGAAAAATAGTGTTTTGAAATGAATTGTTTTACAATAAAAATTACATTTTTATTGTATGCATGAATCGTTGAAATGTGTAGTGTTAAAAATAGCCACTTGTTCAAAATAAACATATATGAGTTGAAATATTCATTAATTAGCTAATGAAATGATTTGCACCTATTTATGTAACATTAGAATGAATGGTGTTTTTAAACCAAATAGAAATCAAATATGAAGTTGAATAGAAAATGATAAATGATAAGAACTGTATATATATGTACATGCATATTCATTGAACAGGTTATAGCAAAGGGGCTAGAGAAGAGGAATAAAATTTTGTGCCCGACAAATAGGTACACATTTACTGTTTTGTTTGGGTGATGATTTTATGAGCCTGTTGGCTAGCCGCTTGGCTTTTTCTTTTTCTTTTTGAGATTAGAAGGACCGGGAAAGCTATTTGCGATTTCTCGATGCTCCCGGTGCAGGGGAGGTTATGGCGAAATTTTCCAAAAATTTAAGGCGTTAGTGAAATATTTGAAGTGAAAACGATATTGAAATCATTGAATGAACTATATTTATATAAATATATAAATATAAATAAAATTAAAACGAAACGAGGCCGTGCAGTTCGTATTTTGAAACCGTGATTTCAAACGACTAGTGCGGGAAATCCGACCATTGGATTTTCCCGAAACCTCAACCATCGGGTTCGCCTTGGAAATTTCTTCCCAACGGCACCAACCTTGTAAAAATCCAACGGTTGGATTGTCTGGAATGTTTAATTCAAATCTGAATAAAAACAGCGCCAGAAGCGATTATATTTATATATATATAAATATAATTATATATTTAATCGAATAACAACGCTGCAGCTCGTATTTTGAAATCGAAATTTCAAACGAGTGTACCGGGAGATCCGACCGTCGGATTTTCCCGAAACTGGAACCGTTGGATTCGTTTTGAAAAGACCTTTCTAATGATGTAAATTTTTGAAGATCCAACGGTTAGATTTTCAGATATGTGTAAAACAAATCTGAAGAAAAACAGCGCTATGGCCGCTTTATGGCCCGAAGCGTCGTTTTGAATAAATAGGCTATTTTAAAATAAATAAAAATAGCGATAAATCATTATAAAATATCATAAACGATATGGAATGGAAATAAACTGAATTTGCTTGATTTATGTGGCTTTTGATGGTTGAATGTGTTTTGGTGTGAAAATTACATTAAAGAACACAATTGGTGTTGTCGAATAATTTAACCATTGAAATAAATTGATTTGAAATTCTAAATATACGTGAATTATTTGAAAAGGCCGAGTTAATTCTCACTTCAAATAATAGACCGACGATTGAAAGTCGAAGATGAAGACGATGGTCGAAGACCGGAGATCTTCACCTCGTTTGGATGGTAACCGAGGTCCTGATTGGGAGGCATCCCGAAATATGGATAATGAGTGGTGATCGTCCAGACGTACGTGGTGATCGATGGGTTTGCGAGGTATTTAGTGCCTCCGGTTTCGTTCAGACCCAGAACGGACTCGTAAATGGACTGTGTGTCTGACATTGGAGTTTATTCTGTGTTGATTGATTTCTGTTAATATACATCTGTTTGGCGGCGGAGAATTTATTCTTTTGCTTAACGCCCTTCTCTGAGACGCACGAGCTCAGAGGCTGTATATCGATGGACATCAGTCGCATGGCATGAATTGCCTGTGTGGCATGCTAAGATGCAGTGATCAGGGCTTCTGTTGAAAAGCAAAGTCTTTTGGTGATGATCAAAGCACCGCCTGTGTGGTGTAGCTTTGTGTATAACGTGAATTCGCGAGCCTCACACCCCGGTATGAACCTAAAACGGGAGAGGACATCAGGGAGGGCCTGCGTTTCTTTCTAGCTAGGGTGGTGTCAGTGACCTACCAGCCCTGACATTTATATACTTTTCACCTATGTGGTTGTTGCTGTTGCGAGGCGCCTCGGTTTGATCGGACGATCCGGGTCCGATGGAGTCATTCGTTGGCTCGTCTACACCCCAAAGGGTGGGGAAACGCAGGTTCAGGAATTTTAATCCACATCGGTGGACCGGCCCTGACGATCCAAGGGCCCACCTGAGTCTGGGTCCTGAGGGGCGGGCTAGAGCGTCTCGAATTCGGTAAGGACTATCTTTTGCCTTGGCTCATGACGGAAATCCAATTTCCAAATACGACATCGTGCGATTTCGATTGTATATATATATTTGGCGACATAGTGGCATGGGACGCTCATGTCGTCTATGATTGATAGTTATGATTTGAAATTGTTTTCAAAACATATAAACACTAGCAATAATCTCAAATGCCTTTGTTTTAATTCGTATCAAGCATATTTGGTCGTTATAAGGTAAAAACTCTATCCTCCGGTTTGCGTTGCATTGTGTGATGGGAACTGAGTCTTATAACGGCTTCATTTTTATAAAAAGCATAGCGATGTTTAAAAGAAAGATTGGTTTTAAAGCACTGGCAATCCAATGGAGTAAACCCGTTCCACGAAAGTGGCGTGCTCCTGTGATTAGCCAATTATATATGTGTTGAGTGGATTTCTCATACCAGTCCCATGACTGACTCGTAGTTTGTTTCACTTTCAAACTCGGGTGCCCCTTTTTCTGCACGGGCAGCCTTGTATTCAGGTTTAGCTGGTTCTTTTTCTGGATAGCTGGAGCTGAAGATGGATTCTATCATTATTTCTTTTTATGCTATTCAGCTCCTATTGTACATATTTTGTTTATTTCCGCTGTAGACATTTATGTATAGCTGAACTGTATTTGTACTAAGTAAGATCCTGTATACTGTGTAACTCTGATGATTACTTTTATCCAGTATATTTTATTATTCATTATCTGGTGTAATTATTTAATTTTTGTTCTGCTATTATCTGTTTCTGTGTTACATTCCAAAGATAACCCTGGTCTCCGTCTGAACGGGATTTTGGGTCGTCTCACTGGTTGAAACTTTAATGGATTTTAGAATAAGGTTTAGGACGAAATTCCTCTCGCAAGCTAAACGACGTCTACAGCTGTAAAAATTCTTATCTCTTAAGCAAGTAAGTATGACGGTCAAGGAGTACGTCAATCAATTCAATCAGCTGGCTCGGTTTGGACTAGACTTAGTAAATACCCCTCATAAGAAGGCTCTCCGTTTTGTCAAAGGATTGAATGAGCCACTTCACAGCTTGGCTATGACCCACGTACCTATGGGGGCTACTTACGAAAAGCTAGTAGACATGGCGCTCTTAAGTGAAGAAGACAAGAATGGCAAGAAGGAGGTCAAGGCGAATGAATCTCAAAACAAGAAGGTAGACTCCGAGAAAGGAGGCAAGAACAACAACAACAAGAATGATAACAAGACACGCGAGAGAAGAAAATGCCACTTCTGTGGTATTGAGGGGCATATAGCTCAGGATTGTAGAAAGAAGAAGGTGAAGATGGGAGCATGTTTTCAGTGTCGTGAAACTGGACATATTAGCAAGAACTGCCCTAAGAAGCAAGGGCAAGCCCCGCAAGCAGGACCTTCTGGGGGTACATCTTTAACTTCTTCTCCTAGATGATTTGTTTTATCTTGCTTATCTCCTCAATCCTATCTTGAGAACCTTAGGTAGAACCCTTTTGGATGTAAACATGTGCTTGAAAACAGGTTATGGTTGATGTTTGCAAATGGTTGCAAGTGGTTGCAGGTGGTTGCTCGTGGTTGCATAACACACATTAGGCACTAGATCGGCTCAGACACATTTTCATATTGCATATGCATGAGTGTTTATACTTGTTTATGGATGAAATTGAATGTGTTATCATATGAATGTTGCATATGGATGAATGTTTGTGCACACATATAGCGTTTATGTGACTAGGACTATTTGCATACATGTTGGATTCATGGCACTAAACATATTTTGCATTAAGAAGATCAATCAGGCCTGATCATTTGCATTAGATAAGGAACATATACACACACTTTCTGCATACGTTCATATAGCATTAGAAATCTTTTAAGAATAATGGTTTCTTGTGGATGATGATTGAGTAGATGGTTGATTGGATGATAGGATGCATTCTTCTTAACTTGAAGATTTCAGGGACGAAATCCTTTAAGGAGGGGAGAATGTAACATCCCGAATTTTAATAATGTGTTAAAACCATAAATCAAGGAAGAATTAATTTTTAAAATAAGAATCAAGGGAAGCTAGTTACACCATTGCGTTCGTCTCGGAATTCTGCTTGAAATAGAGTCTGAGTTTGCGTAAAACGGATAGCATACGAAGAAGATATGGACGAACGAAGTTAGGCAGAAAAACCAGAAACGGGCCAGAATGCACTGGCGCATTTGGGAAGTGCGCCAAAACAAAATTGCACTGGCGCACTTGGGAAGTGCGCCCATGCAATTTTGCATTGGCGCACTTGGCAGGTGTGCCCAGGCCAAGCAGAAACCTGCTTGGTCAGGCCCTGGCTGGCCTGGTCGGGTTCTGGTCGAATTTCTGAGCTCTGGTGTGTCACTAGGGCTGACTTGTCATTTTCTGATTGGCTTTTCTTGAGATGGATGGCCTTGATTACTTCCAGCATCATCGATGGCTCTAATTAGTTTGAAATTCTATATAAAAAGCCTCCTAGCCTCATTCTCTTTACACCATTATTCTCTAACCTTATGCTGCTCAAACTCTTGATGATCATGGCTTCTTCTTCCTCCTCTAAATTAAATTAAATTAAATTAAAACACGAAGATTATTCCTTGAAGACTATGGCTAGGAATTGCATATTTGGGGATTTGCTTCTACAATCAAATCAAGATTCAATGATTCAGCAATTCAACGACCAATTTCTAGACTTGACTTCTGCATCTAAATTTCTTAGACCACGATCTGTAAGTTCCAGTTACTTTTAGATAAAAACTATAAATCTAATATGGTCATGTTAAATTGGAATTGATTTATGTATGATTCATATCTATTCTTTTTTTCTCCTTGGATCTTGACTATTGGGAATATTGTCTACAATGTTGAAACTATTGTTAATGGCATAAGACTATGACAACGCCTATGACTGTGAACATAAGACCATGACTATGCCTATGACTGTGAACATGAGACTATGCCTATGACTATGACGGTGAACAGACAATGCCTATGACTATGACGGTGAACATAAGACTATGCATATGCCTATGACTGTGAATATAAGACTATTTCCTATAACTATGACAAGGACAATTATAACTAATCACTATGATTCATGACCATTAGGTTATTGCCTAGAATTATGACTATGAAATTGGATCTAAGCTTGATTTTCTATTCAGACCTATTTTCTTTATTTGTCTTGATTTTGGGGATTTTTCTATTTAAGTTAGATCTATCCGTGTTCTTGAATCTAGATTATTATTCAAACCTTTTTCATGTTCATAATGTTATGCCTGCGATGTTTTAATCTATTAATTCAGTTAGGTCATGCCTTGGAAATAAATTGATAATAGAGCAATGTTTATTATGTTGATCTATGCCTTGGTTTTATTCTATTGGGAATTAATGAATAAGTCCATTCATATGTATATGAACTTGGAGTATAACCCGTGATGACAAGTTGTGTAGTTTATCATGTTATGCAAGTTTTAGGTTGTGAAATCATATCACATATTTGACCAAATGTTAGATCTACATGTTTATGTGTATATGTTAAACCTATGTCATATTTCAAGTTCACACTTATTCATATGCTCGTGATTGATTTGCAAGTTCACATATATGTTTGTTGGTTTAGTCTACGTTGCAAGTTCACACCTATGATATTCATGTTGATTGTTTTGCAAGTACACACCTATGGTGTTCATATTGACTATTCCAAGAATGCCAAGTTTACACCTATGTCAAGTTAATGAATTTCTTTATGCAAATTTTGTGTACGTTAAATTAGGCTAAGTTTTTAGCCTAATATTATGCCAAAAATCATGCGGACGGAAAATTAGGCTAAGGTTGTTAGCCTAATATTTAGATGGGGTAACGTTGGGAAAAATTGGTAATTATAGGAAACTTGGTATGAAACTTGCCATGAAACTTGACATGAACATTTTTATAACTTGAATCTGGATGTGGGTATGAAACTTATCCTTGAAACTTGACACGAACTTGACATGAAACTTGAACATGGGCATGACACTAGAATGAACTTGAAAATGGCCAACTCGAGGTTGCGTTGAGTTTGTAGTGTAATTCTGCCGGGAACCGATCGACTAGTGGATCGTTTCGTTGGACCTAGAAATGGGTCATTTCATGATATTGGGCCAAGGGATCATTTCATGATTGATATAAGACATGGGTTTTGGGATTCTAATACAGTTGATGCCACGAACCTTGAATATGTGATCCTATACTTGATTTATACTTGATTTATCATGTTATCTTAGTCTATCTTGTCATCATCCGCATGTTTACTTTCAGTTTATACATTTCATGTTACCTTTATTTGTTTCTATGTTGAAAGTCACTTGGACTTACCAGTCTTTATGACTGACCCGTTTTCTTTCACCTCTTTTTCTTCCGCTCCCTCCCTCTTCAGGTTCTCAGGGAGGAAACTCTAGCACTTAGCTTGGATTTCGCTTGCTTTCGGTTCAGCTCATGTACGGTTTGATCTTGAGCTATGCTATGGCTGCATTTCTGTTACCTTTGGGGAATTAAGCTACTTTTGATGTTTTAAGTTTATGCTTCTTTATTTGTGCAAGACAGAATTTGTTGAAATGGAAAATAATGACCTTGGCAATTTGATGTAAAAGGTTTTGACTCTTTTTGAAAGTAATGAAATTTATCTTTTGATTCTTCTGCTATTTTACCTATGTTCTGTCTTGTAATATTTCTGTGTTTGTTTACCGCGATAACGCTCCTCCAAAACTAGTGCATTCCCTTTGTGAGTGACCCTAGCGGAGGTGGGGTGTTACGGACATGAGAATATTGAAACATATATATGAAGTCGTGTTAATTAGCTATGCGCTATTGTGACACGAAAGATATTTATATCGATTTTATTCATTAAATGAGTATCGAAAAGGAAATAATTTCAAAATAATATATGTTGAAAATAATATCATTTATAGTATATTGATATAAAATATTCGATTTTGGTTTAAAATTGAAAAACAAGTTGGAATCGGTTTTTAAAATGAGTTTATAAAATACATTTTGAACGAAATATATATATAATATAATATATATATATATAATGGCCTGAATAGAACGTGCCTCGCAGCGACCGTTCGCGAATTTCGACCATTGACTTCGAATTGACATTACGGGAGATCCAACTGTCGGATTCTCCTAAAACTGGAACCGTTGTGTTCGTATCGAAAAGAGATTTTCAACGAACATAAGATATTTGAAATGTAACAGTTGGATTTGGAATTATGTCCAAATCAAATTTGGAAAAGGTCGCTATGGATGTAGTTCGGTGGCCGTTATTGGAAACCGACTGTACGGGCCTTTCTAAAATTGCACCCCAATTTCTTAATGTTAAATCCTTAATATTACCCCTACCCCACGTTATACGTTCGCTTATTCAACGCAAAACATATGTTAGACTCGAATAGTCTAACTCATAGCACAAAGATAAATTATCACAACATATAGACAAATAAAATAGATCTAATCATAATATGGGTGAAACTTGCATAAAACTACACATGTCATGGATCTAAAGGTGTCAACTTGTTTGGTAAAATGTCACAATTTACATAATATGATCATAATCCAAATTCATGTATGGACTTGCATATGTGGTTTATGCAACATAATGATAGCATCTAACACAAAGAACTCACACCTGTCATAGCATAATTCTAGATCTAAATAGATGTCATAATTCTTGATCTAAATAGATGTCATACAATATGTGAGATTATACATACCTAATAAATCTAAACGTGCATAGGTACATGTGATTTATCATGTGAATCATCATAGCCCAAATATATATATATATATATATATATATATATATAACCAACATCATGATTTGATCAAGCATAAGCTAACTATAACATAGATAATAACATCATGACTTTGTAACATCGCAACTTAGCATAGAAACTTGCAACAACATATATAATATCATCATAGCATGATTTACAACATATAGGATATCATCATCACATAACATAGGATTTACAACATACATGATAGCATAAGGTTTACAACAACATATATGACAATTCACATCATTTTCTTATGATCCATATCACATCTTAATCTAATTAGTTTGCTAATAATCTTGTTAAGATCATCATACTCACAATTAGAAGAGAAAGAGAGTCTTGATTTGCTTTAGAGTTGAGTAGAATTAGAGTTTTGATTAGCTTTCTTCCTTCTTAGTTGGTGGCGGCTACACTGAGTTCCATGGCGATGGCATGACGGCAGCTATTCTATTTTTCATGTGAATTTAGAGTGAGAGACTACCTAGGTATATATAGAGTTTAGGATTTATTTAGACCATCAGATTAACTCAGAACTAACCTGAACCGTTAAATTTGCCTACTCAGCCCTAAAGACACATCAGCAGCTCAAGATTGGGCTCTGCCAAAACCTAGCCGACTGGACCAGGTCGACACCCAGGTCGACTGTGCAGTCGACCTGACCCCTGGGGTGTCGACTGCCCAGTCGACTCCCCAGTCGACCTGGGTGCTGGTCGGGAAATTTCCCGCCTAGCCTGTTTGACTTCGAATTTTGAATTTTAAATTTTATGAAATCTGTTTTGAATTTTCTGAAACTTCTGATGGCCATATCTCCTTCATACGAAGTCCAAATCACGCAAACTCGGACTCTATTTCAACCAGAATTCCGAGACGAACACAACGGCGCAACCCATTTCCCACAATTCTCACGTCTGAGATTAGTTATTCTTTAATTTTTGAATATTAATATTAACAAAATTACGGGGTGTTACATTCTCCCCTCCTTAAAGGATTTCGACCCTGAAATCTTCAAGTCAAGAAGAATGTATATCCTAACATCCAATCATCCATCTACTCAACCATCAAACACAGGCATCCATTGTCCTTATAGACTTCTAATGCTTTCATGTTTAAATGCACAGTGTGTGTATATGTCCATATCTAATGCAAAATCAGGCGGTCCACTGATTCAGTTGACCTCCTTAATGCAAATCATGATAGTGCCATGCGTCCATTATGTATGCAAAAGTTCCTTAATGCTACATATTATCTCTATATGCGTGCACAATCATTATCTGAATGCAGCATCCATATGATAAAAAAATCCTCATACATCCATTTTACTAAATACATCCATATATATGCAATATGCAATATGAAGTGACTGAGCCGATCTAGTGCCTAATAGTGTGTGTATATGCGTCCACGAGCAACCACTAGCAAACACTTGCATCCATCATACATAACATGTCTCAAACACATGTTTCAACCATAGGATTATCCTAACTAAAGGTCAAAGATACTAGCGAGGGGACATACTAAAGATAAGATAAGTACAAGCTAAGCGATAAAGGAGAAATTAAAAGACATACCCTCAAAAAGAAAAGGGTACAACGAACGCATCTTCGCTTCTGTCTCCCAAGTAGCGTTGCTCTCATCATCTCCCCATTGCACTTTGACTAGTCTGAGCTCTCGATTCCTCAACTTCTTGATCTCCGACCCAAGAATGCATGTAGGAGCTCGTCGAATCGTCGCATCACGCTCTATCTCCACCTCTCTAAGCAAGCTCGGCTCTACCACTTCCGCGGTCTCGTGCAAGCATTTCCTCAAATGTGATACATGGAATACGTCGTGTACACCACTAAGTCTCTCAGGAAACTCCACTCTATACGCCATCTGTCCAATCTTCTCCTTAATAGGAAACAGCCCTACAAACCTTTGTGCTAATTTCCCAACGGACCCAAAGCGAACAACGTTCTGTAATGGAGACACTTTGATAAAGACCATGTCCCCAACATCAAACTCAAGATCTGTCCTCCTCTTATCCGCATAAGATTTCTGCCTATCTTGCGCTGTCTTCATCCTCCTTCGAATCAAATCGATCTTTTCCGAAGTCTCTCTAATCATATCGGGCCCAAGTAAGATCTTATCCATAGATTCCCACCAACATGTAGGTGAACGACAAGGTCGTCCATAAAGAGCTTCGAAAGGTGCCATGCCAATGCTAGATTGAAAGCTGTTATTATATGCAAACTCCACCAACGGAAGATGCTCTTCCCATGTACCCCCAAAGTCTAGGATACATAGCCTCAAAAGATCCTCTAGAATACGATTCACCTCTCGGTTTGGCCGTCCGTCTGAGGATGATATGCGGTGCTCAAACATAACTGAGTCCCTACCGCTTCTTGTAAGCTCCTCCAAAATTCGCTAGTGAAGATAAGATCGCGGTCGCTTACTATGCTAGAAGGAACACCATGCAAACGAACTATCTCTCAGACGTATACGGAAGCTAACCATGGAGCAGTCCTCTTACTCTTCACGGGAATGAAATGGGCGCTCTTAGTAAGTCTGTCTACTATAACCCAAATCCCCGTATTACCCTTCCTTGATCTTGGTAATCCATCCACAAAGTCCATCGAGACACTTTCCCACTTCCATAGTGGAACCTCCAATGGGTGAAGCAACCCACCGGGTTTCTTTTGCTCCGCTTTTACTTGTTGGCACACCAAGCATCTAGCGACATACTCGGCCACATCCCTCTTCATATCGGCCCAAAAGAAAACTCGCTTCATGTCTTTGTACATCTTGTCCCCGCCGGGATGAATGGTCATCTTCGAATGATGTGCTTCGTCAAGAATAGCCTTCCTCAAACCTCCGTCTCGAGGTACACAAAGTCTACTATCCCTGCGTAACCAACCCTTATCATCTAGGGTATACCTACGGAGATGGCTTGATGACTCCCCTCTTTTGAGCTTCTCCACTAACTCAACCAACTGTGGGTCGTCTCGCTGTGCCTCACCAATCCGTCCCAAAAGCGTAGGTCTGACCTCCAAGGATGCTAGCAAACCGGGTACAACGTCAACGGAAGGTCTAAAGTCAAACATAGAGATGAATTCTAAGTTTTGCCGCTCAACAAACAACGGACTCAAGGATAGCCTTTTCCTACTTAAGGCGTCTGCCACCACGTTACCCTTGCCAGGGGTATATGCTATTTCGAAGTCATAGGACACTAAGAATTCCATCCACCTTTGCTATCTTAAATTCAAGTCCTTCTGAGAGAATAAGTATTTTAAAGATTTGTGGTCAGTGAACAATTCGAATTTCTCGCCAAGAAGATAATGGCGCCAAGACTTAAGCGCAAAAACAATTGCGGCCAACTCTAGGTCATGCGTGGGGTAATTCTTCTCATGCACCCTTAACTGCCTTCCACCATAGGCTATTACCCTTCCCTCTTGCATTAAGACTGCGCCTAGTCCTGTCCCACAAGCATCGGTATAAACAGTAAACGGCTTACTCCCGTCTGGCAGCACTAAGACTGGGGCTGAAGTCAAAGCTCTCTTCAAACGTTGGAACGCATCATCACAATCTACGTCCCATGTGAAAACTAGGTTCTTCTTCGTCAAACGTGTTAATGGAGCTGATATCTTTGCGAAGTCTTTGATAAACTTCCTTTAGTAGCCAGCCAACCCCAAGAAACTCCTTACTTCGGTAGCATTTTTAGGGACCTTCCAATCTTGGATGGCCACTACCTTCGCAGGATCCACGGCTATCCCTTCTTTGGAAACCACGTGCCCTAAGAATCGTACTTCCTCTCTCCAGAAGTGACACTTAGTAAATTTAGCTTTAAGGTTATGCGCTCGTAGAGTCTCCAGCACTTCCCTAAGATGTAGGGCATGCTCTTCTTCATTCTTAGAAAAGATCAAGATGTCGTCTACAAAGACCACCACGAATTTATTAAGGTACTCCCTAAACACCCTACTCATCAAATCAACAAAGTATGCAGGGGCGTTTGTCAAACCGAAGGGCATCACTAGCCATTCATAGAAACCGTCCGGAGTCCTAAAGGCAGTCTTGTCAATGCTATCCTCAGCCATTCTCAACTGATGGAAACCAGTGGCTAAGTCCAACTGCGAAAACACTGAGGCGCCAACTAACTGATCGAAGAGATCGTCAATCCTCGACAGTGGTTGTCTGTTTTTCTTAGTAAGCTTATTAAGTTCTCTATAGTCCACACAAAGTCTAAGGGACCCATCCGCCTTCGTGGCAAATACTACTGGAGCACCCCACTCCGATATACTACGTCTTATGAACCCCTTCTCAAGCAACTCCTTCACTTGCTTATTGAGTTCCCTCCTTTCACGAGGAGCCATGTGGCGTACTGGCAAAGATATTGGTTTTTCATTATCCACAAGATATATTCGAAAATCTATCTCCTGCTTCGAAGGAAAGCCCTTCACCTCCTCAAACACATCCGAGTATTCTCGGACCACTCTAACAGATTGTAGATTTTCCACAGATGCGTCAAGCGATTCTAGATAACTTAGCATAACGGAATTTATGGGATTACAAAAGATTTCGAGAGTGTTGCCAAGGTGAGTCATGAGCCTAACTACTCTCCTTTCACAATCAAGAACGACCCCATTTCTAGATAACGAATCCATTCCTAAAATTAGCCCATAGCCCGTGAAGCCCAAAACATAAGCATCACATCTAAACTCAATGCTAAGTATAGAAATTTTCAAATCCAAACACATCATGGACAAATAAGCCGAGCCCCTATTTGGATTCGAAACAACTAAGGGATCCTCTACTAAACTGGTGTTTAAGTGCAGTGATTCAACTAATGATGTAGAGATAAACGAATGCGATGCGCCCGAATCGAATAAAGTACGGACGGGATGATCAAACAGAAAAACTAAGCTTTCAACAGAAATGGTTCTACCTCGTTCTTGCAGCGGTGGGACCGCGAGAGCCTGAACTTCTCCCCTTGCCTACCCGGGTGCCATAAGAGCTTGCACCTGTCCTCCCTAGGTAGACCCTGCCCTCTGCCCCTTCTTTGGGCAGTCCTTCACTAGATGTCCCGCTTCACCACAGTGAAAACAGCCAGTCTTCTTTTTCTTTCTGCAATCCTTGCTGAGATGGCCTGGTGTCCGACAGTTAAAGCATCTTTTCTTTCCTTTGTCATTATTGTCTTTACCACCCTTCTTGTTTTGCTGTTGTGGTTTCTTCTGATCCCCTTTCTTCTCGGGTGCCTTATCAGCTTTAGCGCCTTTCTCCTCGTGCATGAGTGCCATGTCTACTAGCTTCTCAAAGGTGGCCCCCATAGGGATGTGGGTCATAGCCAACCCTTGCAATGGCTCATTCAAGCCATTAACGAACCTCAGAGCCTTCTTCTCCGGCGTGTTCACTAAGTCCAAGCCAAACCTTGCTAACTGATTAAATTTGTTGACATATTCTTTCACTGATGAGCTTCCTTGCTTCAATGTCAAGAACCTTTCCATATATTTATTCTCTTCTGCCCTTGAGAGAAACTTTGCCTTAAACCTACGTCTGAAATCCGGCCAAGAATCAACAGGACGCTCCCCATTAGTGACTTCCCACCAAAACGAGGCCTCTCCCTTCATTAACCAAGCTGCTAATTTGACTTTCCTCCCTTCTTCTACTTCAAAGATTTCTAGCAATTCTTCCACCTCCTTAAGCCAATCTTTAGCTTCCACAAACGTTTCTGACCCTTGAAAAGGTTTTCCACCCATAGCCTTAAATTCCTTGCATGTCTTTGCAAAAGTATCAACGCGAGGAGGAGGAGGAGGAGGAGCGGGTGCAACTGGTGGTGGAGGAACATTGGCTAGACCTGCAGCGGCCCTAGCCTCTAATAACCTCCTATACCATCCTGGTATCGTTACACCATCCGGAAGGTTAAGATCTTCAGCCATGTTGAAACGAGAAAGGAAAGATTCAAAATGGATAATTCGAAAGATAAAGATATATGGCTATTGGGGATTATGTTTTTCATAAAAACTTTCCTCTTTAAATTACTCATCAAGACATGTTTTTGAAAACACTTCTTCCAAAAATACTTTAGAAAAATAGTTTTTCTAAAAAAAATTATCTGTTCTGGTAACCTTAAGCTCTGATACCACGTGTAACACCCCACGTCTATTAATGTCACTAACAAAGGGAATGCATTAACTTCCATGGAGGTTTTAAGTGAATATAAAACAGAAAAATTACAACAAGACAGATAATAAGTAGTACTTGGAAATCTAAAACTTTATTTCATTGCAGCGGAAATTAAACATGTTTGTTACATCATAAAACCATAAATCAGAGTCAAGTACAATATCCATCTTGATAAAACAAAATACATAACCCCATTACATAAATAGCCATTAAAGAAGATAACAAGCTGGACTTTACTTCAGCGGTCCAAGCTTTCCAAAAGAGAGATAAAGCAATCCAATCAAACTCCGCTAGAGCTGGGCCCACCCTGAGGACCTGGTGGGGTGAAAAAGATAGAAATGGAGGGGGTCAGACATAAAGTCTGGCGAGTATGATAATTCTAACAATACTATTATCAAAATAATTAGACTAAGGCATAAGCTGGAAAACAAGGAAATGTCTATGAACTATTGGGTATGGAAGAGCAGATAAAGATAACGTTAAAGGCACACCTAATTACTAACAAATAATTACTACACTGCACCACACCAGTCACCTTAAAGGTTGATCCCACTTGCTCCACTTAGAAATTATATAAATAGCTTCGTGTACCCCTAGTTGACTACATAGGTGCCGCCTGCCCCTATCTCCACTAGGTGTACCCCACTACCCACTTTCGATCGGCTCCCTACTCGTAGATACCCGTGCTGGCCCCGCAGTAGGGTGTATCACTCCCCTAAAGTGGCAACCCGATACAACTTGAGAATGCACGGCTTATACCTACACGATGCAACAACGTCTTACCTACCAGCCCGGGTCCACACACGCATATGAAATCCGTTGGACTTGCGTTGCCACCGCTAACCCGTTTGGCCTCTTATAGTCAAGCCCAGTATGCGTGTCCCGTCCTCGACTTGGGTCGAGCCCACAAAGATACGTTTGGGTTACTGGTTGAAATGGGCCCCCACAAGCTATCCACCTAAGCTTTTCCCCACTAGTATATCCCACTTAACCCTCTTCTTAGTCATGTTCATTTACATGTGTGTTTGGTTAAGTTTTACTAATCGTATTTCAAATGCCACTAAAGGCACACACTAGATTCCTCATGCCACCCAAGGCACCTGCTTAACCCCCATGTCCCACCTTACATGTTTATCTGGTTAAGTATTTCTTAATTCATTCAGGCCATAACCTCATAAAGACCTCTCACATTAGACTGGCATTTATGGCAACTGGATTTGCCAGGCGGGTCCGGGCAGTCTTACACCATAAAAGAGTCTAACCTCGTGTCTTTACAACTGTTATGCTTTAGTTTGGGCCTAGGACCTCTCACATTGGGCTGACATTTGTGACTACTGGATTTGCCGGTCGGGTCCGGGCAGTTTTACGTCACAAACGAGTCCAACCTCATGTCCTAAGCATTGATTAACACTTATAATCTTTTACCCCAGTTTTAAATATATCCCTATTCAAATCATTAATTAATTCCAATTTTAATGATGTCCATAATTGACTCAATTATGGCCATCCACTTATGGTATGCAAAATCATATCAATTGCACCCCAATTTCTTAATATTAAATCCTTAATATTACACCTACCCCACGTTATACGTCGCTTATTCAACGCAAAACATATGTTAGACTCGAATAGTCTAACTCATAGCACAAAGATAAATTATCACAACATATAGACAAATAAAATAGATCTAATCATAATAGGGGTGAAACTTGCATAAAACTACACATGTCATGGATCTAAAGGTGTCAACTTGTTTGGTAAAATGTCACAATTTACATAATATGATCATAATCCAAATTCATGTATGGACTTGCATATGTGGTTTATGCAACATAATGATGGTGTGAACTAGCATCTAACACAAAGAACTCTCACCTGCCATAGCATAATTATAGATCTAAATAGATGTCATAATTCTAGATCTAAATAGATGTCATACAATATGTGAGATTATACCTACTAATAAATCTAAACGTGCATAGGTACATGTGATTTATCATGTGAATCATCATAGCCCAAATATATATATATATAACCAACATCATGATTTGATCAAGCATAAGCTAAATATAACATAGATAATAACATCATGACTTTGTAACATCGCAACTTAGCATAGAAACTTGCAACAACATATATAATATCATCATAGCATGATCTACAACATATAGGATATCATCATCACATAACATAGGATTTACAACATACATGATAGCATAAGGTTTACAGCAACATATATGACAATTCACATCATTTTCTTATGATCCATATCACATCTTAATCTAATTAGTTTGCTAATAATCTTGTTAAGATCATCATACTCACAATTAGAAGAGAAAGAGAGTCTTGATTTGCTTTAGAGTTGAGTAGAATTAGAGTTTTGATTAGCTTTCTTCCTTCTTAGTTGGCGGCGGCTACACTGAGTTCCATGGCGATGGCATGACGGCGGCTATTCTATTTTTCATGTGAATTTAGAGTGAGAGACTACCTAGGTATATATAGAGTTTAGGATTTATTTAGACCGTCAGATCAACTCAGAACTAACCTAAACCGTTAAATTTGCCAACTCAGCCCTAAAGACACATCAACAGCTCAAGATTGGGCTCTGCCAAAACCTGGCCGACTGGACCAGGTCGACACCCAGGTCGACTGCGCAGTCGACCTGGCCCCTGGGGTGTCGACTGCCCAGTCGACTCCCCAGTCGACCTGGGTGCTGGGCGGGAAATTTCCGCTTAGCCTGTTTGACTTCGAATTTTGGATTTTAAATTTTATGAAATCTGTTCTGAATTTTCTGAAACTTCCAATGGCCATATCTCCTTCATACGAAGTCCAAATCACGCAAACTCGGACTCTATTTCAACCAGAATTCCGAGACGAACACAATGGCGCAATCCGTTTCCCACAATTCTCACGTCTGAGATTAGTTATTATTTAATTTGTGAATATTAATATTAACAGAATTACGGGGTGTTACATAAACTGTCTCGAAGCGGAAGGACGATCCCTTGCCTTGGTTCACAGACGGAAATCCAACTTCCAACATGTAACATTGCGGTTTTAATTGTTGAACTAGTACAGCGACATGATAGATGGTATCCATGCCATCTATGATTGATACATTTATATTTGAAGTTGTTTTTGAAACACTATACACTTATAATAGTATCAAATGATTTGTTTTAAATGTACCAAGAATGTTTGGCTATTATAAGGGTAAACTCTATCCTCCGGCTTGCGTTGCATTGAGTGATGGGACCTGAGTCATATAATAGCTTCATTTTCTTTATTTAGCATTGCGCTATTTGTGATATGCACTGGTATTCTTGGGGTTAAGCCCGTTCCGTGTTATACGGCGTGGTCCCTTGATTTATCTAACTTTAAAATCAAGCTAATAAGTGTTTCAGTTCTCACACTAGTCACATGACTGACCTGGGGTTTATTGTTTTAACCTAAACTCTGGTTGCCCCTATTTTCCACACAGGCATCTAGTAGTTGGGTTATTTGATATACACGTAAATGTGTATATTTTATCCACATATTTATCTTATTTTATCTTTTAAATAATTGATATTGTGTATTTATAGCTGTGTTTTCAGATTGTTGACAAGAATCATGGTTTAGAGCATTTGATGAATAAAACATGAAGAATTTGCTGAAAAAGAGTGAAGTTAAAATTACTAAAGCTTGAAGAGTTTAAAGCTTGAAGAACGGTTGCAAATAGAGTTCAGTTGGGTAGATTTGGCTCACTAAAGACTCATATTGTGTTCACATTGGCTCAATTGCAGACCATTTCACTCATGTAGCGTTCACATTAGCTCCCTTGCAAGGCTTCTCATTCATGCACTGCACGCGTTCACACTGGCTCACTTACAAGGCCTCTTACTCTACAACCCCGTTCACACTAGCTTATGTGTTATTTGGGCTAATTCTTTAGTCCCACATTGTGGAATTTGCCAAGTAGCCTTTGTCATACCAGCTATAAATACACTTTATCTCATTCATTGTAAAAAACACATTAGGTTTTATTCTGTAATTCTCTTCTTGGAATAAAATCATTCTCTCCCTTTCTTTTTACTTTTTGTTTATTTTATTTATGTTCATGTTATTTATTTTCTTTTTCTCTTCTTCTTTAGCTATGTCTAGCTAATCCCCTTTGATTCGGGGGTGATGATGCTGATAGTGTGATTCAATATGAATCACATAGCCAAAAGATTAGGACTGTATACATGTAGATCTGGATCTGAATTAAGGGTTAGATCTGAACCTTCATATTTTGTGTCATTTAAGAGCTATGCTCCTTCACAGGATATATTCGTGTTCGATCTAACGTTTATCAGATCTAGATCTAATTCTAGGGTTTTAGAAATTAATTAGTGAATCTGTCCTGATAGTCTATGGTTGTAGAGCTGAGCTCCTGCATAGGCTATGCTTGTCGTTATTTACATATTTGTTTCTAAAAACCTATTATCGTTGGTTCATGTTTGTGACAGAAACATGTATTAGATCTGATTAATCTGTTTGGCTATTGATGAATATTAATCTAATTTATGTCATCGCTCCCTAATTGCTTTCTCTTATTAGATAAATCTCTCTTTTATATTTAATTGCTGTTATTTTCTGTGTTTTCAATCAATCAGAAGTTAGGGATAACTTGATTGGATTTATAAATAAAATATTTTTGGTCCCAGAGTTCGACACCCTCTACAACAATCCTTGTTGTTTAGGAAAACCGAACGGATTTTACAGTTGTTTACAACTGCATAATTTGTTCGCAAACAAATTTTGGCGCCGTTGCCGGGGACCAAAATAATTTTTATTTTTTAATCCTTCGGGTTATAATTTTTTTTCTTTCTCTTTTCTTTAGTTTTCTTTCATATAAAAAAAATTATTGCTTTCCTGATTTTCAAACAATATCTTTCCATTTTGCAATATATTTCTTTCCCTTTTCTCCTTTTACAACAATAAAAAAAAGAAAAAAATTATCATTTTTTTTAATTTCTTGCTATTTTTCTCGATTTCTTTCTAATATCTACAATCTCCTTTTTTCCAACTATTCTTACAATTTCTTTCCCCTTTTTGCAACAGTAAATTTTACAAAAAAAATAAAAAAATTTGCAAATTTTGTTTTATCTCTTTTCCTGTTTTGTCTACAATTTCCTTCCCTTTCTTTCATTCATTTCTTTTCAATTTTTCAACAAATTTCTTTCCAATTTTCTCATCTCTCTTTTGTTACAATATAAAAAAAAATTGTGATTTTCTTCTGTCTTGCTTCTTTGATAAACTCCTTCTTACCATACTACTACCACATCCCTTTCCTCGCCCTAACTATTCTCTGCTTTGAATCCTCAAACCAAAAATACCCCACTTCATCACTTCTGCCAAACACCATAGCATCCACCCTCTTCCATACTTAAAACATCTCCTACAATACCGTTCACAAACTCAGACTAGTGCCTCACCCTCAAACCCCATCACCAACCTCACAACCAACAAGTGCCGAGCCACTCTCTTCCCTGACCATTACCAAACCCATAATAGCCATTCCAAACTTCCCAAATACCCACACGTCTTCAACATCCAGCGTAAACACCATTTCACCAAATACACCACTTCACTTCGCACCATATCACCACCATACCACTTCAAAAGCCTCAATAACCATCCCACCAATTAGCACTTAACGTCCCTAAGTCACCCGCAGCCAAGCCACCACATACACCTTACAATCCAACCACCAACATCACCTCAGACCCAATTGCTACCACACATCTACCCTCTTCCACACAACGCAGACCTACTCACCCACCTCAAACCATCTTCCCACTGCAAATCAGCAAAATCACAAACTCCTCCTGCCGAAAACCACTGCAAACCAAGACTGACCGTCGTCAAACCTAATAGCCACCGCTCAAATCGCAATCATCAGAAATCGCCATAAACCCAGTTCGCAACCATCGCCACAACCATCACAACTACTCAACATCTTCCACCTCAACCACCCTCTGAAGTTCACGAAATCCGAACGCCAAACCCCAATCGACAGCAGCCCTCAAAATCTGAACCCTTCCATTCAATTCCAGCGCATCAAAAAAACCAAACAAAATCCGAAGTCATCTGTTACCTCTACTCTCGTTTCGAAGGATTTATTTTTCTTTTATTTTGAATTTAAAAAAAAAACAAAGAGGGGAGGAGAGTCGGCTTTTGATTTTAACAGAGAAAATTTGTCTAAGCCTTGTTGATAAATCTTATTCGGGTTTGAGGATCATTGCCTTCTATTGGGCTTGTGCTATTTGGGCTTTGTTAGGGGTCAGTTTTCCTTTTTTTTAGGTCTGTTTTCATTCGAAGCTTTAATTTGCAATTTGTTTTTAGTCCAATCAGGAAAAGAAGAGGGCGATTTGTTTTGCAAAGGAAGTCGGTGAAATTTTTAACAGAGTTTTGTTTATATAGAACTTACAGGGACCGGTTTGTTTGGGCTTTTGTGTGGTTTCGGGTAATAGTTTGCTGAAGTGTTTGATTTTGGCTGTGCTTGGGTTCTGTTTTTAGGGATTTGTTTTGTTTTAGTTTATTTTTCCTTAGTTTAGTCTAGTTTAATCTAGTTTTTATTTTTATTTTGTTTCTTTTTCTTGAAAAAAAAAACCCATTCTCTTGTTTTAAATTGTGCTTTGTTTTAGTTTAATTTAAAAAAAAAAAAAAATTGTGGAATATTTCGAAAACGGGTACAATGGTATTTTGAAAAAGGCATAAAAAAAAATTTCGGGCTCCTAGCCCGAACCCGTGCCGCAGCGCAGTCAAGCAATTAATAGGAGGCGACAACAACAATAAAAAGCAGCGGACTATTCAGTGTTCGAGCGGTTGCACACCAAGTGGGGTGTGAACGCGCTAGCGCGACTCAACTGCACTGGACGGACTGTCGATCAAGGTGAGTATTTTCTAACTCTACAGGGACCGCTGCTGCAAATAAAAAAAATAGCGACATTGCTTGTAAAACTCTTCTGCAGGGCATCGGCTTGCTTGTAAAGAAAAAAAAATTTGTTTTTTTTATTTATTTCTGCAATTTCCTGTTCTGTGACGGTTCTGAGACTGTTCATTCTGTGACTGGATATTTTGCCTGTTGATGTGTGGTTTAAAATTTTAAAACGAACGTGGGATTAATTGAAAAATTTATTTTTGAAATCAAACCGAGGATTCCCCAAAAGCTCATAGGACAAAATATTCATTAAATTGACAATTAGGATTGATACTGTAACACCCCCGAATTTCGGTTAATGCTAAAATTCACAAATTAAAGAATAACTAATCCCAGATGTGGGAATTAGGGGAAACGGGTTGCACCATTGCGTTCGTCTCGGAAAAATACGCGAAATAGAGTCTGAGTTTTCGAAAATCGGAGTCCGTATGAAGAAGATATGGACGAACGAAGTTAGGCAGAAAAACCGAAAAACTAGCCAGAATGCACTGGCGCACTTGTGAAGTGCGCCAACACAAAAATGCACTGGCGCACTTGTGAAGTGCGCCAACACATTTTTACAGTGGCGCACTTGGGAAGTGCGCCCGTGTCGAGCCAGAAACCTGCACAGCTTTCTGGCTGGCCTGGTGCACCATTTTAGGGTTTAGGCTGTGTTTTGGGGCTGGTTTCTGGAAGCTTCCGAGATCGGATGGTCCTAATCTAATTTAGGGTTAATCTAATGGCCTAAAACACTTGCCTAATCCTATAAATAAGACCCTAAGCTAGCCCTAAATGGTCATAATCCTATCTCCTAACTAAACTATGCCAAAATTTTCTATGATCATGGCCTCCACTCAAAACCCTAGCCTCCATCCTATTTCTAAACTATTTCTATGAAGGCTTTCATGTGCATACAAGCATCTTTGAGTTGTATGAGTGATCATTGGCTTGCATTCATCATCAAGTTGCAAGCTTTATGTTCAAGGCTAGAGTTTTTGGGTGATTTGTGGCAAGGGTTTGCTTATTGGAGTTTAGTGGTGAGTTTCTATAGACTTAACAATCAATTGTTAAATTGATTATGATAGGATATGATAAGATATGGCTATGTTTGTGGAATCAATGTGTTTATGCAAGTTTAGTATAGTGTATGTTGTGTGCTATATGCAAGTTTAATGCTATGTTTTAAGATGCAAAACACTATGTTGAACATTGATTCATATGTAACATGTTATGCAAGCTATATGGGAGATTATATGCAAGTCTATATGTAACATGTTATGCAAGTTATGTATTTGGTTTTATGCGTGCTAAGTATTTGGTTTTATGCATGCTATGTATGTGGTATTATGCATGCTAAGTATTTGGTTTTATGCATGCTAAGTGTTTGGTTTTATGCAAGTTTGTCTCTTTTTATGATATGCATAATATATGCAAGTTTGTCTCTAAGTATGGCATGTTATGCAAGTTCATATGCAAGTTATGATACATATTCATATGCAAGTTATGATGCAAGTTATGATACATGTTCATATGCAAGTTCATATGCAAGTTATGATACATGTTCATATGCAAGTTATGATGCAAGTTCATATGCAAGTTATGATGCAAGTTCATATGCAAGTTATGATGCAAGTTCATATGCAAGTTATGATGCAAGTTCATATGCAAGTTATGATACATGTTCATATGCAAGTTATGATGCAAGTTCATATGCAAGTTATGATGCAAGTTCATATGCAAGTTTATGTGCAAGTTCATATGCAAGTTGTCTCTTTTATGATATGCATAATGCAAGTTTGGGTTAAATACTAGTTGGGTTTAATGTATGTTCATATATGCAAGTTGACACCTTTTGAACCCATGATAAAGTTACATGCTATGTTGGCTAAACCCATGACCTTTGTGATGAATCTTCCCTTTATTATGTCGTGTTATGAGAACGAACTACGTGGGGAACGATGGGGTTAATATGCATGTTAATAAAATGATGTGAAATGGGTATGATTAATCATACCACAAATTAAATGGACGTAATTAGGAATTTACCTATTAAGTTAGGTCTACCCATATTATGGAGTTGGGAATTTACCTATTAAGTTAGGTCTACCCATACTATGGAATTGGGAATTTACCTATTGAGTTAGGTCTACCCATATTCTTAAAAATGTGTAATTAATTAGGCATAATTAATTCAAATTATGGGGGTGATTAATTAGGTGTAATTAATCAACTAAGACACGAGGTTGGACCCTTTTGTAGCGGAAGTCTGCCCGGAACCGACCGGCCATCCAGCAGCTACAAATGATTGGCCCAATGTGAGAGGTCTTAGTCATAAATTAAATACGTGATTAAAGTAAAGACACGAGGCTAGACCTTTTTATGACAGAAGTCTGCCCGGAACCAACCAGCATATCCAGCAGTCATAAAAGATGGTCTAATGTGAGAGGTCTTTATGAGGTCATGATCTTAACTAATTAAGAAACACTTAACCATATTAGCATGTAGAGGGACATGAGGGGTTAAGTGGGTGCCTTGGGTGGCATGTGGAAATCTAGTGGGTTGCCTTGGGTGGCAATAGAAAATACGATTAGAATACTTAACCAAAGAGGAACATGTAATTAAACATGGGTAAAGGGTTAAGTAAGTGCTTTGGGTGGCATGTGGAAATCTAGTGGGTGCCTTAAGTGGCAATTGATATATGATTAGATGATTTAACCAAACCTTAACATGTAGGTGGGCATGATTATAAAAGGGGTTAAGTGGGATACACTAGATAAAATAACAAGCTTAGGTGGTAGCTTGTGGGGGCCCATTTCAACCAATATCCCAAACGTATCTTAGTGGGCTCGACTCTAGTCGAGTGACGGGACACGCATATTGGGCTTGACTATAAGAGGCCAAAATGGGTTAGCGGTGGCAACGCATGACCAACGGGTTTCATATGCGTGTGTGGACCCGGGCTGGTAAATAAGACGTTGTTGCATCGTGTAGATATAAGCCGTGCACCGTTAGTTTTATCAGGTTGCCTCGTTGGGGAATGGTACACCCCACGGTGGGGCCAGCACGGGTATCTACGTTAGGGAGCCGATCGAATGGGGAGTAGTGTGTACACCTAGTGGATTGTAGGGCCCCGAGGCGTCTACTTAGTCACCTAGGGGTACGCGAGAACTATTAAGTTAATTTTATAAGTCCATGGGTGGGATCAACCTTTAAGTTAGGAATGACTGGTGTGGTGCAGTGTAGGAATTACCCTTGGGTGGGTAGATCTGGGGTGGTGTAATCCAGTAATTATCCTTGGGTGGATAAATGCGTCTTTTCGGTTATCTTATTACGTCCTGTGTTTAGTTGGCTACTTAGTGTAGTCATTATCCCCAGAGGTACCGTACCTTGTTTATATCATACCCTAATTACTTTAATGATTGTATTGTTAGGGTTATAGGACTCACTCAGACTTATGTATGACCCCGTTGTTTCTTTATCTTTTTCCCAACCCTCAAGTTTTCAGAGTGGGCCTAGCACTAGTGGGCTTTGATCAGACTGCTTTATCTATCTTTTGGAGCTTGGACCGTGGATGTAAAGCTCACTTTATCTTTTCTATTATGGCTATTAGGTTATGTAGTGGGATTATGTACTTTCGTTTTTATCAGGATGGATATTATGTACTTGACTCTTATTTATGGTTTTGGTGTAACCAAACATGTTTTACTTTCCGCTGAAATGAAATGATGTTTTAAATTCTCAAGTATTACTTATATCTGTCTTGTTGTAATTTTTCTGTTCTATATTCACTTAAAATACTCCACCGATGTTATGGCATTCCCTTAGTGAGTGACCGTAGCGGGTGTGGGGTGTTACACTTGGTATCAGAGCTTAAGGTTACCAGAACAGATAAAAATTTTACAAAAACTATTTTCTAAGAATATTTTTGAAAGGAGTATTTTCAAAAACATGTCTTTTAAGAGAAAAGTTTTTGAAAGAAAAGCATAATCCCCAATAGCCATATCTATATCTTTCGAATTCTCCGTTTTGAATCTCTTCCTCTCTCGTTTTGAGTTTCCCCTCCGCGTATAGATGACCTTTCTAAGATAGATAAGAACGGAAAACCACTTCAAGGGACTTAGACATTAGTCGGATTAGAAGTTGGTTCAAGAAGGAGGAGGACTGGTAGGTATCTATTGGATAGACGATGGGAGGAAGGCTCAAATAGTTGTTTGGTTAATGAAGGATGAAACCTCATTGGTGGGAGGTTACGAGTGGAGAATGGGAAGAAGAAGGCGAGTAGTTATCCTTTTGGAGGAATGGGACACCGTATTAGGATTGTCCAAAGGGGCATGGGCAAGGTATGGAATCTCCTGGAGGGTAGTTGTATTCCCTCGCGGCTAGTGTACCAGATGGGGATAGGACCGTCTAGGTTGGAATTTGGATTTCTTTATTATCCGGTTCGAACTTTATTAGATTCTGACGCATCGAGTTCGTTTATCTCATCATTGTTAGTTGAGTCACTGCACTTAGACACCAGTTTGGTAGATGATCCCTTAGTTGTTTCAAACCCAATTGGGGCTCCATGATGTGTTTGGGTTTGAAAGTTTCTATACTTAGCGTTGAGTTTAGATGTGATGCTTTTTGGGCTTCACGGGCTATGGGTTAGTTTGGGCATGGACTGGTTATCCAGTAGGGGTGTCGTTCTTGATTTTGAAGGGAGAGTTGTTAGGCTTATGACCCGCTTGGGTAACACTCTCGAGATCTCTTATAATCCCATGGAATTTGTTATGCTGAGTTATCTAGAATCGCTTGACACGTCGGTCGAGAGTTTGCGATCTGTTAGAGTGGTCCGGGAATACTCGGATGTGTTTGAGGAGGTGAAGGGCTTACCTCCGGAGCGGGAGATTGACTTCCGAATATATCTGGTAGACAATGCTAAACCTGTATCTTTACCAGTGCGCCACATGGCTCCTCGCGAGAGGAGGGAACTCCATAAGCAAGTAGGGGAGTTGCTTGAGAAGGGGTCCATAAGACAAAGTATATCGGAGTGGGGTGCTCCAGTAGTTTTTGCTACGAAGGCGGATGGGTCCCTCAGACTTTGTGTAGGCTAAAGAGAATTAAATAAACTCACAAAGAAGAATAGACACACATTGCCGAGGATTGATGATCTCTTTGATCAGTCGGTTGGCGCCTCAGTATTTTCGCAAGTTGGACTCAGCCACGGGGTTTCGTCAGTTGAGAGTGGCTGAGGATAGTATAGAGAAGATTGCCTTTAGGACTCCGGATGGTTTTATGAGTGGCTGGTGATGCCATTTGGTTAGACGAACGCCTCCGCATACTTTGTTGATTTGATGAGAAGGGTGTTCAGGGAGTACCTAAATAAGTTCGTGATGATCTTGGTGGATGACATCTTGGTCTTTTCTAGGAGCGAAATAAGTTTTCGTATGTGCTCAATAGGTTGAGCAAAGCCCGTTATGGGATAAACGGTGGTTTTGGAGCGAGACTGGCAAGGACATCCAGAGTTGGACAAGGGCTTAATTATTTAGCCGTTTTTACTAGTATCATCTCACGTAGGTCGTCTGAATTCGAAGGAGGTATCCCTTGGGTGTTTGTCTGATATTGGTTTAGGCCTTTGGGGCTTGCATTTAGGGGATGTCGAGTTCGACTAGGGTGGTCTGCGTGAGAGATGGATAGTTGTGACGATTTTGCATGGGAGAATATCCTGATTTTCTCTAGAAGTGGAGAAAAGCGTGCCCTACATCTTAGGGAAGTGTTGGAGACTCTTTGAGCGCATTGTCTTAAGACAACAAAGGTGGATGGAATTCTTAGCATCCTATGAGTTTGAGATAGCGTATACCCCTGGCAAGGGTAACGTGGTGGCAGACGCCTTAAGCAGAAAAAAGGCTGTCTTTGAGTCCATTGTTCGTGGAATGGCGAAGCTTGGAGTTTAATTCTATGTTTGACTTTAGACCTTCCGTTGACTTTGTACCCGGTTTGCTAGCCTCCTTGGAGGTTAGGCCTACTCTTTTGGGGCGGATTGGCGAGGCTCAACGAGACGACCCACAATTGGTTGAGTTGGTAGAGAAGCTTATAAGGGGGGAGTCGTCCAGCCATTTGGGTAGATACACCATAGATGATAGGGGATGGTTGCATAGAGACGGTAGACTTTGTGTACCGCAAGATGAGGGTTTGAAGAAGGCTAGTTTGGATGATGCACATCGTTCAAGAATGACTATTCATCCCAGTGGAGACAAAATGTACTAAGACATGAAGAGAGTTTTCTTCTGGGCCGGTATGAAGAAAGATGTGGCCGAGTATGTGGCTAGATGCTTAGTGTGCCAACAAGTTAAAGCAGAGCAAAGGAAACCCGGTGGGTTGCTACACCCATTAGAAGTTCCGCAATGGAAGTGGGATAGTGTCTCGATGGATTTCATCGATGGGTTACCGAGATCGAGGAAGGGCAATACGGGAATTTGGGTTGTGGTAGACAGACTTACCAAGAGTGCCCATTTTATACCCGTGAAGAGTAAGAGGACCGCTCCATGGCTTGCTTCAGTCTATGTTAGAGAGATTGTTAGATTGCATGGCGTACCATCCAGCATTGTGAGTGATCGAGATCCTATCTTCACTAGTGAGTTTTGGAGAAGTTTGCAAGAGGCGGTAGGGACTCAGTTGTGTTTGAGCACCGCATATCATCCTCAGACGGACGGTCAGACCGAGAGGGTGAACCGTATCTTAGAAGATCTCTTGAGGCTTTGTATCTTGGATTTTGGAGGTACATGGGAAGAACATCTTCCTTTGGTGGAGTCCGCATACAATAACAGCTTTCAGTCTAGTATTGGCATGGCACCTTTCGAAGCTCTTTATGGAAGGCCTTGTCGATCTCCTACATGTTGGTGGGAATCTACGGATAAGATCTTGCTTGGGCCAGATATGGTTAGAGAGACTTCAGAGAAGATTGATTTGATTCGAAGAAGGATGAAGGCAGCGCAAGATAGACAGAAATCTTATGCGGATCGGAGAAGGACGGATCTTGAGTTTGAGGTTGGGGACATGGTTTTTGTCAAAGTATCTCCGTTGAGAAATGTTGTTCGCTTTGGGTCCGTTGGGACGTTAGCACCGAGGTTTGTTGGGCCGTTTCCTATTAAGGAAAGGATTGGATGGATGGCATATAGGGTGGAGTTGCCCGACAGACTTAGTGGTGTTCATGATGTATTCCATGTATCACATTTGAGGAAGTGCTTACATGAGACCGCAGAGGTGGTAGAGCCGAGCTTGCTTAGAGATGTAGAGGTAGAGCGTGATGCGACGATTCGACGAGCTCCTACTCGCATCCTTGGGTCAGAAACTAGGAAGTTGAGGAACAGAGAAGTTCAGCTAGTTAAAGTGCAATGGGGAGATGACGAAAGCAATGCTACTTGGGAGACGGAAGCGAAGATGCGTTCTTTGTACCAATTTCTTTTTGAGAGTATGTCTTTTAACTTCTCCTTTATCGCTTGTCTAGTACTTATCTTATCTTTAGTATATCCTCTCGCTAGTACCTATGACCTTTAGATAGGGTAAATCTATGGTTGAAACATGTGTTTGAGACATGTTATGTTTGATGGATGCGTGTGGATGCAAGTGGTTGCTAGTGGTTGCTCGTGGATGCATATACAAACACTCTAGACACTAGATCGGCTCAATCACTTCATATGGCATATTGCATAAAATTGTGTGTAGGAAGCTATATTTATGGATGTATAATGATTGTGTTATCATATGGATGATGCATTTTGGTGAATGATTGTGCACTCATGTAGATATTGTATGTGTCGATAGGGTTCTCTCGCATACATAATGGATGCATGGCACTATCATGGTTTGCATATGTTCATACATTAGATAGGGAACATATACACACACTTTTTGCATATGCTCATACATCATTAGAAACTGTTTTAAGGACAATGGATGCCCGTGTTTGATGGATTGAGTAGATGGTTGTTTGGATGGTAGGATATGCATTCTCCTTAGCTTAGAGATTTCGGGGACGAAATCCTTTAAGGATGGGAGAATGTAACACCCCGAATTTCGGTTAATGCTAAAATTCACAAATTAAAGAATAACTAATCCCAGATGTGGGAATTAGGGGAAACGTGTTGCACCACTGCGTTCGTCTCGGAAAAATACGCGAAATAGAGTCTGATTTTTCGAAAATCGGAATCCGTATGAAGAAGATATGGACGAACGAAGTTAGGCAGAAAAACCGAAAAACTAGCCAGAATGCACTGGCGCACTTGTGAAGTGCGCCAACACAAAAATGCACTGGCGCACTTGTGAAGTGCGCCAACACATTTTTACACTGGCGCACTTGGGAAGTGCGCCCGTGTCGAGCCAGAAACCTGCACAGCTTTCTGGCTGGCCTGGTGCACCATTTTAGGGTTTAGGCTGTGTTTTGGGGCTGCTTTCTGGAAGCTTCCGAGATCGGATGGTCCTAATCTAATTTAGGGTTAATCTAATGGCCTAAAACACTTGCCTAATCCTATAAATAAGACCCTAAGCTAGCCCTAAATGGTCATAATCCTATCTCCTAACTAAACTATGCCAAAATTTTCTATGATCATGGCCTCCACTCAAAACCCTAGCCTCCATCCTATTTCTAAACTATTTCTATGAAGGCTTTCATGTGCATACAAGCATCTTTGAGTTGTATGAGTGATCATTGGCTTGCATTCATCATCAAGTTGCAAGCTTTATGTTCAAGGCTAGAGTTTTTGGGTGATTTGTGGCAAGGGTTTGCTTATTGGAGTTTAGTGGTGAGTTTCTATAGACTTAACAATCAATTGTTAAATTGATTATGATAGGATATGATAAGATATGGCTATGTTTCTGGAATCAATGTGTTTATGCAAGTTTAGTATAGTGTATGTTGTGTGCTATATGCAAGTTTAATGCTATGTTTTATGATGCAAACACTATGTTGAACATTGATTCATATGTAACATGTTATGCAAGCTATATGGGAGATTATATGCAAGTCTATATGTAACATGTTATGCAAGTTATGTATTTGGTTTTATGCATGCTAAGTATTTGGTTTTATGCATGCTATGTATGTGGTTTTATGCATGCTAAGTATTTGGTTTTATGAATGCTAAGTGTTTGGTTTTATGCAAGTTTGTCTCTTTTTATGATATGCATAATATATGCAAGTTTGTCTCTAAGTATGGCATGTTATGCAAGTTCATATGCAAGTTATGATACATATTCATATGCAAGTTATGATGCAAGTTCATATGCAAGTTATGATGCAAGTTCATATGCAAGTTATGATGCAAGTTCATATGCAAGTTATGATGCAAGTTCATATGCAAGTTATGATGCAAGTTCATATGCAAGTTATGATACATGTTCATATGCAAGTTATGATGCAAGTTCATATGCAAGTTATGATGCAAGTTCATATGCAAGTTTATGTGCAAGTTCATATGCAAGTTGTCTCTTTTATGATATGCATAATGCAAGTTTGGGTTAAATACTAGTTGGGTTTAATGTATGTTCATATATGCAAGTTGACACCTTTTGAACCCATGATAAAGTTACATGCTATGTTGGCTAAACCCATGACCTTTGTGATGAATCTTCCCTTTATTATGTCGTGTTATGAGAACGAACTACGTGGGTAACGATGGGGTTAATATGCATGTTAATAAAATGATGTGAAATGGGTATGATTAATCATACCACAAATTAAATGGACGTAATTGGGAATTTACCTATTAAGTTAGGTCTACCCATATTATGGAGTTGGGAATTTACCTATTAAGTTAGGTCTACCCATACTATGGAATTGGGAATTTACCTATTGAGTTAGGTCTACCCATATTCTTAAAAATGTGTAATTAATTAGGCATAATTAATTCAAATTATGGGGGTGATTAATTAGGTGTAATTAATCAACTAAGACACGAGGTTGGACCCTTTTGTAGCGGAAGTCTGCCCGGAACCGACCGGCCATCCAGCAGCTACAAATGATTGGCCCAATGTGAGAGGTCTTAGTCATAAATTAAATACGTGATTAAAGTAAAGACACGAGGTTAGACCTTTTTATGACAGAAGTCTGCCCGGAACCAACCGGCATATCCAGTAGTCATAAAAGATGGTCTAATGTGAGAGGTCTTTATGAGGTCATGATCTTAATTAATTAAGAAACACTTAACCATATTAGCATGTAGAGGGACATGAGGGGTTAAGTCGGTGCCTTGGGTGGCATGTGGAAATCTAGTGGGTTGCCTTGGGTGGCAATAGAAAATACGATTAGAATACTTAACCAAAGAGGAACATGTAATTAAACATGGGTAAAGGGTTAAGTAAGTGCTTTGGGTGGCATGTGGAAATCTAGTGGGTGCCTTAAGTGGCAATTGATATATGATTAGATGACTTAACCAAACCTTAACATGTAGGTGGGCATGATTATAAAAGGGGTTAAGTGGGATACACTAGATAAAATAACAAGCTTAGGTGGTAGCTTGTGGGGGCCCATTTCAACCAATATCCCAAATGTATCTTAGTGGGCTCGACTCTAGTCGAGTGACGGGACACGCATATTGGGCTTGACTATAAGAGGCCAAAATGGGTTAGCGGTGGCAACGCATGACCAACGGGTTTCATATGCGTGTGTGGACCCGGGCTGGTAAATAAGACGTTGTTGCATCGTGTAGATATAAGCCGTGCACCGTTAGTTTTATCAGGTTGCCACGTTGGGGAATGGTACACCCCACGGTGGGGCCAGCACGGGTATCTACGTTAGGGAGCCGATCGAATGGGGAGTAGTGTGTACACCTAGTGGATTGTAGGGCCCCGAGGCGTCTACTTAGTCACCTAGGGGTACGCGAGAACTATTAAGTTAATTTTATAAGTCCATGGGTGGGATCAACCTTTAAGTTAGGAATGACTGGTGTGGTGCAGTGTAGGAATTACCCTTGGGTGGGTAGATCTGGGGTGGTGTAATCCAGTAATTATCCTTGGGTGGATAAATGCGTCTTTTCGGTTATCTTAGTACGTCCTGTGTTTAGTTGGCTACTTAGTGTAGTCATTATCCCCAGAGGTACCGTACCTTGTTTTTATCATACCCTAATTACTTTAATGATTGTATTGTTAGGGTTATAGGACTCACTCAGACTTATGTCTGACCCCGTTGTTTCTTTATCTTTTTCCCAACCCTCAGGTTTTCAGAGTGGGCCTAGCACTAGTGGGCTTTGATCAGACTGCTTTATCTATCTTTTGGAGCTTGGACCGTGGATGTAAAGCTCAGTTTATCTTTTCTATTATGGCTATTAGGTTATGTAGTGGGATTATGTACTTTCGTTTTTATCAGGATGGATATTATGTACTTGACTCTTATTTATGGTTTTGGTGTAACCAAACATGTTTTACTTTCCACTGAAATGAAATGATGTTTTAAATTCTCAAGTATTACTTATATCTGTCTTGTTGTAATTTTTCTGTTCTATATTCACTTAAAATACTCCACCGATGTTATGGCATTCCCTTAGTGAGTGACCGTAGTGGGTGTGGGGTGTTACAGATACTCTCTGAGGTGTCTAAGGAACGGTAGAGTCTCGAACTCAAACAGGTTCTTAAACCTTCAGTTGTGTTTCTACGGTGATTCGTGGCACACTGATAACCCCTGTCCGGACCTGGCCTAGACTTGTATTCATATAATCCGAAGTTGTTAATTTTAACATATTTTTTAAAAGAGCTTTCTTGAAAATGTCTCAATTCCCTTATTCCTACGGATTTTACGATAGTTGTGAAAATCAATATAATCCATATACTTTTACACCAAATTCATATGGATATTTTAATAACAACTATTGTACAAGTAATTTGGACTATACACCACCAACTTTTCAAAATTTTCAGGATAATCCCGATTGTACATCATCAAATTTTCGAAATGATGATCAACCCTTTATTCTTGAAACACATGTTGAATTTTTACTTGAAATGAGCATACAACAAAATGAAGAAATAAATGAATTGTGTAATTTATACATGTGCAACAATTCAAGTGAAAGCTTTCAAAATAATCAAAATTCGATTTCACCTCCAAATTCAAATGATTATGATTATAACCCTTGTCAATTCAATTTTGAACTCCAAAATGAATTTCAAATTCGAAATGGAAATGTAAATCACTTTTCAAATGATTTTGGCAATGGGAATAATTTCAATTATGGTGCTACTGAAAACTTTTGTTCTCAACAATTTCAAATTGAAAACTCTCGTGTAAATAACTATAAATTTGATTTTGTTGAGCAAACGAATGAAATTAACGACTACTTGAAGTTTCGTGAGAAACAAAATAAAATCCAAATGTGTGATGAATCGAACGATAATCCACCTTTGCCCAGAATTAATGATTTTCAACTGACAACTTTTGAAATCGATGAAAATCTCAATGAAGTTGTTGAAAGCTCTGCGATTGATTTGAATTTAAATTCTCTTAAAAACAAAGATGTCAGATCTTCCTCTCTCAAATTCTGAAAATTTTGAAAATTTAGCAACTTTAGGTTGCCAACATGACAAAAATGATGAAGTTGTTAACAACTGTTTAGGTGAGGACGACTTTGATGAGCGAAAACTTCTTGAACTGATTGACGATAATGTTGTTGGGTCTGAAACTGAAAATGAAAAATTTGAAAACTTTGAAATTCTTGTGGTTGAAAACAACGAAACTGCTGAATGTGATCTCAAGCACAATAGCGATTTTTCTGAAACTGTTGAAACTCCTTGCGACTTGATCGTTTCAACTGAACCTCGCTATGATCACTTGTTTTTCAATGATAAATTTATGCAGAATATGAACTCTTTCTGGAATGACACTATTTTTGAGAAAACACGATTTCGAAATTTACTGAAAATTCATTTGTTCGGTTTTAACTTTAGGTTTACGAATGAACCTTTAGTTAACAAAATTTCAAATATCAAAGCAAAACTGAACAATATTTCTCAAAACAAGTGTGGGGGTGAGAGTGATGCACACGTCTCTCAATTTATACATCATCTGAACAAATCAAATTTTGTTTTTGAAACTTTTACTAAACCCCAGCTCGATGACCTCTCTTTAGCTGCTACAGAAATTCAATTTGATTTTAGGATCAATTGTAAGCTCAAAATTTTAAAATTAGCAACTCAAACTTCTGAAAAAATAAGATTTGTTTTTCCAAATCAGACACGTAATATAAAATCCTTTATGATTTGGTTTTCTGTGCTGAAGCTGTGTCTCATAATCTTAATGAGGTTGATCCATTGGTCCATTGTGGACCGGTTCATCTATTCGATGACTGTGTATTTTCTGCATGTGTACTCGGTAAGCCATGCTGACCCTCTTATTTTTATTTACCTTTCACTAAGATATGTCCGATTAACGACTGTGAGGACACAGTCACACTCAAGTGTGGGGGGGATTTACATTACATCAGCAATCAAATTTTATGAACTAGGTCATTCATTGAACAAGGATTAACTTAAACTCATAAATAACACCTTGGTTCTTGTTTGATAAGTTGAATTTTTGGGTGATGGGAATGAACATTATTTATTCATTGAATCGTAATGTGTCTTTTTAAGATGCTAGCTTGAGAATGTGCAGACGTTAGTCGTGTTCTGGAGTAAGCGTGTCAACCTTTGTTATACATGTTAGAATGTGCAAGTAAAAATAATCAAAAAAAAAATCAAGAAATAAAAATGATTTTGCACCTACATTTGTTGGATTTTCTGAGTTCGTTTTCATGCATAATATTTTCTTTTCCACTTAAATTTTCAAAATCGTAAGTTCTAAAATCCACTTGGCCCAATTAAGGAGAAATGACTAATTATAGCATTCTTCTTCGATACCCCACAATATTCAGACCCCAAGTTTTAGTCGATTACATTCATGTTTCGACAAGTTTTTCTTACATTGGTATACCTAAGAACCTTTCATTTTCAAAGGTTAAAAACGTCACTTTTATACCAAGATTACATTACCCATTCCGTACTTGTTTTAAGGTAGGATAACCATATACCACATCTTATTTTATATGGGTTATCTATCTTACGAAACTTTGCTTATCATTCCTTTCAGCTTTTTGTATAACATCAATCCAGACTTGTGTGTTGAATTAAGGTTATAGAAGTAGAGTAACTAGGGCACAAAACTTTCCTTTCATGAAGTGTTGGTTTAGTAGAGGAGGAATCAAATGAAATAATGTACGGTATCATTCCATTCCATCTCCACTCATCATTCATCATGCAAAAAATGAAAAAAAGGGAAAAGAAAAGAAAAAAAGAAAAAAAATGAAATAAAGAGAGAGTCTCTCTGAATAAAATAGTCATTCATCATTCTTGACTATAAAAGCATTCAATTCCATTCCATCCACATCCATTCTACCGTACTTGGAAGTGAGGATTGTAGTAGACGAGATGAAAGGAAATAAAAATGTTCATATGTGCCTTAGTATTACTTTTTCTTTTGTAATTTGAAGTTCAACTAATACACTTGCCCTCTTATCTAGAATATTTTTAGAACTTACAAAATTTTCCTTCATCTATGCATAACTCATATCCAATACATTACAGTTACATTGGTGCAAAATCATTCAAAAAAAAAAAGGAATAAAGAATAAAGAAATGATTGGGTGCACATTGTCGATGTGTAGAACTTTGGTTGACACCACGCTCTTAACCTTCAAGACAATTACAGTGTTATCAAGGAATTATGATTCAGCTTGAAAAATTTTGTTCATTGTTGCACTAATTATGGGATGGACAATTTGGGGCTAAACCGTTATTATTGAAGTTAGGTGAAATCCTTGGAATGTGAAAGACCTTAAATATATTGTTTGATTAATCCGCGTACATAAGACGCTTTGGATTTTGTGGGTAGTATCCGCTGAAAACCCTCACGAGACAACACTCGTCCTACTGGGGACGCCCAGAGGTTTAACGGCTTGTTGCATACGCTAAATGCAATCGTGTTTCCTACGAAAGTGTGACATATCTTAGTTTAGTTTATTCGAGGACGAATAAAAAGATAAGTGTGGGGGTATTTGATATACACGTAAATGTGTATATTTTATCCGCATATTTATCTTATTTTATCTTTTAAATAATTGATATTGTGTATTTATAGCTGTGTTTTCAGATTGTTGACAAGAATCATGGTTTAGAGCATTTGATGAATAAAACATGAAGAATTTGCTGAAAAAGAGTGAAGTTAAAATTACTAAAGCTTGAAGAGTTTAAAGCTTGAAGAATGGTTGCAAATAGAGTTCAGTTGGGTAGATTTGGCTCACTAAAGACTCATATTGTGTTCACATTGGCTCAATTGCAGACCATTTCACTCATGTAGCATTCACATTAGCTCCCTTGCAAGGCTTCTCATTCATGCACTGCACGCGTTCACACTGGCTCACTTACAAGGCCTCTTACTCTACAACCCCGTTCACACTAGCTTATGTGTTATTTGGGCTAATTCTTTAGTCCCACATTGTGGAATTTGCCAAGTAGCCTTTGTCATATCAGCTATAAATACACTTTATCTCATTCATTGTAAAAAACACATTAGGTTTTATTCTGTAATTCTCTTCTTGGAATAAAATCATTCTCTCCCTTTCTTTTTACTTTTTGTTTATTTTATTTATGTTCATGTTATTTATTTTCTTTTTCTCTTCTTCTTTAGCTATGTATAGCTAATCCCCTTTGATTCGGGGGTGATGACGCTAATAGTATGATTCAATATGAATCACATAGCCAAAAGATTAGGACTGTATACATGTAGATCTGGATCTGAATTAAGGGTTAGATCTGAACCTTCATATTTTGTGTCGTTTAAGAGCTATGCTCCTTCACAGGATATATTCGTGTTCGATCTAACGTTTATCAGATCTAGATCCAATTCTAGGGTTTTAGAAATTAATTAGTGAATTTGTCCTGATAGTCTATGGTTGTAGAGCTGAGCTCCTGCATAGGCTATGCTTGTCGTTATTTACATATTTGTTTCTAAAAACCTATTATCGTTGGTTCATGTTTGTGACAGAAACATGTATTAGATCTGATTAATCTGTTTGGCTATTGATGAATATTAATCTAATTTATGTCATCGCTCCCTAATTGCTTTCTCTTATTAGATAAATCTCTCTTTTATATTTAATTGCTGTTATTTTCTGTGTTTTCAATCAATCAGAAGTTAGGGATAACTTGATTGGATTTATAAATAAAATATTTTTGGTCCCAGAGTTCGACACCCTCTACAACAATCCTTGTTGTTTAGGAAAACCGAACGGATTTTACAGTTGTTTACAACTGCATAATTTGTTCGCAAACATTATTACAAATTATTATCCACAAGATCCTGATTTACAGCTGGAACTATACTCGGAAAGCTCTTTATCTGCGTATCTCTTTCAATTGTTTTATGTATTATTTTCCGCTGCTATGTATTTAAATGTAATTTAAATCTCTGATATTTTCTGATGTATACTATTTATTCATACCCTGGAATATTCTTGTACTCTGATGAAATTGAGTAATAGCAATGAAATGTTCTTCTGTTTGTGTTCTAATTTGTCGTGTTCTCAACTCATCTGCTCTTTCTCTTCTCTTCGGAGACCGGGGAAGTTTGGGTCGTCTCAGTTTGGTATCAGAGCTTTGGTTTACAGAGCTTGAGAATAAGGCACATTAGAACCAAACGAAAGAATTCATCAGAGATTGGATTAGTAATATCCAATGAGGATGACTCATTAGAGATGGGATCAGTAGTATCCTAGAATAAGTCCAAAGAGTGTTATTTTTAAAATATAAATGAAAACATATTTTGTTTTGAAAATTTAAACTTTATTATACGTGTTTGAATATTTTACTTTAAATTGATTTGGACAATCAAGTATATACAAATTTTTCATATACATCTGATCCACGTGTATACGAAGTCTCAAATATAATGGATAGATATAGATTCACACTCTAGTCGCCAGGAGATGATTCTGATTATTGGTCGACCATCATCAGTATTTGTGTTCGTGTTTTGAAAGTGGGATATTTATATATTTCCATTTGACTGGTGTGAGAACCAAAATTTAGATAGGGTTATTGTTGTGATTTGGCATAAAAAATATGATTTTCGATTACATATAAAGTTATGTGTTTGAAAAGCTAATCAACTAATTGATTGATGGTTGTGTTGTATGATTATTAGTTTTACCAATTAAAATGTTGGAACCAATAAGAAAATGAATGGTAAATGAAGCCAAATTGTGTCAAATATTGAACTGAATTGAAAATTGTTTGAAATTGCATACATGTACATATATGTGTTGAACAGGTCGTAGCATGTAAGCTAAGCAGAGGAATAAAATTGTATGCCCGACAAATAGGTACATGTTTACTATATTTCTTGGGTTTCGATGATTTTATGAGCCGCTTGGCTTTTTATTTTTATTTTTGGATGGTGTGGCCCTGCATAGCTAGTTGTGGTTTTAAATGTCTCCCCATATAAAGGAGGTTATGGCGAAATTTTTCGAAAATTTAGGGTGTTAGCCAAATTTTTGAAAAATTTGAAAATTCTTAGAAACTGAAATGTTGAAGAATGAAAGTTGAGTTGGTTAGTTAAACAACTTTCAGCTCCGTTCCTTTTCAGGGACGAAAAGTTTTTAAGTGGGGGGAGACTGTAACAACCCAGAAAATCAGAACCAACTTAAAAATTTTTGTTTTGGCTATTTTAATGAATTTTAATATTTAAAATGATTTATTTTAAATAATAATGACTAGAAATTTATTTTGAATAGAATTAGAACGTATAAATTTATGTAGATCAAAGTTAGAATTTAAATATTTATTTTAATTTTGAAAGGAATTAGAAATGGTGCGGTAGTTTGAAAATTTGATTTCAAGTTTCAAAATAAAGGTACAGGATTCAAAATAAATCGAATTTCAGTAAAACAAGAAATATACGAATCTGTTTAAAAATATCTTTCTAATGAATGTGAAAAATCCAAATTTCATAATGGGAATAAAAAGTTGTGGCCAGTTAAAAATTCGGAATAGTCGCTGTGGAATTAAATATAACCCTTAAAAATAAATATTTTGCAAACGACCTCCGTTTTCGACGAGACCACTTTCGTCGGATCTAGAATGTCAAGTTACTACTAGATTCCACTTTTCATAATTTTTGGAATTAATATGTGAGTGTGGCAGGAGAAAACGTGTTTTATCAATTTCAGTTGAATTGGATCGACCAGAAAATGGCCATTTTTCAAACTTTCTCTAAATTCGATGAAATTACTTTTGTTAGGACCGTATCGACGAAACAAAGCTAGAAATAAATTTTCTGGAATTTTTGGAGTCGGTATGCGACCCCGGTAAATTAAAATGTATGTTTAAATTAAATATATATTGATTTATATTTTAATTTAAACAAAAACTGCTCGTAACCGCCGAATTGGGTTATAAAACATATCCCGTTGTGTCCGGAATGGGGGTATTTAGCTAGAGGCGACAGTCATTGGGTTTGATTTGGAGTTGGGAAGGATTAGCAAGTTATTTAGGAATTAAATCAAATTAAATAATATTATAAATCAATATAAATACCCTAAAAAAAAAACTACCCCCAAAATCATTTTCTTCGTCCCTAATTTAAAATCGACGGCTTAGAAACTTGGAAATTCAGTCCCAAAAATCGCCCCGTACGATTTGAATTTCATTCCATCATCAAAACAGAATTTGTTATGCCCTCTTTGATCTTCAAATTGATCCAAGTTTGGTGGGATTTCGTAGAGAGATGAGCTCGAATTTCTACCTGAAAGGCGTCAGCGTCGAACTCGTTTCCTGAAGGGAGTGGGTGGTCGAGTGGCTCATGACGACCGTTGGTGGAAGCTCAGGCCTAGGCGCATCAGGCGGTAGTGGCAAATCATCCTCCGGCGGCTTCCTGGAGGTGCAATGTCGAGATTTAGAAATCGATGAGTGGGTTTCTTTTTCGGTCTAGATATTTGACGGGGCAAGAGTAATTAGTGGTTAACGATGGTAATTAGGGAAAAATAATTATTATTTAATTAGTCTAAAATTGTAATTAATCTATAAATTATTGTAACTTTGTCATGAGAGGTCCAAATTGAACGATTTCAGTTGCGTTGGATACGTATCAGAAAACTCTGCAACATGGAACTGACCAGAATGGAAACGGAGCAAATTGGATTTTTAGATGAAATTAAATGTCTGTTTAATTTCAGTTTAAAAATAAAATCTTCAGATAAGGAATGATGGAGTGGAGCCCAAGGTGAGAACTCCTTCTCACTCTAATCACATTACAGTCAAATATATACTAGGATGCAGACGGTGCATTGCAGCACCCGACACTATTTATTATATAAACCATGGATGATTTGTGTGATTTGATTGTGAAATTGATTGTGTGTGATTAAAAATATTCATGTGTTGAATAAAATATTTGAACAATAAAAATATCATTTTTATTGTACATATGAACTGTATAAAATATTCATATGTTGAATAAAATATTTGAACAATAAAAATATCGTTTTTATTGTATATATGAACTGTATAAAATATTCATGTGTTGAATAAAATATTTGAACAATAAAAATATCATTTTAATTGTATATATGAACTGTATAAAATATTCATATGTTGAATAAAATATTTGAACAATAAAAATATCATTTTTATTGTTTATATGAACTGTATAAAATATTCATGTGTTGAATAAAATATTTGAACAATAAAAATATCATTTTTATTGTATATATGAACTATATAAAATAGTCATGTGTTGAAATAAATATTCATAAACAATTCAGACGATTTTTTATGTACACCCATTTTTCTGATACTGATTGGAACGATAAATTTTACACATCGCCCAACTGCACAAATAAAATCAGTGTTTGTTGATTGAAATCCCACACGGGTATTGGGATGATGTTTGACGTACACTAATCCCAATATTTAGTTGTATGTCAGTCGATGGGTTGAGAGGCTGTGATGAGCGTTAATTATTTATTTTTAACGCTTATGCAGTTGTGTAATGCACTTTGGATGATGGATGATTGTTTGTCACTGCTGTTGTATACATATGTTGTGTGAAATCCATATAAATAACATTATATGGTAATTGGCTGTGTCTGATTCCATTTCAAAAATAACAAATATTTTAAAATAAAGAATATTTTAAAATAAAAAATATTTTAAAATAATGAATATTTTAAAATAAAGAATATTTTAAAATAATATTCAGTGAAGGATTAAAATGTGAATTTGATGTTCGAATTTGGATGGACACGAAAATATTTAAATATATGAAGCCGTGTTGAGTAGTTATGCACCATTTTGACGTGAAAGATATTTATATCGATTTTATTCATTTTTATAATGAATATCGGAAAGGAAATTATTTCAAAGTCAGATATTTTGAAAATATTATCATTTATATTATAATGATATACAGAATATTCAATTTTGGTTTAAAATTGAAAAGGAAGTTGTGATTGATTTTGAAACAAAATTATAAAATACGTTTTGAACGAAATATATATAATATTGTATATATATATATTTATTGGCTTGAATAGAACGCGCCGCGCAGCGACCGTTCGCGAATTTCGACCATTGACTTCGAATTAACATTACGGGAGATCCGACCGTCAGATTCTCCTAAACACAGAATCGTTGGATTCATATCAAAAAGATCTTTCCAATGAATATAAGAGATTTGAAATATAATGGTTGGATTTGGAATTATGTCCAAATCAAATTTGGAAAAGGTCGCTATGGATGTAGTTCGATGGCCGTTAGTGGAAATTGACTGTACAGGCCTTGATAAAATTATAAAAAATATCAATAATTTTTGTAAAATCATAATAAATGATTTGAAAAGAATTTGGATGAAAAGTTCCATATTTGAAAAGATAAAAATATATTTTTATCGAAATGAGCTAGTTATTAACTAGAGTTATAAATCCAATTATTTTAAATAAATAAATTGGATTGAGAAGGGGTTTTAATTTAACCGGAATTTCCAATATATGAATTGGAATGGATTTGAATCGAAATTATCTTCGGAATATTTCGATATTGGATTCCGCGATTATATGGATATTGTGGAGGAATATGGAAGATATATATATATCGTTATTCCCAATATACGATATTTGTTGATTTCAGAACTTGATATTGAATATAAGCCGATATAATTTCTATTCAGAGCCTTGTATTTAATATCAAATTGGATTTTGGGTTTGTCGTGAATGGTGTCTTCAGTAACACTATTCTTAAACCCAGTTGAGAAAAGAAAAATCTTTTAATTAAGATTTAGAGAAATTTTCCGATAAATTAATATTTAATTGGAATTGAATAAAAATAATTGGATTTTGGGTTTATCGTGAATGGTTTCTTCGGTAACACTGTTCTTAAACCCCGTATGAAAAGAATAAATCTTTTAATTAAGATTATTAGAATTTCCAGTTAATTAACATTTAGTTGGGATAAAATAGAATGTGAATTGGGTTTATTGTGAACTGTGTTTTTAACGACGTTCGTTCATTAACCCGATTTATAGTGAAATGTGATTTGGAATTTATAAATCTTTTAAATAAGATTTAGTGGAAATTTTCCAAAGAAAAGTTTTCCAATTTAATAAAATAAATTGGAATGGAATGGAATTCGATTTGGTAATAATCGCAGTGAACTTCTGTGGAGGAGGACTATTACTATATATGGAATTTTAAAGGCTTTGTCGTTATTCCATTTATATTATCGGTTGGATATGGAAGTTTATATTGATTATTTATATTTTTCTGTTTTCTGAGAAGATTCCATTGTTAATGGAATGTGATTTTGGGTTTATCGTGAGTTGTGTTTTAAATGACATTAATTTTTTAACCCAGTTAAAGATAAGGTTAATTTCTTAACTTTGAATAATCATTAAGTAAAGATTTTTGGAGATTAAAATTGAATTAGAGTTTTAATGAATCTTTAATTAGATTGAAATGTGAATGGGATAATTAAATTTATCGAATCCATGAAATGATTGAGAATGGGGTACCACCAGTTTTACTCCAAGCGGTAGTTAAATCTTTAATTAGATTTGAACGAGAAATGGTAATTAATTTTACTTGTAACACCGTGGGTGTTAGATATGGATTACTACCAATTTTGCTCCATGGGATGAGTAGGTTGGGATTGAGAAATAAAATAAATGATTACTTCGGTCGGGTTCGCTAATCCCGACAAGTTTGGAAAACCTTAATTTGGTTTAAATTATGAAAAGAATATTTGAATAAAAGAATATTCTGAATTGGAATGAAGCGTAAGTTGTGTTTGTGTAGCACTTGTTTATAATATATGTGAGTTATTCAGATAGGTCGGGTTTGTACCCATTCTGAATAACTGAATCGACAATGAGTTGACGATGAAGACGGTGGTTGAAGACTGGAGATCTTCACATCATTTGGATGATTACTGATGTCTTGATAAGGTGTACGCCCAAGACAAGGTAATAAGTGGTGATCGTCCTGACGTACTTGGAGATCGACCGGATATGCGAGGACCTCTCCCCTGCATTGGACATATGGGACGAGGAATAAGGTGCTTCCGGTTTCGTTCAGACCCAGAACGGAATTGTAAATGGATATGTGTCTGACATTGTATTTCATTCTGTGTGATTGATATACATCAGTTGCATGGCGTGAATTGCCTGTGTGGCATGCTGAGATGCAAATGATCAAGGCTTCTCTTGAAAAGCAAAGTCTTGTGGTTGATGATCAAAGCACGGCTTTAATATAACATAGCTTTGTGTATAGCGTTAATTCGCGAGCCTCACACCCCGGTGCGAACCAGAAAAGGGAGAGGACCTTAGGGAGGGCATGCGTTTATTTCTAGCTAGGAGTGGTATCATGGTATAGAGCCCAGACATTTTACTTACGTGGATAATGGAAAGCGAGGCGCCTCGGTTATATCGGTCAATGCGAGGCCGATGGATGATATGGTCGACATACTGACCATTACTCCCCATAGGGCGAGGAAACGCATTGTTTAGGCATTTTAATCCACTCCGTGTGGACCGGCCCTGACGATCCAAGGGTCACTCGAGCTCTGATCCTGAGATATGGTAGGCTGGACTGTCTCTAAGCGCAAGTACGATCCCTTGCCTTGGTTCATAGACGGAAATCCAACTTCCAATACATAACATTGCGGTTTTAATTGTAGAACTAGTATGGCGACATGGTAGATGGTACCCATGCCGTCTATGGTTGATACATTTATATTTGAAGTTGTTTTTGCAACACTATATACTTATAATAGTATTAAATGATTTGTTTAAAACGTACCAAACATGTTTGTCTAATATAAGGGAAAACTCTATCCTCCGGCTTGCATTGCATTGTGTGATGGGACCTGAGTCTTATAATATCTTCATTTTCTTTATTTAGCATTACGCTATTTGTGATCTGCACTGGTATTCTTTGGGTTAAACCCGTTCCGTGTTATACGGTATGGTCCCTTGATTTATCTAACTTTAAAATCAAGCTAATAAGTGTTTCAGTTCTCACACCAGTCACATGACTGACCTAGAGTTTATTATTTTAACCTAAACTTTGGGTGCCCCTAGTTTCCACATGGGTAGCTAGTAGTTGGGTTTTTGCAGATATGTTATCCATAGGATCCTGATTTATAGCTGGAACTATACTCGGAAAGCTCTGTATCCGCGTATTTCTTTTAGTTATGTTATGTATTATTTTCCACTGCTATGTATTTAAATGTAATTTAATTTTCTGATATTTTTCTGATGTATAATATTTATTCATACCCAAGAATATTTTTGTACTCTGATGAAATTGTGTAATAGCAATGAAATGTTCTTTTGTTTGAATTCTGATTTGTCGTGTTCTCAACTCAATCCTCTCTTTCTCTTCGATTCGGAGACCGGGGAAGTTCGGGTCGTCTCAGTTTTTACCTTACGATAACTCAAAACATTCTTTAAAAATCCATACTCTTCTGATATTATAATAATGTCTAAATCAAATAAATAGCAATCTAGTGGAACGCTTTCATCTCACGTTCCACATATATAATACATAATATGGGACCACCTTCCGACAATGTATCTCTAGAGAGGAATACACTAGGTTCAACAAGAACATCTTGCAACCCAGGCTAAACATGACGGTCACTCATTTCTCTTGAGTGTACTGAATGTATTATCACCAACGGTTAGGATCACCAATCGTTTCCCGAAAGGGACAGCATTGAAATAGTTTAAAAAAGAAAATGGATTTTCTCTAGATCAGGTGACAATACACCCTAATTAGGAGCTACCCACTTAGCCACGCGACCTACCCGATTTATACCATTTCCTAGTTGTGAGACTTGAAGTCATAACATACATATCACCCCTTTTATTTACTTTGAATGCCACATCATCATACATGCCAAATCACAAATTGATTTCTCTAAAAATACCACGGGTATACAGCTAAGAGAAAAGAATTCCTCCGCCACCAAATGTAAATATGTTTAATGAGATCAACTTACGCGATCAATTAAATATACTCTGTCAGACATTCTTCAATACAGGTTGTCCTAGGACTAGACAAACCGAAGACACTATTTTATAAACCCATCTTAGGAAAATTCTATTTAGGGTTTTCCAGAACAGCCCTTGCATAAACTCCGTATTCAATTATCTTCATCGTATTTGATTCGCAACATTAATGCCCATACGGAGTGGTTTTCAGAAAATAAATATGATCCCAGTCTCTCCATATTGACGATGGAAAAATGGTCAAAACTTTGATAGTCGGTTATTTAACTATCAAAGGAAAACATCCATACACACAATGATCTCATTTCCAAATGGAAATTTTATCGATCCATCATCAATCCACGATTTTCCCTTTAAATAAATTTGTCATTAATTTATTCATTTCCCATTCCCATATATTCATAAATCCTTATTTTCTAAACTTAGATATGGACGTTATTAACTTCGGAAAATGTTTCCATTTCTGATTCACGCATCACTATCTTCTCACATCTATCAGTCTCTAACTGTAAACTAGTAAGAGAACAACTTCCCAAGTATAAACCCCGAAGGCCGAAACCAACATCAGATCGATACCCAGAAAGCCATTCAACTCAACTAATTTGCAGTCAGTTTCCAACTTCAGTAATTTCATTTAAATTCCTATTTCAAACCCCAAATTCCTTTATAAATATTCTTATCTAAAAAACATTTATTTTAATCCATTTTCACATCGAATGTGAATAACATTCCTTCAATACAATCAAAACAGTTTGATTCCACATTTTAAAACAATTTCTCCAATCCAAACTCTATTTATACTTCTATTTATAGAATAGTTTGTACAATATCTCATTTTATTTTCAACATTTATAATCTCATTGAAAATCCTCTTTATAATTTCTACCTTCACATTCTATTTCAAATATAGGTGTTGAAACCGATTTTACTTCTCTCTATAAATTCTGATTTATATATTCCATTTATCAAATGATAAATATTTTACTTAATTTATAAATCATTATTTATAAACTTATCTTCTCAAATTATCTGTTAAAACGGATTCAATTCAAAAGCTACTTTAAATCCATATCTCATAATTCTTTTATATCTCGCCAATTTCCTTTTATAATTCGATTTATTTCCCAAATATTTCCTTTTATAATTCTATTTATTTTATCAAATATTTCCTTTTATAATTCTATTTATTTTATAAATATTTTATTTTCAATATACACTTTGAAATTTCCCTTTTTGATTCCAGTATTTCCTATGGTATTTAAAATACCAAATAACAAGACCTGTGTCATCATAATCAAATAACAGATTATATATATCACATCACTATATCACAATATATGAAAAACAATAATATAAATGTTGAGGAATCCAGTTGGATCCCTTCAACCTGTTTCTCTGCATCCACAGATGTTAAACAACATAAATAACATCAATTTCATTTCAATATGAGATATTCTGCTAAACATAATCAATATTTGATTAACGATTTATATATATATATAACTGTATTTATATTTCAACCAATTAATTAGCAATCCATTCAAGGAATCAACACATTGCAATCAATCATCATTTATCAATTCTAAAAATACGTTATAAAAATATAATTGGTCAAAGTTAGTGAGTTTTAGTCACATTGGTCGTTTATCGTTAAATAACGGTAAGCGATCGTCGATTTAGATCAGGCAATTTATTTCGCTATTGAATGTAACTAGCTCCAATTTACTCTGAATCAGTTCGTTGTATAGCCCTCGTCCATATGATCCCAATGGTTCTTGTTTTGTCCAATTCTAATCACATATGGGAGAGTTGTATATTTTGCCAGTTTATACGTTATATAATTAAACTAATACCTTAATTATATTAACTTAAATCTTACTGGGCCTCACCATTTTCAAATTCTCGGCTCATCACTACACGTAACAGTGCTTCCTCTCCCTCTTCTTTAAACCTGCAACTTCCTGTAATACCATGGATATTTTTGCTACTTCACTCTCCACGTTCTCACTGCCTGCTCCACTAAAATCGACAACTCCACCATTAGCACCTCCTACCCGAGCTCTCCCCCTCCACACAACAACTTCCAGCTCGCACTTACTTCTTCAAATGCGTTCCCAGACCAAGAAAACGCGATGAAAGAGGAAGTCGCGAACCAAATACTCCCCAAATTCCGCAAACATATCAGCATTGAACCTTCTATACACCCTGACCACAATTATAAACACCAATTCCAATATTATTTCTTCAATCCTTTAATTTTCTTAACCCCAGTTCTTACTGTGAAGTTTCCAAATTGTAAACACTACGTTGCACCCAGAAATATATATACGGAAATGAAGCTCCTGCTATGACGAGCATCATGATATTTATTTGATGATTTTTAGAGTTTGGTATGAATTGTTTGAGAATTTATAGGTTTACGAATTGTATTTGAGGGAGAATAGTTCTGGCGGCTCAAAATGTAGTTGACTATGGGGGTGTTGAAATAACGGTTTAAGCTATCCATGGTAGCTTATTTATAGGGTATGGTTTTGGCTTGCTTAAGTAGCTTCCTATATTTTTATATTAATTTATATTCTCATAGCTATTTGTATTCGTCTTTTAAAAATCCCTATGATCACACACGATACCCAAATCTGATGAAAATGGACATACACATACAATTCGACATTATGAACCCAATGAAACTAGTTTTGTCTAATTCCGAGTCTGTTTGCTCACACAACATATTTTTAAAGTCAAATTATTGACTATTTTTCACATTAAAGTTCCATGCAGCCACATAACGAAAATTGAAATCTAACAATAATTTAATATTCTGGATCCAACAAAATTAGTTTCATCGAAAACGGAGGTCGTTTGCAAAAATGACTATTTTAAAGCTCTTAATAAACCCATTTAAATATTAATATATTTAAAAAAATTAATTTAATATTAATAAATTAATATTATGACATATATTCACATAGAATACTATCTAGCTGCAAAATAAATATATCTGGATTTATAACTCGATATTTCAAAATTCCAAATTATATTGATATTTCAATTTATATATAAAAATCCACTTATAATAAAAATAAATTTTTATAAATTATAAAGGAATTCCATAGCAACTATTTTAAAATTTGATTTGGACATAACTCACAATCTACACGATGAAATCACGATTTTTCTCTTCCATTAGAAAAATATACTTCACCAGCTCCGAACGTTTCTTATTTCACAGAAATCCGATTCAAAATGGATACTGTATAACTGATTGAAGTTCAAAACTCCATATTACGAACTATCACGCCATTACGAGCTCAATTTAAATTATATTATAATTGTACATACAAATTTTGTTTAAATATTAATTTCATTATAATAATTCAATTCTAAACTAAATTTAATCTTATAAATAATCCAATTCACATAATATTGCGAATTCCACTATTTCCGAATATTTCGAAAATAAACATATTATTCTATTATTTATATTAATTAAATATTCAATATTATTTATATTAATTAAATATTCAATATTATTTAAGTAAACAACCATTTAAATCTCTAAATCACTGTAAATAAATTAATTATTATACTGTAAAAATACGGGATGTTACACCCGAGTTAGTTATATAAGTTTATAGTCATACTGGAAAAATTATCACTACAACAAAATAGTTCTTTTACAACGGGTAATGCCCGTTATGATATAGGTCATGCAACGGGCATATGCGTCATTGTATTAGGCTACGTTGTAGTAAGCCAATTATCCGTTGTAATACATCTTTGCCACAATAGGCATTGACCATTGTAGTAGATGTCTATTACAACTATTTTTGCCGGTTGTTAGAAAGATAAGAATAAAAAAAAATATTGATGGAACATATTTACAAATTATACTCATAATTGACAAAAATCAATACAAATTATATATTCACATCAATTATGAAGTCATATTTCTTTTTGTACATATTGTCACACATTTACAAGAAATAACATCTTCAAAAAGTGGAAGTCAAGCCCAGGTTTTGTACAACTTTACTCAAAATTGTACATAGATTGAAAATATCTGACACATTTATTAACCACATTTGGTCATAGAACATTCTAACTTAGCATGTTATTATTGTAGAAACAAAGATACACATCCACTGTGGATGATCCCCATGAAGAATAAATAAAGAAATATAGTGCATAACATGAATACTCAATGCATAGGCGTATCACTCGCTACTTCCACTCGGTAGATTTTGACATGAATTTAGCAGTCAAATAGATAATAAAAATAGGACTAGCTAATGCACCCATATGTTTATAATTAATGCACATAGTAGAGTTGAGCTTAATGGGTAAACAAAACAAAAAATTACCTATTTTTATTCCACGACTTAATAACATATAAGAAATGAGAAACGCAAGCAAAAATATATAATATAAAAGCACCAATGCAGTTCGAAGATAACATACAAAAAGATCAATATCATTATATTAGTAATCCACTTCTCGATTACCTAGCTCGGCCAATGAGATAGACTATCTATAGAGATAGACTACTCATAAAACATTTTTGATATCTATGTGTTACCTTTTTACTACATAAGGGGAAAAACTTTCATGCAACATAAACATGATTCTAATGCAATGTGGCCTCATGCAGGTTCATGCTTCATGCTATGATCAGGAAATATGTCATATGCTACAAAAACCATCAGAAAATATATCATATACTGCACAAAGCCATGAGCGCAATCACCATGAATAGGGACTTGCACCCAACATGAACATCTCGTTTTCTAAATCTCTAAGCCGTTGGCATACTCGATTGCAAGTTTTTATCGTTGTGGCCTGCATTTTAATTTCGTCTAAGTGGTTAAATAGCTCAAAATCTTGAGTAATCCAACACAAAAGAAGTGTTGCATTTAAACTCAAACCAATAAACATACTACCATGAGTATTTACAATAATTAAAATGTAAAATCGGATTATACTGAAAATAGATCTCTATATTAAAATATAAAATCATGCTACTAAGTCATTATCTTCAAATATGAAATCAGATTATACTGAAAACAGTCAAGTTTATTTAGTGTAAATTAAAAATATTATGATATACTTAATAAATCACCATGCTTCAGCCTTAGTAGTCACCCCAATATTGATAGTCTCTTCTAATCACAAATATCAGCCCAATATCCTTATATTTCTTGCATTGGCTCAGTCTTCTATTGATGCTACAATCTCCAGCTTGATCTCAAATTGTCAGGACATTGAAAACTACCCAAATTGCGTAAATCAGTGTATATTGGTTTGATATTTGTAATTAGTATATTTGTTCAAGTTGTTGTATTATGTTTTGGCACACTCTGATTTTTTTCCATGTAAATCATTGTTTGTTAATGATTACCATCTTCTTTCTATAAGAAAAAAATAAAATGAAAATAAGCCTAGGAATGCACATCAGCAATTTCAAAGTTTCTTTATCATTAACAAGCATTTCAACAATAAGTAGCAAAAGAAACAAGGGTAAACAAAATAATTTTGCACAAAACAAGCAACGTAAATTCAAAAAATGCACTAAAACTGACTAACTAAGCTGAATTTAAATTAACTACTATCAAAAGATAATTGAAAATAATTAAATTTATTCAATTTTCAAGGGTATATCAGATATACTGGAGTGAATCGATCTAAAAGTTTTGACACCATCAATTCGAGTCCAAGCAAAATACAATTCAAGAACCCATCATCATTGTCTGCATGTACTTTGAATCCTAATAAATAGCACACTATAAATATTAACTAAATCATATTCAAGCTCAAGCAAAATCAGAGAGAAAAAATAAAACCAAAGAGAAAAAAAATAGAATCAGAAAGCAAAAACCAAAGAGGAAAAATCATACTCGAGTTCGGTATAAACCTATCATCTCAACGAATCAAGTTACGAATACAAGAAATAAAAAGGTTAGAAATCATAAACCTTTTATCAACAAATAACACACGACAAATTAAAGTAGCTGCATCCTACAAGTGTCGATAAATTGAGGAATGAGAGCATCAAAGGCATAAGACGAACAATTTCCTAGAGACGTCTTCAATTCAACGATTGGAACCAAATCATCAGCTCATCATTCCTTCAGTGATTTTTCCATGCCAAATAGTTAGGGGTTCAGCAAAGATTGATATGGCGGCATCTAGGGTTTAGTGTTGTGAGAAACTCTCAAGGAAGGTTATATATGTCAAGTAAAGGGTAGCACGTGGGATCTAAACTGAGCCGTTGGATCGCTTAACCGCATTTCAGGGCTTTTGATTTGTCTTAAATTGTTTCTTATTTATTAGTTGTATATTTAGAACTATTTTATTAGTAATAGCAATTATTTATCATCAACTAACAACTATACCAACTATTACTTATTTACCTTTAGCTTATTGGTTATATTAATGAACATAGTCAATAATCAAATATTTTGATTAATTGTTACTTATTCATTAATTATTGGTTATCAAATATTAATTACATTCATCAACTATTAAACGTAACTATTAATTATCAGATTCCATTATTACATAATTAATAAAAATTAATTATTTAATAGTGATTACTAATTGATAAGTACTAAAAATTAACTATTGAATATTTGACATTACTTCCTAACTATTGAATTTTTAATATCAAAAATTAATTATTAAATACTAATTATTAATTATTCAATACTCACTCCAGTTCATAATATAAGACGTTTTAGGTTATTTGATTTAGTTCAAATTATAAGACGTTTAAGCTTGTTATTCCTATTATGTCCTTGATCCATAATAAATGATTAAAACTAAATGGTTGCTTCATGATTTTTTTACATGAATGATAAGTAGATTGCACATAAAAGAAGAACTTAATTTGTAGGACCTACCATGGACCAAAGTGTCAATTGATTTTTTCCTTAATTCCCGTGCAAATTGCTAAAACATCTTATATTATGAACCGGAGGGAGTATTAGTTATTCAAGGTTAATTATTAAGTGAAATGAATAAACATTAACTATAATTTACTAATTATGAATAATTAACAATAAAATATTCTTAAATAAAATAAAAATTGCTAAAATGTGCAAATATTTGATTTTGTATCCAAATTTCAAAAATACAAACAAAATCAAAATATATCGTCTAATATCAGTATTATACTATTACTACTTCTGAAAATAAATCTAAGTCTATTAATTTTTATTTTTTAATACTAATATTATTAATCATACGTTATTAATATTTACTATTAAAATTATTATATATTTGATATTAATTACTAGATATTACTTATTAATAGTTGGAAAGTAAAAGTATGCCTATGGGAATACTGCTTATATATAATAAATGATAATTAATGATTATTTGTTAATAATCATTAATTATGATAAGTTATAAATGATTAATTTAATATTATTTATGATTAGTTAATAAATAATATAATATTATTAATGATTATTAATAATGTAATATTATAGTTAGTAATTAGTAATATATTACTGTTAGTGGTAGTCTTTCTGTTCCTTCCAAGACTAAGAATAATCTTGTGCAATTTGTTCCCTCTGTTGTTAATCTTCCGAGCACTTCACGCTCATCTCTTACCACAATCAAATCTGATTATCTTTCGCTTTTTAATTCGTTACCTCGTAATGCTAGATCTTATAAACTGATGCAGTTTGAGATTAAGAAAGATGATCAACCGAAAGCTCCTCCTGATTTGGTTAAGGCAGAAGGTATGAAATATAGGCAAATTCATCTAGTGGGGTTTTTCTTAGATGGTACTCTTTCATACCACATTGTGGTGAATTTCTTGAATAATTTTTGGAAATTAAATGCAGAGGTCAGCATTAAATCAGATGGAATGAATTTCTATTTCAAGTTTCCGAATGATTTGGATAGGGAAAAGGTTCTGAAAGCTGATCCAATTTTCATTAGAGGAAGAATGTTTATCATTACGAATTGGGGTACATCCATTGGAAATTCTCAATCACAGATCAAAAAAGTCCCAATTTCGATTCACTTACATCGCATTCCATTGTTACTCTGGACTTTAATGGGTATAAACGGGCTTGCATGCCATGTGCGAAAGCTCATTTGCTTTGACTCAAGCACAGAAAAACTACAGAGATTTAAGTATGCTAAAATCCTGGCTGAAATTTCCCATGAATGTTAATCCCCCAATGTATTGAGGTGGCAGATCTTGGTGATAAGTGCCCACCTCTAATGATTTCCTACGAATTGAAAGTCTTAAATTTGCACGCATTGCAAAGTATTTGGGCATTCGACCAATCAGTGTGAAGTTTTTGTCAAGGAGAAGAGGATTTAGGAAAATTTTAATGGAAATGAAAGAACAAAGAGACAAGTGTATGATAGTACTGATGAAAGGTAGGTTAAATTTTAAGACATCATTTGATGGGAATCAACAGGGCTCCAAGCAAGTTGTGAATAAGAAGAAGCAAGTTTGGAGGAAGAAAGAAAATAATGCCAAAAGTGATGTGGCGAGTGATGTTAATAAAGAAATGGAAGAAGTTTCTGAAATTGTAGGCAAAATTAATGTTGAGGATAAGAATAATGAAGAGCAAATGGACATCACTTTGGTTGGTAAAAATTATGATAGGCAGAATACAGTTTTAGTAGATGAACATGGTAAATGCTTTGTGCATGGAAAAGAGGTATCACATGATAATGGCAAGTCAATGAAGGAATCCGAGCAAAATGATAGGGAAGTTTTTGAAGCTTTGCTTAATGAAGAAGTGGAGAAAGAGTTTCATGTTAACAACCCTTTTCTTTTTTGACAGATCAATCCAATGTGGTTGATACTTCAACTATTTCATCTATTGTTACCCAATCTTTTGCATCAACCTCTTATACTTTGATTAATACCATGTCTTGTTCATAATCATTCAGTTTTAAACTTCCTCAAAGTTCATCTAAATCTTCTCCATACTCTCATTTGTCTCCTCCTCAAAAAATTATCCTTCCTCCTCCACCCTTGAACAATCTGTCTGATTCTCCTATAAAAAATTCTAAGAGTGGTAAGAAGAAAGGTAGAAAGAAAAAGCAATTTATTTCAGATGACTTAGATGAGGGGAAAGTATACAAGCCTGATGAAATAGCTCCCTCAAATAATAATAAATCCATAATAAAACACACAAGGAAAAATCCTTCCACCATCAAGATTGTTCCTCATCTTTATAAATCATGAATAAGATTGCCTTTTGGAACTTTAGATTTGCAAATTTGCCCTCAAAACAAGGAGAAATTGTAAGGTCCTGGTTTTTATCTGTCTTTTGATAATGATTTAATGAGGTAATTAAATCGTAATCTAAGATTTACTTAACAAACTAGAACGATTATAAATATATGTGAGTGTATGTATATACTAGTAATATGATTAGTTATGTTTGGAAACATAATACGAGTATGCAACTAAAACATAAAGGCATAACAATAAATCATAACATGAGTGCATAGTGGAAATATGGCAAATAAAACCTTAAATGTGCACATGTAAATAATAACACAAATACTCATAACAACAAACAAGAGAAAGAGGCAATTCATCACTTTAAAAATGTAAGGGGTTTAAAATAAGTGAGAGAAGTAAAAAGTAAACATGTGCAAATCGGTCATAACATTATAAATGAACATGCACATGACCTATTCGACAAAAGGCCTAAATGAAAATATCAAAGGAAATGCTCACATAAAAACAAAACAAGTAAAAGCAGCCAAGATAAATCTCCTTAATGAGATTTAACATCAAATAGTATAACTATAAATAGGTAATGTCCATCACCTAGTACCCTCAACGCAACTTGCATATATAAAATTCATATTAACAAAACATCAAGTAAGCAAACCATTTTATATGGCAAATGAAATCTAATGAAATCTAAACCATGTACAACAAGTTAATGAGGTATGGTTTGGAAAGATTTTGTCTCTAGAAGGTAGAACATAGGACAACATGATTGGGCAATATCTAAATAAACTATCCATTTCTTCATGCTTAAATTTTGCTGGAAATAATCAAATAGAATGTAGGGAAAGGGTGAAGTCTAATAATGCATGAAATTCTTCGAAACCAAATAGTATAGGGTTAAGTCTAAAGCTAATTTATACTATAAAATATTGGATAGTTTAATATAGAAGTTTGGCTATAAATACACACAAGTATTCATATCTTTCTCTCACAAAAAAAAACACAAGTAAAAGCAAAAACTGAAGTTGGATTCTCTGGAATTTGGAAAGCTTATTTGTGAGTAGACTAAACTATGTAATCTTTATTTCAGAAGTTCTGTTTCCATTGAGATATTAATGCAAGTATTAGTTAAGTTTAGAACCATGTATATGTCACTTTGCTGAAAGGATAAAGTATTAGTTAAGTTTAGAACCTTGTATATGTCACTTTGCTGAAAGGATAGGGTTTGTCTGTGAGTAAACTTTTATTTTACTTTCTGTTTTCAAAAATTGATGCTTCATTATAAAACAAGTGTTTGTAAAGACTCAGATGGGGTATACATATCACATGGATATGTTAGCTATGATTGTTCTGTTTGATTATGTTTTAAAACCATTTTGAATAAGATGAACTTTCTCAGATGTATGCAAATACATTGAAAAGAAAATACCCAGACATACACTGTTCCCAGAAAGAAAATACTTAAATCTTGTATGTGGATTCTAACAAATGCAAGAATCTTGTCCTTTTGTTAAATTGCTATACACTTCTTCTGTAGCATACCAAAAAGAACACTGTAATGTAAATATATACAAAACCAACCAGAAACATATTGTTTCCCATAACCAATTCTAAAACAAGAATTTTTTATCATCTCTAAATCACAATTCAGGTATATGAATGAATTCGTATAAGTAAAACATGAATTTTAGGGTGAGTTTGGTAATTTTTAAGGTTGGGGTTAACGAACTAAGGGTAGATGAATGGTAATGGCTTTTAGAGCAAGTTCCGACGAACTAGGTGATGGGGTTCGACGGCGAGAGGTCCAGAGGGGCGTATGGGATTGGAGATCATCAGAAAAATATCAACTAATTTTTCTATCAAGTAGTTTAGGGAATTAAAGCAAAGTAGGGTTGATGGGTTAAATATTTTTCACGTCTGTGCTTGACAGAGCTGCACCACCACAGTGGATTTGAGGGGGTCCACACAGGGGGAACTGCGGCGGAGGTTGCCACCGAGGTGTGGGTGGAGTCGAGTGCGTTCTAGTCATCGGAGGTGGCAGCGGTGAGTCATTTCTTGGATCAAACTCATTCGTGAGTTCTGTAAATTTCAGGGTGCAACACCCAGATTTCGCAAAATTTGATCGACGACTGAAAGGGAGGTAGCGATTGGATCAGTAGGTGGAGTTACAGACGCAGGAATGGTCGTGAGCAATGCAGGTCGGTGGGAGTACATGTGCATGTGCACAGCTGCACAAACGTGCACTGGGGAAGAAGAAGAATGCTTGGATTTTTGGCAACAGGATCGGGGAAGGAAATAATGTGATCGGTCAAAGGAAGGCATGGTGATCTGGAGAGGTTGTCACGAGTTCTGGAAGGCCTGGCATTTGGTAAAGTAGCAAGGTAATCGGGCGAGGTGGAGAGCGAGATCAGGGATGATCAGCACGGGTGCAGGAGTGATCGGGCAAGGGGTACTTTGGCACTTTGCCAAGTACCCAGTGGTACTTTGGAAATTACGGTCGTGGCAAGGAAAATCTGAAGGAAACGACGATGATAAGAGAAGTGGTACTCTGGTACTTTGGTATTTGGCAAAGTACCAGGTGGTACTTTGGTATTTGGCAAAGTACCAGGTGGTACTTTGGCCAATGCATGCGCAGCCTTAGGATCTGAAGCGAAATCATGGCATTTTGAAGCTGGTACTTTGGCCAATACGCTCGAAAATGAATTTCCAAACGAAGTTTTTAATTAAAATTTATTTTAATAAAATATAAAAATAAAAAATAAATTAATAATTAAATAAAAATAGAATTTTTATTTAATTTGACATAGGCAAGTGGAAAGAGGAAAATGGAGAGAAGATCGAGTATAGAAGTTGATCGAAGAAGTTCAACAAGTTTGAAATTTTAGAATTTAAAGAAAATAATTTAAATAAATTATTAAACTAATTTATTTATGATGAATTAGAAGTAATCAAATAACTTACCAGAAGAAATGGAGTATTGAACACCGTCTAAACATCGACGATGAACGAAGCAAAATACCGTGTGCGAAGCACGTGCTTCATTTATCCATTTCTAAATAATGAGAAAAACCGAATAGAATACCGTGTGCAACGCACACACTTTAACAGTTCATTTTTAGAGGACAATACTAATATCCAGATATGAATAAGATAAACATATATTGTTTGTGTGATGACAATTAATGTGTAAACTGAATAATAATCATGATTAAGCCGATGACTATTCATCGACTGTAAAAAGGCATTACATACATCGTTACGAAGAGTCCGGAATAAATATTCCAGTTCGACTCGAAAGTATACGACGCGTGTCAGAAATATTGAAGACGGAAATATGAAAGGACTATTTTAAATAGTACCTTCGGTCTATTCGGTCCCAGGACAAACCCAAATGGACGAGTGTCTGACAACATATATCAGTTAGATTCTACATATCGAATTTACGTAAGTATATTACGTTGGTGGCGGAGAAATTCGTTTCTCTTAGCTTTATTGCCCGCAATATATTTAGGTAACCGAATGAGTGTTTCTGACGGATACGACGATGTGGCATTCAAAGTAATTGAAGAAATAATCTGTCAGAAAAATAAACGTGACCTCAAAACCTCACAACCAATAAGTAACAAAAGTTGGGCTAGGCAGCATGGCTAGTTAGGTCATACCCAAGCAGGGTATATTATCACCATCTAGAGAATATTCATATTTGTTACTTCTTTTCAATTCTGTATCTCCCGGGAACGATTATGTTGGTACCAACCGTAGAGGTGGTAATATATTCGTTACATACAAGCTAAATGAGTGGACGGTCATGTGTGGCCGGGTTGCAAGACGTTCTTGTTGAACCCCAGTGCATCCTCTCTCGAGTACACTGATCGGCAGGTGCTCCCATACCTTGTCTGTTGGAATCCAATCTCCAATAAGAACTCTGCGACTTTTGATTTTATACTATATACGTGAACTTGAGATGCAAGCGTTTCACTAGATGATTATTTATTTGATAAAAACTATCGTAATATCAAATGTTTTGATATAAAGTACTTGGGTCATTATCCATATATTAGTTATGGATTGATCTAAAGATTTCTAAAGTAAATGAATCTGGAAAACCTTATTTCTTACTTCCCTGTTTACATCTTTTAACTGTGTTTATTCGCACCAGTCCCCTGACTGACCCAGAGTTTATTGTCTGTGTTTTCCTAAACTCTTGGGTACTCATAATATTTATTATGAGTAGACAAGTAAGTCAGGTAGGCAAGTGGAAACCTATGAAGTTCAAGTTCAAGACCAGTCTAGTAGCATATCCATATCTATTATCTAGTTTGAATATTTGTATTATCCTAATCATGATCTATAATTATGTTGTTGTACTACGGTAATGTATTATGATGATGTACTATGATGTATCAGACCCTGTTATGTAATATATCAAGTATTTTGTGAAATTCCGATGTGAGATTCCAATGTTTTCTTATTCTTCTATTCTATTAGTTCTATCTTTTCTATCTCATCTTCTAAATTCTTTCAATAATGACATGACTTTCGAGGCATCGAAAATCGCGCCGTTACAGTTGGTATCAGAGCTATTAGTTGAGTAGTAACCTGGCTATGTGGCGTAACTCGGTAGAGATGGGGTTAGTAACACCCTAGACTGAGTTGGGGTAAATGTTGAGAGAGCGTATTTTGAAAATTTAAACTATAAAATAATTTGTATACTTGGTATAGGTCAACCTTAGTTATCGACTTAGGTCATCGTTAAATAGATCTTCCGATTAAGTTTGATTAACGGACTCTTATATTTAGATAGTTGGAATAGAGTTCTCGAGGAAGAAATGGCCGAGGAGCGAGTAGGAAAACCACGGTAACCAATGGAAGGAGTTAAAGAAGTAGGGTCAGCCCAGGATAAGTTAGTTAGGTTTAGAGTAATATCCAGTGAATAAAATTAGTATTTCCCAGTAATAAAAACCAGATTTGAGTTATTAGTTGGATATAGACTCATATGAGTTAAGTAGCTGATTTTGAAATGAAATCAGAATTTTGGATTTTAGAAATAGTTAACTAAAATTCCAATTAAACAAAGAATCCATCTGGTACATATTTACGGATGTGTACTAATTTGACTTTAGTTAAAATTTAAATCAACGCATGACTCTTTAATTTCGGGGACGAAATTCTTTTAAGGGGGTGGACTGTAATGTCCTGGTTTTTATTTGTCCTTTGATAATGATTTAATGAGGTAATTAAATCGTAATCTAAGATTTACTTAACAAACTAGAACGATTATAAATATATGTGAGTGTATGTATACACTAGTAATATGATTAGTTATGTTTGAAAACATAATATGAGTATGCAACTAAAACATAAAGGCATAACAATAAATCATAACATGAATGCATAGTGGAAATATGGCAAATAAAACCTTAAATGTGCACATGTAAATGATAACACAAATACTCATAACAACAACCAAGAGAAAGAGGCTATTCATCACTTTAAAAATGCAAGGGTTTAAAATAAGTGAGGGCAGTAAAAAGTAAACATGTGTGTAATGAAAAGGAATTTCGCTCGATCAGAATCGATCGCCAAACCAACCAAGACCGTTCGAAACCCCTGATTGTTTTGAGAACACGACAAATCTGAACGCAGACAGAAGAACATTTCATTGTTTATTACAATAATTCATCAGATTACAAGAATATACAGAGTATGAATTAATAAAATACATTTGATAAATATCAGAGATTACAATAAATTACATAGTAGCGGAAAAATAATACAAAACACAACTGAAAGCAATACACGGATACAGAGCTTTCCGAGTATCGTTCCAGCTATACATCAGGATCCTGTGAATATAAATCTGCAAAATCAAAACTACTAGCTGCCCGTGCGGAAAATATGGGCACCCAGAGTTTAGGTTAAAACAATAAACTACAGGTCAGTCATGTGACTGGTGTGAGAACTAAAACAGTTATTAATCTTTATTTTAAAGTAAGGTAAATCAAGGGACCACGCCGTGTAACACGGAACAGGTTTCCTCCCAAGAATACCAGTGCATAAAACAACAGCGCAATGCTAAATAAAGAATAATGAAGCTATTATAAGACCTAGGTCCCATCACACAATGCAACACAAGCCGGAGGATAGGGTTTTTACCTTATAATAGACAAAGAATGCTTGATACGCTAAATTTCATCTTTTATTATTACTATAAGTGTATAGTGTCAAAACAATTTCAATCATAAGTATCAATCATAGACGGCATAAGTGCCCCATACCACTATGTCGCCATATATAGGTTCTACAATCAAAACAGCAAAGTCACTTATTGGAAGTTGTGTTTCCATCTGTGAACTGAGGCAAAAGATAGTCCTCTACCGAATTCGAGACTCTCTAGCCTGAGCCTCAGGCAAGTACTCTGTCAAGCCTTAGGAGCCACAGGGCCGGTCCACCGATGTGGATTAAAATGCCTAAACACTGCGATCCCCGCCCTTTGGGGCGTAAATGAGCCAAATGACTCCATCGGCTCCACACAGTCATCGATATATCCGAGGCGCCTCGCAACAGCAACAACCACACAGGTGAAAATAATATAAATGTCAGGGCTGGTAGGTCACTGACACCACCCTAGCTAGAAAGAAACGCATGCCCTCCATGTATCCTTCTTCCGTTTCTGGTTCACAACCGGGGTGTGAGGCTCGCGAATCAACGTTACACAAAGCTATGCCACACAGGCCGTGCTTTGATCATCAACCACAAGACTCTGCTTTTCAACAGAAGCCTTGATCATATTGCCACTTAGGCATGCCACACAGGCAATTCACTCCATGCGTTTGATATCCATCAATATATAACCTTTGAGCTCGTACATCTTAGAGAAGGGCGTTAAGCAAGAGAATAAATTCTCCGCCGCCAAACAGATATATATATTTAATAGAAATCAATCACACAGAATAAAATCCAATGTCAGACACACAGTCCATTTACAAGTCCGTTCTAGGTCGGAACGAAACCGGAGGCACCTTGTACCTCGCATATCCATCGATCTCCAAGTACGTCTGGACGATCACCAACTACTTCCCTCCTCTTGGGTGTACAGCCCAATCAAAATCATCAGTAATCACCCAAACGATGTGAAGACCTCCGGTCTTCGACCACCGTCTTCATCCTCGACACCACGTCGAATCAGTTATTCAGAATGGGATTAACTCGGTCTTTCTGAATAACTAGCGTATATAATAAACAAGTGTTACACAAACACAACATACGCCTCATTCCAATTCAGAATATTCTTTTATTCAAATATTCTTATACTTTGGGAAAGGTTCCCATTAATTTTATCAAAGATAAATTCTTTAAATTTATTCTTTAATCTCCTTTTGAATATCAATTCAAACTAGTCGGGATTAGCGAACCACACCGAAGTAATCATTTATTTTCTTTCCCAATCCCAACCTATTCATCCCATGAAGTAAAACTGGTCATACTTCATATCTAACACCACGGTGTTATCGGTAAATTCAATTATCATTTCACGTTCAAATCTAACTAAATTTTTAACTATCGCCTGGAGCAAAACTTGTGATACTATTCTCGATTATTTCAATCTAATTAAAGATTCATTAAAACTTCACTTGGTTTTAATCTTCCCAAAAATCACTTCAAATTCAATTCCAATTAAATATCATTTAATTGGTATACTTCATTGAATCTAAATAAAAAGATTTAATCTTTTTCTCAACTGGGTTTAAGGACAGTGTTAGTGAAGACATCATTCACGACAAACCCAAATCCCATTTGATATTAAATACAAGGCTCTGAATAGAAAATATATCGGCTTATATTCAATATTAAATTCTACGACCAACAAATATCGTATTGGAAATAACGATATAACTATATCTTTAAAATTTCCATAGCAATATCTGCATAATCACGAAATCCAACATCGAAATATTCCAAAGACAATTTCGATTCAAGTCCATTTCCACTTTGTATATTGGAAATTCTGGTTACTTTCAAAACCATTTCAAATCTAATTTATTTATTGTAAAAATAAATGGGATTATAATTCTAGTTCAAAACTAGTTCATTTCGATAAAAATCTGTTTTTATCTTTTCAAATATGGAATTTTTCGTTCCAATTCTTCATAAATCATTTCTTATGATTTTACACAAATTATTATTATTTTTAATAATTTTATCAAGGCCCGTACAGTCGATTTCCATCAACGGCCATCGAACTGCACTTACAGCGAGCTTTCCAAATTTGAATTGGACATAATTCCAAATCCAACCATTATATTTCTAATTTCTAATATTCGTTAGAAAGATCTTTTCGATACGAACCCAAGGTTTCGGTTTTAGGAGAATCCAATGGTCGGATCTCCCGTAATATCCATTCGAAGTCAATGGTTGAAATTCGCGAACTGCCGCGGCGCGGCGCGTTCTATTCAGGCCATTCTATATATATATATATATAATATATTCCGTCGATTTCCTTTTAAAACGTATTTTATAAATCGTTTTAAATTCATTTTCAAAACGATTTCAACTTCATATTCAATTTCGAATCAAAATTGAATATTCCAAATCATCGATATATACAAATGATAATATTTTCAAAACGTTATATTTTGAAATCACTTCGTTTTCTATAATCATTATAAAAACAAATATAATCAATATAAATATCGTTCGCGTCAAAATGACGCATATCTAACCAAGACGGCTTTATATATTTCAATAACTTCGTTATTCTATTCAACAAATGAATATTTTCTTCAACACATGAGTATATATTTTTATTCAACACATGAATATATATTTTATTCAACACATGAATTTATATTTTATTCAACACATGAATTTATTCTATTCAACACATGAATTTATTTCTATTCAACACATGAATTTATTCTATTCAACACATGAATTTATTTTTATAATATTCCTTATTTTCCAAATCGGAATGAGGCCCAATCAATTACCATATAAGGTTAATTATATGAATTTTCTACAACACATGTATATAATAGCAACGATAAATCATCAACCATCATCCAGAGTGCACCACACAACTTCATAACCATTAGATATAAATAATTAACGCTTACACAGTCTGTCAACCCATCGATTGACATACAACTAAACAATCGGAATTAGTGTACGTCAAATATCATCCCAATACCCGTGTGGGGTTTCACATCAACAAACACAGATTTTTATTTGTGCAACTGGGTGATGTGTAAAATTTATCATCCCAATCAATATTAGACAAATCAGTGTACATAAACAAATCGTTCGATTTGTAAATGAATATTTATTTTACTTCAACACATGAATATATATTTTACTTCAACACATGAATATACATTCTATTTCAACACATGAATATATATTTTTCTTCAACACATGAATATATATTTTCTTTCACCACATGAATATATATTTTCTTTCACAACCAACAGTCAATTTTTCACAACACCTCAATCAAACAATCAAGTCATCCATGGTACGTGGACAACGGGTGTCAGGTGCTGCTAAGCACCGTCTGCATCCTATTATATATTTCAACTAGAAAATAAATTAAAGTGAGGAGTTCTCACCTTGGGGTTCCACTCCGCCAGTTTTACTTCTGAACTTCTGAACCATTTGGATTTATTTGAAATTCCAATGTAGTCCTTACCACGCTGTTCATAATAAAAATTATATTTTTATTGCTTCATTCCAATTAATAAAAATCATATTTTTATTTCTACTACATATATTTTTCCAATGCTTCTTTCTATATAAAAATTATATTTTTAATACTCTACTAATATAAAAATCATATTTTTATTATCTATATATTACAAAAATTATATTTTTATTATCTATATATTTTATATTCGCTACTTCATTATAAAAATCGAATTTTTCATGCTATAAAAATATAATCTCTTATCTATAAAAATATAATCTTTTCCAATTTAAAAAATCTAATCTTTACTACTTCAAAGATCTAATCTTTATCTACCTAAAAATCTCATCTTTTTAATGTTATAAATCTAAACTTTTCTAGGATAAAAACCTATTCTTTTCTTCATATAAAAATCAATCCTTTTAATTAACATTTCATACATATAAAGAAAAATCAAATTTTTAAATAAAGCTTTTAATTTAACTAAATAAAACTGAATAAAATAAAAAAACAATATTATTTAAAAACAGAAAAGAAAATGAAACTCACTTCGATTTTTACTTGGGAGGGGGTCTTGCCCGGTTTTCTGCGATGGACGGGAGGTAGGAGGGGCTGCGGGGTTGGTGCGTGGGGCTGAGGGGAGTTGCGGTCGTTGGTGGTCGGAGTGGAGGAGCTCGAGGTGGCTGCAAAAAAGAAAAGGGGTGCGGGTTTTCTGGTTCTCGAAAGAGGGCGTCGAGATTTAGGCGAGCAAGCGGAGGAGGGAAGAAGAGAGAGGGTGGCGCGATGCTGATGGGGGTGGGCGGTGGCGTCAACGAGGGGTGGTGGTCATCTTGAGGTGGGGCGGCGTCGGCGCAACGCCTGGAAGGGGCGACGAGGAAAGGGGGCCCGCCTTTTTCTTTCTGATTTAGGGATTTACATTTAATCAGGGGAAAATAGAAACAAAGGGAGGGGGTTTAAACGATATAATATATATATATTATTTTATTATTAATTTATTCTCAAAATTAGGGTTTTATGTTCGAACCCCAAATCAATCTCAACGATTGTCATCCTTAGCGTAATACCCTCATTCCAAACACAATGGGATATGCTGCATAAGCCAATTCGACTGTTTCGATCAGTTTTCGCTGAAATTAAAATATAACTCTATATATTCAATTTTAAACGTACATTTCAATTTACCGGGGCCACATACGGACTCTAAAAATTACAAAAAAATTATTTCTAGCTCCTATTGACGATACGGTCCTAACAAAACTAATTTCGTCAAATTTTGAGATCGTTTGAAAAATGGCCATTTTCCAGTCGATTAAAATCAACTAAAACTGGTCACGCGCGTTTTCCTTTGCCACACTCACATATTGATTCAGAAAATTACGAATTTTGAAACCTAGCAATAATTTGACATCACGGATCCAACAAAAGTGGTTTCGTCGAATACCGAGGTCGTTTGCAAAATTTCCATTTTTAAGGGCCAGAATTCCATAGCGACTATTCTGAATTTTCAACTGGGCATAACTTTTTATCCCCACTATGAAATTTCAATTTTTCGGATTCGTTGGAAAGATATTTTCAAATAGGTTCTAATATTTTTGGTTTCGCTAAAATCCGGTTTATTTTGAATCTTGTACATTCATTTGAACTTTGAAATCGGATTTTCGAACTACCGCGCCATTTTCAATTCCTTTTATAATTATAAATAATTATTTATATTCTAACGACGATCTATATAAATATATATGTTCTAATCTATTCAAAATAAATTTCTCGTCATTATTATTTAAAACAATTCATTTTAAATATTCAAAATTGCCAAAATAAAAAATTTAAGTTAGCTTAGATTTCCGAGTTATTACAATCTCCCCCACTTAAAACTTTTCGTCCCCGAAAAGGAACGAAGTCGAAAGTTGTTTTACAAACCAACTCAACTTCCATTATTATCATTACGGCTTAAGTTCTTCAACTTTTCAGTTTCTAAGAACTTTTCAAATTTTTCAAAAATTTGGCAAATACCCTAAATTTTCAAAAAACTTCGCCATAACCTCCCCTGCACCGGGGACTTCGGGATATTTCAAATAGCCTTCCATGGCCCTCATCAATCCAAAAAGAAAAAGAAACCACCAAGCGGCTAGCCAATCGGCTCATAAAATCATCAAAAACCCAATAAATTTGTAAACATGTACCTATTTGTCGGGCAAACAATTTTATTATTCTGCTCTAGCCTTCTTGCTATGACATTTTCAATGTAAGTACATGTATATGTATGAAAATGCGACAAATCTTCAATACAATTCACTATTTGGTACAATTTGGCTAAAGGGTTCAAATTTATTAATCAACTAATAATCAATCAACACAACCAGCAATCAATTAGTTGATTAGCTTTTCAAATCCATAATTTGGATACATAGTCAAAAAATCACATTTTTGATGCCAACTCACAACAATAAGCTCTATCTAGCTTTGGTTCTCACACCAGTCAATTGGAATCATATAGATATCCCACTTTCGAAACACGAAAATAAATTCTGATGATGCTCGAGCGATCATCAGAATCATCTTCGAGCGACTAGAGTGTGATTCTATATCTATCCAGTATATTAAAAATTCGAATACACATTTGCAAGGCATATATGCAAAATCTTTATATACTGGATTGTCCAAATTCAATACAAATAAATATTCAACTATGAATAATTGAATTAAATTTCAAAACAAAACTTGTTTTCATTTTAAAATATGCTCTTCACACTCGTTCTAGGATACTACTGATCTCATCTCTAACGAGTCATTCTTATTGTATATTACTAATCCAATCTCTGATGAATTCTTTCGTTTGGTTCTAACGTGTCTAGTTCTCGAGCTTTGTAAACCAAAGCTCTGATACCAACTGTAACGAAAAGGAATTTCGCTCGATCCGAATCGATCGCTAAACCGATCAAGACCGTTCGAAACCCCTGATTTTTTTGAGAACATGACAAATCAGAACGCGGACAGAAGAACATTTCATTATTTATTACAACAATTCATCAGATTACAAGAATATACAGAGTATGAATGAATAAAATACATTCGATAAATAACAGAGATTACAATAAATTACATAGCAGCGGAAAAATAATACAAAACACAACTGAAAGTAATACACGGATACAGAGCTTTCCAAGTATCGTTTCAGCTTTACATCAGGATCCTGTGAATATAAATCTGCAAAACCAAAACTACTAGCTGCCCACGCGCAAAATAAGGGCACCCAGAGTTTAGGTTAAAACAATAAGCTCCAGGTCAGTCATGTGACTAGTGTGAGAACTAAAACAGTTATTAATCTTTATTTTAAAGTTAGGTAAATCAAGGGACCACGCCGTATAACATGGAACGGGTTTCCTCCCAAGAGTACCAGTGCATAAAACAACAGCGCAATGCTAAATAAAGAACAATGAAGCTATTATAAGACTCAGGTCCCATCACACAATGCAACACAAGCCGGAGGATAGGGTTTTTACCTTATAATAGCCAAAGAATGCTTGATATGCTAAATTTCATCTTTTATTATTACTATAAGTGTATAGTATCAAAACAATTTCAATCATAAGTATCAATCATTGACGGCATAAGTGCCCCATACCACTATGTCGCCATATATAGGTTCTACAATCAAAACCGCAAAGTCACGTATTGGAAGTTGGATTTCCATCTGTGAACCGAGGCAAAAGATAGTCCTCTACCGAATTCGAGACTCTCTAGCCCGAGCCTCAGGCAAGTACTCTGTCAAGCTTTAGGAGTCACAGGGCCGGTCCACCGATGTGGATTAAAATGCCTAAACACTGTGATCCCCGCCATTTGGGGCGTAAATGAGCCAAATGACTCCATCGGCTCCACACAGTCATCGATATATCTGAGGCGCCTCGCAACAGCAACAACCACACAGGTTAAAATAATATAAATGTCAGGGCTGGTAGGTCACTGACACCACCTTAGCTAGAAAGAAACGCATGCCCTCCCTGTATCCTTCTCCCATTTCTGGTTCACAACCGGGGTGTGAGGCTCGCGAATCAACATTACACAAAGCTCTGCCACACAGGCCGTGCTTTGATCATCAACCACAAGACTCTGCTTTTCAACAGAAGCCTTGATCATATTGTCACTTAGGCATGCCACATAGGCAATTCACTCCATGCGTTTGATATTCATCAATATATAACCTCTAAGCTCGTACGTCTCAGAGAAGGGCGTTAAGCAAGAGAATAAATTCTCTACCGCCAAATAGATATATATATATATATGTATATATATTTATTTATTTATTTAATAGAAATCAATCACACAGAATAAAATCCAATGTCAGACACACAGTCCATTTACAAGTCCGTTCTGGGTCGGAACGAAACCGGAGGCACCTTGTACCTCGCATATCCATCGATCTCAAAGTACGTCAAGACGATCTCCAACTGATTCTCTCCTCTTGGGTGTATAGCCTAATCAATATCATCAGTACTCACCCAAACAATGTGAAGACCTCCGGTCTTCGACCATCATCTTCATCCTTGACACCACGTCGAATCAGTTATTCAGAATGGGATGAACTCGGTCTTTCTGAATAACTCGCGTATTTAATAAACAAGTGTTACACAAACACAACATACGCCTCATTCCAATTCAGAATATTCTTTTATTCAAATATTCTTATACTTTGGGAAAGGTTCCCATTAATTTTATCAAAGATAAATTCTTTAAATTTATTCTTTAATCTTCTTTTGAATATCAATTAAACTAGTCGGGATTAGCGAACCACGCCGAAGTAATCATTTACTTTCTTTCCCAATCCCAACCTATTCACCCCATGAAGAATTGGTCATACTTTATATCTAACACCACGGTGTTATTGGTAAATTCAATTACCATTTCACGTTCAAATCTAACTAAAGATTTAACTATCGCTTGGAGCAAAACTGGTGATACTCCATTCTCGATTATTTCAATCTAATTAAAGATTCATTAAAACTCCACTTGGTTTTAATCTTCCCAAAAATCACTTCAAATTCAATTCCAATTAAATATCATTTAATTGATATACTTCATTGAATCTAAATAAAAAGATTTAATCTTTTTCTCAACTGGGTTTAAGGACAGTGATAATGAAGACACCATTCACGACAAACCCAAATCCCATTTGATATTAAATACAAGGCTCTGAATAGAAAATATATCGGCTTATATTCAATATCAAATTCTACGACCAACAAATATCGTAATGGAAATAACGATATAAATATATCTTTCAAATTTCTATAACAATATCTGCATAATCACGAAATCCAACATCGAAATATTCCAAAGACAATTTCGATTCAAGTCCATTTCCACTTTACATATTGGAAATTCTGGTTACTTTCAAAACCATTTCAAATCCACTTTATTTATTGTAAAAATAAATGGGATTATAATTCTAGTTCAAAACTAGTTCATTTCGATAAAAATCTGTTTTTATCTTTTCAAATATGAAATTTTTCGTTCCAATTCTTCACAAATCATTTCTTATGATTTTACACAAATTATTATTATTATTAATAATTTTATCAAGGCCCGTACAGTCGATTTCCATCAACGGCCATCGAACTGCACTTACAGCGACCTTTTCCAAATTTTATTTGGGCATAATTCCAAATCCAACTGTTAGATTTCTAATTTCTAATATTCATTAAAAATCTCTTTTCGATACGAACGTAACGGTTCCGGTTTTAGGAGAATCCGACGGTCGGATCTCCCGTAATATCCATTTGAAGTCAATGGTCGAAGTTCGCGAACTGCCGCGACGCGGCGCGTTCTATTCAGGCCATTCTATATAATATATATATATATATATATATATATATATATATATATATATATATATATATATATTGTATATATTTCGTCAATTTCCTTTTAAAACGTATTTTATAAATCGTTTTAAATTCGTTTTCAAAACGATTTCAACTTCATATTCAATTTCGAATCAAAATTGAATATTCCAAATCATCGATATATAAATGATAATATTTTCAAAATGTTATATTTTGAAATCACTTCGTTTTCTATATTCGTTATAAAACGAATATAATCGATATAAATATTGTTCGCGTCAAAATGGCGCATATCTAACCAACACGGCTTTATATATCTTAATAACTTCGTTATTCTATTCAACAAATGAATATTTTCTTCAACACATGAATATATATTTGTATTCAACACATGAATATATATTTTGTTCAACTCATGAATTTATATTTTATTCAACACATGAATTTATTCTATTCAACACATGAATTTATTTCTATTCAACACATGAATTTATTCTATTCGACACATGAATTTATTTTTATAATATTCCTTATTTTCCAAATCGGAATGAGGCCCAATCAATTACCATATAATTATGGACTTTCTACAACACATGTATATAATAGCAACGATAAATCATCAACCATCATCCAGAGTGCACCACACAACTGCATAAGCATTAAATATAAATAATTAAAACTTACACAGTCTATCAGCCCATCGATTGACATACAACTAAACAATCGGGATTAGTGTACGTCAAATATCATCCCAATACCCGTGTGGGATTTCACATCAACAAACACATATTTTTATTTGTGCAGTTGGGCGATGAGTAAAATTTATCGTCCCAATCAATATCAGTCAAATCGGTGTACATAAACAAATCGTTCGATCTGTAAATGAATATTTATTTTACTTCAACACATGAATATATATTTTTCTTCAACACCTGAATATATATTTTCTTTCACCACATGAATATATATTTTCTTTCGCAACCAATAGTCAATTTTTCACAACACATCAATCAAACAACCAAGTCATCCATGGTCTGTGGACGACGGGTGTCGGGTGCTGCTAAGCACCGTCTGCATCCTAGTATATATTTCATCTAGAAAATAAATTAGAAGTGAGGATTTCTCACCTTTGGGTTCCACTCCGCCAGTTTTACTTCTGAACTTCTGAACCGTTTGGATTTGTTTGAAACTCCAATGCAGTCCTTACCATGCTGTTCATAATAAAAATTATATTTTTATTGCTTCATTCCAATTAATAAAAATCATATTTTTATTTCTACTACATATATATTTACAATGCTTCTTTCTATATAAAAATTATATTTTTAATACTCTACTAATATAAAAATCATATTTTTATTATCTATATATTACAAAAAATCATATTTTTATTATCTATATATTTTATATTCGCTACTTCATTATAAAAATCGAATTTTTCATGCTATAAAAATATAATCTCTTATCTATAAAAATATAATCTTTTCCAATTTAAAAAATCTAATCTTTACTACTTCAAAGATCTAATCTTTATCTACCTAAAAATATCATCATTTTAATGTTATAAATCTAAACTTTTCTAGGATAAAAACCTATTCTTTTCTTCATATAAAAATCAATCCTTTTAATTAACATTTCATACACATAAAGAAAAATCAAATTTTTAAATAAAGATTTTAATTTAACTAAATAAAACTGAATAAAATAAAAAAACAATATTATTTAAAAACAGAAAAGAAAAGGAAACTCACTTCAATTTTTACTGGGGAGGGGGTCTTGCGTGGTTTTCTGCGATGGACGGGAGGTTGGAGGGGCTGCGTGGTTGGTGCGTGGGGTTGAGGGGAGTTGCAGTCATTGGTGGTCGGAGCGGAGGAGCTCGAGGTGGCTGTAAAAAAGAAAAGGGGTGCGGGTTTTTGCATTCTCGAAAGAGGGCGTCGAGGTTTAGGCGAGCAAGCGGAGGAGGGAAGAAGAGGGAGGGTAGCGCGATGCTGATGGGGGTGGGCGGTGGTGTCAATGAGGGGCGGTGGTCAGCTTGAGGTGGGGCGGCGTCAGCGCGACGCCTGGAAGGGGAGACGAGGAAAAGGTGGCCGCCTTTTTCTTTATGATTTAGGAATTTAAATATAATCGCGGAAAATGGAAACAAAGGGAGGGGGTTTAAACGATATAATATATATATATATTATTTTATTATTAATTTATTCTCAAAATTAGGGTTTTATGTTCGAACCCAAAATCAATCCCAACGACTGTCATCCTTAGTGTAATACCCCCATTCCAAACACAATGGGATATGCTGCATAAGCCGATTCGACTTTTCGATTAGTTTTCGCTGAAATTAAAATATAACTCTATATACTTAATTTTAAATGTACATTTCAATTTACCAGGGCCACATACGAACTCTAAAAATTACAGAAAAATTATTTCTAGCTTCGTATTGACGATACGGTCCTAACAAAACTAATTTCGTCAAATTCTGAGATCGTTTGAAAAATGGCCATTTTCCAGTCGATTATAATCAACTGAAACTGGTCAAACGCGTTTTCCTTTGCCACGCTTACATATTGATTCAGAAAATTACAAATTTTGAAACCTAGAAATAACTTGACATCATGGATTCAACAAAAGTGATTTCGTCAAAAACCGAGGTCGTTTGCAAAATTTCCATTTTTAAGGGCCAGAATTCCATAGCGACTATTCTGAATTTTCAACTGGGCATAACTTTTTATCCCCACTATGAAATTTAAATTTTTTGGATTCGTTGGAAACATATTTTCAAATAGGTTCTAATATTTTTTGTTTCGCTAAAATCCGGTTTATTTTGAATCCTGTACATTCATTTGAACTTTTAAATCGAATTTTCGAACTACCGCACCATTTTCAATTCCTTTTATAATTATAAATAATTATTTATATTCTAACGATGATCTATATAAATATATATGTTCTAATCTATTCAAAATAAACTTCTCGTCATTATTATTTAAAATAATTCATTTTGAATATTCAAAATTCATCAAAATTGCCGAAATAAAAATTTTAAATTGGCTCAGATTTCCAGGTTATTACAATGTGCAAATCGGCCATAACATTATGAATGAACATGCACATGATTTGTTCGACAAAAGGTCCAAATGAAAATATCAAAGGAAATGCTCACATAAAAACAAAACAAGTGAAAGCAGCCAAGACAAATCTCCTTAATGAGATTTAACATCAAATAGTATAACTATAAATAGGTAATGTCCTTCACCTAGTACCCTCAATGCAACTTGCATATATAAAATTCATATTAACAAAATATCAAGTAAGCAAACCATTTTATATAGCAAATGAAATCTAAACCATGTGCAGCAAGTTAATGAGGTATGGTTTGGAAAGATTTTGTCTCTAGAAGGTAGAACATAGGACTACATGATTAGGCAATATCTAAATAAACTATCCATTTCTTCATGCTTAAGTTTTGCTGGAAATAATCAAATAGGATGTAGGCAAAGGGTGAAGTCTAATCATGCATGAAATTCTGCGAAACAAAATAGTATAGGGTTAAGTCTAAAGCTAATTTATACTATAAAATATTGGATAGTTTAATATAGAAGTTTGGCTATAAATACACACAAGTATTCACATCTTTCCCTCACAAAAAAAACTAAGTAAAAGCAAAAACTGAAATTGGATTCTCTGGAATTTGGATCTTATCTATGAGTAAACTAAACTATGTAATCTTTATTTCACCAGTTCTGTTTCCATTGAGATATTAATGCAAGTACTAGTTAAGTTTAGAACCATGTATATGTCACTTTGCTGAAAGGATAAGGTTTGTCTGTGAGTAAACTTTTATTTTACTTTCTGTTTTCAAAAACTGCTGCTTCATTATAAAACAAGTGTTTGTATAGACTCAGATCGGGTATATATATCACATGGATATGTTAGCTATGATTGTTCAGTTTGATTATGTTTTAAAACCATTTTGAATAAGATGAACTTTCTTAGGTGTATGCAAATACAATGAAAAGAAAATACCCAAACATACACTATTCCCAGAAAGAAAATACTTAAATCTTGTATGTAGATTCTAACAAATGCAAGAATCTTGTTCATTTGTTAAATTGCTATACACTTCTTCTATAGCATACGGAAAAAGAACACTATAATGTATATATACACAAAACCAACCAGAAACATATTGTTTCCTGTAACCAATTCTAAAATAAGAATTTTTGATCATCTCTAAATCACAATTCAGGTATATGAATGAATTCGTATAAGTAAAACATGAATTTTAGGGTGAGTTTGGTGATTTTTAAGGTTGGGGTTAACGAGCTAAGGGTAGATGAACGGAAATAGCTTTTAGAGCAAGTTCCGGCGAACTAGGTGATGGGGATCGACGGCGAGAGGTCCAGATGGGCGTATGGGACTGGAGATCATCAGAAAAATATCAAGTAATTTTTCTATCAAGTAGTTTGGGGGAACTAAAGCAAAGTAAGGTTGATGGGTTAAATATTTTTCACGTCTGTGTTTGACGGAGCTGCACCACCATGGTGGATCTAAGGGGATGCGCACAGGGGGAAAACTGCGGCGGAGGTTTCCACCGAGGTGTGGGTGGAGTCGAGCGCGTTCTAGTCATCAATGGTGGAAGCGGTGGGTCATTTCTTGAATCAAACTCATTCGTGAGTTCTGTAAATTTTAGGGTGCAACATCCAGATTTTTCCAAAGTTGATCGACGGCTGAAAGGGAGGTAGCGATGGGATCAGTAGGTGGAGTTACACACGCGGGAACGGTCGTGAGCGATGCAGGTAGGTGGGAGGACGTGTGCATGTGCACAGCTGCACAGACGTGCACTGGGGAAGAAGAAGAATGGTTGGATTTTTGGCAACAGGATCGGGGAAGGAAATAATGTGATCGGGCAAAGGAAGGCATGGTGATCTGGAGAGGTTGGCATGAGTTCTGGAAGGCCTGGCATTTGGTAAAGTGGCAAGGCGATCGGGCGAGGTGGAGCATGGGATCAGGGATGATCAGCACGGGTGCAGGAGTGATCGAGCAAGGGGTACTTTGGCACTTTGCCAAGTACCAGGTGGTACTTTGGAAATTACATTCGTGGCAAGGAAAATCTGAAGGAACGGACGATGAATGGAGAAGTGGTACTCTGGTGCTTTGGTATTTGGCAAAATACCAGGTGGTACTTTGGCAAATGCATGCGCAGCCTTAGGATCTGAAGCGAAATCATGGCGTTTTGAAGCTGGTACTTTGACAATCTAGGACTTTGGCCAATACGCTCGAAAAGGAGTTTCCGAACGAAGTTTTTAATTAAAATTTGTTTTAATTAAATAGAAAATTAAAGAATAAATTAATAATTAAATAAAAATAGAATTTTTATTTAATTTGACATAGGCAAGTGGAAAGAGGAAAATGGCGAGAAGATTGAGTACAGAAGTTGATCGAAGAAGTTCAACGGGTTTGAAACTTAAGAATTTAAAGAACATAATTTAAATAAATTATTAAACTAATTTATTTATGATCAATTAGAACTAATCAAATAACTTACCAGAAAAAATGGAGTATTGAACATCGACGATGAACGAAGCAAAATACCGTATGCGAAGCACGTGCTTCATTTATCCATTTCTAAATAATGAGCAAAACCGAATAGAATACCGTGTGCAACGCACACACTTTAACTGTTCATTTTTAGAGGACAGTACTAATATCCAGATATAAACAAGATAAACATATATTGTTTGTGTGATGATAATTAATATGTGAACTGAATAATAATCATGATTAAGCCGATAACTATTCATCGACTATAAAAAGACATTACGTACATCGTCTCGAAGAGTCCGGAATAAATATTCCACTTCGACTCGAAAGTATACGATGCGTGTCAGAAATATTGAAGACGGAAATATGAAAGGACTATTTTAAATAGTACCTTCGGTCTGTTCAGTCCCAGGACAAACCCGAATGGACGAGTGTCTGATAACGTATATCAGTTAGATTCTACACATCGAATTTACATAATTATATTACGTTGGTAGCAGAGAAATTCGTTTCTCTTAGCTTTATTGCTTGCAATATATTTGGGTAATCGAATGAGTGTTTCTGACGGATACGACGATGTGGCATTCAAAGTAATTGAAGAAATAATCTGTCAGAAGAATAAACGTGAACTCAAAACCTCACAACAAGTAAGTAACAAAAGTTGGGCTAGGCAACATGGCTAGTTGGGTCATACCCAAGAAGGGTATATTATCACCATCTAGAGAATATTCATATTTGTTACTTCTTTTCAATTCTGTATCTCCCGGTAACGGTTATGTTGGTACCAACCGTAGAGGTGGTAATATATTCGTTACACTTAAGCTAAATGAGTGGACAGTCATGTGTGGACGGGTTGCAAGACATTCTTATTGAACCCCAGTGTATCCTCTCTAGAGTGCACTGATCGGCAGGTGCTCCCATACCTTGTCTATTGGAATCCAATCTCCAATAAGCACTCTGCGACTTTTGATTTTATACTATATACGTGAACGTGAGATGCTAGCGTTTCACTAGATGATTATTTATTTGATAAAAACTATTGTAATATCAAATGTTTTGATATAAAGTACTTGGGTCATTAACCATATATTAGTTATGGATTGATCTAAAGATTTCTAAAGTAAATGAATCTGGAAAACCTTATTTCTTACTTCCATGTTTACATCTTTTAACTGTGTTTACTCACACCAGTCCCCTGATTGACTCAGAGTTTATTTTCTGTGTTTTCCTAAACTCTTGGGTACTCTTAATATTTATTATGAGTATACAAGTAATTCAGGTAGGCAAGTGGAAACCTATGAAGTTCAAGTTCAAGACCAGTCTTGTAGCATATCCATATCTATGTATCCAGTTTGAATATTTGTATTATCCTAGTCATGATGTATAATTATGTTGTTGCACTATGGTAATGTATTATGATGATGGACTATGATGTATCAGACCCTGTTATGTAATATATCAAGTATTTTGTGAAATTCCGCTGTGAGATTATGTTGTTTTCTTATTCTTCTATTTTATTAGTTCTATCTTTTCTATCTCATCTTCTAAATTCTTTCAATAATGACATGACTTTCGAGGCATCGAAAATCGCGCCGTTACAGAAATAAAATCTTTGATACGAGAAAATAATATTCAACTTATGTGTATTTCTGAAACAAAGATTAATATTATTTCATCATTGAAAGCAGTTTCTTTCGTTGCTGCTACTTAGCATTTTGATCACAACTTGAATGAAGCCAACTTTGGCAGATTACTCACCATTTGGAATCCAAATTTCTTTTCTCTTCAAAAATTATCTTCTTTAGATCAATTCACATATTATTCACGTGTTCATATCCCATCCAATTCTAAGTTCCAGCTTACTTCAGTTTATGCGAAAAACTTTATCTCTTTAAGAAGCCCTTTCCTTGATCATATTCACACTTTAAATTCTGCCGATACTCCTTGGATTATTGGGGAGTTTAATTGCAAGTATTCCTCTACTCATAAATTTGGAGGGTGTCCACTGTCACTTAATGATATTGTTCCTCTTAACCAGGCCATATCTAAAGCTAATCTCATTCCTTTGTCTTGTTGTGGTCTTTCTTTAAATTGGACTAATTGTAGTAAATCTGGTCCTCCCCCCTATGTGAACTTGATCATATCTTCCTTAACATCGCTCTGTATAATCTTTAGCCTAATTCCTTTTATCAAATTCACTCACCCAATTTATTTGATCAATGTCCTCTCATTTTTAATTGAGGGATAGAAAATGCTATTAGCAAAGGTAAATCAACTTTTAAAATTTTAAATTTTTGGTAGAGCAATCCATATTTTTATAATATGTTATTATAGGTCAGGTCTTCAGTTTATAATGGAAATCCTTTGTATAACCTTTTTATATAAAATGAGGCTCCTTAAGATCCATCTAAGAGCGTGGTCCTCACATAATTTTGTAATGGTTCGAAGCAATCAAGTTTTGATATGGAGGAGCTTGGTGAAGTTCAGAAGTCTACTCAAATTCATCCATTGGATATTCAAAAGCCAGAAAAGGATTTGAAATAAAAGTAAAAAAATGTTTTGGACATGAAATTTCAGGCCATATGTCAAAATTCATGGATTAAAAGAGAAATTTCTGCAAATAGGATTTTTTCAAAATTATATTAAAGTCAAGAAGCAAAAGAATCTATCTTCATGATACAAGATATGGATGGTATAATGCAATCTTCCTTATATGGAATAAATGAAGCTTTTGTCAAGTTTTTTCACACATTTTAGCACTTCCAGTTCCATGCACTCCTGATATACAGCCACTATTTCATATTAAGATACCTACCTTATCAAATCAGCAATGATGCTTCCAGATATGGAGGGCCAGATGGATACAATACAATCTTCTTGTAGAAGTGTTGGGCAATAATTGGTGATGATGTTGTAAGTGCTATACAATATTTATTTTTACATAATATTTTTCCATCATCCTTATCTGCTACTTCTATTGCTTTAGTTCCTAAGACTGATAACCAAAACCATGTATCGGAATGCAGACCAATTTCCTATTGTAATGTGGTATATAAAGTGATTTCTAAAACTATAGCTAAAAGACTACAATCGGTGCTGCCTTCTATTATATCTCTAAATCAGTCAGCGTTCATTAGTGGCAAAAGCATTAGTGACAACATTTTGATTACACAATAGCTTCTTTATGGTAACAATAGATGTAACACCCCAAATTTTAACGACACTAAAAGAGGATAAATTAAATTGTAATTAATTTAATATTTAGAATTAGAGGAAATGGACTTCGCCATTGCGTCCGTCTCCAAATTTTGGTCAAAATGGACATTTGATTTGCGTAAATCGGATATAGTACGAAGAAGTTATGAAGCTTAGAATGTTTCAATTTAAATCAGAATTTAATAATAATTAAATAACAAAAGGATTTCAAAAATCATAATTCGACCGAAATTGGATGAGTGGGAAATTTCCCGCTCAAGGGTGTCGACCCCTCCCCCCCAAGGGGGAGTCGACCCCTCCCCCCCAAGGGGGAGTCGACCCCCCTATAGAGGTGTCGACTGGGGAGTCGAGCCTCTATAGGGTGTCGACCCCCATCGGCCAGATCTGTATCTGACGACGTGTTTTTCTGGGATTGGCTGGATGACATATTTTTCTGGTCTGGAAGGTTTGGATGGTCCCTAATCAAATTTAAGGGTCCTAATTCACCTACGACACCTATAAATAAACACCTAACCCTAATCTCATTGTTTTCATCCTTGGCTCATCCATGATGCTCTAATCTAAACGAGCCTTTCTTCTCCACCAAAACAAATCAGAATAGGAGTATTCAAATTGCATGATCAGAATCAAATTCTACAACAACGGTTTAGCTAATCAAATTCAAAATTCAGATCTATTCTCTCTTAATTCTCTAAACCTAATGTTGTGAGTTTCTAGTTATTTTTAGGTTTAGATAATTAAAAATTAATTATGAAAGGCTATGACTTGGGTATGTTGTAAAGTATGATTTTATGCAAGTATTAAATCCTATTCTATGTCATGGCAGATCTATTTTCTTAGATCTAATACGATCGTGGTTATTCTATTATGTTGCCTATGTAGATCTTGGCTTGTAACCATGTTATGGTGAATATATATTTATTAAACTGAACAATTGTAACATTTGCTAGATCTAGTTTCTTATGAAAGTCACCTTTCACCTGTCATATTATGATCAGTCTAAATATGTTGTAGGCTTGATATGTGAAACCATTTATAAATCCAAACAGTTGCCATGATTATGTTATATCTAAATAGTTGGACACCAAAAAGGGCTTAATTCGAATTTCATTATGTTGCTATGACATCGTAGTAATTGCCACAAGTCATCATCCTTATGTACACCTTATTATGATGATTAATCACATGTCCAATCACCTTGCTATCATGCTAGTTATGCTTATGTTATCATGCTAGTTGTGCTTATGCCAAGATATGTTGAAACTATCACCTTTGTCATATTCCCTTTTCATTATGACTAGGCTACTGTATAGCCTAGAAACCGCCAAAATACGTGCGAATATGTTAGTTAAGGAACGGGGAAAAAAGGCTTAAAATGGCATAATTTGAATATGAACATTTCTGAACATGTAATGCAAATTATTGGGTAAAATAGGTATTAACACCTATAGAAGGAAAGGATTAATTAATTGATAAATTAATTAAAAATGGAATGCCAGTAATTACAACTATGAATTACAATTGTACTTATGACACGAGGTTAGGTTACATTAGTGGCGGAAGTCTGCCCGGACCTGACCGGCATATCCAGCAGCCACTAATGTTGAACCTAATGTGGGAGGTCTAAGTATGTAAATACGAATAGGGTTAAGACATAAGGTTAGGCCCAGTTGTGGAATAAGACTGCCCGGACTCGACTGGCATATCCAACATCCACACGTTGTAGGTCTAATGTGGGAGGTCTAGCCCATTATGGAACCATAATTGGAAATGGAGATAGAATGGACTACTTAACCTAATTTAATCATAAAGGTTGTATGACTATGAACTTAAGTTAGGATTAAGTAAAATTGAATGGATAGTGGGTGGATTAAGTAAATTAGAGGGGGTGGGTAATATATAGACATATAGGCCCACGACTTAACCCAATAAAGTTATGTAATTAAAGACACCTAGTTGTATACATAGCCAGTGGAAAATATAATAGAGTTATGCAATTAAAGATACCCTTTAGGGTAAGCATAACTGATATAGGACTATGTAATTAAAGATGCCTAGGGGGATACATAGTCAGTGAAAAACCTAGTGGGGTACAAGACAAAGGGGAGGGCTTGTGTCATATTGTGTGAGACCCATTTCAATCAGTAACCCGGAGTAGGTATCAAATAAAGGACTTTGTACCAGGAGGAGATAAGGGCGCGCTTACTGATTGATTGTAAGAGATCCAAATGGAACAGATGGTGTGGGCAGCGCAAACTGACCGGGGACACGTGCGTGCATGGGCCGGGCAGAGGGGCCTAAGACGACCGTGGCACTAGTAGATATGGTTGTGCACTCCTTGGGTTGCCACTTTAGGAAGTGATACCTCCTACTGTGGGGCCAGCACGGGATATCTGTGGGATAGGGAGCTGATCGATTAGGGTAGTGGTTAGGGTACACCCGGACGTATACCCTAAGTCTACCAACTTATTGTGGAAGGGATCGTCTCAGTTTAGTTATGCTAGTAATATTGCAGAGTAATCATTTGTGAAGCATTCACACCTTATCTTGCTTGCCTTATCACACTTGCTATTTATGTAGTGATCTTTCCTGTCCACTTTATATGTCTTTCATGTTTCTTTTATTTATCTATTGACTAAAAGTAACTAGACTCGCCAGACTTTATGTCTGACCCTTTGTTTCTCCTTCTTTCTTCCGTTCCCCCCCCCCCTCCCCTAGGTTCTCAAGGAGGGAACACCCAAGCTTAGCCCGGATTCAGATATCATCTTGCTAGGAGCTACTTCTGATGTATGGCTCAACTTTTTGTCTCTGCTATGGCTTAACTCTTTTAATTGGGGAATTATGCTTTTTATTTATTTATGTACTCTGATGGTGCAAGACAAAAGTATTTCTATTGTAATGGTTTTTGTGATTTATGAAATTGTGGACCACGGTATTATGATTTATGTTGAAATAAAAATTTAAAAATTTCCGCTACTGCCTTATTTATATCTATCTTGTAATTATTTTGTGTCCATTTAGCTATACCGCTTCACGGAACCTAATGCATTCCCTTAGTGAGTGACATTAAAGGAAGTGGGGGTGTTTCAATTGGTATCGGAGCTGAAAGTTACCAGATTAGATAAAAGATTTTGAAAAATTATTTTCAAAAAGATTTTAAAAGAAAGCATTTTCAAAAAGAAAAGTCTATTTTGAAAATCATTCCCCAAAAAGCCATATGTAGTATCCTTCGGTCCTCTATCTTAATCTCTTCCTTTTCCTTTTTCAGCATGTCTGGGGAACAAAATATCCCAAATATCCCAGAGGGCATCACAATACTCGGGTGGTTCCGTAGGTATTTGGAGGCAACGGCGCCTACCGAAGGCCAAGGAAATGTTCCTCCCCCAGCTACACCATTCATTCCTCCTCCTCCCCCTCCAAGGGCAGATAACTTCACCAAGATCTGCAAGGACTTCCGTGTTATGGGAGGGAAGCCATTCCATGGGAATGCGACATTCGTAGAAGCTCGGAATTGGCTTAAGGAGACTGAGGACTTATTCATAATCTTTGAAGTGAAGGACCAAAGAAAGATTCGGTTAGCTGCTTGGCTGTTAAAGGATGAAGCCTCATTCTGGTGGGAAGTGACCAAAGCTGGACGTCCGGTAGAAACTTAGGAAGATTTTAGACAGAGATTCGAATTGAAATTTCTTTCCCAAGCTGAGAGGTGCATCCAGACTGAGAGGTTTTTGACACTCAAGTAAGGAAATTTTGCAGTAAAGGAGTATGTGAACAAGTTCAACCAACTAGCTAGGTTCGGGTTAGAGTTGGTGGATACACCACACAAAAGGCCTTTGCGGTTTGCTAAAGGGTTGATTGAGCCTCTGCATGGCTTAGCTATGTCCCATATTCCAATGGGGACACTTTCGAAAAGCTTGTTGATATGGCCCTAATGCACGAAGAGAGCAAGGGAGAGAAGAAGGAAGTAAAGACTGAGGGGACATCGCAGAATACGAAGGTATGGCCCAAGAAGGGCTAGCAACAACAGCAACCACAGAGGCAACAATAGAAGAAAGGAGAGAAAGATGACAAAGGCAAGGATAAGAGAAAATGTCACAATTGTGGGAAGGAAGGTCACTTGATCAAGGACTGTAAGAGAAGGGAAATTGATTTAATTGTGGAGAGGTTGGACCCTTCTCTATGGAGTGCGCGAAGAAACAGGGACAGGGTCAGAGGGCAGGAACTTCTGGAGGGCAGGTGCATGCTCTCATTATCAGTGCTCCTGAAAGAGGTAGAAAACTTTCTATAGAAAGTTTAGTTTCTCTTTCAAACTACCCAGTTAGAACACTTTTTGATTCTGGTGCTTCACACTCGTTTATATCTAGTTCTATGGTTGAATCTTTGCACTTAGTTACTAGTATTCTAGTAAATCTCGTATCTGTTTCAAACCCCATTGTTGGTTCGACTCATTTACCGATGATTTGTAGGGGTTTGAAATTATTTGTGTTAGGCGTCGAGTTTGAATGCGACACGTATGTGCTCGGGTTTATGGGCTATGGGTTGATTCTAGGAATGGATTGGCTTACCACATATGGGGTCGTTCTAGATTGTGAAAGGAGGGTTGTTAGGCTCCTAACTTGTCATGGGAGGACCCTCGAAGTTTCTTATGACTCCCAAGGGTCTGTTATGATTAGCTTCCTAGAGTCTTTAGATGCATCCATAGATGATTTGCAATCTGTTCTGGTGGTTCGGGATTATTACGATGTTTTTGATGAGGTACAGGGTTTACCTCCAAGGCGCGAGATCGACTTCCTTATGTATCTATTGGACAATGCAAAGCCAGTTGCATTAACAGTGCGCCACATGGCTCCAAGGGAAAGGAGGGAGCTGAGTAAGCAAGTAGGGGAGCTACTTGAGCAAGGGTTCATCAGACAAAGCATATCTGAATGGGGTGCCCCAGTAGTATTCCCAACTAAATCGGATGGTTCACTTCGTTTGTGTGTAGATTATAGAGAATTAAATAAGCTTACTAAGAAGAATAGGCTTCTGCTTCCAAGGATTGATGATTTATTTGATCAGCTTGTTGGTGCCTCGGTATTCTCTCTGTTGGACTTGGCTACGGGGTTCCATCAGCTGAGGGTGGCTGAGGATAGCATAGATAAGACTGCTTTCAGAACTCCGGACGGCTTCTTTGAATGGATAGTTATGCCTTTTGGGTTGACTAATGCACCCGCTTATTTTGTCGATTTGGTGAGTAGAGTGTTTCGGGAGTTCCTAAACAAGTTTGTTGTAGTCTTCGTTGATGATATCTTGATCTTCTCCAAGAGTGAAGAAGAGCATGCCCAACATTTGGGAGAAGTTTTGAAAACTCTCCGTGACCATCAGCTAAAAGCAAAGTTCTCTAAATGCCATTTCTGGAGAAAGGAGGTGAGGTTCTTGGGGCATGTAGTCTCCAAAGAAGGGATAGTTGTAGATCCCGCAAAGGTGGTTGTAGTGCAAGATTGGCAGATTCCTAAAAACACAACCGAGATGAGAAGCTTTCTTGGGTTGGCATGTTATTATAGGAAGTTCATTAAGGACTTCGCGAAGATATCAGCCCCTCTCACCAGGCTGACAAAGAAGAATTTTGGCATTCTCATGGGATATAGACTATGACGTTGCTTTCCAACGACTGAAAAGGGCTCTGACAACAGCCCTAGTCTTAACCTTGCCTGATGGGAATAAAGTGTTTACTGTTTACACTAATGCGTGCGGCACAGGGCTTGGTGCGGTGTTGATGCCAGAAGGCAAAGTAGTATGTTATGGGGGTAGACAGTTGAGAGTTCATGAGAAGAACTACCCCACCCATGATCTAGAACTAGCTGCTATAGTATTTGCATTGAAGTCGTGGTGTCATTATTTACTGGGAGAAAAGTTCGAGTTATACACCGATCACATATCTCTCAAGTACATATTCTCTCATAAGGATCTCAACTTAAGGCAACAATGGTGGATTGAGTTCTTAGCTTCATATGATTTTGAGATTGCTTATACCCCTGGTAAAGGTAATGTGGTGGCAGACGCACTAAGTAGGCAGAGGGTGGCTCTTAGTCCTCTGTTTGTGGAAAGAAAGAACTTGGAGTTTATATCAGCTTTTGATTTTAGACCCTCCATCGAGGTTTTGCCTGATTTATTTGCATCCTTGGAAATACGGCCAACTCTTGTGGATCAGATAGTAGCCTCGCAACAAGGTGATTCGCAGATCCTAGACATTAAGGATAAGCTCAGAAGAGGGGAGACTTCTAGTCACCTCAGTAGATATGCCATAGATGAGAAGGGGTGGTTGCGACGAGATGGAAGGCTTTGTGTTCCTCAAACTGGAAGCTTGATAAAGGCAGTCCTAGAAGAAGCCCACCATTCTAAGATAACCATTCATCCAGGTGGTGACAAGATGTACAGAGACATAAAAAGGGTTTTCTTTTGGACTGGAATGAAGAAAGATGTGGCTGAGTTTGTTTCTTAGTGTTTAGTTTTGCCAGCAAGTCAAGGCTGAGCAAAAGATGCCCGGTGGTTTGCTTCATCCTTTGGAGGTTCCTCAGTGGAAATGGGGGAGCATCTCTATGGACTTTTTGCTTCATCCTTTGGAGGTTCCTCAGTGGAAATGGGAGAGCATCTCTATGGACTTTATAAATATGTTGCCTAGGTCGAAGAAAGGCAATACCAGTATTTAGGTGGTTGTAGATAGACTCACTAAGAGCACTCACTTTATTCCAGTAAAGAGCAAGAGGACGACATCATGGTTGGCAGCGATTTATGTTCGTGAGATAGTTCATCTCCATGGAGTGCCTTCCAGCATAGTAAGCGATCGTGACCCCATCTTTACCAGCGAATTTTGGAGGAGTTTGCAAGAAGCATTAGGTAAATAGTTGTGCTTAAGCATCGCTTATCATCCTCAGACCAATGGGCAAACGGAGAGGGTAAATAGAGTTCTAGAAGATCTTTTGAGACTTTGTATCCTAGACTTCGGAGGGACTTGGGAAGAGCATCTTCCTTTGGTAGAGTTTTCCTATAATAACAGTTATCAAGCTAGCATCGGTATGGCACCATTCGAAGCATTATACGGGCGACCCTGTAGATCACCGACTTGTTGGTGGGAATCTACAGAAAGATTATTGCTTGGACCAGATATGGTTAGGGAAACGTCCGAGAAGATTGACCTTATTCGACGGCGGATGAAGACAGCTCAAGATAGGCAGAAGTCCTATGCAGACAAAAGGAGAACTAACATCGAATTCGAAGTGGGAGACGTAGTTTTTATCAAAGTATCACCTCTGAGGAATGTGGTTCGCTTTTGAGCATTAGGAAAGTTGGAACCTAGGTTTGTGGGACCATTTTCCATAACCAAAAGGATTGGCCAAATAGCTTATAGAGTAAAGCTCTCAGAAATTCTATCCGGTGTTCATGACGCTTTCCATGTCTCTCATCTGCGGAAATGCCTTCATGACACCGTAGAAGTTGTTGAGCCGAGCATGTTGGAAGAAGTAGAAGTGGAATGGGAGGCGACAGTCAAACAAGTCCCTACCTGTATTCTTGGATCGGAAGTTAAGAAGTTGCACAACAAATAAATCAAGTTGGTAAAGGTTCAATGGGGAGACAACCCAGAAGACGCAACTTGAGAAACCGAAGATAGAATTCGTGCTTTGTACCCTTTCCTTTTTGAGGGTATGTTCTTAACTCCTTTTTCGAAGCTTTATCTGTGCGTGTTTTTGTCAATCGAGCATATCTTATCCCTATTATTTTCGATCTTTAAATAGGAGTCCTAAGGATGAAAACATGTGTTTGAAACATGTTAATGGATGCTAGTGGATGCTAGTGTTTGCTAGTGGCTTCCTGTGGATGCATATACACACACATTAAGCACTAGATCGGCTCAATCACTCTCTCATACTGCATATGGATGTGTGTGCATTTTCTTTTCTTTTATGGAAGGAAATGGATGAGTTAGCATATGGATGTTGCATTTGGACAAATGAGTGTGCACACATATATAACATATATGATGTAATAGGTTATTTTCATACATATTGGATTCATGGCACTGACATACATTGCATTAAGGAGATCAACTGAATCAGTAGACCGCCTGATTTCTGCATTAGTGTTGGGACATATACACACATACTCATATAAGCATTAGAAATCTTTTAAGGACAATGGATGCTTGTGGATGATGGATGAGTAGATGGATGATGGATGGTAGGATGCATTCTTCTCAACTGAGAGATTTCGGAGACGAAATCCTTTGAGTAGGAGAGAATGTAACACCCCAAATTTTAACAACACTAAAAGAGGATAAATTAAATTATAATTAATTTAATATTCAGAATTAAAGGAAACGGACTGCGCCATTGCGTACATCTCGAAATTCTGGTCAAAATGGACATTTGCTTTGTGTAAATCAGATACAGTAGGAAGAAGTTATGAAGCTTAGAAGATTTCAGTTTAAAACAGAATTTAATAATAATTAAATAACAAAAGCAGTTCAAAAATCAAAGTCCGACCGAAATTGGCTGAGCGGGAAATTTCCCGCTCAAGGGTGTCGACCCCCCCGCCCCACCCCCACCCCCCAGAGGGAGTTGACCCCCTATAGGGGTATCGACTGGGGAGTCGACCACCCTATAGGGTGTCGACCCCCTTATATGGTTTTGACCCCCATCGGCCAGATCTGTATCTGACGACGTGTTTTTCTGTTATTGGCTGGATGATGTGTTTTTCTGGTCTGGATGGTTCGGATGGTCCCTAATCAAATCTAAGGGTCCTATTCACCTAATACACCTATAAATAAACACCTAAACCTAACCCTAATCTCATTGTTTTCATCCATGGCGCCTCCATGCTGCTCTAATCTAAACTAGCCTCTCTTCTCCACCAAAACAAATCAGAATAAGAGTATTCAAATTGCAAGATCAGAATCAAATTCTACAACAACGGTTTAGCTAATCAAATTCAGAATTCAGGTCTATTCTCTCTCAATTCTCTAAACCTAACGCTATAAGTTTCTAGTTATTTTTAGGTTTAGATAATTAAAAGTTAATTGTGAAAGACTATGACTTGGGAATGTTGTAAAGTATGATTTTATGCAAGTATTAAATCCTATTCTATGTCATGGCAGATCTATTTTCCTAGATCTAATATGATTGTGGTTATTCTATTATGTTGCCTATGTAGATCTTGACTTGTAACCATGTTATGGTGATTATATGTTTATTAAACTGAACAATTGTAACATTTGCTAGATCTAGTTTCTTATGAAAGTCACCTTTCACCTGTCATATTGTGATCAGTCTAAATATGTTGTAGGCTTGACATATGAAACCATTTATAAATCCAAACATGTTGCCATAATTATGTTAGATTTAAATAGTCGGACACCAAAAAGGGCCTAATTTAGATCTCATTATGTTTCTATGACATCATAGTAATTGCCACAAGTCATCAGTCTTATGTACACCTTATTATGATGATTAATCACATGTCCAATCACCATGTTATCATGCTAGTTATGCTTATGTTATCATGCTAGGTATGCTTGTGCCAAGATATGTTGAAAATATCACCTTTTTCATATTCCCTTTTTATTATGACTAGGCTGCTGTATAGCCTAGATACCGCCAAAATACGTGCGAATATGTTAGTTAAGGAACGGGGAAAAACAGGTTAAAATGGCATAATTTGAATAGGAACATTTCTGAACATGTATTGCCAATTATTGGGTAAAATAGGTATTGACACCTATAGAAGGAAAGGATTAATTAATTGGTAAATTAATTAAAAATGGAATGCTAGTAAATACAATTAGGAATTGTAATTGTACTTATGACACGAGGTTAGGTTACATTAGTGGCAGAAGTCTGCCCGGACCCGACCGACATATCTAGCAGCCACTAATGTTGAACCTAATGTGGGAGGTCTAAGTACGTAAATACAACTAGGGTTAAGACACGATGTTAGGCCCAGCTATGGAATAAGACTGCCCAGACCCGACGGGCATATCCAGCATCCACATGATGTTGGTCTAATGTGGGAGGTCTAGCCCATTATGGAACCATGATTGGACATGGTAATAGATGGACTACCTAACCTAATATAATAGAGTTATGCAATTAAAGATACCCTTTAGGGTAAGCATAACTGATATAGGACTATGTAATTAAAGATGCCTAGGGGGATACATAGTCAGTGAAAAACCTAGTGGGGATACAAGACAAAGGGGAGGGCTTGTGTCATATTGTGTGGGACCCATTTCAATCAGTAACCCGGAGTAGGTATCAAATAAAGGACTTTGTACCTGGAGGAGATAAGGGCACGCTTACTGATTGATTGTAAGCGATCCAAATGGAATAGATGGTGTGGGCAGCGCAAACCGACCGGGGACATGTGCGTGCATGGGCCGGGCAGAGGGGCCTAAGACGACCGTGGCACTAGTAGATATGGTTGTGCACTCCTTGGGTTGCCACTTTAGGAAGTGATACCTCCTACTGTGGGGCCAGCACGGGATATCTGTGGGATAGGGAGCTGATCGATTAGGGTAGTGGTTAGGGTACACCCGGACGTATACCCTAAGTCTAGCAACTTATTGTGGAAGGGATCGTCTCAGTTTAGTTATGCTAGTAATATTGCAGAGTAATCATTTGTGAAGCATTCACACCTTATCTTGCTTGCCTTGTCACACTTGCTATTTATGTAGTGATCTTTCCTGTCCACTTTATATGTCTTTCATGTTGCTTTTATTTATCTATTGACTAAAAGTAACTAGACTCGCCAAACTTTATGTCTGACCCTTTGTTTCTCCTTCTTTCTTCCGTTCCCCCCCTCCCCCAGGTTCTCAAGGAGGGAACACCCAAGCTTAGCCCGGATTCAGATATCATCTTGCTAGGAGCTACTTCTGATGTATGGCTCAACTTTTTGTCTCTGCTATGGCTTAACTCTTTTAATTGGGGAATTATGCTTTTTATTTATTTATGTACTCTGATGGTGCAAGACAGAAGTATTTCTATTGTAATGGTTTTTGTGATTTATGAAACTGTGGACCACGGTATTATGATTTATGTTGAAATAAAAATTTAAAAATTTCTGCTTCTGCCTTATTTATATCTATCTTGTAATTATTCTGTGTCCATTTAGCTATACCGCTTCACGGAACTTAATGCATTCCCTTAGTGAGTGACATTAAAGGAAGTGGGGGTGTTTCACTTGGTATCGGAGCTGAAAGTTACCAGATTAGATAAAAGATTTTGAAAAATTATTTTGAAAAAGATTTTAAAAGAAAGCATTTTCAAAAAGAAAAGTCTATTTTGAAAATCATTCCCCAAAAAGCCATATGTAGTATCCTTCGGTCCTCTATCTTAATCTCTTCCTTTTCCTTTTTCAGCATGTCTGGGGAACAAAATATCCCAAATATCCCAGAGGGCATCACAATACTCGAGTGGTTCCGTAGGTATTTGGAGGCCACGGCGCCTACCGAAGGCCAAGGAAATGTTCCTCCCCCAGCCACACCATTCATTCCTCCTCCTCCCCCTCCAAGGGCAGATAACTTCGCCAAGATCTGCAAGGACTTCCGTGCTATGGGAGGGAAGCCATTCCATGGGAATGCGACATTCGTAGAAGCTCGGAATTGGCTTAAGGAGACTGAGGACTTATTCATAATCTTTGAAGTGAAGGACCAAAGAAAGTGTAACAACCCGTAAAATCTGGGCCAGTTTAAAATTTTTATTTTGGCAATTTTAGCGAATTTTGATTATTTAAAATGAATTATTTTAAATAATATTGACGAGAAATTTATTTTGAATATAATTCGAACGTATATATTATATACGTCGTCGTTAGAATATAAATAATTATATATAATTATAAAAGGAATTGAAAATGGCGCGGTAGTTCGAAAATTCGATTTCAAACTTCAATTGAATGTACCGGGTGCAAAACAATCCGGATTTTTGTGAAACCAAAAACATTAGGATCTAATTGATGATATCTTTCCAACGAAGTTGAGAAACTGAGATTTCACTTTATAAATGATGAGATATGTCCAGTTGAAAATTCTGAATAGTCGCTATGGAATTCAGGCCCTTAAAAATGGACATTTTGCAAATGACCTCGGATTTCGACGAAACCACTTTTGTTGGGTCCGTGATGTCGAGTTATTGCTAGGTTTCAAATTTCATAATTTTTCGAATCAATATGTGAGCGTGGCAAAGGAAAACGTGTTTTGACCATTTCAGTTGATTTTAATCGACTGGAAATTGGCCATTTTTCTAACGGTCTCAGAATTCGACGAAACTAGTTTTGTTAGGACCGTATCGTCAATACGAAGCTAGAAAATATTTTTCGGGAATTTTTAGGGTTAGTATGTGACCCCGGTAACTTGAAATGTACGTTTAAAATTCAATATAATGATTTAAATGTAAATTTAACGGAAACTGATTGTAACAATCAAATCAGCTTGCGATATATATCCCATTGTGTTCGGAATGGGGGTAAAACGCTATGGACGACAGGCGGTGGGCCTCGTTTCGAGGTCGAATGTGAAAGTCAACTCTTTAGGATAAAATTTATTAATTAAATAAAAAAAAAAAAAAAAGAATATTATCTCCCCCTTTACTACCCAGGCCCCCCCCCGATTTCCTTTTACAGAAAACTAAAAAAGAAAAAAAAAAAAAAAAGGGAAACGAAATCGAAATCGCCCCTTTCCCTCGTCGGAGCCGCCACCCCCGCGTCGGCCTCCTCCTCCAATCGCCCGCCACTCAGTTGAAGCCCCTGTCCCCTCTTCGGCCTCCTCCCCCTCGCGACTCTTTCCTCCTCCCTCCTCCACGCGAGGACAGCGAGCGCCCCCCCCGAACCCTAGCGCCGCCGATGAAGTCGAGCCCCCCCTCCGATCTGCAAGCCTCGATGAAGCCCCCCCGACCACTCGACGAGCCCCTGTAAGTTTTGGTTTTTTTTTATTTACTTATTTTCATTTAAACTGTAAAATTTTGTTGATTTTAAAAAACTGAATTTTTAGGAAGTTAAAAACTGAAATTTTATTTAAAGTAAAACTGAAATTTTATTTAAAGTAAAACTGAAATTTTTATAAAGTATAAAGCTGAAAATAAAAGGTTAAAACTGATTTTAAAATAAAAGAATAAAACTGATTTTAGGAATTTTAAAAACTTTGATTTGAAAAAGTTATTTTAAACTTTAAAGGTGAAAAGATTTAAACTTTAAAAGTGAAAGGTTTAGATTTTAAAAAGGAAAGGATTTGAACTTTTTGAAATAAAAATTCGATTTTTATATATTGAACTTTGAACTAAAAATTCGATTTTTATATATTAAATAGCGAACTAAAAATTCGATTTTTATATATTGAATAGCGAAGTAAAAATGTGATTTTTACGTATGTAGTGAAAGCAGCAACGAAGGTGACAAAAAGGCGAAACGACGAAGACTTCTGCAAAGGAAGAGCCGTGGAGCTGGATAGCTATAAGTGAGAATTTCTCACCTTTCTATTTTATTTCTAGTTATATATATATACTAGGATGCAGACGGTGCTTAGTAGCACCCGACACAATCGTCCACAGACCATGGACTTGTTTGTTTGATTGTTTGGTGATTGATTGTGATATTGGTTTGAATGTGGTTTGTGGTGTGAAAAATCGAATCGATAAATTGGTTAGGATTAGACGTGCGCCGTTATAAGGCGAAGGAGTAAGGCTAGGTTAGACCCTTACTCCAAATTTTGTGGTTTGCAAAATGAAATTGATTTGATTGATGAGTGAATGGCGTGGGCCTTCACTAGACCGGGGATAAGGCTAGGCCTCGTCCCGTTTCTAGTATCGTGCCGTTATGCTGCCGAAATTTTCTAAAATATGTTAGAAAAATAAAAATATCATTTTTTTTAAAGAATGAACCGAAGAGAAATTCATATGTTGAAATAAAATGTTTTGTCGTTAAAAATATAAATTTTAACGTGAATGTGAATAAATAAAATATTCATTTGCAAACCAGATGGTTTGTTTATGTACACTTATTTGAAGGACATTGATTGGGTCGATAAATTTTACACATCGCCCAACTGCACAAATAAAATCTGTGTTTGATTGTTTGAAACCCTACACGGGTGTTGGGATGATATTTGACGTACACTAATCCCGATTGTTTAGTTGTGTGTCGATCGATTGATTGACAGACTGTTATAAGCGTTGAATATTTATATTTGATGCTTATACAGTGTAGAATGCACTTTGGATGATGGTTGATTATTCATCGTTGTTGATATATGCATGTGTTGTAGAAAATCCATATAATTAACATTATATGGTAATTGATTGGGCCTCATTCCAGTTTTGAAAAAGAAATATTTGAAAAAGAAATATTTGAAATAGAATATTTGAAAATAAAGGAATATATGAAGCCGTGTTGATTAGATTGACGCCATTTTGACGTGAACGATATTTATATCAATTGAAAACGAATTCGAAATGAATTGAATTGAAAACGAATTCGAAATGAATTGAATTGAAAACGATTTCGAAATAAATTGAATTGAAAACGAATTCGAAATGAATTGAATTGAAAACGATTTCGAAATGAATTGAATTGAATATGAATTCAAATTGAATTGAAATTTGAATTGAACAGAAATGAATTTTGAAACGAATTTATAAAGAAGAATTCAATTTTGCTTTGAATTGAAATGGAAGTCGAAATAAATTTTGAAATGAATTTAAAACTGTTTATATAATTCGTTTTAAATAAAAATCGGCGAAGTATATATTATATATATTATATATATAATATAATGGCCTGAATAGAACGCGCCGCGCCGCGGCAGTTCGTGAATTTCGACCATTTATTTCAAACGGACATTGCGGGAGATCCGACCGTCGGATTCTCCTAAAACCGGAACCGTTGGGTTCGTATCGAAAAGAGCTTTCTAACGAATATTAGAAATTTGAAATCTAACGGTTGGATTTGGAATTACGTCCAAATCAAATTCGAAAAAGGTCGCTGTAAGTGCAGTTCGATGGCCGTTAATGGAAATCGACTGTACGGGCCTTGATAAAATTATTAAAAATAGTAATAATTTGTGTAAAATCATAAGAAGTGATTTGTGAAAGTTTGGGATGAAAAACTCCATATTTGAAAAGATAAAAATAGATTTTTATCGAAATGAACTAGATTTGAACTAGAATTATAATTCTATTTATTTTTAAATAAATAAATTGAATTTGAAATGGTTTTGAAAATAACCAAAATTTCCAATGATTGCATTGGAGTGGAGTTGAATCGAAATTGTCTTCGGAATATTTCGATGTTGGAATTCGTGATATTACAGGTGTTGTTATGGAAATTTGAAAGATATATTTGTATCGTTATTTCCAATACGACATTTGTTAGTCGTAGAATTCGATATTGAATATAAGCCGATATATTTTCTATTCAGAGCCTTGTATTGAATATCGAATGTGATTTGGGTTTGTCGTGAATGGTGTCTTCACTAACACTGTTCTTAAACCCAGTTGAGAAAAGATTAAATCTTTTTATTTAGATTTAATGAAGTGTACCAGTTAAATGATATTTAATTGGAATTGAAATGGGTATTGATTTTTGGGTTTATCGTGAACAGTGTTTTAAATAACACTTGTTCTTTAACCCGATAATTAATGAATGTGATTTGGGTTTGTCGTGAATGGTGTCTTCACTAACACTGTTCTTGAACCCAGTTGAGAAAAGATTAAATCTTTTGATTTAGATTTAATGAAGTTCACCAATTAAATAATATTTAATTGGAATTGAAATGATATTGATTTTTGGGTTTATCGTGAACAGTGTTTTAAATAACACTTGTTCTTTAACCCGATAATTAATGGGATGTGACTTTGGGTTTATCGTGAACCGTGTTTTAAATGACACTGATTCTTTAACCCAGTCACAGTTTAAAACTAAGTGGAGTTTTAATGAATCTTTAATTAGATTGAAAAGATCGAGAATGGAGTATCACCAGTTTTGCTCCAGGCGATAGTTAAATCTTTAATTAGATTTGAACGTGAAATTTAGAAACTAACTGTCGGTTAGCCAAGCAGAATGGTTTTCTGGATATTGATCTGATGTTGGTTTCGGCCTTCGGGGTTAATATTTGGGGAATTATTCTCTTGATTAATTTACGGTTAGTGACTGATGAATTGGAATGAGGCGTATGTTGTGTTTGTGTAACACTTTTATAAAATATACGCGAGTTATTCGGGAAGACCGGGTTTATCCCATTCTGAATAACTGATACGACGATAAGTCGAAGATGAAGACGATGGTCGAAGACCGGAGGTCTTCACGTCGTTTGGGTGATAACTGATGATCTTGATTGGGCTGTACACCCAAGAAGATGGAAACAGTTGGTGATCGTCCAGACGTACTTGGAGATCGATGGATATGCGGGGTACTAGGTGCCTCCGGTTTCGTTCAGCCCCAGAACGGACTTGTAAATGGACTGTGTGTCTGACATTGGATTTCATTCTGTGTGACTGATATCGGTTGCATAGAGTGGTTTGCCTGTGTGGCATGCTAAGATGCAAATGATCAAGGCTTCTGTTGAAAAGCAAAGTCTTGTGGTGATGATCAAAGCACGGCCTTTGTGGCGTAGCTTTGTGTAACGTTTACTTCGCGAGTTTCACACCCGGTATGAACCAAAAACGGGAGAAAGGACCTCAGGGAGGGCCTGCGTTTCTTCCTAGTTAGAAGTGGCGTCAGTGGTTTTACACGCCCTGACGAGTTTGACTTATGTGGTTGTTGCTGTTGCGAGGCGCCTCGGATTGATCGGTCGTTCTCGAACCGATGGAGTCATTTAGTGGCTCATTTACGCCCCAAAGGGCGGGGAAACGTAGTGTTCAGGCATTTTAATCCACATCGGTGGACCGGCCCTGTCGCTCCTAGGGTCACTCGAGCTCTGATCCTGAGGCTGGGGCTAGGCAGTCTCGAATCGGTTGAGGACTATCTTTTGCCTCGGTTCATAGATGGAAATCCAATTTCCAAATACGAGACTTTGCGGTTTTGATTGTATATCCTATATATGGCGACATAGTGGGATGGGGCGCTTATGCCGCCTATGATTGATACTTATGATTTGAAGTTGTTTTATACACTATGCACTTATTATAGTATCAAATGATTTGTTTTAAACGTATCAAGCATTCTTTGGCTGTTATAAGGGAAAACCCTATCCTCGACTGCGTTGCATTGTGTGATGGGACCTGGGTCTTATAACAGCTTCATTTTTCTTTATTTAGCATTGCGCTGTTTGTTTTATGCACTGGTATTCTTGGGAGGAAACCCGTTCCGTGTTATACGGCGTGGTCCCTTGATTTACCTAACTTTAAAATAAAGATTAATAACTGTTTTAGTTCTCACACCAGTCACATGACTGACCTGGAGTTTATTGTTTTAACCTAAACTCTGGGTGCCCCTATTTTCGACACGGGCAGCTAGTAGTTTGGTTTTGCAGATTTATATTCACAGGATCCTGGTTTACAGCTGGAACGATATCCGGAAAGCTTTGTATCCGTATATCTTCTTCTAGTTGTTTATTGTATTATTTTCCGCTGCGTTGTATTTAAATGTAATTTAAATCTCTGATAATTCTGTGTAATATTCTTTTAAACTCTGTATATTCTTGTAATCTGATGCATTGTTGTAATATACAATGAAATGTTCTTTGTATGCGTTCTGTTGTGGCTTGTTCTCGAACTATCCGACGCTTTCCTTTACGGGGGAGTTGCGGGTCTTTACACGTGGTATCAGAGCTTTGGTTTACAAAGCTAGAGAACAAGGCACATTAGAACCATACGAAAGAATTCATCAGATATTGGATTAGTAATATCCAATGAGGATGACTCGTTAGAGATGGGATCAGTAGTGTCCTAGAACGAGTCGAAAGAGTGTTGTTTTTGAAAATAAAAGTGAAAACCCACTTTGTTTTGGAAATTCAAATCTTAAGTATTCGTATTTGAATAGTCTATTTAAATTGAATTTGGGCAATCGAGTATATAAAGATTTTGCATACACGCTTAGCGGCTTGTATTCGAAGTTTTAATATATTGGGTAGATATAGAATCACATTCTAGTTGCCCGGGGATGATTCTGATGATGAGGCATCGTCATCTGTGTTGTGTTCGACTGGCGAGAGTGGGTTATCTATATATTTCCATATAGGCTGGTGTGAGAACCAAAATTAGATAGGGCTTATTGTTGTGATTTAGCATCAAAAATCTGATTTTTGTCTATGTATCAAAATTATGAATTTGAAACTTTAAATTCACTAATTGATTGATGTTTGTGTTGTTTGGTTAATTGTTTGCTAATTTTGAACCATTATGCATAATTTAAATCGAATATTGAACTGTATCGAAAATTGGTCGCATTTGCTTGCATATATGTACTTACATTGAACAGGTCATAGCAAGGAGGCTAGAGCCGAGAATAAAATTTGTTTGCCCGACAAATAGGTACATGTTTACTACATAATTTCCTGCGTTGTTTGGGTGATGATGATTTTGTGAGCCTATTGGCTAGCCGCTTGGCTTTTTCTTTTTCTTTTTGAGATCTGAAGGACCGGGGAAGCTATTTGAAATTCCCCGATGCTCCCGGTGCAGGGGAGGTTATGGCGAAATTTTTCAAAAATTTAGGGTGTTAGCCAAAATTTTGAAGTTTTGAAAATTCTCAGAAACTAAAGAGTTGGAGAATGGAAGCCAGATCGAGCGTAGAGTTGATTAATCAAACCACTTTCGACTTTGTTCCTTTTCGGGGACGAAAAGTTTTAAGTGGGGGAGATTGTAACAACCCGTAAAATCTGGGCCAGTTTAAAATTTTTATTTTGGCAATTTTAGCGAATTTTGATTATTTAAAATGAATTATTTTAAATAATATTGACGAGAAATTTATTTTGAATATAATTCGAACGTATATATTATATACGTCGTCGTTAGAATATAAATAATTATATATAATTATAAAAGGAATTGAAAATGGCGCGGTAGTTCGAAAATTCGATTTCAAACTTCAATTGAATGTACCGGGTGCAAAACAATCCGGATTTTTGTGAAACCAAAAACATTAGGATCTAATTGATGATATCTTTCCAACGAAGTTGAGAAACTGAGATTTCACTTTATAAATGATGAGATATGTCCAGTTGAAAATTCTGAATAGTCGCTATGGAATTCAGGCCCTTAAAAATGGACATTTTGCAAATGACCTCGGATTTCGACGAAACCACTTTTGTTGGGTCCGTGATGTCGAGTTATTGCTAGGTTTCAAATTTCATAATTTTTCGAATCAATATGTGAGCGTGGCAAAGGAAAACGTGTTTTGACCATTTCAGTTGATTTTAATCGACTGGAAATTGGCCATTTTTCTAACGGTCTCAGAATTCGACGAAACTAGTTTTGTTAGGACCGTATCGTCAATACGAAGCTAGAAAATATTTTTCGGGAATTTTTAGGGTTAGTATGTGACCCCGGTAACTTGAAATGTACGTTTAAAATTCAATATAATGATTTAAATGTAAATTTAACGGAAACTGATTGTAACAATCAAATCAGCTTGCGATATATATCCCATTGTGTTCGGAATGGGGGTAAAACGCTATGGACGACAGGCGGTGGGCCTCGTTTCGAGGTCGAATGTGAAAGTCAACTCTTTAGGATAAAATTTATTAATTAAATAAAAAAAAAAAAAAAAGAATATTATCTCCCCCTTTACTACCCAGGCCCCCCCCCCGATTTCCTTTTACAGAAAACTAAAAAAGAAAAAAAAAAAAAAAAGGGAAACGAAATCGAAATCGCCCCTTTCCCTCGTCGGAGCCGCCACCCCCGCGTCGGCCTCCTCCTCCAATCGCCCGCCACTCAGTTGAAGCCCCTGTCCCCTCTTCGGCCTCCTCCCCCTCGCGACTCTTTCCTCCTCCCTCCTCCACGCGAGGACAGCGAGCGCCCCCCCCGAACCCTAGCGCCGCCGATGAAGTCGAGCCCCCCCTCCGATCTGCAAGCCTCGATGAAGCCCCCCCGACCACTCGACGAGCCCCTGTAAGTTTTGGTTTTTTTTTATTTACTTATTTTCATTTAAACTGTAAAATTTTGTTGATTTTAAAAAACTGAATTTTTAGGAAGTTAAAAACTGAAATTTTATTTAAAGTAAAACTGAAATTTTATTTAAAGTAAAACTGAAATTTTTATAAAGTATAAAGCTGAAAATAAAAGGTTAAAACTGATTTTAAAATAAAAGAATAAAACTGATTTTAGGAATTTTAAAAACTTTGATTTGAAAAAGTTATTTTAAACTTTAAAGGTGAAAAGATTTAAACTTTAAAAGTGAAAGGTTTAGATTTTAAAAAGGAAAGGATTTGAACTTTTTGAAATAAAAATTCGATTTTTATATATTGAACTTTGAACTAAAAATTCGATTTTTATATATTAAATAGCGAACTAAAAATTCGATTTTTATATATTGAATAGCGAAGTAAAAATGTGATTTTTACGTATGTAGTGAAAGCAGCAACGAAGGTGACAAAAAGGCGAAACGACGAAGACTTCTGCAAAGGAAGAGCCGTGGAGCTGGATAGCTATAAGTGAGAATTTCTCACCTTTCTATTTTATTTCTAGTTATATATATATATACTAGGATGCAGACGGTGCTTAGTAGCACCCGACACAATCGTCCACAGACCATGGACTTGTTTGTTTGATTGTTTGGTGATTGATTGTGATATTGGTTTGAATGTGGTTTGTGGTGTGAAAAATCGAATCGATAAATTGGTTAGGATTAGACGTGCGCCGTTATAAGGCGAAGGAGTAAGGCTAGGTTAGACCCTTACTCCAAATTTTGTGGTTTGCAAAATGAAATTGATTTGATTGATGAGTGAATGGCGTGGGCCTTCACTAGACCGGGGATAAGGCTAGGCCTCGTCCCGTTTCTAGTATCGTGCCGTTATGCTGCCGAAATTTTCTAAAATATGTTAGAAAAATAAAAATATCATTTTTTTTAAAGAATGAACCGAAGAGAAATTCATATGTTGAAATAAAATGTTTTGTCGTTAAAAATATAAATTTTAACGTGAATGTGAATAAATAAAATATTCATTTGCAAACCAGATGGTTTGTTTATGTACACTTATTTGAAGGACATTGATTGGGTCGATAAATTTTACACATCGCCCAACTGCACAAATAAAATCTGTGTTTGATTGTTTGAAACCCTACACGGGTGTTGGGATGATATTTGACGTACACTAATCCCGATTGTTTAGTTGTGTGTCGATCGATTGATTGACAGACTGTTATAAGCGTTGAATATTTATATTTGATGCTTATACAGTGTAGAATGCACTTTGGATGATGGTTGATTATTCATCGTTGTTGATATATGCATGTGTTGTAGAAAATCCATATAATTAACATTATATGGTAATTGATTGGGCCTCATTCCAGTTTTGAAAAAGAAATATTTGAAAAAGAAATATTTGAAATAGAATATTTGAAAATAAAGGAATATATGAAGCCGTGTTGATTAGATTGACGCCATTTTGACGTGAACGATATTTATATCAATTGAAAACGAATTCGAAATGAATTGAATTGAAAACGAATTCGAAATGAATTGAATTGAAAACGATTTCGAAATAAATTGAATTGAAAACGAATTCGAAATGAATTGAATTGAAAACGATTTCGAAATGAATTGAATTGAATATGAATTCAAATTGAATTGAAATTTGAATTGAACAGAAATGAATTTTGAAACGAATTTATAAAGAAGAATTCAATTTTGCTTTGAATTGAAATGGAAGTCGAAATAAATTTTGAAATGAATTTAAAACTGTTTATATAATTCGTTTTAAATAAAAATCGGCGAAGTATATATTATATATATTATATATATAATATAATGGCCTGAATAGAACGCGCCGCGCCGCGGCAGTTCGTGAATTTCGACCATTTATTTCAAACGGACATTGCGGGAGATCCGACCGTCGGATTCTCCTAAAACCGGAACCGTTGGGTTCGTATCGAAAAGAGCTTTCTAACGAATATTAGAAATTTGAAATCTAACGGTTGGATTTGGAATTACGTCCAAATCAAATTCGAAAAAGGTCGCTGTAAGTGCAGTTCGATGGCCGTTAATGGAAATCGACTGTACGGGCCTTGATAAAATTATTAAAAATAGTAATAATTTGTGTAAAATCATAAGAAGTGATTTGTGAAAGTTTGGGATGAAAAACTCCATATTTGAAAAGATAAAAATAGATTTTTATCGAAATGAACTAGATTTGAACTAGAATTATAATTCTATTTATTTTTAAATAAATAAATTGAATTTGAAATGGTTTTGAAAATAACCAAAATTTCCAATGATTGCATTGGAGTGGAGTTGAATCGAAATTGTCTTCGGAATATTTCGATGTTGGAATTCGTGATATTACAGGTGTTGTTATGGAAATTTGAAAGATATATTTGTATCGTTATTTCCAATACGACATTTGTTAGTCGTAGAATTCGATATTGAATATAAGCCGATATATTTTCTATTCAGAGCCTTGTATTGAATATCGAATGTGATTTGGGTTTGTCGTGAATGGTGTCTTCACTAACACTGTTCTTAAACCCAGTTGAGAAAAGATTAAATCTTTTTATTTAGATTTAATGAAGTGTACCAGTTAAATGATATTTAATTGGAATTGAAATGGGTATTGATTTTTGGGTTTATCGTGAACAGTGTTTTAAATAACACTTGTTCTTTAACCCGATAATTAATGAATGTGATTTGGGTTTGTCGTGAATGGTGTCTTCACTAACACTGTTCTTGAACCCAGTTGAGAAAAGATTAAATCTTTTGATTTAGATTTAATGAAGTTCACCAATTAAATAATATTTAATTGGAATTGAAATGATATTGATTTTTGGGTTTATCGTGAACAGTGTTTTAAATAACACTTGTTCTTTAACCCGATAATTAATGGGATGTGACTTTGGGTTTATCGTGAACCGTGTTTTAAATGACACTGATTCTTTAACCCAGTCACAGTTTAAAACTAAGTGGAGTTTTAATGAATCTTTAATTAGATTGAAAAGATCGAGAATGGAGTATCACCAGTTTTGCTCCAGGCGATAGTTAAATCTTTAATTAGATTTGAACGTGAAATTTAGAAACTAACTGTCGGTTAGCCAAGCAGAATGGTTTTCTGGATATTGATCTGATGTTGGTTTCGGCCTTCGGGGTTAATATTTGGGGAATTATTCTCTTGATTAATTTACGGTTAGTGACTGATGAATTGGAATGAGGCGTATGTTGTGTTTGTGTAACACTTTTATAAAATATACGCGAGTTATTCGGGAAGACCGGGTTTATCCCATTCTGAATAACTGATACGACGATAAGTCGAAGATGAAGACGATGGTCGAAGACCGGAGGTCTTCACGTCGTTTGGGTGATAACTGATGATCTTGATTGGGCTGTACACCCAAGAAGATGGAAACAGTTGGTGATCGTCCAGACGTACTTGGAGATCGATGGATATGCGGGGTACTAGGTGCCTCCGGTTTCGTTCAGCCCCAGAACGGACTTGTAAATGGACTGTGTGTCTGACATTGGATTTCATTCTGTGTGACTGATATCGGTTGCATAGAGTGGTTTGCCTGTGTGGCATGCTAAGATGCAAATGATCAAGGCTTCTGTTGAAAAGCAAAGTCTTGTGGTGATGATCAAAGCACGGCCTTTGTGGCGTAGCTTTGTGTAACGTTTACTTCGCGAGTTTCACACCCGGTATGAACCAAAAACGGGAGAAAGGACCTCAGGGAGGGCCTGCGTTTCTTCCTAGTTAGAAGTGGCGTCAGTGGTTTTACACGCCCTGACGAGTTTGACTTATGTGGTTGTTGCTGTTGCGAGGCGCCTCGGATTGATCGGTCGTTCTCGAACCGATGGAGTCATTTAGTGGCTCATTTACGCCCCAAAGGGCGGGGAAACGTAGTGTTCAGGCATTTTAATCCACATCGGTGGACCGGCCCTGTCGCTCCTAGGGTCACTCGAGCTCTGATCCTGAGGCTGGGGCTAGGCAGTCTCGAATCGGTTGAGGACTATCTTTTGCCTCGGTTCATAGATGGAAATCCAATTTCCAAATACGAGACTTTGCGGTTTTGATTGTATATCCTATATATGGCGACATAGTGGGATGGGGCGCTTATGCCGCCTATGATTGATACTTATGATTTGAAGTTGTTTTATACACTATGCACTTATTATAGTATCAAATGATTTGTTTTAAACGTATCAAGCATTCTTTGGCTGTTATAAGGGAAAACCCTATCCTCGACTGCGTTGCATTGTGTGATGGGACCTGGGTCTTATAACAGCTTCATTTTTCTTTATTTAGCATTGCGCTGTTTGTTTTATGCACTGGTATTCTTGGGAGGAAACCCGTTCCGTGTTATACGGCGTGGTCCCTTGATTTACCTAACTTTAAAATAAAGATTAATAACTGTTTTAGTTCTCACACCAGTCACATGACTGACCTGGAGTTTATTGTTTTAACCTAAACTCTGGGTGCCCCTATTTTCGACACGGGCAGCTAGTAGTTTGGTTTTGCAGATTTATATTCACAGGATCCTGGTTTACAGCTGGAACGATATCCGGAAAGCTTTGTATCCGTATATCTTCTTCTAGTTGTTTATTGTATTATTTTCCGCTGCGTTGTATTTAAATGTAATTTAAATCTCTGATAATTCTGTGTAATATTCTTTTAAACTCTGTATATTCTTGTAATCTGATGCATTGTTGTAATATACAATGAAATGTTCTTTGTATGCGTTCTGTTGTGGCTTGTTCTCGAACTATCCGACGCTTTCCTTTACGGGGGAGTTGCGGGTCTTTACAGAAAGATTCGGTTAGCTGCTTGGCTGTTAAAGGATGAAGCCTCATTCTGGTGGGAAGTGACCCAAGTTGGACGTCCGGTAGAAACTTAGGAAGATTTTAGACAGAGATTCGAATTGAAATTTCTTTCCCAAGCTGAGAGGAGCATCCAGATTGAGAGGTTTTTGACACTCAAGTAAGGAAATTTTGCAGTAAAGGAGTATGTGAACAAGTTCAACCAACTAGCTAGGTTCGGGTTAGAGTTGGTGGATACACCACACAAAAGGCCTTTGCGGTTTTCTAAAGGGTTGATTGAGCCTCTGCATGGCTTAGCTATGTCCCATATTCCAATGGGGACACTTTCGAAAAGCTTGTTGATATGGCCCTAATGCACTAAGAGAGCAAGGGAGAGAAGAAGGAAGTAAAGACTGAGGGGACATCGTAGAATACGAAGGTATGGCCCAAGAAGGGCTAGCAACAACAGCAACCACAGAGGCAATAACAGAAGAAAGGAGAGAAAGATGACAAAGGCAAGGATAAGAGAAAATGTCACAATTGTGGGAAGGAAGGTCACTTGATCAAGGACTGTAAGAGAAGGGAAATTGATTTAATTGCGGAGAGGTTAGACACTTCTCTATGGAGTGCCCGAAGAAACAAGGACAGGGTCAGAGGGCAGGAACTTCTGGAGGGCAGGTGCATGCTCTCACTATCAGTACTCCTGAAAGAGGTAGAAAAATTTCTATAGAAAGTTTAGTTTCTCTTTCAAACTACCCAGTTAGAACACTTTTTGATTCTGGTGCTTCACACTCGTTTATATCTAGTTCTATGGTTGAATCTTTGCACTTAGTTACTATTATTGTAGTAAATCTCGTATCTGTTTCAAACCCCATTGTTGGTTCGACTCATTTATCGATGATTTGTAGGGGTTTGAAATTATCTGTGTTAGGCGTCGAGTTTGAATGCGACACGTATGTGCTCGGGTTTATGGGCTATGGGTTGATTCTAGGAATGGATTGGCTTACCACATATGGGGTCGTTCTAGATTGTGAAAGGAGGGTTGTTAGGCTCCTAACTTGTCATGGGAGGACCCTCGAAGTTTCTTATGACTCCCAAGGGTCTGTTATGATTAGCTTCCTAGAGTCTTTAGATGCAGCCATAGATGATTTGCAATCTGTTCCGGTGGTTCGGGATTATTACGATGTTTTTGATGAGGTACAGGGTTTACCTCCAAGGCGCGAGATCGACTTCCGTATGTATCTATTAGACAAGGCAAAGCCAGTTGCATTAACAGTGCGCCACATGGCTCCAAGGGAAAGGAGGGAGCTGAGTAAGCAAGTAGGGGAGCTACTTGAGCAAGGGTTCATCGGACAAAGCATATCTGAATGGGGTGCCCCAGTAGTATTCCCAACTAAATCGGATGGTTCACTTCGTTTGTGTGTAGATTATAGAGAATTAAATAAGCTTACTAAGAAGAATAGGCTTCTGCTTCCAAGGATTGATGATTTATTTGATCAGCTTGTTGGTGCCTCGGTATTCTCTCTGTTGGACTTGGCTACGGGGTTCCATCAGCTGAGGGTGGCTGAGGATAGCATAGATAAGACTGCTTTCAGAACTCCGGACGGCTTCTTTGAATGGATAGTTATGCCTTTTGGGTTGACTAATGCACCCGCTTATTTTGTCGATTTGGTGAGTAGAGTGTTTCGGGAGTTCCTAAACAAGTTTGTTGTAGTCTTCGTTGATGAAATCTTGATCTTCTCCAAGAGTGAAGAAGAGCATGCCCAACATTTGGGAGAAGTTTTGAAAACTCTCCGTGACCATCAGCTAAAAGCAAAGTTCTCCAAAAGCCATTTCTGGAGAAAGGAGGTGAGGTTCTTGGGGCATGTAGTCTCCAAAGAAGGGATAGTTGTAGATCCCGCAAAGGTGGTTGCAGTGCAAGATTGGCAGATTCCTAAAAACACAACCGAGATGAGAAGCTTTCTTGGGTTGGCAGGTTATTATAGGAAATTCATTAAGGACTTCGCGAAGATATCAGCCCCTCTCACCAGGCTGACAAAGAAGAATTTTGGCATTCTCATGGGATATAGACTATGACGTTGCCTATCATGTTGCTTTTATTTATCTATTGACTAAAGTAACTAGACTCGCCAGATTTTATGTCTGACCCTTTGTTTCTCCTTCTTTCTTCCTCCCCCCCCCCCCCCCCCCCCCCCCCACCCCCGGTTTTCAAGGAGGAAACACCCAGGCTTAGCCCGGATTCAAATATCATCTTGCTTGGAGCTACTTCTGATATATGGCTCAACTTTTTGTCTCTGCTATGGCTTAACTCTTTTAATTGGGGGATTATGCTTTTTATTTATTTATGTACTCTGATGGTGCAAGATAGAAGTATTTCTATTGTAATGGTTTTTGTGATTTATGAAACTGTGGACCACGGTATTATGATTTATGTTGAAATAAAAATTTAAAAATTTCCGCTGCTGCCTTATTTATATCTATCTTGTAATTATTTTGTGTCTGTTTACCTATAGCGCTTCATGGAACTTAATGCATTCCCTTAAGACATTAAAGGAAGTGGGGTGTTTCAATAGAAGTAATATTAATCTACGTTGTATGATGAAATTGGATATAAGGAAAGTTTTTGACTTTTATTGCTTGGAATTCTGTTATGGCCATTATGTCAAGAATGAATTTTCCCAAACCATTCCTTTCATGGATTTACACTTGCATTTCTTCACCAAAGTTTTCTATATCAAGGAATGGAAGTTTACATGGATTTTTCAAAGGTTCTCAAGGAGTCAGACAAGAAATCTTATCTCTCCTTATATTTTCATAATAGTAATAGAGGTTTTGAATTCTTTAATTCTTGAACAAGTTAGCAGGAAGAATTTGGAATACATCCAAGATGTATGTTGTCATTGGTAACACATCTATTGTTTGCGGGTGATTTGATGTTATTTGTAACGACCCGCATTCTACGCACCAAGGGACCGTAGAATGTTTCTTTCTTTCTCATGCGAAGTCGTATAGCCATGTAACTTTTGGAGAAGACCATTGGGGTCATTTCCCATGTTCATGATTTTTGCCGATTTTTAAATGACCATTTTGCCCCTAGCTGATCTTGTTTCAACCATAACTTTTGATTGGTAAGGAATTTTGACTTGAACCACTTTCATTAAATCCAGATGATGGTTTACCTTTCCATAGAGTTGTCGCATTAGTCAGACGGACTTACTATTTGGGAGATATGACTGAAACAAGGTTTAGAAGGTGAAAAACAGCTTAATTGGGCTTAACTAGGTGATGAGCAACTAGGCCCATTGGTGGATTTCTGGATTAGAGCTATATGAGGGCTGATTAGGGTTAGAGAAACCCTTTCCTTGTCATTTTCCAGCCGCCACTTACCTCTCTTCAACCCTAACAATGGCCTCCAACACACAAATCACCTTCTAATCACCACTTAATCAAGTTTTAGCCTAATCTATATCTAATCAAAGCAAATTAGCATCAAATTGGGAATAGAGCTGCTGTGTTGCATTGAGATTCAACCAAAATCAGAGATAATTTCAGATCTGGGATTTATTTGTGGCTAAGGTGAGTGATTTGCATTGTATCTACATTAATAACGGCTAATTAGGGGTGATTACTGTTAATTAATAAAATTATACATGATTAAAACCTTGAAAATTTTGTAAAATTATAAAATATTATTTTAGGGCTCTGTTAGAAATTTGGGTTAATTTGGATAAGTTTTGCTAATCCTATCATTGGTTGTGCTTAAACATGATTAAGGGGAAATATGGGTTTTTGGGTATGTTTGATCCACTTTGACATGTTATATTGTTGTTTTGGTGTTTGTGGCTGATTGTACATATTGCTATGACTGTATGGTATGCTTTGTGATTGATTAGAAAAGTTAGAATGGTCGAAAACACCGTCGTGTGGCATAAAACAGTCGTTGGAAAAGCTGCAGGAAACAGTGCAGGGATCGGATCACCCCTCCCCACTCGCCCTTTCCCACTCGTGAAGCACGTATCATGAACCAATGATGGAAGCTCGACCTGAACCACTCGTGAAGCCACCTCTGCGCACGACCGAACAGATGCACCACAAGTGGATTGTCACGAATCGAGGAAGCGATGAAGGCTCGACCACGAGCCAATGGAGGACCCGACTCGGAGTGCCTGTTACTCCGAAGAACCAATGTGACACCACGACCCAGCTTAGAGCATCACTACCCGACCCGGTGGGAGACTGTTTGGTGGACCACGAACCGACCCGACCTGGGAGGATCTCATGACCCAGCCCATATGGACAGTCCGACCCAGACCAGAAGGGAGACTACGAACCGAACCAAGGAGCTTGGACACGAGGCATCAGCCACGAACCAAATGGAGATCGAAGCCGGAGGAGATCAAAACCCGAGATGCAAAGGTAGTCCAAATAGGAAGCTTGTACTCAGGATCCAATTGGGAACCAATGAGTTTACTTCATGAGTTGGGCTTTGCTGCAGGACGTGTGCTAAGGGGTTATCAACGTCCATAACTTTGATTCACAACCAAGACGGATGTTAGGCTATGGATCAGTGCAGTGGGGTAGTTATTACTCCATGGGGACAGAGTGATCGTAGCATGGCTATGTGCCATTGCAGTGGAGTCGTTATGACTTCATGGAGCAGAGTGGACATAGCAAGGACTAGTGGATATGGATCAGTGCAGTGGAGTCGCCATGACTCCATGGGGCAGAGTGATCATAGCAAGGATTTGGGTGATCAAAGCAGTGGATATAGTATGCTTTACGCACTGAGTGAGAGATGTGAGGATGGTTGCTATGCTTGATTGTTTTCCATCACTATGACATGCACACCCCACCCCCGTATCTTTACACCATATGTTAGTGTCACCTTAGAGTATTGTACATCTTGTTGTTCTAACTCTTTGGTTGCAGGTCCAGGCTCAGGTATGGTTTAGTATACCTATTATTCTTCTGTTTTGCTACTTATTGCTCATACCAGACTTTTGTGTGGCCCAGAGTTTTATGTCTCTTCTTATTACTCTGGGTGCTCTTAAACGGGCAGACTAGAGATAGGTTTGGTGGTATGCACGAGTAGCTGTACCGGAGACGAGCAGGAGGCTTCCACGTATGAAATATAAATATATATATATATATATATTCTTCCTTTGTCACTGTTGGCCACTACTTTGGGCATTAGTAGTGTACCTTTCTTATTTTACTTTAGAGACAATTTTAAAAGTTGTAATAATGATGATGTGGGACATAAGCTGTATTTTGAATTTTCGCTGCTATGACGATTATGGTTTAGTTCTCAGCTTATGCACTGTCTCGTCTGTTTTATGTCAAGTATGTTATTATTATATTTTATTTCATGTGTTGTGAGACATTCTACAGGTTCCTTATTAGTTCAAATCCCCTTCTTTTCTTTCTTTGATGACCGTTCTGTGCTGGTTGGACATTGGTACAACGAACTTTCATTGGAAATGTCGGCTGGTGCGGGGTGGGCCGCCACATTATTCACTAAGCCGATGCAGCAAAATATCCTGTGTATCTTGTCTGTTCTTTAATTATTCTATGCTATATCTCTGGTCTTCAAATTAATATCAATAAGTCTCATATATTGATAGCTGGGTTGTCACAAGATAAGAAGAATGAGATAGTCAAGAGTTCTGGTTTGATGGAGTTTCTTGCTAATTCCTTCTATCTAGGTTTACCACTTATATGTTCAAGAATTACCAAGGAAAAATGCTTTCCACTCTTCGAAAAGATTATTAGCAAGCTATAGCAATGACCTTCATTTAAATTGTTTCAAGTAGGAAGGCTTACAGTGGTGCAATCTATAGCCACTGCCACGATCACTTATTGGACACGACACTATATTTTGCCAATTAAATTGGTAAATATGGTGTCAAGTTCTCTTAATAAGTTTTTATTGCATGGTGACCCATTCTCAAAGAAATTAATTCCAATTTTTTTTTCAAAAATTGTATGAAGCAAAGGAGCATGGTGGTCTGGGCATTATCAATATCCACCTTCGGAACAAGGCTGCGATTTCATTTTATTTTAACAAATTGTTTTCAGATGATGACAATTTATGGGCTCAATGGGTTAAATATAATTTAATTGTGGGAAATTTTTTTGGACTATGCAAATTCCATCTAGATGCAGTTTGAGTTGGAGGAATATACTTAAGCTAAGGAACTCTTTTCTTCCTTTCATACAATATAACTTTAATGTTATAAAGAATCTATCATTTTTGCATTCTCCTTGGGTCAAGCCAGGAATGATATTGAGTGAGTTGGTGGATTATAATTTGAGAAGTCATGATAAGGCTTTTGTTGAAGATTTTTTGGTTGATGGGCAGGTCACTTTACCATATTCTAGTTCAACAGTATTAAGGAATTTATGGAGTGAAATATCAGCTGTTTTGAAATTCATGGGAGAGGATTATATCAGTTGGAATGGTAAAAGGCACTCAATAAAACTAGTTTATAACTTAATGTAGGGTGATAAACCTTCTTTTCCTTGGAATTCTAGAATATGGAGTAGTTGTAGTTCAGCAAAGGATAATTTATTGTTATGGAAAGTAATGGCAAATGCGATCAATATTAAGCAGAAGTTACACGCATTAGGCATTATTCCTGAGAATTTATTTGTATTTCCTAAATCTGAAGCCGAGTCGAATAAACATATATTTTTTGAATGTGCTTTTGTGTACCAGATTTGGTTTAGAATTCTGGCTAATGGATGTTATCATAGGCCTTCACTTGTAAGAAAATTGGAGTGGTTCAATGTATTCAAAGGGACTCGTTGGAGGAATGCAAGATCAAGGTTACTGCTGAAAACACTTAAGAGAATTATTTATGCAATTTGGTCAGAAAGAAATAACATGATTTTTGGTTGTGGAATGGTGAATGCAAGTAAACTATATTCGTTTAAACATAGAAGAGTTTTGAAGGACCTTAATGGTTGATATGCAGGAGTGAGTGAATGCTGGAAACTTTTAAGGTAGATGGGTTCAACTAGATCATATGTAATTGGATTTGTTTGTTTTGGTATATGTAAATATTGTTTTAGTTATTTTGAGTGTTTTGTATACGCTTGAGTGAGAGGCTTTATAATCATATATAATTGATACTTTGTATTCTTTGAGTGTAAATAAAATTTAATGCCTTTCAAAGTAATTAGTAATACATGATTAATATAATATTATTAATGATTAATAATTAAATAATAAAAAATAATTAATATTAATTTTAAGAAAGTATTGTAATTATCAGTTATTGATTGTCGAAAATTGGTAACAGACAATTATTACAGCATGCATTTTATGGTTATTGTAAAATTGGCATCGACTAAAATAGACATTTTATGACCGATGTTAAATTGGTACCTATTACAACCGGCGTTACCCGTTGTAAAATTAGCACTCTTACAACGTGCATTTTGTGACTGTTGTAAAATAGACATGTATTACAACCGACACTCTATGAACGTTGTAAAATTGATATCTGTGACGAGCCTTTAAAGATCATTGTAATAGCATTCAATTTTACATAACATTTATTACAATGGTCCAAAAATGAATGTTGTAATATCATTCTATTACAACAAGCAACCATTATCCATTGTAAAATAGACGTTGTAATAGAGTATTTTGGTTGTAGTATTAGAGCAAAGACGAATAGTTAGGATTACCCATGGGACATGCATACATATGATTGTTAAGGATTGTTATGTCTTACACCAATCGTGATTGTAGGTGTTAAGCTTGATTGATGTGACTAATGATACTATTGAGGGGAAACCACTTCCAGTCGACAATGTGATCTCAATCAAACCATTTTAGTTTTAAAAATGATACGAACCAACTGAAATGAACCGGTTTGGCTAGTTAACTCAGTTTGAACCGAATATTGTCATCCCTAAGAACGACTAAGCACTTTAATTGCACAATGTTAATGTCTCTTGGGTAAATAATGATAGTAGATAAGTTGAGCGCTCTATCAAAAAAATTTCTCTAGAGCCATTTTTTTTTCTTTCGATTAGTAGATCTTATATTCTATATTTTGCATTGTACTTGAGATTTGTAAGGAAATGAGTACTATAAATTCATGTGTTCTTTACTTTTTCCATTTTATTTTTAGCTTTATCTTTTTTTCTATTTATTCTTTAGACAACATAGCCTCACATACGATTAACAACTATATAATACGTCTACTATGATAGTTCTGCAAGACTTCTTAAATGTGTTTACTCATTTTTACAAATAACTATGCGCATTGTTAGAGCGTTAATATTTGACCAAGTTTTAGATGTCTAAATGGCATAGAGATATAGAAGAGGCATCACACACATCGTTGTTGCTTTAGGATACAACCTAAAATGATTAGGAGGAGGACTTTACCTAGATAACTTCAAGCAAGTGAACGTGTGCACCATTTTGCTTTAGCAAAATCTATACAGATTTTAACATTTAAATTGTTCAAATATTATTAAATGCTCAGTTCATATTTAGAGTCACTCGTAGTTTTCTAGTGGAATCACTTAGTGAAATAATTTATAGAATTATAATCCATTTTAGAGATACTAATATAAATGTTATAAATTAATATATTATTTGTGCTTTTACTGTACATGGCCCACTCACAGTTTTCTAGTGGAATAACTTTAGTGAAATAATTTTTTTAGAGATACTGCTATAAATGTTATATGTTAATAGATTATTTATACTTTTACTGTACATGGCCTAAATATATGGATAAAGTAAATAAATACCATGTGTTTATTTAATTATTTATTGAACGAAAATAATGGGTCAAAAAATAAAAATGCTAATAAACGAATATTAAAATCGGAATGAGTGGTTGATATTCATAGAAAGAATTCACGTGCAATATAAGAGGTGTAGCGGTTCCCATATATATATACACACACACACACACACACACCCACCAAACCAAGTAAAATTTACACTACAGGACACATAGTGTAACGACCTGCATTCTACGCATGGGAGGATTGTATAATATTTATTTCTTTTTCGTACGAGGTCGTATAGTCGTGTAACTTTCGGGAACGACTACTGGAGCCATTTCCCATGTTCACGATTTTTGCCGATTTTTAAATGACCATTTTGCCCCTAGCTGATCTTGTTTTGGCCATAACTTTTGATTAGTAAGGAGTTTTGAACTGAAACCACTTCCATTAGATTCGGATGATGGTTTACAATTCCGTAGAGTGGTCACATTAGCCAAACGGACTTGGCGTTTGGGAGATATGACTGAAACAAGGTTTAGAAGGTGAAAAACAGCTTAACCGGGCCTAACTAGGGTGATTAACAAGAGGGCCCATAACCCATTTCGGGATTAGGGTTATGGGGAGGCTGAGAATAGTTAGGAAACGATTTTTATTTCATTTTTCAGTTTCCTAAAACATTTCTCTAATCCTAGCCATGGCCTCCACCTTCTAGAATCATTCCAAATCACCTTCTAATCATTAATAAAGAAGATCTACATCAAATCAAGGCAAATCAACATCACATTAAAGGTAAAGGCTGTTGTGTGCATTGGAATTCTTGCCATTTAAAGTATCATCTCAGATATGAATTTATATTGTGGCTAAGATGAGTGATTTGCATTGATTTTCACTAATTACGGCTAATTAGGGGTGATCAGTGATAATTATCGAAATTATAACTCAGAAAAACCTGGAAAAATTTGTAAAATTCTAAAATATTATTTTAGTGCTCTATTAGAAATTTGGGTTAATTTGGATAAGTTTTGCTAATCCTATCATTAGTTGTGCTTAAACATGATTAAGGGGAAAATATGGGTTTTGGGTATGTTTAATCCATATGAACATATTAAACCGTTGATTTGGTGTTTTTGGTCAATTATACATGTTGCTATGACTGTATGGTATGCTTTTTGATTGATTAGAAAAGTTGGAATGGTCGAAAACGCCGTCGTGTGGCGTAAAAACAGTCGCTGGAAGTTACAGGAAAAATATGCAGGAGCCAGACCGGATCGGATCGCCCCTACCCGTACCAACCCGCTCGAGGAGCACTCAACGACCCTGATCCGCTCATGACATAGAACTCCAGACCGTGAAGTTTGTCATCCCTGAACCAAACTGCTTCTGCTTGATGACCACAGATCGAACGAGTAGAAGAGGACCTAACCGAATGGAAGCTTGTTTCTGAACCGATCCGGAGGAGACCAAAACCCGAGATGCAAAGGTAGTCCAATGGGAAGTAGAGCTCAGGATCCAGTTGGGAACCAACGAGTTAACTTCATGAGTTGGACTTTGCCGCGGGACGTGTGCAAAGGGGTTATCGACGTCTATAGCTTTGATTCACCACCAGGACGGATGTTAGGCTACGGATCAGTGCAGTGGGGTAGTTGTTACTCCATGGGGCAGAGTGATCGTAGCATGGCTATGAGCCAGTGCAGTGGAGTCGTCATGACTTCATGGGGCAGAGTGGACATAGCAAGGACTAGTGGCTATGGATCAGTGCAGTGGAGCCATCATGACTCCATGGGGCAGAGTGCCATAGCAAGGATTTGGGTGATCAAAGCGGTGGATATCGTATGCTTTACGCACTAAGTGAGAGATGCGAGGATGTTTGCTATGCTTGATTGTTTGATATCACTATGACATGCACACCCCCACCCTCATATCTTTACACCATATGTTAGTGTCATCTTAGAGTATTGTACATCTTGTTGTGCTAACTCTTTAGTTGCAGTTCCAGGTTCAGGTAGGGTTTAGTATACCTGTTATTGTTCTGTTTTGTCGCTTATCGCTCATACCATACTTTTTTCTGACCCAGAGTTTAGTGTCTCTTCTTATTACTCTGGATGCTCTTAAACAGGCAGATAGAGACAGGTCAGATGATTATGCACGAGTAGCTGTACAGGAACGAGCAGGTGGCTTCCACGTATGATATATATAGATATTCTCCTTGTGTCGCTGTCGATCAGTACTTTGGGCATTAATAGTATACCTTTATCTTTGCTTTAAAGACAATATGTTGGAGTTGTAATAAGATGTATTTTGAATTTCCGCTGCTATGATGATTATGGTTTAGTCTTCAGCTTATGCATTGTCTCGCCTGTTTTATGTCAAGTATATTATTATTATATTTTATTCCATGCGCTGTGAGACATTCTACAGGTTCTTCGTTAGTTCACCATATCCTTTCTTTTCCTTTCTTTTCCTTTCTTTGGCAACCGTCCTGTGCTAGTCGGGCATTAGCACAACGCAACTTGATTGGAAATGTCGGCTGGTGCGAGGCGGGCCGTCACACTTGGTATCAGAGCTCTAGGTTGCACAGTTAACCTAGGGAAAGACACCAGGGAGGGATAGTACGTATATGAGAGCGCGTATTTGTGATATTTTGGTTTTCAAAATAATATATATATATATATATATATATATATATGGAAATTTGCCACAAGGGCTCCTAAACCCCTCTTAATTATTTTGGAGGACACGACTTTCGAATAATTAGTTTGCAGGACAAAAACATTGCTTCTCATCTTCTACTATTATCCAGCTGAAAACCTTTTGTTCCAAATCATGAAAAATGGCCTCCACTTCAATCCCTATCCGAATCGCTCCTCCCCAATTGTTTCCTACTTCAACCCAGAACCAAATCACCATCTAATTTCTAGCTATCGTCACTGGAAGTCCTCTAACAACCTGAAGTCTCACGCCAAATCGAAGTCCAGGGAGTATCCACTGGGCTTCTCCTTGATTTGGGAAAAATCAGCAATTTTAGGTAAGTATTTCTCACGGTTAGGCTTTGTTCAAGTTTTTCGACGTTTATCTTAAACTAGAATAAAATACAAGTTTGTTTGTTATTGTTTAAACTGAATATCATGGTGATTGTCTTTGCCTACTGTTGCTGTGTTAATTTTTTATGGCCTTGCCCTGCAGTGGTGACCATCATCAGCTTGCTGCCTTTTACTCACTGCCATGTCTTGAGTACTTTGCCATGTTACTTAGTTGTTCGTATTTCCTTGACCATGTTTTATTGCCAACCATGTGTTGCCTTGCATTGTTGTATACTGGTTTCGTATTGCCATGTTTTATCGTTTGTATCTTTGTGTATTATCTTGTTTTTATATTATCTTATGTGAAAAGATAAATACTTTTAGCTTTTAGATAACTTAAGTTTTATCATACAAAAAGATATACAAATTAGCTTTTTTACTGAAATGATAAATTAAATTATGTTCTAACAGTATTAATTTTTGTATTAGGAAATAAAATAGACAAAAAGATATAAGGAATTCATTTTTTGTGAAATTCTTAGATATAAGGAATGTTTTACAGTATTAACTTTTTGATTACTTTCTTGTTGGTTTCAGTTAATTTCTTGATAATTTTTGCATCATGGTCCTTGGTTCGATTTTCTTACATCAACACAGTTCATAACTGTCAATATTTGATCATACAAAAAGATACACAATTCATATACAAAAAGATTATGTGCTTACTAAACAAACACCTTTTACATATGTATGCATACCATCTAACCAACCTCATTACTACTGGACCATTCATTTCATAAATTCCATGGCAAATAAACATTTCAGGGTGCCATTTTTATCAGAAAAAAGATAAACGATTTTATCTTTTTCTCAGAAAATCATATAACTTATACTTTTAACAGAAAAAAGATAAATGGTTTTATCTTTTTCTCAAAAACAATTTAATTTTATTCTTTTTAACGGAAAATCCTATAAGGCTTATATATACGACCTTGACCAAACATGTTGCCCTTCTATTGGTTATAAAAACAAAACTGTGTATCTTTTTGTATACGAATTGTGTATCCTTTTGTATATGAATTGTTTATTTTTTTTATATATCTTCTTGTATATGAATTGTGTATCTTTTTGTATATGAATTGTGTATTTTTTATATATCTTTTTGTATATGAATTGTGTATCTTTTTGTATATATCTTTTTGTAATGATGACTTGCATGCTAAATGGTTATGTTGTGAGAGTTATGAGATGTAATTGCTTCTTCTAAATCTTAATCTGTGATGCAATTTGATTCAGTCTGCTATGCTTAGGCATTTTGCTAAATCCCAGTCTCAATCTAATGCTATTTCAATCTATAAGTATTTGCTTCTACTAAATCTCAATTTCAATCTGATGCAGCTGCTATGGTGGTATCTGTTTTTACGTAAACTGTGAAAATTTTGATGTGGTTATTGAAGTGCAACTTCTGTGAATAATCCTGATGTGCATATAAGATTTACTGTTTGATGTTGTAACTTCTGAGAAGCAAGTGAAATGGTTTTTCTGTTGATACTGTAATTACAGTGATAAAAATGATGGAGTTCTTGTCAGATTTATTGTTATGAAGCTATTATGAAGCTATGGAAGCTACTGTAATGGAATTCATTTTGAAATTACTGTGAAGCTACAGTTTATGTTAAAATTACTGTTTGGAGTGATATGATTGTTCATGTTGAAATTACTGTTTGGTGTTGAAGCTACTGTGATCCTTTAGGTGGGGATGTTGATGTAATGAATTTGTATCTGATGGCTTCCTTTGGGTATGGTGCAAGTGGTGAATTCTGGTATTTTTGAAGTTTTGAAATTCTCTGTTCAACAAGTATGTTGCTGATTTAAAGACGTAGAGTAGTTATGAAGAGAGTTAATTCATGTTTTGTGTAATTTTTGTTATCTGCATTGTGTTCGTTAGCCTTATCTTTTTTGAAGTTTTTCTTTAGTGAAATTCTTAGATATAAGGAATGTTTTAATAGTATTAATATTTGATTACTTGCTTATAGGTTCCAGTTAATCTCTTGATAATTTTTGCACCATGATCTTTGGTTCAATTTTCTTACATCAACACAATTCATAACCGTTAATATTTAATCATGCAAAAAGATATACAAAAAGATATATATAAAAAGATACACAATTCATATACAAAAAGATTATGTGCTTACTAAACAAACATCTTTTACATATGTAGGCATACCATCTAACCAACCTCATTACTACTGGACCATTCATTTCATAAATTACATGTCAAATAAACACTTTAGGGCGCCATTTTTATCAGAAAAAAGATAAACAGTTTTATCTTTTTCTCAGAAAATCATATAACTTATACTTTCAACGGAAAAAAGATAAACGATTTTATCTTTTTCTCAGAAAACCATTTAATTTTATTCTTTTTAACAGAAAATCCTATAAGGCCTATGTATGCAACTTTGACAAACACATTGCCCTTCTATTGGTTGTAAAAACAAAACCAATACTTATATATATATATATATATATATATATATATATATGTATATATATCATTTTATATATCTTTATTTATACAAAATGCTATATATCTTTTTGTATATGAATTGTGTAGTTTTTTATACATCTTTTTGTATATGAATTGTGTATCTTTTTGTATATATCTTTTTGTAATGATGACTTGCATGCTAAATGGTTATGCTGTGAGAGTTATGAGATGTAATTGCTTCTTCTAAATCTCAATATGTGATGCAATTTGATTCAATCTGCTATGCTTAGGCATTTACCTAAATCCCAATCTCAATCTAACGCTATATCAATCTGTAAGTATTTGCTTCTACTAAATCTCAATTTCAATCTGATGCAACTGCTATGGTGGTATTTGTTTTTACGTGTACTGTGAAAATTCTGATGTGGTTATTGAAATGCAACTTCTGTAAATAATCCTAATGTGCATATAAGATTTACTATTTGATGTTGTAACTTCCGAGAAGCAAGTTAAATGGTTTTTCAGTTGATATTGTAATTACTGTGATAAAAATGGAGTTCCTGTTAGATTTATTATTATGAAGCTATGGAAGCTACTGTAATGGAATTCATTTTGAAATTACTGTGAAGCTACTTGAAATTACTGTTTAATATGATATGATTATTCATGTTGAAATTACTATTTGATGTTGAAGCTACTGTGATCCTTTAAGTGGGAACGTTGATGTAATGAATTTGTTTCTAATGTCTGCCTTTGGGTATGATGCAAGTGGTGATTTTTGGTATTTTTGAAGTGTTGAAATTCTCTGCTCTACAAGTATGTTGCTGATCTTTAGATATATAGAAGTTATGAAGAGAGTTAATTCATGTTTTGTGTAATTTTTGTTATCTGCATTGTGTTCGTTAGCCTTATCTTTTTTGCAATTTTTCTTTTGTGAAATTCTTAGATATAAGGAATGTTTTAACAATATTAATATTTTGATTACTTGCTTATTGGTTGCAGTTAGTTTCTTGATAATTTTTGCACTATGATCCTTGGTTCAATTTTCTTACATCAACACGGTTCATAACCATCAATATTTGATCATACAAAAAGATATATACAAAAAGATACACAATTCATATACAAAAAGATTATGTGCTTACTAAACAAACACCTTTTACATATGTAAGCATACAATCTAACCAACCTCATTACTACTGGACCATTCATTTCATAAATTCCATGACAAATAAACACTTCAGGGCACCATTTTTATCAGAAAAAAGATAAATGGTTTTATCTTTTTCTCAAAAAATCATATAACTTATACTTTTAACAGAAAAAAATAAACGATTTTATCTTTTTCTAAGAAAACCATTTAGTTTTATTCTTTTCAACAAAAAATCCTATAAGGCCTATGTATGCAACCTTGACAAAACACATTGCTCTTCTATTGGTTATATATATAATGAACGACCACCGAAGACTAACGGCGGACCGTCCATCTTGGTGGGTATAGCCCAACCCAGTCCGCATCAAAGATCCCTTTGGACCTGCCTATACCGGGTTAATTTTACTCGGGGGGAAGTTGCTCCAGGGTAGGATTCGAACCCACGACCTATTACCAGGTAGTGGAAACTCCTTACCACTAGGCTACTTACCGCGGACGTTATATATATATATATATATATATATATATATATATATATATATATATATATATATATATAAGAAATGTTATATATCTTTTTGCATATGAGTTGTGTATCTTTTTGTATATGAATTGTGTATCTTTTTGTTTTATATATCTTTTTGTATATGAATTGTGTATCTTTTTGTAATGATGACTTGCATGCTAAATGGTTATACTGATATTGTAATGTACGAGACTTATAGGATTGTAAAATTTAAGTACCATGTCAGAAAATGGTTATGAATAAAACTTAAGTACTATGTCTGTCATGTATATTTTTTTTATCTTTCTTAGATAAAGATAAATACTTTTATCTTTTTTAGAAAAGGAAGAACAGCTTGCAATAATGATCTAAATCATACTGGCATAGTTGAACCTTTTTTTTTATACTGTGTACTACAATACAAGCAAAAATGCGAACAATGCAGAAAACATAGCAAAAGTGCTCATGTATATATTATCTTTCTTCTCTTTTTAATAAAAGATAATTGCTTTTATCTTTTTTGTATAAAAGACAAGCGTAAATTATTTTATTAATCAACATGAGAATTACAATAAGTAAAACAGCACGAATATATACATTACAAAAATCCTAAGCTAAAGATTAACAAATACTCTCTAAACAAATCAATTAATAGTAAAAACAAAATGTACTAAAATGATAAAATTTTCACAGTAGCATAAATTCCCCGTAGCAATATCTTCATTAATCGGCTAAATGCTCAAAACCAAGAAGTATAAATTTCATGAAGCTTAAATTTTTAAAGCTTTTAGCATAAATTCCACAACAAAAGTCCACTTCTCAGCAGCATAAATTCCATAAGAATCCACCAAAACTCAGTAGCTTCAGAAAATAGGTGTTCCTGTACGAACATGAATCATTGATGCCAACTATACATAACAGTATATCATCTAGATGTATTAATCAAAGCACTTCATTGAAAAACCAAATCACTAGCTTCAGAAAACCAAATAGATTGTTTGTGTATCGATATTCAAGTTTAGGTGAGACAATTTGATTTCTTCGACAAATAATCAAAAATCGGTTACACAATTTGAGATGATTTTAATTTTGTAGAAAAATCGGTTATAAAAAAAAAATCTAATTTTGATTTTTGTTTGAAGTTTTGAAAGTGAGTAGCGATAGAGATTTTTTGGTTGATAATGATTCATGAAATTTTGACCAAGAAAATAATTATTTGAAATGGGTATCTTTAAAATTAATTGATTGAGGGAGGTAAGCCCTTATTGTAAAATGCCCTTCTTTAAATTTGTTTGGACCGACTATTCTTGCATTCGATGGTGACATAAATAACAATGCATGTAGACAAGGGACATCATTACACTGTTTCAATAATTATAATCAAGTTACTACCGGTAAACAATCACGTTTACTTCATTTTTTCTCAAATGATCCTACAAAATAATCAACGTAAACCCAATTACATACATAATAATCATCGTTTTAATGCTCCTAAATCAAGTACATATGTGATAATCAACGTTTTCAACCTCTTAATCAATTACACTTATTCTCCAATCAATCTATAACATAATCAACATCATATACATCTCACAAGACAATCAATTTCATATCCATAAACATTCAATTAACAAACTGATATAAACATGCAAAGTAATCCTAATTAACCCTAATTAAACATATAATATGGATTAAAAGACATACTGGCACAATTTGAGAAGATTGGAATGGAGTTTGGATGATGAAATCGGAGCTTGAAAGAGAGGGGGGGGGGGGGCGACGAGCAGCAACGGTTTACCCTTTTTTTTATTCGGTGAAATGAACTGAGGGAGAAAGTCACGACTGCTGATATGCCCAGGTTAAGCGACGGCCGCTTATTTTGCCGCCGCTAACTGTCGCCCATACCCATTGCAAAATGAGCCACTCTTTGTAGTATTAGGCTTTTACTTTATTTTAATTTAAAATATGGCTAATGAAAAAGGTGCAGTTTCTAAAAAGTTTGTAAAGACTTTCTTACCGTTTACACAAATATTTTACCATTTTGAATTCAAATGGAATCAAATCAACATTAGTAATTATAGGGTAAGCTTTGGAGAATTTTTTGAATTGGTTTCACTAACAAGTGGCTAATATATTATTTTTTATCGTGTGTAAATTGGTCAAATCTTTCTTGATTTAATTTGAGCAGCATCATTGTTGCAGTGGTTAGATAGATACTTAAATTTTGATGCAAGATGAACTCATTGTATTTTCTTAATTCATCGTAAGATTTTACCAAATTTACGATAATACGATATTAGTTTCTTATTTGAATATATGATCACACTCTACTTTAGAACTGCTTTGGATGCACTTCATTAAATTTCTGTTTGTAATATTGATATTTATCAGCCTTGATACAAACACCTTCTTTCCTAGTTTTGGCTCTTATAAGTATGCACTACATTAAACTTTACAACGATTTATATACAATAAACTAAAATTTCATGTATGATGTTGACAATCACTCACATAATTAATATGTATGTACATGCGTGTTTCTGCATGTATATTTATTCTAGTACATGAATATAGCAGTTTTTATGTACGTATATAACAAATCTGATACATATTTTCTGTTCATAATTATTGAAAATCAAGTTTGATTTATTATTTAGTTTGACGAAGAATTTTATTCTGTTATAAGAAAATTGACACAATTTATTTTTATTTTCAGAATGTAAACGTATCTTCATATGATATAGTATAATCTAAGCTTTATTTCTGAATAATGTGTATACATCTGCGCAAATTCAGCCTGCAGGCTAACAATGCCTCATTAAATCTGCAAATTCAAATGAACCACAAGCTGATTATTCAACTTGGGACGTGTACATAACTCCATCTTCAATGTAGGTATCATTTGTTCTCCTATTGAGAAAATTAGAGTACCACTTTGCAGAAAATTTCGGACTCCTCTTTCTTCCATCTTTGAAGTCCACATGATATAGCCCAAAATTGGTTTCGAATCCTCCTGGACCAAAAGCAGATACCGCAGGCTCAAACACGTCTATGAATGACCAGGTGAAATATCCCTTTGCATTGGAACCATTCCTAAAATTAAGTAATCAACCTTTAGTAAAAATATTAATGTACATAGTA